>OX336388.2:1645177182-1646427182 GCA_946902985.2 Meconema thalassinum | reverse complement strand
ACTATTTATGACAGATAACAGTAACTTCGATACTAATTATGACAGGAAACTGTACCTTCGTTACTAATTATGACAAGTAACTGTAATTTCGATACAAATTATGACAGGTGACTGTAACTTCGTTACTAATTACGACAAGTAACAGTACCTTCGATGCTAATTATGACAGCTAACTGTAACTTCGATACTAATTATGACAAATAACTGAAACTTCGATACTAATTATGACAGGTAACTGGGACTTCGTTACTAATTATGACAAGTATCTGTAATTTCGATACAAATTATGGCACGTAACTGTAACTTCAATACTAATTATGGCAGGTAACTGTAACTTCGGTACTAATTATGAGAGGTAACAGGATTTTCGATGCTAATTATGACAGGTAACTGTAACTACGTTACTAATTATGAAATGTAACTGTAATTTCGATACAAATTATGGCAGGTAACTGTAACTTCGATACTAATTATGACAGGTAACAGTATCTTCGATACTAATTATGACAAGTAACTTTAACTTCGATACTAATTGTGACGGGTAACAGTAACTTCGATATTAATTATGACAAGTAACTGTAACTTCGATACTAATTATGACAAGTAATTGTTATTTCGATACTATTTTGGCGGGTTACTGTAACTTCGATACTAATTATGACAGGTAACTGTAACTTTGATATTAATTATGACAAGTAACTGTAACTTCGATACTAATTATGGCAGGTAACTGTAACTTCGTTACTAATTATGACAAGTAACTGTAATTTCGATGCAAATTATGGCAGGTAACTGTAACTTCGATACTAATTATGACAGGTAACAGTAACTTCGATACTAATTATGGCAGGTAACTGTAACTTCGACACTAATTACGACAGGTATCAGTAACTTCGGTACTAATTATGACAAGTTAATGTCACATCGATACTAATTATGACAGGTAACTGTAACTTCGTTACTAATTATGACAAGTAACTGTAATTTCGTTACAAATTATGGCAGGTAATTGTAATTTCGATACTAATTATGACAGGTAACAGTAACTTCGATACTAATTAGGACAAGTAACAGTAACTTCGATACTTATTATGACAAGTATTTGTAACTTCGATACTAATTATGACAGGTAACTGTAACTTCATTACTAATTATGACAAGTAACTGTAATTTCGATACAAATTATGACAGGTTACTGTAACTTCGTTACTAATTATGACAAGTAACAGTACCTTCGATACTAATTATGACAAGTAACTATAACTTCGATACAAATTATGACAGGTAACTGTAACTTCGATACTAATTATGACAAGAAACTCTAACTTCGTTACTAATAATGACAAGTAACTGAAATTTTGATAAAAAAAATTGTGGTAGGTAACTGTAACTTCAATACTAATTATGACAGGTAACAGTAACGTCGATACTAATTGTGACAAGTAACAGTACCTTCGATGCTAATTATGACAGGTAACTGTAACTTCGATACTAATTATGACAAGGAACTGTAATTTCGATACAAATTATGGCAGGTAACTGTAACTTCGTTACTAATTATGACAAGTAACTGTAATTTCGATACAAATTATGGCAGGTAACTGTAACTTCGATACTAATTATGGCAGGTGACAGTAACTTCGATACTAATTATGACAAGTAACAATAACTTCGATACAAATTATGACAGGTAACAGTAACTTCGATACTAATTATGACAAGAAACTCTACCTTCGTTACTAATTATGACAAGTAACTGTAATTTTGATAAAAAATTATGGTAGGTTACTGTAACTTCAATACTAATTATGACAGTTAACAGTAACTTCGATACTAAATATGACAGGTAACTGTAACTTCGTTACTAATTATGATAAATAACTTTAATTTCGATACTAATTATGGCAGGTAACTGTAACTTCGTTACTAATTATGACAAGTCCCTGTAAGTTCGATACAAATTACGGCAGGTAACTGTAACTTCGATACTAATTATGACAATTCCCTGTAATTTCGATACAAATTATGGCTGGTAACTGTAACTTCCATACTAATTATGACAGGTAACAGTAACTTCGATACTAATTATGACAGGAAACTGTAACTTCATTACTAATTATGACAAGTAACTGTAATTTCGATACAAATTTTGACAGGTTACTGTAACTTCGTTACTAATTATGACATGTAACATTACCTTCGATACTAATTATGACAAGTAACTATAACTTCGATACAAATTATGACAGGTAATTGTAACTTCGATACTAATTATGACAAGAAACTCTAACTTCGTTACTAATTATGACAAGTAACGGAAATTTTGATAAAAAAATTATGGTAGGTAACTGTAACTTCAATACTAATTATGACAGGTAACTGTAACGTCGATACTAATTATGACAAGTAACAGTACCTTCGATGCTAATTATGACAGGTAACTGTAACTTCCATACTAATTATGACAAGGAACTGTAATTTCGATACAAATTATGGCAGGTAACTGTAACTTCGTTACTAATTATGACAAATAATTGTAATTTCGATACAAATTTTGGCAGGTTACTGTAATTTCGATACAAATTATGGCAGGTAACTGTCACTTCGATACTAATTATAACAGGTAACAGTAACCTCGATACTAATTATGACATGTAACAGTAACATCATTCTAATTATGACCAGTAACTGTAATTTCGATACAAATTATGGCGGGTAACTGTCACTGCGATACTAATTATGACAGGTAACAGTATCTTCGTTACTATTTATGACAGAAAACAGTAACATCGATACTAATTATGACAGGTAACAGTAACGTCGATAATAATTATGGCAGGTAACTGTAACTTCGATACTAATTATGACAAAAAACTGTAACTTCGATGCTAATTATGACAGGTAACTGTAACTTCGTTACTAATTATGACAAGTAACTGTAATTTCGATAAAAATTATGGCAGGTAACAGTAACTTCGATACTAATTATGACAGGTAACAGTAACTTCGATACTAATTATGACAAGTAACTATATCTTCGATACAAATTATGACAGGTAACTGTAACTTCGGGACTAATTATGACAAGAAACTCTAACTTCGTTACTTACTATGACAAGTAACTGTAATTTTGATAAAAAAATTTGGTAGGTAACTGTAACTTCAATACTAATTATGACAGGTAACAGTAACTTCGATACTAATTATGACAGGTAACTGTAACTTCGTTACTAATTATGACAAGTAACTTTAATTTCAATACTAATTATGGCAGGTAACTGTAACTTCGCTACTAATTATGACAAGTCCCTGTAAGTTCGATACAAATTATGACAGGTAACTGTAACTTCGATACTTATTATGACAGGTAACAGTAACTTCGATACTAATTATGGCAGGTAACTGTAACTTCGTTACTCATTATGACAAGTAACTGTAATTTCGTTACAAATTAAGGCAGGTCATTGTAATTTCGATACTAATTATGACAGGTAACAGTAACGTCGATACTAATTATGACAAGTAACAGTAACTTCGATACTAATTATGACAATTAATTGTAAATTCGATACTTATAATGACAGGTAACTGTAACTTCGTTACTAATTATGACAAGTAACTGTAATTTCGATACAAATTTTGGCAGTTAACTGTAACTTCGATACTAATTATGACAGGTAACAGTAACTTCGATACTAATTATGACAAGTAACTGTAACTTCGATACTAATTATGACAGGTAACTGTAACTTCGTTACTAATTATGACAAGTAACTGTAATTTCGGTACATATTATGGCGGGTAACTGTAACTTCGATACTAATTATGACAGGTAACAGTAACCTCGATACTAATTATGACAAGTAACTATAACTTCGATACCAATTATGACAGGTAACTGTAACTTCGATACTAATTATGACAAGAAACTCTAACTTCGTTACTAATTATGACTAGTAACTGTAATTTTGATAAAAAAAATTATAATAGGTAACTGTAACTTCAATACTAATTATGACAGGTAAGAGTAACGTCGATACTAATTATGACAAGTAACAGTATCTTCGATGCTAATTATGACAGGTAACTGTAACTTCGATACTAATTATGACAAGAAACTGTAATTTCAATACAAATTATGGCAGGTAACTGTAACTTCGTTTCTAATTATGACAAGTAACTGTAATTTCGATACAAATTTTGGCAGGTAACTGTAACTTCGATACTAATTATGACAAGTCCCTGTAATTTCGATACAAATTATAGCAGGTAACTGTAACTTCCATACTATTTATGACAGATAACAGTAACTTCGATACTAATTATGACAGGAAACTGTACCTTCGTTACTAATTATGACAAGTAACTGTAATTTCGATACTAATTATGACAGGTGACTGTAACTTCGTTACTAATTACGACAAGTAACAGTACCTTCGATGCTAATTATGACAGCTAACTGTAACTTCGATACTAATTATGACAAATAACTGAAACTTCGATACTAATTATGACAGGTAACTGGGACTTCGTTACTAATTATGACAAGTATCTGTAATTTCGATACAAATTATGGCACGTAACTGTAACTTCAATACTAATTATGGCAGGTAACTGTAACTTCGGTACTAATTATGAGAGGTAACAGGATTTTCGATGCTAATTATGACAGGAAACTGTAACTTCGTTATTAATTATGACAAGTAACTGTAATTTCGATACATATTTTGGCAGGTAACGGTAACTTCGATACTAATTATGACAGGTAACAGTAACATCGATACTAATTAAGACAAGTAACTGTAACTTCCATACTAATTATGACAGGTAACTGTAACTACGTTACTAATTATGAAATGTAACTGTAATTTCGATACAAATTATGGCAGGTAACTGTAACTTCGATACTAATTATGACAGGTAACAGTATCTTCGATACTAATTATGACAAGTAACTTTAACTTCGATACTAATTGTGACGGGTAACAGTAACTTCGATATTAATTATGACAAGTAACTGTAACTTCGATACTAATTATGACAAGTAATTGTTATTTCGATACTATTTTGGCGGGTTACTGTAACTTCGATACTAATTATGACAGGTAACTGTAACTTTGATATTAATTATGACAAGTAACTGTAACTTCGATACTAATTATGGCAGGTAACTGTAACTTCGTTACTAATTATGACAAGTAACTGTAATTTCGATGCAAATTATGGCAGGTAACTGTAACTTCGATACTAATTATGACAGGTAACAGTAACTTCGATACTAATTATGGCAGGTAACTGTAACTTCGACACTAATTACGACAGGTATCAGTAACTTCGGTACTAATTATGACAAGTTAATGTCACATCGATACTAATTATGACAGGTAACTGTAACTTCGTTACTAATTATGACAAGTAACTGTAATTTCGTTACAAATTATGGCAGGTAATTGTAATTTCGATACTAATTATGACAGGTAAGTAACTTCGATACTAATTAGGACAAGTAACAGTAACTTCGATACTTATTATGACAAGTATTTGTAACTTCGATACTAATTATGACAGGTAACTGTAACTTCGTTACTAATTATGACAAGTAACTGTAATTTCGATACAAATTTTGGCAGGTAACGGTAACTTCGATACTAATTATGACAGGTAACAGTAACTTCGATACTAATTAAGACAAGTAACTGTAACTTCCATACTAATTATGACAGGTAACTGTAACTACGTTACTAATTATGAAAAGTAACTGTAATTTCGATACAAATTATGGCAGGTAACTGTAACTTCGATACTAATTATGACAGGTAACAGTATCTTCGATACTAATTATGACAAGTAGCTATAACTTCGATACAAATTATGACAGGTAACTGTAACTTCGATACTAATTATGACATGAAACTCTAACTTCGTTACTAATTATGACAAGTAACTGTAATTTTGATAAAAAAAATATGGTAGGTAACTGTAACTTCAATACTAATTATGACAGGTAACTGTAACTTGGATACTAATTATGACAGGTAACTGTTACTTCGTTACTAATTATGACAAGTCCCTGTAATTTCGATACAAATTATGGCAGGTAACTGTAATTTCGATACTAATTATGACAGGTAACAGTAAGTTCGATACTAATTATGACAGGAAACTGTAACTTCGTTACTAATTATGACAAGTAACTGTAATTTCGATACAAATTATGACAGGTAACTGTAACTTCGTTACTAATTATGACAAGTAACTGGAATTTCGATACAAATTATGGCAGGTAACAGTACCTTCGGTACTAATTATGACAGGTAACTGTAACTTCGATACTTTTTATGGCAAGGAACTGTAATTTCGATACAAATTATGGCAGGTAACTGTAACTTCGATACTAATTATGGCAGGTGACAGTAACTTCGATACTAATTATGACAAGTAACTATAACTTCGATACAAATTATGACAGGTAACAGTAACTTCGATACTAATTATGACAAGAAACTCTACCTTCGTTACTAATTATGACAAGTAACTGTAATTTTGATAAAAAATTATGGTAGGTAACTGTAACTTCAATACTAATTATGACAGTTAACAGTAACTTCGATACTAAATATGACAAGTAACTATAACTTCGATACTAATTATGACAAGAAACTCTAACTTCGTTACTAATTATGACAAATAACTTTAATTTCGATCCTAATTATGGCAGGTAACTGTAACTTCGTTACTAATTATGACATGTCCCTGTAATTTCGATACAAATTATGGCAGGTAACTGTAACTTCGATACTAATTATGACAATTCCCTGTAATTTCGATACAAATTATGGCAGGTAACTGTAACTTCCATACTAATTATGACAGGTAACAGTAACTTCGATACTAATTATGACAGGAAACTGTAACTTCATTACTAATTATGACAAGTTACTGTAATTTCGATACAAATTATGACAGGTTACTGTAACTTCGTTACTAATTATGACAAGTAACAGTACCTTCGATACTAATTATGACAAGTAACTATAACTTCGATACAAATTATGACAGGTAACTGTAACTTCGATACTAATTATGACAAGAAACTCTAACATCGTTACTAATAATGACAAGTAACTGAAATTTTGATAAAAAAAATTGTGGTAGGTAACTGTAACTTCAATGCTAATTATGACAGGTAACAGTAACGTCGATACTAATTATGACAAGTAACAGTACCTTCGATGCTAATTATGACAGGTAACTGTAACTTCGATACTAATTATGACAAGGAACTGTAATTTCGATACAAATTATGGCAGGTAACTGTAACTTCGTTACTAATTATGACAAGTAACTGTAATTTCGATACAAATTTTGGCAGGTAACTGTAACTTCGATACTAATTATGAAAAGTCCCTGTAATTTCAATACAAATTATGGCAGGTAAGTGTAACTTCCATACTAATTATGACAGGTAACAGTAACATCGATACTAATTATGACAGGAAACTGTAACTTCGTTACTAATTATGACAAGTAACTGTAATTTCAATACAAATTATGACAGGTAACTGTAACTTCGTTACTAATTATGACAAGTAACAGTACCTTCGATGCTAATTATGACAGGTAACTGTAACTTCGATACTAATTATGACAAGGAACTGTAATTTCGATACAAATTATGGCAGGTAACTGTAACTTCGTTACTAATTATGACAAGTAACTGTAATTTCGATACAAATTTGGGCAGGTAACTGTAACTTCGATACTAATTTTGACAGGTTACAGTAACTTCGATACTAATTATGACAAGTAACTGTAACTTCGATACTAATTATGACAGGTAACTTTAACTTCGTTACTAATTATGACTAGTAAATGTAATTCCGATACAAATTATGGCAGGTAACTGTAACTTCGATACTAATTATGACAGGTAACAGTAACTCAGATACTAATTATGACAAGTAACTATAACTTCGATATTAATTATGACAAGTAACAGTTACTTCGATACTAATTATGACAAGTAATTGTAATTGTAATTACGATACAAATTTTGGCGGGTAACTTTAACTTCGATACTAATTATGACAGGTAACAATAACTTTGATATTAATTATGAAAAGTAACTGTAACTTCGATACTAATTATGGCAGGTAACTGTAACTTCGTTACTAATTGTGACAAGTAACTGTAATTTCGATACAAATTTAGGCAGGTAACGGTAACTTCGATACTAAATATGACAGGTAACAGTAACTTCGATACTAATTAAGACAAGTAACTGTAACTTCCATACTAATTATGACAGGTAACTGTAACTTCGATACTAATTATGACAGGTAACAGTATCTTCGATACTAATTATGACAAGTAACTTTAACTTCGATACTAATTGTGACGGGTAACAGTAACTTCGATATTAATTATGACAAGTAACTGTAACTTCGATACTAATTATGACAAGTAATTGTTATTTCGATACTATTTTGGCGGGTTACTGTAACTTCGATACTAATTATGACAGGTAACTGTAACTTTGATATTAATTATGACAAGTAACTGTAACTTCGATACTAATTATGGCAGGTAACTGTAACTTCGTTACTAATTATGACAAGTAACTGTAATTTCGATGCAAATTATGGCAGGTAACTGTAACTTCGATACTAATTATGACAGGTAACAGTAACTTCGATACTAATTATGGCAGGTAACTGTAACTTCGACACTAATTACGACAGGTATCAGTAACTTCGGTACTAATTATGACAAGTAAATGTCACATCGATACTAATTATGACAGGTAACTGTAACTTCGTTACTAATTATGACAAGTAACTGTAATTTCGTTACAAATTATGGCAGGTAATTGTAATTTCGATACTAATTATGACAGGTAACCGTAACTTCGATACTAATTAGGACAAGTAACAGTAACTTCGATACTTATTATGACAAGTAACTGTAACTTCGATACTAATTATGACAGGTAACTGTAACTTCGTTACTAATTATGACAAGTAACTGTAATTTCGATACAAATTTTGGCAGGTAACGGTAACTTCGATACTAATTATGACAGGTAACAGTAACTTCGATACTAATTAAGACAAGTAACTGTAACTTCCATACTAATTATGACAGGTAACTGTAACTACGTTACTAATTATGAAAAGTAACTGTAATTTCGATACAAATTATGGCAGGTAACTGTAACTTCGATACTAATTATGACAGGTAACAGTATCTTCGATACTAATTATGACAAGTAGCTATAACTTCGATACAAATTATGACAGGTAACTGTAACTTCGATACTAATTATGACATGAAACTCTAACTTCGTTACTAATTATGACAAGTAACTGTAATTTTGATAAAAAAAATATGGTAGGTAACTGTAACTTCAATACTAATTATGACAGGTAACTGTAACTTGGATACTAATTATGACAGGTAACTGTTACTTCGTTACTAATTATGACAAGTCCCTGTAATTTCGATACAAATTATGGCAGGTAACTGTAATTTCGATACTAATTATGACAGGTAACAGTAAGTTCGATACTAATTATGAGAGGAAACTGTAACTTCGTTACTAATTATGACAAGTAACTGTAATTTCGATACAAATTATGACAGGTAACTGTAACTTCGTTACTAATTATGACAAGTAACTGGAATTTCGATACAAATTATGGCAGGTAACAGTACCTTCGGTACTAATTATGACAGGTAACTGTAACTTCGATACTTTTTATGGCAAGGAACTGTAATTTCGATACAAATTATGGCAGGTAACTGTAACTTCGATACTAATTATGGCAGGTGACAGTAACTTCGATACTAATTATGACAAGTAACTATAACTTCGATACAAATTATGACAGGTAACAGTAACTTCGATACTAATTATGACAAGAAACTCTACCTTCGTTACTAATTATGACAAGTAACTGTAATTTTGATAAAAAATTATGGTAGGTAACTGTAACTTCAATACTAATTATGACAGTTAACAGTAACTTCGATACTAAATATGACAAGTAACTATAACTTCGATACTAATTATGACAAGAAACTCTAACTTCGTTACTAATTATGACAAATAACTTTAATTTCGATCCTAATTATGGCAGGTAACTGTAACTTCGTTACTAATTATGACATGTCCCTGTAATTTCGATACAAATTATGGCAGGTAACTGTAACTTCGATACTAATTATGACAATTCCCTGTAATTTCGATACAAATTATGGCAGGTAACTGTAACTTCCATACTAATTATGACAGGTAACAGTAACTTCGATACTAATTATGACAGGAAACTGTAACTTCATTACTAATTATGACAGGTAACTGTAACTTCGATACTAATTATGACAAGAAACTCTAACTTCGTTACTAATAATGACAAGTAACTGAAATTTTGATAAAAAAAAATTGTGGTAGGTAACTGTAACTTCAATGCTAATTATGACAGGTAACAGTAACGTCGATACTAATTATGACAAGTAACAGTACCTTCGATGCTAATTATGACAGGTAACTGTAACTTCGATACTAATTATGACAAGGAACTGTAATTTCGATACAAATTATGGCAGGTAACTGTAACTTCGTTACTAATTATGACAAGTAACTGTAATTTCGATACAAATTTTGGCAGGTAACTGTAACTTCGATACTAATTATGAAAAGTCCCTGTAATTTCAATACAAATTATGGCAGGTAAGTGTAACTTCCATACTAATTATGACAGGTAACAGTAACATCGATACTAATTATGACAGGAAACTGTAACTTCGTTACTAATTATGACAAGTAACTGTAATTTCAATACAAATTATGACAGGTAACTGTAACTTCGTTACTAATTATGACAAGTAACAGTACCTTCGATGCTAATTATGACAGGTAACTGTAACTTCAATACTAATTATGACAAGGAACTGTAATTTCGATACAAATTATGGCAGGTAACTGTAACTTCGTTACTAATTATGACAAGTAACTGTAATTTCGATACAAATTTGGGCAGGTAACTGTAACTTCGATACTAATTTTGACAGGTTACAGTAACTTCGATACTAATTATGACAAGTAACTGTAACTTCGATACTAATTATGACAGGTAACTTTAACTTCGTTACTAATTATGACTAGTAAATGTAATTCCGATACAAATTATGGCAGGTAACTGTAACTTCGATACTAATTATGACAGGTAACAGTAACTCAGATACTAATTATGACAAGTAACTATAACTTCGATATTAATTATGACAAGTAACAGTTACTTCGATACTAATTATGACAAGTAATTGTAATTGTAATTACGATACAAATTTTGGCGGGTAACTTTAACTTCGATACTAATTATGACAGGTAACAATAACTTTGATATTAATTATGACAAGTAACTGTAACTTCGATACTAATTATGGCAGGTAACTGTAACTTCGTTACTAATTATGACAAGTAACTGTAATTTCGATACAAATTTAGGCAGGTAACGGTAACTTCGATACTAAATATGACAGGTAACAGTAACTTCGATACTAATTAAGACAAGTAACTGTAACTTCCATACTAATTATGACAGGTAACTGTAACTTCGATACTAATTATGACAAGAAACTCTAACTTCGTTACTAATTATGACAAGTAACTGTAATTTTGATAAAAAATTATGGTAGGTAACTGTAACTTCAATACTAATTATGACAGGTAACAGTAACTTGGATACTAATTATGACAGATAACTGTTACTTCGTTACTAATTATGACAAGTCCCTGTAATTTCGATACAAATTATGGCAGGTAACTGTAATTTCGATACTAATTATGACAGGTAACAGTAACTTCGATACTAAATATGACAGGTAACTGTAACTTCGTTACTAATTATGACAAATAACTTTAATTTCGATACTAATTATGGCAGGTAACTGTAACTTCGTTACTAATTAGGACAAGTCCCTGTAATTTCGATACAAATTATGGCAGGTAACTGTAACTTCGATACTAATTATGACAAATCCCTGTAATTTCGATACAAATTATGGCGGGTAACTGTTACTTCCATACTAATTATGACAGGTAACAGTAACTTCGATACTAATTATGACAGGAAACTGTAACTTCATTACTAATTATGACAAGTAACTGTAATTTAGATACAAATTATGACAGGTTACTGTAACTTCGTTACTAATTATGACAAGTAACAGTACCTTCGATACTAATTATGACAAGTAACTATAACTTCGATACAAATTATGACAGGTAACTGTAACTTCGATACTAATTATGACATGAAACTCTAACTTCGTTACTAATTATGACAAGTAACTGAAATTTTGATTAAAAAAATTATGGTAGGTAACTGTAACTTCAATACTAATTATGACATGTATCAGTAACGTCGATACTAATTATGACAAGTAACAGTACCTTCGATGCTAATTATGACAGGTAACTGTAACTTCGATACTAATTATGACAAGGAACTGTAATTTCGGTACAAATTATGGCAGGTAACTGTAACTTCGTTACTAATTATGACAAGTAACTGTAATTTCGATACAAATTTTGGCAGGTAACTGTAACTTCGATACTAATTATGACAAGTCCCTGTAATTTCGATACAAATTATGGCAGGTAACTGTAACTTCCATAATAATTATGACAGATAACAGTAACATCGATACTAATTATGACAGGAAACTGTAACTTCGTTACTAATTATGACAAGTAACTGTAATTTCAATACAAATTATGACAGGTAACTGTAACTTCGTTACTAATTATGACAAGTAACAGTACCTTCGATGCTAATTATGACAGGTAACTGTAACTTCGATACTAATTATGACAAGGAACTGTAATTTCGGTACAAATTATGGCAGGTAACTGTAACTTCGTTACTAATTATGACATTTAACTGTAATTTCGATACAAAATTTGGCAGGTAACTGTAACTTCGATACTAATTATGACAGGTTACAGTAACTTCGATACTAATTATGACAAGTAACTGTAACTTCGATACTAATTATGACTAGTAACTGTAATTCCGATACAAATTATGGCAGGTAACTGTAACTTCGATACTAATTATGACAGGTAACAGTATCTTAGATACTAATTATGACAAGTAACTATAACGTCGATACATATTATGACAGGTAACTGGAACTTCGATACTAATTATGACAAGAAACTCTAACTTCGTTACTTATTATGACAAGTAACTGTAAATTTTGATTAAAAAATTTGCTAGGTAACTGTAACTTCAATACTAATTATGACAGGTAACAATTACTTCAATACTAATTATGACAGGTAACTGTAACTTCGTTAATAATTATGACAACTAATTTTAATTTCGATACTAATTATGGCAGGTAACTGTAACTTCGTTACTAATAATGACAAGTCCCTGTAATCTCGATACAAATTATGGCAGGTAACTGTAACTTCGATAGTAATTATGCCAAGTAACTGTAACTTCCATACTTATTATGGCAGGTAACTGTAACTTCGTTACTAATTATGACAAGTAACTGTAATTTCGATACAAATTTTGGCACGTAACTGTAACCTCGATACTAATTATGACAGGTAACAGTTACTTCGATACTAATTATGACAAGTAACTGTAACTTCGATACTAATTATGACAGGTAACTGTAACTTCGATACTAATTATGACATGTAACTGTAATTTCGATACAAATTATGGTAGGTAACTGTAACTTCGATACTAATTATGGCAGGTAACTGTAACTTCGATATTAATTATGAGAGGTAACAGTAACTTCGATACTAATAATGACAGGTAACTGCAACTTCGTTACTAATTATGACAAGTAACTGTAATTTCTATACTTATTATGGCAGGTAACTGTAACTTCGTTACTAATTATGAAAAGTAACTGTAATTTCGATGCAAATTATGACAGGTAACTGTAACTTCGTTACTAATTATGACAAGTAACTGTAATTTCGTTACAAATTATGGCAGGTAACAGTACCTTCGATACTAATTATGACAGGTAACTGTAACTTCGATACTAATTATGACAAGGAACTGTAATTTCGATACAAATTATGGCAGGTAACTGTAACTTTGATACTAATTAAGACAGGTAAGAGTAACTTCGATACTATTTATGACAAGTAACTGTAACTTCGTTACTAATTATGACAAGTTACTCTAATTTTGATAAAAAATTATGGCAGGTAACTGTAACTTCGATACTAATTAATACAGGTAACAGTAACATCGATACTAATTATGACAGGTTACTGTAACATCGTTACTAATTATGTCAAGTAACTGTAACTTCGATACTAATTATTACAAGTAACTGTAACTTCGATACTTATTATGACAGGTAACTGTAACTTCATTACTAATTATGACAAGAAACTGTAACTTCGATACTAATTATGACAGGAAACTGTAACTACGATACTAATAATGACAAGTAACTGTAACTTCGATACTAATTATGACAAGTTACTGTAACTTCGATACTAATTGTGACAGGTAACAGTAACTTCGATATTAATTATGCCAAGGAACTGTAATTTCGATACAAATTATGGTAGGTAACTGTAACTTCGATACTAATTATGGCAGGTAACTGTAACTTCGATATTAATTATGAGAGGTAACAGTAACTTCGATACTAATAATGACAGGTAACTGCAACTTCGTTACTAATTATGACAAGTAACTGTAATTTCTATACTTATTATGGCAGGTAACTGTAACTTCGTTACTAATTATGAAAAGTAACTGTAATTTCGATGCAAATTATGACAGGTAACTGTAACTTCGTTACTAATTATGACAAGTAACTGTAATTTCGTTACAAATTATGGCAGGTAACAGTACCTTCGATACTAATTATGACAGGTAACTGTAACTTCGATACTAATTATGACAAGGAACTGTAATTTCGATACAAATTATGGCAGGTAACTGTAACTTTGATACTAATTAAGACAGGTAAGAGTAACTTCGATACTATTTATGACAAGTAACTGTAACTTCGTTACTAATTATGACAAGTTACTCTAATTTTGATAAAAAATTATGGCAGGTAACAGTACCTTCGATACTAATTATGACAAGTAACAGTAACTTCGATACTAATTATGCCAAGGAACTGTAATTTCGATACAAATTTTGGCAGGTAATTGTAACTTCGATACTTATTATGACAGGTAACAGTAACTTTGATACTAATTATGACAAGTAACTGTAACTTCGATACTAATTATGGCAGGTAACTGTAACTTTCTTACTAATTATGACAAGTAACTGTAATTTCGGTACAAACTATGGCAGGTAACTGTAACTTCGATACTAATTATGACCGGTAACAGTAACTTCGATACTAATTATGGCAGGTACTGTAACTTCGATACTCATTATGACAGGTAACAGTAACTTCGATACTAATTATGTCAAGTAACTGTAACTTCGATACCAATTATGACAGGTAACTGTACCTTCGTTACTAATTATGACTAGTAACTGTAATTTCGTTACAAATTTGGCAGGTAATTGTAATTTCGGTACTAATTATGACAGGTAACAGTAACTTCGATACTAATTAGGACAAGTAACAGTAACTTCGATACTAATTATGACAAGTAACTGTAACTTCGATACTAATTATGACAGGTAACTGTAACTTCGTTACTAATTATGACAAGTAACTGTAATTTCGATACAAATTTTGGCAGGTAACTGTAACTTCGATACTAATTATGACAGGTAACAGTAACTTCGATACTAAATATGACAAGTAACTGTAACTTCGATACTAATTATGACAGGTAACTGTAACTTCGTTACTAATTATGACAAGTAACTGTAATTTCGATACAAATTATGGCAGGTAACTGTAACTTCGATACTAATTATGACAGGTAACAGTATCTTCGATACTAATTATGACAAGTAACTATAACTTCGATACGTATTATGACAGGTAACTGTAACTTCGATAATTATTATGACAAGAAACTCTACCTTCGTTACTAATTATGACAAGTAACTGTAATTTTGATAAAAAATTATGTTAGGTAACTGTAACTTCAATACTAATTATGACAGGTAACAGTAACTTCGATACTAATTATGACAGGTAACTGTAACTTCGTTACTAATTATGACAAGTAACTTTAATTTCGATACTAATTATGGCAGGTTACTGTATCTTCGGTGCTAATTATGACAAGTCCCTGCAATTTTGATACAAATTATGGCAGGTAACTGTAATTTCGATACTAATTATGACAGGTAACAGTAACTTCGATACTAATTATGACAGGTAACTGTAACTTCGTTACTAATTATGACAAGTAACTGTAATTTCGATACAAATTATGGCAGGTAACAGTACCTTCGGTACCAATTATGACAGGTAACTGTAACTTCGATACTAATTATGGCAAGGAACTGTAATTTCGATACAAATTATGGCAGGTAACTGTAACTTCGATACTAATTATGACAGGTGACAGTAACTTCGATACTAATTATGACAAGTAACTATTACTTCGATACAAATTATGACAGGTAACAGTAACTTCGATACTAATTATGACAAGAAACTCTACCTTCGTTACTGATTATGACAAGTAACTGTAATTTTGATAAAAAATTATGGTAGGTAACTGTAACTTCAATACTATTTATGACAGGTAACAGTAACTTCGATACTAATTATGACAGGTAATTGTAACTTCGTTACTAATTATGACAAATAACTTTAATTTCGATACTAATTATGGCAGGTAACTGTAACTTCGTTACTAATTATGACAAGTCCCTGTAATTTCGATTCAAATTATGGCAGGTAACTGTAACTTCGATACTAATTATGACAAGTAACTGTAACTTCGATACTAATTATGACAGGTAACTGTAATTTCGATACAAATTATGGCAGGTAACTGTAACTTCGATACTAATTATGACAGGTAACTGTAACTTCGTTACTAATTATGACAAGTAACTGTAATTTCGATAAAATTTATGGCAGGTAACTGTAACTTCGTTACTAATTATGACAAGTTACTGTAATTTCGATACAAATTTTGGCAGGTAACTGTAACTTCGATACTAATTATGACAAGTCCCTGTAATTTCGATACAAATTATGGCAGGTAACTGTAACTTCCATACTAATTATGACAGGTTGTGCCCGTTTAGACCGGAGCCCGCACGACCACATATGCATTTTACCAATAATCAGTCAGCACGAGAGTCAAAATATCCCGGAGCGCCAGATGGGTTAAAGCAAATCGCAAAAACGACATCAAATTTATAAAAATGCTTTACTGATTTTTGGCTCAATGCAACTATAAGGATAGAAGGAGATTTAATTGGGAGAAACACATCTGGTAAAATTATCTCAGTTTATTTATAGTTAAAATCTGACTGCAAGAATGCTCAAAGCAGCATCATCCACGTGTGGCGATCCACACTCTTATTTACCCACAATATACAGAAATCCTCCAAACACATTTGACAATCTTTTTGGAAACACATGTCCGATTAATAGTCCTGTGGACTGTGTTCCAAAATTATTACCTTTTAATTCCACTTCAAAATGAATTGTCCATACTGGAAAAACGTAGATCACTGTTTGACTATTTACATGATATTAACACTCGTAGAATAAATGTTTATATAATTCTTAAACTTTCACTTGTTTTCCAGTTTTCAAAAATATATCGTTGAAAATATTATTATCATCATCGAAGCAACACAAATTATTAACACATATTAATAACATCTGAAAAGTATTTGACCTTGAGCATAGCATCGAAGAACTTGTGCGAAGCACAACAACAATTAATTGTTCTTCTGACATTTAACATTCGAGAAGTGACTCGATTATGAACTTCAAGTTCCAAACAAAATATATGATTTCTGAATCATCACCTTGATCAATAAATGGTTGAACCATTCAACTATTCAATTATCCACTTGGAATCATTATCATAAAAATATTTATATTCTTGGCCATTTCTAGCAACTTTCACAACTTGCAATTCTTCGACAGAATGCGGAAATTAGAATTGTAGTTTTATAATGAATTCATTTAGTTCATGGCACTAGGATTGAAAATATCCTTCAAATTATTCGTGGTTAAAGAATTATTTTTAATTGGCAGTGGCCCATTCTATTATTTGTGTAAGAACACAATATTACAAAAACAACGGCAAAGGTCCTCTGAAGAAGAATAAACTACTATCATGACAAATCCGGGTTCTAGCAAAATCAAAGTCTAAATGGAATTTGTAAACAAGGTTGAAATAAGAACTGATGGTTTTAAAGAAATAACCTTCGGGTTATTCATACGACGAAATGTGTGGCTCCAATACTCCTACTATAAACCTGAGCCATCGAACCTGCTATTTGATTGATGCTCGAAAAAACCTTCATTCCTGCGACTTAACATGCGCACCTGGGAATGGCATTTCAACTACTCCACACATAAATTATCTTCCCAAAATTTATACAATAAATCAAGCCTCTGCTTGTTATCAACACTGGAAGATTAATAAACTTTCAAGTTTATTTTATTTTACCTTTCAGTTCAACCCGTGAATTTACCATACTTATGAAAATCTTTATTTCACTTTCGAAGTGTATTTACGTCATGATTTTATATAAATACAAAAATATCCTATTTGATACAAATATCATTTGCTTCCCGTTTCATGCCTCTCCGTGTTATCTGAAACATATACTTTGCTCATAGCAAATATCAACTGTTCAACCAGAACTGAAATGTTGGTTGAATGCGGGCTTGCGCTAACCACTCTCCTTCGGAAAATCTCCTGTTCCAGACTAGAAATGATTAAACTACTTCATAGGCTCTTTCTCAATACATATGATTATTATAAAATATAATATCCAAGAAATATTTAGAAAAATTATGAAAATTATTATTATTATTAGTGGATTATTATTATTATTTTAAATATGTTTAATTATCATCTCATTATATGAGAATCCACATGTTCGAACCTTCGAATATGGAAAAAATATCCATTCCTCAACAAAAATAAATTTAACTTTTACAGTTACATCGGCTGATTACCGTGATTTCCCAAAAATATGAAAAATTCAAATAAATGCTCGAAATGCTCGGTCATCGATCCTAAACTGTTCTGAGTGCTGAAAATACTCAGAATAACTCTATTAATTCTTGCGTAAATCATTACAAGCTTTAAATACGACGAAAAAAATGTCTTGGTCATCTGCAGAAAAATAGTTTGTTCCAATTAGCTAGGCATAATATAATTCAAATGTGGCTTACATTTCTTGATGGTCTTGAAGTGTAGTAAATCTGGTCTGTACCAGATTTATCCATAGACATGCCCTAGCGGACAAGCACGTATAATCCTTGTATCGGCCGCCATTGTAGACCCACAAATCGTCTAGTCAGACATAGTGGTAGTATCTTTCGACGTTTGAATAAACTGTGGTTCCATTTTAATATGGGCTTCTATCAAAGCCATAACAGTTTGTTGAAATAGGGTCAGATCTAAGTGATCTCTTCTTAAATATGTCAGTTGTAACATAACTCACTGTAATCTCATCAGTACAAGAAAAACATTGACAGTCTAAGCAGTTAACGGCTGTTCTGAAGATCGTTCCCTGGGCATGGTTTATTAATATCACCATCTGCCATGCGCTAGACAACTTGCAGTTTCCCTTGCGTAGACTAATGAACACCACCGTTATAGACTAGTCTTCAGTGTACTGACAGATCGAAGTGGTTAACTAGTTACAAATAATGAAAACTGACTTGCAATGGATTTAAACATCCAAGTATTAAGTTACAACTGGACTGTGACAAAATACTATTTTCTAGACAGAGTCTAGCATATGTCCTTTTGGAAATATAAATATTTCCACCAATGTCTGTAGGAATCAATCACCTCAGTGATTCTCCTCACCAGAAACTTACTAAGTTCCAACTCGTTTGCGCAGCACTTCTCGTGACTATCACGATTTGAAAAGAACTTCTGCGTAGATACGGCAACCATGTGCCTTGGCTCAGCGTAGACGCAACTTGCTCTGCAAGTGCTTGTGTTGAAGTGAACTACCTATGACTGCTCCAGCTGGCTTTTATACAAAACGGTCAGGGTCACGCGTCATCGCCTGATATCTGGAAATCCTCATATCTCTTGAATCCCTGGTCCGATTTACTTGATACTAATTGCATTCTCTTTCATTTGGCCGTGCCAATAATTTGATCCCAGTCTCAAGTCTCTACTCCGTAGTTAACTATTTAATCAATAAATAGCCTCCACCTCTGCTGTTACTCGCTACGTCACTTGCCATCCAACTATCGGTAAAATCCTTCGAAAGGCTTCGAGAAGCAATGTAGCGCGATATTCAAATATCTGAACTTTCAAAAGCGGCTACAGCCTTTCCCTTGATATCTAGGTGTCTGAAACTTGGAATACCCATTCCTAGAGTTGGGCACATCCACACCACACCTAGCAAAATATAAAAATTGAAAAAATTTTATTTTTCCTATCTACACATTAAATCATCTGGTTCTTGAATAATAGATCTTCAAATTCGATGCGTTGTAAGTTCCCACGATGTTACTAGTTCGTGTATTGGCTACTTCATAGCTTCCATTATTGTTTACTTCCACAATACGATAGGGTCCAGCGTAAAGGCTTGCAAATTTCGAGTACACTCGATTTTGCACGTCAGAGGGTGTAGGTCTTTTCACTAAAACAAGAGTTCCTACGCGCAAGGGTCTGCGAAAACGCTTTCCTCTCACTCTGCGCTCTCTCTTCTCAGCTTGACTCCTTAACTTGTCTAAAGCTAGAATTTCCCTCATCTGACGACTTGGTTCAATCTCAGGTGGAATAGAGGTGATTCGATCCCATAATCGTGTTGGTTTAATTCCATGATGTAGCAACATGGGAATCTGTCCAGTACTCTCATGAATCGTAGAGTTGATGGATTCGGATGCTAAAGAAAGAACATCCATCCATTTCCAATGCTCATTGGGACAATAGAGGCGGCAAAATTTTGCTATCTCAGCCATCACGCGTTCCGCTGGATTGCTCTCTGGATGTCTAATAGAACAAAACAATTGTCTAATCCCAAGATTATTCATGATGGTTCGAAATTCCAATGATGTAAATTAAGGTCCACGATCTGATAAAAGGAATTCCGGTTTGCCTGCTTCCGGAATCACGCTGTCTCTAATTCTCTTCGCACAATACTTTGCGTTTGCCTTCTGAATTGGATGTAACATGGTGTATTTGCTGAAAACATCCATAGTCACCAAAATATATCGGTTACCTCTTTTAGACTTTGGGAGAGGACCATATAAATCAGTTGCGAAGATTTCGCAAGGCTTAGAAGGAATAATAGGCCTTGGTAATTCTCTCATTAATCTGGAATTATGTTTACTCCATTGGCATAAGTCGCATTCTCGAATAGTGTTTCTGACAGTTTGTCGCATTCGCTCCCACGAAAATTTCTCTTGAATCATGTTGACTGTCTTATCTACTCCAGCATGACCTGCGATTCTGTGTGCCATCCAAATAATGGGTTTTTGCAATCATGGAGGTATCACTACTCTCAGCTTCGTATGGTCGGGATCTGCATACTTGTAGATTAAACCATCTAACATCATAAAATCTCTTGAAACTCTTTCAGTTTCCACAAAATCATCATCATTGGGATCCATGTTTCCCTGTAGAAAACGAAAAATGTTCCTAAGACGTCGGTCTCTCCTCTGGGATAAATGCAATAACCTTAACCTTCTCAAGGTATCTTCATCCTCCTGCGTCAGGTTAACTTGAAAAACCTTAGATGTAGACTCCACTGCTCTACTCAACAAATCAGCTCCCAATATCATGTCAAAAGCCATGTCCTTCATTACAACAAATACATGTCGGAAATCATGTCCTCCAATCGTAATACATAAGTATAATTGTGTTTTACACAGAGATATTTTATTGGGTATTATTCCTTGGATCTTAATTCCTGATACTGGAATTTCCTCTAAATTCTCTTTGAGCTTCCACAGAATATAAAGCTTCTCACTCACCAGACAAAGCATAGCCCCAGTATCGATCAAAGTATCGACAGGCATACCGAATACTTCGCATGATATGATTGGCATTCTAATTCTGGTACCCATTTCTTTTCGTTCGTCATTCTGTTGAATTAAATCATCATCCTCTGCTTGCCATTTAATAATTCTGGAAGTGAAAGTATTCAAAATTCTATCTTCTACTGTGAATTCGAAGTTTTTTTTTTCATTACCATTCCCCCGGGATTGTTTTGTTCCCGATGGACCTGGATCATTGGGCCTCTGCTCCAAAAATTGCAAGTTATCTTGGTGTCTTGCTTCCAATTTTTTACTTGTCTCCTTGTTAAACTCTTCGTTGGACTGACGAGTATCTACATTCCCTCTGTTATTATAGTTGTTTCTACCATAATATCTTCTTTCCTGGTACCTTCCTTGACTATCTCGTGGTCTTCTCCATCGAGTATTGTATCGATTACCACCATCCGGTCTCGCATAAGGTTTGTAACTGTATCTGTTACTGTACTGGTTCCATCCTCTCTTATTGGAATCTTCCCTCGGCGATTTCTCTTCTCGCTCCTCTCGAATCTCTCGAGGTGTCTGAGAATAACTGTCAGCCATAACAGCATACACAGCGTTGTTATTCTTTACTCCATTCTGATGGAAGAATTGAGCGTTTGTATGATCCAGCTTCTGTAATACTTCTTCAAATTGTTCCATATTGTAGATATCAGCAGCGATCAAAGTCCTCTGGACGTCTGCTGGAAACTGACGTATCAATGCAGTAATCAACTCGTTATCTGGCATTGGCGGATCTAAATGTTGGAGTTTAGACAGCTGTCCAGAAAAGTACGTAGAGTATCGAGTAGGTTTGACGTCGAGAATCTCTTCGAATATAACTCTGCTCTAACTTGCTGTTGGGTTTCAGGGGACCAAAACTTCTTCAATAGCCCACGAGAAAACTCCTCAAAAGTGGTTAGAGTGGATCTAAATGCTCTGAACCACAAAAGTGCAGGACCTTCCAAGAACTTCCCTATCACTCGGATCTGTCTTTCTTTAGGGATCTTAGAATCTTTCAGGTAATCACCTGCTTCTCTCAGAAATTCCACGGGTGTCACAGAATCTCGCCCTGAAAATTTAGAAGGCTTATCTTCTATATTCTTAAATACAGTTATGGGGTTGGATTGAAATACTGTCCTGACCTCATCCTGTCTATCAGTCTCTCTAGCTCCTCCTAGATTTATCTGTATCTGTTCCTTTCCCCTTACATTCGGCATTTTCAACAGATGATCAGACTGTTTCTCATCCTTTATTTGACTTTTCATAGCCTCAAGTTCCTTCTGGTTTTCTTCTGCCATCTTCTTAATTGCTTCAGTTTCTTTACAATTGTCTTTATCATCAATGGATATCTGGTTCATAACAGCCTCATGACTTTTCAATGACCCTGTCATATCTGATATGTCCTTCTGAGTTGCTTGGATATCTTTGGCAATTACTTCAATATGGGATGACAAAGATTCCCTAATCTCCTTGATTCCCTCTTGATTCTCCAGCTTGAGTGTGTCTTTAATTTCATTGACAACTGTGGTCTTGATTTCAGTTTGCAATTCACTAATCACACCTTCTCTTATTTCTCCCATGACAAGTTCCTTGAATTGTTCCGTTAAACGTTGAACAACTAGAATTCCCATCTCGTTACTCTCCTTCTTCACTCGGACTTCCAGGTTGACCATGTCTTCACCAACTTTCCAAAGACCATGTTCTATCCTATCAGCTAAGCTTTGGGATCGAAGATCGGCATCGCGAAATTTATCGTCCATTAAACTTGCGTTAGTAGCTAATGAAGTTTCGAGCTCATGTGTTTTATCGCATAATTTATTCATTTTACTTTCAAGTGTCATTTTCAAAATTTCAGAATTCTCTTTAAATTTACTTTCCATTGAATTAAATTTACTATTTAAATTTTCTTTCAAATTACCTTTTAACCTGTTTTCTAAAGAATCAGAATTTTCTTTAAGTTTATTTTCCAAAGAATCAGAATTTTCTTTAAGTTTATCATCCAAACTTTCTTTAAGTTTATTTTCTAAAGACTCAGAATTTTCTTTCAAGTTATCTTTTAACCTGCTTTCTAAAGAATCAGAATTTTCTTTAAGTTTCTTTTCCAAAGCCTCAGTATTTTCTTTCATAATGGCTGCTACACGCAGTCCAGCCTCTTTTGAACTCTCCTCCAAACTCCTCATCATTCTCATCATTTCTTCCATAATTTCAATTATTATTCAAAACTTAGGGGTATACAACAGTGGCAAACACAAGCTTATAACTAGAACAAGAAATATGAATAGCTAATTGGAACACTATAATAAAATGAGATTTGTCCTAATATCGACGTGATGGAAAAACAAAAGTCTCTACTTTTACGAATTACATTTACCACAATATGACAAGAAAAATATGCAAGTTCTCAAATATCCTCCACCTGGATTCTAATAATGTGTATGTCCAGTCATTGAACGTTTACTACTGAATTTACTTGACGCCCTAATGGTTAAGCCATTATCAAAATAATCAAACCCATTCTAATTATTAACCAAGTTAAATTTTTAATTTTTCCCCACTAATTGGGTTTCCTACTAATTTATTCATCCAAACCAGACATCTCTCAACTCCCAAAATATTTCTATAAAAATTATCACAATTTCAAATCGGCATGCGATTGACCATGTCTAAATCGGGACCCACGTTCGAAGCCATTTCTCTTTCTATCTTATTTTATGTGCCCGTTTAGACCGGAGCCCGCACGACCACATATGCATTTTACCAATACTCAGTCAGCACGAGAGTCAAAATATCCCGGAGCGTCAGATGGGTTAAAGCAAATCGCAAAAACGACATCAAATTTATAAAAATGCTTTACTGATTTTTGGCTCAATGCAACAATAAGGATAGAAGGAGATTTAATTGGGAGAAACACATCTGGTAAAATTATCTCAGTTTATTTAAAGTTAAAATCTGACTGCAAGAATGCTCAAAGCAGCATCATCCACGTGTGGCGATCCACACTCTTATTTACCCACAATATACAGAAATCTTCCAAACACATTTGACAATCTTTTTGGAAACACAAGTCCGATTAATAGTCCTGTGGACTGTGTTCCAAAATTATTACCTTTTAATTCCAGTTCAAAATGAATTATCCATACTGGAAATAACGTAGATCACTGTTTGACTATTTACATGATATTAACACTCGTAGAATAAATGTTTATAGAATTCTTAAACTTTCACTTGTTTTCCAGTTTTCAAAAATATATCGTTGAAAATATTATTATCATCATCGAAGCAACACAAATTATTAACACATATTAATAACATCTGAAAAGTATTTGACCTTGAGCATAGCATCGAAGAACTTGTGCGAAGCACAACAACAATTAATTGTTCTTCTGACATTTAACATTCGAGAAGTGACTCGATTATGAACTTCAAGTTCCAAACAAAATATATGATTTCTGAATCATCAACTAGATCAATAAATGGTTGAACCATTCAACTATTCAATTATCCACTTGGAATCATTATCATAACAATATTTATATTCATGGCCATTTCTAGCAACTTTCACAACTTGCAATTCTTCGACAGAATGCGGAAATTAGAATTGTAGTTTTATAATGAATTCATTTAGTTCATGGCACTAGGATTGAAAATATCCTTCAAATTATTCGTGGTTAAAGAATTATTTTTAATTGGCAGTGGCCCATTCTATTATTTGTGTAAGAACACAATATTACAAAAACAACGGCAAAGGTCTTCCTCTGAAGAAGAATAAACTACTATCATGACAAATCCGGGTTCTAGCAAAATCAAAGTCTAAATGGAATTTGTAAACAAGGTTGAAATAAGAACTGATGGTTTTAAAGAAATAACCTTCGAGTTATTCATACGACGAAATGTGTGGCTCCAATACTCCTACTATAAACCTGAGCCATCGAACCTGCTATTTGATTGATGCTCGAAAAAACCTTCATTCCTGCGACTTAACATGCGCACCTGGGAATGGCATTTCAACTACTCCACACATAAATTATCTTCCCAAAATTTATACAATAAATCAAGCCTCTGCTTGTTATCAACACTGGAAGATTAATAAACTTACAAGTTTATTTTATTTTACCATTCAGTTCAACCCGTGAATTTACCATACTTATGAAAATCTTTATTTCACTTTCGAAGTGTATTTACGTCATGATTTTATATAAATACAAAAATATCCTATTTGATACAAATATCATTTGCTTCCCGTTTCATGCCTCTCCGTGTTATCTGAAACATATACTTTGCTCATAGCAAATATCAACTGTTCAACCAGAACTGAAATGTTGGTTGAATGCGGGCTTGCGCTAACCACTCTCCTTCGGAAAATCTCCTGTTCCAGACTAGAAATGATTAAACTACTTCATAGGCTCTTTCTCAATACATATGATTATTATAAAATATAATATCCAAGAATTATTTAGAAAAATTATGAAAATTATTATTATTATTAGTGGATTATTATTATTATTTTAAATATGTTTAATTATCATCTCATTATGTGAGAATCCACATGTTCGAACCTTCGAATATGGAAAAAATATCCATTCCTCAACAAAAATAAATTTAACTTTTACAGTTACATCGGCTGATTACCGTGATTTCCCAAAAATATGAAAAATTCAAATAAATGCTCGAAATGCTCGGTCATCGATCCTAAACTGTTCTGAGTGCTGAAAATACTCAGAATAACTCTATTAAGTCTTGCGTAAATCATTACAAGCTTTAAATACGACGAAAAAAATGTGTTGGTCATCTGCAGAAAAATAGTTTGTTCCAATTAGCTAGGCATAATATAATTCAAATGTGGCTTACATTTCTTGATGGTCTTGAAGTGTAGTAAATCTGGTCTGTACCAGATTTATCCATAGACATGCTCTAGCGGACAAGCACGTATAATCCTTGTATCGGCCGCCATTGTAGACCCACAAATCGTCTAGTCCGACATAGTGGTAGTATCTTTCGACGTTTGAATAAACTGTGGTTCCATTTTAATATGGGCTTCTATCAAAGCCATAACAGTTTGTTGAAATAGGGTCAGATCTAAGTGATCTCTTCTTAAATATGTCAGTTGTAACATAACTCACTGTAATCTCATCAGTACAAGAAAAACATTGACAGTCTAAGCAGTTAACGGCTGTTCTGAAGATCGTTCCCTGGGCATGGTTTATTAATATCACCATCTGCCATGCGCTAGACAACTTGCAGTTTCCCTTGCGTAGACTAATAAACACCACCGTTATAGACTAGTCTTCAGTGTACTGACAGATCGAAGTGGTTAACTAGTTACAAATAATGAAAACTGACTTGCAATGGATTTAAACATCCAAGTATTAAGTTACAACTGGACTGTGACAAAATACTATTTTCTAGACAGAGTCTAGCATATGTCCTTTTGGAAATATAAATATTTCCACCAATGTCTGTAGGAATCAATCACCTCAGTGATTCTCCTCACCAGAAACTTACTAAGTTCCAACTCGTTTGCGCAGCACTTCTCGTGACTATCACGATTTGAAAAGAACTTCTGCGTAGATACGGCAACCATGTGCCTTGGCTCAGCGTAGACGCAACTTGCTCTGCAAGTGCTTGTGTTGAAGTGAACTACCTATGCCTGCTCCAGCTGGCTTTTATACAAAACGGTCAGGGTCACGCGTCATCGCCTGATATTTGGAAATCCTCTTATCTCTTGAATCCCTGGTCCGATTTACTTGATACTAATTGCATTCTCTTTCATTTGGCCGTGCCAGTAATCTGATCCCAGTCTCAAGTCTCTACTCCGTAGTTAACTATTTAATCAATAAATAGCCTCCTCCTCTGCTGTTACTCGCTACGTCACTTGCCATCCAACTATCGGTAAAATCCTTCGAAAGGCTTCGACAAGCAATGTAGCGCGATATTCAAATATCTGAACATTCAAAAGCGGCTACAGCCTTTCCCTTGATATCTAGGTGTCTGAAACTTGGAATACCCATTCCTAGAGTTGGGCACAAGGTAACAGTAACTTCGATACTAATTATGACAAGAAACTGTAACTTCGTTACTAATTTTGACAAGTAACTGTAATTTCGATACAAATTATGACAGGTAACTGTAACTTCGTTACTAATTATGACAAGTTACTTTAATTTCGATACAAATTTTGGCAGGTAACTGTAACCTCGATACTAATTACGACAGGTAACAGTAACTTCGATACTAATTATGACAAGTAACTGTAACTTCGATACTAATTATGACAGGTAACTGTAACTTCGTTACTAATTATGACATGTAACTGTAATTTCGATACAAATTATGGCAGGTAACTGTAACTTTGATACTAATTATAACAGGTAACAGTAACTTCGATACTAATTATGACAAGTAACTGTAAATTCGTCACTAATTATGACAAGTAACTGTAATTTCGATACAAATTATGGCAGGTAACTGTAACTTCGATACTAATTATGGCAGGTAACTGTAACTTCGATACTAATTATGAGATGTAACAGTAACTTCGATGCTAATTATGACAGGTAACTGCAACTTCGTTACTAATTATGACAAGTAACTGTAATTTCGATACTAATTATTGCAGGTAACTGTAACTTCGTTACTAATTATGAGAAGAAACTGTAATTTCGATGCAAATTATGACAGGTAACTGTAACTTCGTTACTAATTATGAGAATTAACTGTAATTTCGTTACAAATTATGGCAGGTAACAGTACCTTCGATACTAATTATGACAGGTAACTGTAACTTCGATACTAATTATGACAAGGAACTGTAATTTCGATACAAATTAAGGCAGGTAACTGTAACTTTGATACTAATTATAACAGGTAACAGTAACTTCGATACTAATTATGACAAGTAACTGTAACTTCGTTACTAATTATGAGAAGTAACTGTAATTTCGATGCAAATTAATACAGGTAACTGTAACTTCGTTACTAATTATGAGAAGTAACTGTAATTTCGATGCAAATTATGACAGGTAACTGTAACTTCGTTAGTAATTATGAAAAGTAACTGTAATTTCGTTACAAATTATGGCAGGTAACAGTACCTTCGATACTAATTATGACAGGTAACTGTAACTTCGATACTAAATATGACAAAGAACTGTAATTTCGATACAAATTATGGCAGATAACTGTAACTTTGATACTAATTATGACAGGTAACAGTAACTTCGATACTAATTATGACAAGTAACTGTAACTTCGTTACTAATTATTACAAGTAACTCTAATTTTGATAAAAAATTATGGCAGGTAACTGTAACTTTGTTACTAATTATGACAAGTAACAGTAAATACGATACAAACTATGGCAGGTAACTGTAACTTCGATACTAACTAAGACAGGTAACAGTAACTTCGATACTAATTATGGCAGGTACTGTAACTTCGATACTAATTATGACAGGTAACAGTAACTTCGATACTAATTATGACAAGTAACTGTAACTTCGATACTAATTATGAAAAGTAACTGTAACTTCGTTACTAATTATGACAAGTAACTGTAATTTCGTTACAAATTTGGCAGGTAATTGTAATTTCGATACTAATTATGACAGGTAACAGTAACTTCGATACTAATTAGGACAAGTAACAGTTACTTCGATACTAATTATGACAAGTAACTGTAACTTCGATACTAATTATGACAGGTAACTGTAACTTCGTTACTAATTATGACAAGTAACTGTAATTTCGATACAAATTATGGCAGGTAACTGTAACTTCGATACTAATTATGACAGGTAACAGTATCTTCGATACTAATTATGACAAGTAACTATAACTTCGATACAAATTATGACAGGTAACTGTAACTTCGATACTTATTATGACAAGAAACTCTAACTACGTTACTAATTATGACAAGTAACTGTAATTTTGATAAAAAATTATGGTAGGTAACTGTAACTTCAATACTAATTATGACAGGTAACAGTAACTTCGATACTAATTATGACAGGTAACTGTAACTTCGTTACTAATTATGACAAGTAACTTATTTCGATACTAATTATGGCAGGTAACTGTATCTTCGTTAGTAATTATGGCAAGTCCCTGTAATTTCGATACAAATTAGAGCAGTTAACTGTAATTTCGATACAAATTATGGCAGGTAACTGTAACTTCGATACTAATTATGACAGGTAACAGTAACTTCGCTACTAATTATGACAAGTAACAGTAACTTCATTCTAAATATCACAAGTAACTGTAATTTCGATACAAATTATGGCAGGTAACTGTAACTTCGATACCCCATTATGACATGTAACTGCAACGTCGTTACTAATAATGACAGGTAACTGTAATTTCTATACTAATTATGGCAAGTAACTGTAACTTCGTTACTATTTATGACAAGTAACTGTAATTTCGATACAAATTATGGCAGGTAACTGTAATTTCGATACAAATTATGGCAGGTAACTGTAACTTCGATACTAATTATGACAGGTAACAGTAACTTCGATACTAATTATGACAAGTAGACAGTAACTTCATTCTAATTATGACAAGTAACTGTAATTTCGATACAAATTATGGCAGGTAACTGTAACTTCGATACTAATTATGGCAGGTAACAGTAACTTCGATACTAATAATGACAGAAAACAGTAACTTCGATACTAATTATGACAGGTAACAGTAACTTCGATAATAATTATGGCAGGTAACTGTAACTTCGATACTAATTATGACAAGTAACTGTAACTTCGATACTAATTATGACAGGTAACAGTAACTTCGATACTAATTATGACAAGTAACAGTAACTTCGATACTAATTATGACAAGTAACTGTAACTTCGATACTAATTATGACAGGTAACAGTAACTTCGATAATAATTATGGCAGGTAACTGTAACTTCGATACTAATTATGACAAGTAACTGTAACTTCGATACTAATTATGACAGGTAACTGCAACTTCGTTACTAATTATGACAAGTAACTGTAATTTCTATACTAATTATGGCAAGTAACTGTAACTTCGTTACTAATTATGACAAGTAACTGTAATTTCGATACAAATTATGGCAGGTAACTGTAATTTCGATACAAATTATGGCAGGTAACTGTAATTTCGATACAAGTTATGGCAGGTAACTGTAACTTCGATACTAATTATGACAGGTAACAGTAACATCGACACTAATTATGACAAGTAACAGTAACTTCATTCTAATTATGACAAGTAACTGTAATTTCGAAACAAATTATGGCAGGTAACTGTAACTTCGATACTAATTATGACAGGTAACAGTAACTTCGATACCAATTATGACAGAAAACAGTAACTTCGACACTAATTATGACAGGTAACTGTAACTTCGTTACTAATTATGACATGTAACTGTAATTTCGATACAAATTATGGCAGGTAACTGTAACTTCGTTACTAATTATGACAAGTAACTGTAATTTCGATACAAATTAGAGCACGTAACTGTAATTTCGATACAAATTATGGCAGGTAACTGTAACTTCGATACTAATTATGACAGGTAACAGTAACTTCGATACTAATTATGACAAGTAACAGTAACTTCATTCTAATTATCACAAGTAACTGTAATTTCGATACAAATTATGGCAGGTACCTGTAACTTCGATACTAATTATGACAGGTAGCAGTAGCTTCGATACTAATTATGACAGTTTACTGCAACTTCGTTACTAATTATGACAAGTAACTGTAATTTCTATACTAATTATGGCAAGTAACTGTTACTTCGTTACTAATTATGACAAGTAACTGTAATTTCGATACAAATTATGGCAGGTAACTGTAATTTCGATACAAGTTATGGCAGGTAACTGTAACTTCGATACTAATTATGACAGGTAACAGTAACTTCGACACTAATTATGACAAGTAACAGTAACTTCATTCTAATTATGACAAATAACTGTAATTTCGAAACAAATTATGGCAGGTAACTGTAACTTCGATACTAATTATGACAGGTAACAGTAACTTCGATACTAATTATGACAGAAAACAGTAACTTCGATACTAATTATGACAGGTAAATGTAACTTCGTTACTAATTATGACATGTAACTGTAATTTCGATACAAATTATGGCAGGTAAATGTAACTTCGTTACTAATTATGACAAGTAACTGTAATTTCGATACAAATTATGTCAGGTAACTGTAACTTCGACACTAATTATGGCAGGTAACTGTAACTTCGATACTAATTATGAGATATAACAGTAACTTCGATGCTAATTATGACAGGTAACTGCAACTTCGTTACTAATTATGACAAGTAACTGTAATTTCGATACTAATTATCGCAGGTAACTGTAACTTCGTTACTAATTATGAGAAGTAACTGTAATTTCGATGCAAATTATGACAGGTAACTGTAACTTCGTTGCTAATTATGAAAAGTAACTGTAATTTCGTTACAAATTATGGCTGGTAACAGTACCTTCGATAATAATTATGACAGGTAACTGTAACTTCGATACTAATTATGACAAGTAACTGTAACTTCGTTACTAATTATGACAAGTAACTCTAATTTTGATAAAAAATTATGGCAGGTAACTGTAACTTCGATACTAATTAACAAAGGTAACAGTAACTTCGATACTAATTATGACAGGTTACTGTAACATCGTTACTAATTATGTCAAGTAACTGTAACTTCGATACTAATTATGACAAGTAACTGTAACTTCGATACTTATTATGACAAGTAACTGTAACTTCATTACTAATTATGACAAGAAACTGTAACTTCGATACTAATTATGACAGGTAATTGTAACTTCGAAACTAATTATGACAAGTAACTGTAACTTCCATACTAATTATGACAAGTAACTGTAACGTCGGTACTAATTGTGACAGGTAACAGTAACTTCGATATTAATTATGACAAGTAACAGTAACTTCGTTACTAATTATGACAAGTAACTGTAACTTCGATACTAATTATGACAGGTAACTGTACCTTCGTTACTAATTATGACATGTAACTGTAATTTCGATGCAAATTATGGCAGGTAACTGTAACTTCGTTACTAATTATGACAAGTAACTCTAATTTCGATACAAATTATGGCAGGTAACTGTAAATTCGATACTAATTATGGCAGGTAACTGTAACTTCGGTACTAATTATGAGATATAACAGTAACTTCGATGCAAATTATGACAGGTAACTGCAACTTCGTTACTAATTATGACATGTAACTGTAATTTCGTTACTAATTATTGCAGGTAACTGTAACTTCGTTACTAATTATGAGAAGTAACTGTAATTTCGATGCAAATTAATACAGGTAATTGTAACTTCGTTACTAATTATGAAAAGTAACTGTAATTTCGTTACAAATTATGGCAGGTAACAGTACCTTCGATACTAATTATGGCAGGTAACTGTATCTTCGTTACAAATTATGACAAGTCCCTGTAATTTCAATACAAATTAGAGCAGGTAACTGTAATTTCGATACAAATTATGTCAGGTAACTGTAACTTCGATACTAATTATGACAGGTAACAGTAACTTCGATACTAATTATGACAAGTAACAGTAACTTCATTCTAATTATCACAAGTAACTGTAATATCGATACAAATTATGGCAGGTACCTGTAACTTCGATACTAATTATGACAGGTAGCAGTAGCTTCGATACTAATTATGACAGGTAACTGCAACTTCGTTACTAATTATGACAAGTAACTGTAATTTCCATAGTAATTATGGCAAGTAACTGTAACTTCGTTACTAATTATGACAAGTAACTGTAATTTCGATACAAATTATGGCAGGTAACTGTAATTTCGATAAAAATTATGGCAGGTAACTGTAACTTCGATACTAATTATGACAGGTAACTGCAACATCGTTACTAATTATGACAAGTAACAGTAACTTTGATACTAATTGTGACAGGTAACAGTAACTTCGATATTAATTATGACAAGTAACAGTAACTTCGATACTAATTATGACAGGTAACAGTAACATCGATACTAATTATGACAAGTAACTGTAATTTCGATACAAATTTTGGCAGGTAACTGTAACTTCGATACTAATTATGACAGGTAACAGTAACTTCGAAACTAATTATGACAAGTAACTGTAATTTCGATACAAATTATGGCAGGTAACTGTAACTTCGATACTAATTATGACAGGTAACTGCAACTTCGTTACTAATTATGACAAGTAACAGTAACTTTGATACTAATTGTGACAGGTAACAGTAACTTCGATATTAATTATGACAAGTAACAGTAACTTCGATACTAATTATGACAGGTAACAGTATCTTCGATACTAATTATGACAAGAAACTCTAACTTCGTTACTAATTATGACAAGTAACTGTAATTTTGATAAAAAATTATGGTAGGTAACTGTAACTTCAATACTAATTATGACAGGTAACAGTAACTTCGATACTAATTATGACAGGTAACTGTAACTTCGTTACTAATTATGACAAGTAACTGCAATTTCGTTACAAATTTGGCAGGTAATTGTAATTTCGATATTAATTATGACAGGTAACAGTAATTTCGATACTAATTCGGACAAGTAACAGTAACTTCGATACTAATTATGACAAGTAACTGTAACTTCGATACTAATTATGACAGGTAACTGTAACTTCGTTACTAATTATGACAAGTAACTGTAATTTCGATACAAATTTTGGCAGGTAACTGTAACTTCGATACTAATTATGACAGGTAACAGTAACTTCATTCTAATTATCACAAGTAACTGTAATTTCGATACAAATTATGGCAGGTACCTGTAACTTCGATACTAATTATGACAGGTAGCAGTAGCTTCGATACTAATTATGACAGTTAACTGCAACTTCGTTACTAATTATGACAAGTAACTGTAATTTCTATACTAATTATGGCAAGTAACTGTTACTTCGTTACTAATTATGACAAGTAACTGTAATTTCGATACAAATTATGGCAGGTAACTGTAATTTCGATACAAGTTATGGCAGGTAACTGTAACTTCGATACTAATTATGACAGGTAACAGTAACTTCGACACTAATTATGACAAGTAACAGTAACTTCATTCTAATTATGACAAGTAACTGTAATTTCGAAACAAATTATGGCAGGTAACTGTAACTTCGATACTAATTATGACAGGTAACAGTAACTTCGATACTAATTATGACAGGAAACAGTATCTTCGATACTAATTATGACAGGTAAATGTAACTTCGTTACTAATTATGACATGTAACTGTAATTTCGATACAAATTATGGCAGGTAAATGTAACTTCGTTACTAATTATGACAAGTAACTGTAATTTCGATACAAATTATGTCAGGTAACTGTAACTTCGATACTAATTATGGCAGGTAACTGTAACTTCGATACTAATTATGAGATATAACAGTAACTTCGATGCTAATTATGACAGGTAACTGCAACTTCGTTACTAATTATGACAAGTAACTGTAATTTCGATACTAATTATTGCAGGTAACTGTAACTTCGTTACTAATTATGAGAAGTAACTGTAATTTCGATGCAAATTATGACAGGTAACTGTAACTTCGTTACTAATTATGAAAAGTAACTGTAATTTCGTTACAAATTATGGCTGGTAACAGTACCTTCGATAATAATTATGACAGGTAACTGTAACTTCGATACTAATTATGACAAGTAACTGTAACTTCGTTACTAATTATGACAAGTAACTCTAATTTTGATAAAAAATTATGGCAGGTAACTGTAACTTCGATACTTATTAACAAAGGTAACAGTAACTTCGATACTTATTATGACAGGTTACTGTAACATCGTTACTAATTATGTCAAGTAACTGTAACTTCGATACTAATTATGACAAGTAACTGTAACTTCGATACTTATTATGACAAGTAACTGTAACTTCATTACTAATTATGACAAGAAACTGTAACTTCGATACTAATTATGACAGGTAATTGTAACTTCGAAACTAATTATGACAAGTAACTATAACTTCCATACTAATTATGACAAGTAACTGTAACGTCGGTACTAATTGTGACAGGTAACAGTAACTTCGATATTAATTATGACAAGTAACAGTAACTTCGTTACTAATTATGACAAGTAACTGTAACTTCGATACTAATTATCTCAGGTAACTGTACCTTCGTTACTAATTATGACATGTAACTGTAATTTCGATGCAAATTATGGCAGGTAACTGTAACTTCGTTACTAATTATGACAAGTAACTCTAATTTCGATACAAATTATGGCTGGTAACTGTAAATTCGATACTAATTATGGCAGGTAACTGTAACTTCGGTACTAATTATGAGATATAACAGTAACTTCGATGCAAATTATGACAGGTAACTGCAACTTCGTTACTAATTATGACATGTAACTGTAATTTCGATACTAATTATTGCAGGTAACTGTAACTTCGTTACTAATTATGAGAAGTAACTGTAATTTCGATGCAAATTAATACAGGTAATTGTAACTTCGTTACTAATTATGAAAAGTAACTGTAATTTCGTTACAAATTATGGCAGGTAACAGTACCTTCGATACTAATTATGACAGGTAACTGTAACTTCGATACTAATTATGACAAGGAACTGTAATTTCGATACAAATTATGGCAGGTAATTGTAACTTCGATACTATTTATGACAAGTAACTGTAACTTCCATACTAATTATGACAAGTAACTCTAACGTCGGTACTAATTGTGACAGGTAAATGTAACTTCGATATTAATTATGACAAGTACCAGTAACTTCGATATTAATTATGACAAGTAACTGTAATTTCGATAAAAATTTTGGCAGGTAACTGTAACTTCGATACTTATTATGACAGGTAACAGTAACTTTGATACTAATTATGACAAGTAACTGTAACTTCGATACTAATTATGGCAGGTAACAGTAACTTCATTCTAATTATCACAAGTAACTGTAATTTCGATACAAATTATGGCAGGTACCTGTAACTTCGATACTAATTATGACAGGTAGCAGTAGCTTCGATACTAATTATGACAGTTTACTGCAACTTCGTTACTAATTATGACAAGTAACTGTAATTTCTATACTAATTATGGCAAGTAACTGTTACTTCGTTACTAATTATGACAAGTAACTGTAATTTCGATACAAATTATGGCAGGTAACTGTAATTTCGATACAAGTTATGGCAGGTAACTGTAACTTCGATACTAATTATGACAGGTAACAGTAACTTCGACACTAATTATGACAAGTAACAGTAACTTCATTCTAATTATGACAAATAACTGTAATTTCGAAACAAATTATGGCAGGTAACTGTAACTTCGATACTAATTATGACAGGTAACAGTAACTTCGATACTAATTATGACAGAAAACAGTAACTTCGATACTAATTATGACAGGTAAATGTAACTTCGTTACTAATTATGACATGTAACTGTAATTTCGATACAAATTATGGCAGGTAAATGTAACTTCGTTACTAATTATGACAAGTAACTGTAATTTCGATACAAATTATGTCAGGTAACTGTAACTTCGACACTAATTATGGCAGGTAACTGTAACTTCGATACTAATTATGAGATATAACAGTAACTTCGATGCTAATTATGACAGGTAACTGCAACTTCGTTACTAATTATGACAAGTAACTGTAATTTCGATACTAATTATCGCAGGTAACTGTAACTTCGTTACTAATTATGAGAAGTAACTGTAATTTCGATGCAAATTATGACAGGTAACTGTAACTTCGTTGCTAATTATGAAAAGTAACTGTAATTTCGTTACAAATTATGGCTGGTAACAGTACCTTCGATAATAATTATGACAGGTAACTGTAACTTCGATACTAATTATGACAAGTAACTGTAACTTCGTTACTAATTATGACAAGTAACTCTAATTTTGATAAAAAATTATGGCAGGTAACTGTAACTTCGATACTAATTAACAAAGGTAACAGTAACTTCGATACTAATTATGACAGGTTACTGTAACATCGTTACTAATTATGTCAAGTAACTGTAACTTCGATACTAATTATGACAAGTAACTGTAACTTCGATACTTATTATGACAAGTAACTGTAACTTCATTACTAATTATGACAAGAAACTGTAACTTCGATACTAATTATGACAGGTAATTGTAACTTCGAAACTAATTATGACAAGTAACTGTAACTTCCATACTAATTATGACAAGTAACTGTAACGTCGGTACTAATTGTGACAGGTAACAGTAACTTCGATATTAATTATGACAAGTAACAGTAACTTCGTTACTAATTATGACAAGTAACTGTAACTTCGATACTAATTATGACAGGTAACTGTACCTTCGTTACTAATTATGACATGTAACTGTAATTTCGATGCAAATTATGGCAGGTAACTGTAACTTCGTTACTAATTATGACAAGTAACTCTAATTTCGATACAAATTATGGCAGGTAACTGTAAATTCGATACTAATTATGGCAGGTAACTGTAACTTCGGTACTAATTATGAGATATAACAGTAACTTCGATGCAAATTATGACAGGTAACTGCAACTTCGTTACTAATTATGACATGTAACTGTAATTTCGTTACTAATTATTGCAGGTAACTGTAACTTCGTTACTAATTATGAGAAGTAACTGTAATTTCGATGCAAATTAATACAGGTAATTGTAACTTCGTTACTAATTATGAAAAGTAACTGTAATTTCGTTACAAATTATGGCAGGTAACAGTACCTTCGATACTAATTATGGCAGGTAACTGTATCTTCGTTACAAATTATGACAAGTCCCTGTAATTTCGATACAAATTAGAGCAGGTAACTGTAATTTCGATACAAATTATGTCAGGTAACTGTAACTTCGATACTAATTATGACAGGTAACAGTAACTTCGATACTAATTATGACAAGTAACAGTAACTTCATTCTAATTATCACAAGTAACTGTAATTTCGATACAAATTATGGCAGGTACCTGTAACTTCGATACTAATTATGACAGGTAGCAGTAGCTTCGATACTAATTATGACAGGTAACTGCAACTTCGTTACTAATTATGACAAGTAACTGTAATTTCCATACTAATTATGGCAAGTAACTGTAACTTCGTTACTAATTATGACAAGTAACTGTAATTTCGATACAAATTATGGCAGGTAACTGTAATTTCGATAAAAATTATGGCAGGTAACTGTAACTTCGATACTAATTATGACAGGTAACTGCAACATCGTTACTAATTATGACAAGTAACAGTAACTTTGATACTAATTGTGACAGGTAACAGTAACTTCGATATTAATTATGACAAGTAACAGTAACTTCGATACTAATTATGACAGGTAACAGTAACATCGATACTAATTATGACAAGTAACTGTAATTTCGATACAAATTTTGGCAGGTAACTGTAACTTCGATACTAATTATGACAGGTAACAGTAACTTCGAAACTAATTATGACAAGTAACTGTAATTTCGATACAAATTATAAGCAGGTAACTGTAACTTCGATACTAATTATGACAGGTAACTGCAACTTCGTTACTAATTATGACAAGTAACAGTAACTTTGATACTAATTGTGACAGGTAACAGTAACTTCGATATTAATTATGACAAGTAACAGTAACTTCGATACTAATTATGACAGGTAACAGTATCTTCGATACTAATTATGACAAGAAACTCTAACTTCGTTACTAATTATGACAAGTAACTGTAATTTTGATAAAAAATTATGGTAGGTAACTGTAACTTCAATACTAATTATGACAGGTAACAGTAACTTCGATACTAATTATGACAGGTAACTGTAACTTCGTTACTAATTATGACAAGTAACTGCAATTTCGTTACAAATTTGGCAGGTAATTGTAATTTCGATATTAGTTATGACAGGTAACAGTAATTTCGATACTAATTAGGACAAGTAACAGTAACTTCGATACTAATTATGACAAGTAACTGTAACTTCGATACTAATTATGACAGGTAACTGTAACTTCGTTACTAATTATGACAAGTAACTGTAATTTCGATACAAATTTTGGCAGGTAACTGTAACTTCGATACTAATTATGACAGGTAACAGTAACTTCATTCTAATTATCACAAGTAACTGTAATTTCGATACAAATTATGGCAGGTACCTGTAACTTCGATACTAATTATGACAGGTAGCAGTAGCTTCGATACTAATTATGACAGTTAACTGCAACTTCGTTACTAATTATGACAAGTAACTGTTATTTCTATACTAATTATGGCAAGTAACTGTTACTTCGTTACTAATTATGACAAGTAACTGTAATTTCGATACAAATTATGGCAGGTAACTGTAATTTCGATACAAGTTATGGCAGGTAACTGTAACTTCGATACTAATTATGACAGGTAACAGTAACTTCGACACTAATTATGACAAGTAACAGTAACTTCATTCTAATTATGACAAGTAACTGTAATTTCGAAACAAATTATGGCAGGTAACTGTAACTTCGATACTAATTATGACAGGTAACAGTAACTTCGATACTAATTATGACAGAAAACAGTAACTTCGATACTAATTATGACAGGTAAATGTAACTTCGTTACTAATTATGACATGTAACTGTAATTTCGATACAAATTATGGCAGGTAAATGTAACTTCGTTACTAATTATGACAAGTAACTGTAATTTCGATACAAATTATGTCAGGTAACTGTAACTTCGATACTAATTATGGCAGGTAACTGTAACTTCGATACTAATTATGAGATATAACAGTAACTTCGATGCTAATTATGACAGGTAACTGCAACTTCGTTACTAATTATGACAAGTAACTGTAATTTCGATACTAATTATTGCAGGTAACTGTAACTTCGTTACTAATTATGAGAAGTAACTGTAATTTCGATGCAAATTATGACAGGTAACTGTAACTTCGTTACTAATTATGAAAAGTAACTGTAATTTCGTTACAAATTATGGCTGGTAACAGTACCTTCGATAATAATTATGACAGGTAACTGTAACTTCGATACTAATTATGACAAGTAACTGTAACTTCGTTACTAATTATGACAAGTAACTCTAATTTTGATAAAAAATTATGGCAGGTAACTGTAACTTCGATACTAATTAACAAAGGTAACAGTAACTTCGATACTTATTATGACAGGTTACTGTAACATCGTTACTAATTATGTCAAGTAACTGTAACTTCGATACTAATTATGACAAGTAACTGTAACTTCGATACTTATTATGACAAGTAACTGTAACTTCATTAATAATTATGACAAGAAACTGTAACTTCGATACTAATTATGACAGGTAATTGTAACTTCGAAACTAATTATGACAAGTAACTGTAACTTCCATACTAATTATGACAAGTAACTGTAACGTCGGTACTAATTGTGACAGGTAACAGTAACTTCGATATTAATTATGACAAGTAACAGTAACTTCGTTACTAATTATGACAAGTAACTGTAACTTCGATACTAATTATCTCAGGTAACTGTACCTTCGTTACTAATTATGACATGTAACTGTAATTTCGATGCAAATTATGGCAGGTAACTGTAACTTCGTTACTAATTATGACAAGTAACTCTAATTTCGATACAAATTATGGCAGGTAACTGTAAATTCGATACTAATTATGGCAGGTAACTGTAACTTCGGTACTAATTATGAGATATAACAGTAACTTCGATGCAAATTATGACAGGTAACTGCAACTTCGTTACTAATTATGACATGTAACTGTAATTTCGATACTAATTATTGCAGGTAACTGTAACTTCGTTACTAATTATGAGAAGTAACTGTAATTTCGATGCAAATTAATACAGGTAATTGTAACTTCGTTACTAATTATGAAAAGTAACTGTAATTTCGTTACAAATTATGGCAGGTAACAGTACCTTCGATACTAATTATGACAGGTAACTGTAACTTCGATACTAATTATGACAAGGAACTGTAATTTCGATACAAATTATGGCAGGTAATTGTAACTTCGATACTATTTATGACAAGTAACTGTAACTTCCATACTAATTATGACAAGTAACTCTAACGTCGGTACTAATTGTGACAGGTAAATGTAACTTCGATATTAATTATGACAAGTACCAGTAACTTCGATATTAATTATGACAAGTAACTGTAATTTCGATAAAAATTTTGGCAGGTAACTGTAACTTCGATACTTATTATGACAGGTAACAGTAACTTTGATACTAATTATGACAAGTAACTGTAACTTCGATACTAATTATGGCAGGTAACTGTAACTTCGTTACTAATTATGACAAGTAACTGTAATTTCGATACAAACTATGGCAGGTATCTGTAACTTCGATACAAACAAAGACAGGTAACAGTAACTTCGATACTTATTATGACATGAAACTCTAACTACGTTACTAATTATGACAAGTAACTGTAATTTTGATAAAAAATTACGGTAGGTAACTGTAACTTCAAAACTAATTATGACAGGTAACAGTAACTTCGATACTAATTATGACAGGTAACTGTAACTTCGTTACTAATTATGACAAGTAACTATAATTTCGATACTAATTATGGCAGGTAACTGTATCATCGTTACTAATTATGTTAAGTCCCTGTAATTTCGATACAAATTATGGCAGGTAACTGTAACTTCGATACTAATTATGACAGGTAACAGTAACTTCGCTACTAATTATGACAAGTAACAGTAACTTCATTCTAATTATCACAAGTAACTGTAATTTCGATACAAATTATGGCAGGTAACTGTAACTTCGATACTAATTATGACAGGTAGCAGTAACTTTGATACCACATTATGACAGGTAACTGCAACTTCGTTACTAATAATGACAAGTAACTGTAATTTCTATACTAATTATGGCAAGTAACTGTAACTTCGTTACTAATTATGACAAGTAACTGTAATTTCGATACAAATTATGGCAGGTAACTGTAATTTCGATACAAATTATGGCAGGTAACTGTAACTTCGATACTAATTATGACAGGTAACAGTAACTTCGATACTAATTATGACAAGTAAACAGGAACTTCATTCTAATTATGACAAGTAACTGTAATTTCGATGCAAATTATGGCAGGTAACTGTAACTTCGATACTAATTATGGCAGGTAACAGTCACTTCGATACTAATAATGACAGAAAACAGTAACTTCGATACTAATTATGACAGGTAACAGTAACTTCGATAATAATTATGGCAGGTAACTGTAACTTCGATACTAATTATGACAAGTAACTGTAACTTCGATACTAATTATGACAGGTAACAGTAACTTCGATACTAATTATGACAAGTAACAGTAACTTCGATACTAATTATGACAAGTAACTGTAACTTCGATACTAATTATGACAGGTAACAGTATCTTCGACAATAATTATGGCAGGTAACTGTAACTTCGATACTAATTATGACAAGTAACTGTAACTTCGATACTAATTATGACAGGTAACTGCAACTTCATTACTAATTATGACAAGTAACTGTAATTTCTATACTAATTATGGCAAGTAACTGTAACTTCGTTACTAATTATGACAAGTAACTGTAATTTCGATACAAATTATGGCAGGTAACTGTCATTTCGATACAAATTATGGCAGGTAACAGTAACTTCGATACTAATTATGACAGGTAACAGTAACTTCGATACTAATTATGACAAGTAACAGTAACTTCATTCTAATTATGACAAGTAACTGTAATTTCGATACAAATTATGGCAGGTAACTGTAACTTCGTTACTAATTATGACAAGTAACTCTAATTTTGATAAAAAATTATGGCAGGTAACTGTAACTTCGATACTAATTAACAAAGGTAACAGTAACTTCGATACTAATTATGACAGGTTACTGTAACATCGTTACTAATTATGTCAAGTAACTGTAACTTCGATACTAATTATGACAAGTAACTGTAACTTCGATACTTATTATGACAAGTAACTGTAACTTCATTACTAATTATGACAAGAAACTGTAACTTCGATACTAATTATGACAGGTAATTGTAACTTCGAAACTAATTATGACAAGTAACTGTAACTTCCATACTAAGTATGACAAGTAACTGTAACGTCGGTACTAATTGTGACAGGTAACAGTAACTTCGATATTAATTATGACAAGTAACAGTAACTTCGTTACTAATTATGACAAGTAACTGTAACTTCGATACTAATTAACAAAGGTAACAGTAACTTCGATACTTATTATGACAGGTTACTGTAACATCGTTACTAATTATGTCAAGTAACTGTAACTTCGATACTAATTATGACAGGTAACTGCAACTTCATTACTAATTATGACAAGTAACTGTAATTTCTATACTAATTATGGCAAGTAACTGTAACTTCGTTACTAATTATGACAAGTAACTGTAATTTCGATACAAATTATGGCAGGTAACTGTAATTTCGATAAAAATTATGGCAGGTAACTGTAACTTCGATACTAATTATGACAGGTAACTGCAACATCGTTACTAATTATGACAAGTAACAGTAACTTTGATACTAATTGTGACAGGTAACAGTAACTTCGATATTAATTATGACAAGTAACAGTAACTTCGATACTAATTATGACAGGTAACAGTAACATCGATACTAATTATGACAAGTAACTGTAATTTCGATACAAATTTTGGCAGGTAACTGTAACTTCGATACTAATTATGACAGGTAACAGTAACTTCGAAACTAATTATGACAAGTAACTATAATTTCGATACAAATTATGGCAGGTAACTGTAACTTCGATACTAATTATGACAGGTAACTGCAACTTCGTTACTAATTATGACAAGTAACAGTAACTTTGATACTAATTGTGACAGGTAACAGTAACTTCGATATTAATTATGACAAGTAACAGTAACTTCGATACTAATTATGACAGGTAACAGTATCTTCGATACTAATTATGACAAGAAACTCTAACTTCGTTACTAATTATGACAAGTAACTGTAATTTTGATAAAAAATTATGGTAGGTAACTGTAACTTCAATACTAATTATGACAGGTAACAGTAACTTCGATACTAATTATGACAGGTAACTGTAACTTCGTTACTAATTATGACAAGTAACTGCAATTTCGTTACAAATTTGGCAGGTAATTGTAATTTCGATATTAATTATGACAGGTAACAGTAATTTCGATACTAATTAGGACAAGTAACAGTAACTTCGATACTAATTATGACAAGTAACTGTAACTTCGATACTAATTATGACAGGTAACTGTAACTTCGTTACTAATTATGACAAGTAACTGTAATTTCGATACAAATTTTGGCAGGTAACTGTAACTTCGATACTAATTATGACAGGTAACAGTAACTTCGATACTAATTAGGACAAGTAACAGTTACTTCGATACTAATTATGACAAGTAACTGTAATTTCGATACAAATTTTGGCAGGTAACTGTAACTTCGATACTAATTATGACAGGTAACAGTAACTTCGATACTAATTATGACAAGTAACTGTAACTTCGATACTAATTATGACAGGTAACTGTAACTTCGTTACTAATTATGACAAGAAACTGTAATTTCGATACAAATTATGGCAGGTAACTGTAACTTCGATACTAATTATGACAGGTAACAGTAACTTCGATACTAATTATGACAAGTAACAGTAACTTCATTCTAATTATCACAAGTAACTGTAATTTCGATACAAATTATGGCAGGTACCTGTAACTTCGATACTAATTATGACAGGTAGCAGTAGCTTCGATACTAATTATGACAGTTAACTGCAACTTCGTTACTAATTATGACAAGTAACTGTAATTTCTATACTAATTATGGCAAGTAACTGTTACTTCGTTACTAATTATGACAAGTAACTGTAATTTCGATACAAATTATGGCAGGTAACTGTAATTTCGATACAAGTTATGGCAGGTAACTGTAACTTCGATACTAATTATGACAGGTAACAGTAACTTCGACACTAATTATGACAAGTAACAGTAACTTCATTCTAATTATGACAAGTAACTGTAATTTCGAAACAAATTATGGCAGGTAACTGTAACTTCGATACTAATTATGACAGGTAACAGTAACTTCGATACTAATTATGACAGATAACAGTAACTTCGATACTAATTATGACAGGTAAATGTAACTTCGTTACTAATTATGACATGTAACTGTAATTTCGATACAAATTATGGCAGGTAAATGTAACTTCGTTACTAATTATGACAAGTAACTGTAATTTCGATACAAATTATGTCAGGTAACTGTAACTTCGATACTAATTATGGCAGGTAACTGTAACTTCGATACTAATTATGAGATATAACAGTAACTTCGATGCTAATTATGACAGGTAACTGCAACTTCGTTACTAATTATGACAAGTAACTGTAATTTCGATACTAATTATTGCAGGTAACTGTAACTTCGTTACTAATTATGAGAAGTAACTGTAATTTCGATGCAAATTATGACAGGTAACTGTAACTTCGTTACTAATTATGAAAAGTAACTGTAATTTCGTTACAAATTATGGCTGGTAACAGTACCTTCGATAATAATTATGACAGGTAACTGTAACTTCGATACTAATTATGACAAGTAACTGTAACTTCGTTACTAATTATGACAAGTAACTCTAATTTTGATAAAAAATTATGGCAGGTAACTGTAACTTCGATACTAATTAACAAAGGTAACAGTAACTTCGATACTTATTATGACAGGTTACTGTAACATCGTTACTAATTATGTCAAGTAACTGTAACTTCGATACTAATTATGACAAGTAACTGTAACTTCGATACTTATTATGACAAGTAACTGTAACTTCATTACTAATTATGACAAGAAACTGTAACTTCGATACTAATTATGACAGGTAATTGTAACTTCGAAACTAATTATGACAAGTAACTGTAACTTCCATACTAATTATGACAAGTAACTGTAACGTCGGTACTAATTGTGACAGGTAACAGTAACTTCGATATTAATTATGACAAGTAACAGTAACTTCGTTACTAATTATGACAAGTAACTGTAACTTCGATACTAATTATCTCAGGTAACTGTACCTTCGTTACTAATTATGACATGTAACTGTAATTTCGATGCAAATTATGGCAGGTAACTGTAACTTCGTTACTAATTATGACAAGTAACTCTAATTTCGATACAAATTATGGCAGGTAACTGTAAATTCGATACTAATTATGGCAGGTAACTGTAACTTCGGTACTAATTATGAGATATAACAGTAACTTCGATGCAAATTATGACAGGTAAATGCAACTTCGTTACTAATTATGACATGTAACTGTAATTTCGATACTAATTATTGCAGGTAACTGTAACTTCGTTACTAATTATGAGAAGTAACTGTAATTTCGATGCAAATTAATACAGGTAATTGTAACTTCGTTACTAATTATGAAAAGTAACTGTAATTTCGTTACAAATTATGGCAGGTAACAGTACCATCGATACTAATTATGACAGGTAACTGTAACTTCGATACTAATTATGACAAGGAACTGTAATTTCGATACAAATTATGGCAGGTAATTGTAACTTCGATACTATTTATGACAAGTAACTGTAACTTCCATACTAATTATGACAAGTAACTCTAACGTCGGTACTAATTGTGACAGGTAAATGTAACTTCGATATTAATTATGACAAGTACCAGTAACTTCGATATTAATTATGACAAGTAACTGTAATTTCGATAAAAATTTTGGCAGGTAACTGTAACTTCGATACTTATTATGACAGGTAACAGTAACTTTGATACTAATTATGACAAGTAACTGTAACTTCGATACTAATTATGGCAGGTAACTGTAACTTCGTTACTAATTATGACAAGTAACTGTAATTTCGATACAAACTATGGCAGGTATCTGTAACTTCGATACAAACTAAGACAGGTAACAGTAACTTCGATACTTATTATGACATGAAACTCTAACTACGTTACTAATTATGACAAGTAACTGTAATTTTGATAAAAAATTACGGTAGGTAACTGTAACTTCAAAACTAATTATGACAGGTAACAGTAACTTCGATACTAATTATGACAGGTAACTGTAACTTCGTTACTAATTATGACAAGTAACTATAATTTCGATACTAATTATGGCAGGTAACTGTATCTTCGTTACTAATTATGGCAAGTCCCTGTAATTTCGATACAAATTATGGCAGGTAACTGTAAATTCGATACTAATTATGACAGGTAACAGTAACTTCGCTACTAATTATGACAAGTAACAGTAACTTCATTCTAATTATCACAAGTAACTGTAATTTCGATACAAATTATGGCAGGTAACTGTAACTTCGATACTAATTATGACAGGTAGCAGTAACTTTGATACCACATTATGACAGGTAACTGCAACTTCGTTACTAATAATGACAAGTAACTGTAATTTCTATACTAATTATGGCAAGTAACTGTAACTTCGTTACTAATTATGACAAGTAACTGTAATTTCGATACAAATTATGGCAGGTAACTGTAATTTCGATACAAATTATGGCAGGTAACTGTAACTTCGATACTAATTATGACAGGTAACAGTAACTTCGATACTAATTATGACAAGTAAACAGGAACTTCATTCTAATTATGACAAGTAACTGTAATTTCGATGCAAATTATGGCAGGTAACTGTAACTTCGATACTAATTATGGCAGGTAACAGTCACTTCGATACTAATAATGACAGAAAACAGTAACTTCGATACTAATTATGACAGGTAACAGTAACTTCGATAATAATTATGGCAGGTAACTGTAACTTCGATACTAATTATGACAAGTAACTGTAACTTCGATACTAATTATGACAGGTAACAGTAACTTCGATACTAATTATGACAAGTAACAGTAACTTCGATACTAATTATGACAAGTAACAGTAACTTCGATACTAATTATGACAGGTAACAGTATCTTCGACAATAATTATGGCAGGTAACTGTAACTTCGATACTAATTATGACAAGTAACTGTAACTTCGATACTAATTATGACAGGTAACTGCAACTTCATTACTAATTATGACAAGTAACTGTAATTTCTATACTAATTATGGCAAGTAACTGTAACTTCGTTACTAATTATGACAAGTAACTGTAATTTCGATACAAATTATGGCAGGTAACTGTCATTTCGATACAAATTATGGCAGGTAACAGTAACTTCGATACTAATTATGACAGGTAACAGTAACTTCGATACTAATTATGACAAGTAACAGTAACTTCATTCTAATTATGACAAGTAACTGTAATTTCGATACAAATTATGGCAGGTAACTGTAACTTCGATACTAATTATGACAGGTAACAGTAACTTCAATAATAATTATGACAGAAAACAGTAACTTCGATACTAATTATGACAGGTAACAGTAACTTCGATAATAAATATGGCAGGTAACTGTAACTTCGATACTAATTATGACAGGTAACTGTAACTTCGTTACTAATTATGACAAGTAATAGTAACTTCGATACGAATTATGACAGGTAACTGTAACTTCGTTACTAATTATCACATGTAACTGTAATTTCGATACAATATATGGCAGGTAACTGTAACTTCGTTACTAATTATGACAAGCAACTGTAATTTCGATACAAATTATGGCAGGTAACTGTAACTTCGATACTAATTATGGCAGGAAACTGTAACTTCAATACTAATTATGAGATGTAACAGTAACTTCGATGCTAATTATGACAGGTAACTGCAACTTCGTTACTAATTATGACAAGTAACTGTAATTTCGATACTAATTATTGCAGGTAACTGTAACTTCGTTACTAATTATGAGAAGTAACTGTAATTTCGATGCAAATTATGACAGGTAACTGTAACTTCGTTAGTAATTATGAAAAGTAACTGTAATTTCGTTACAAATTATGGCAGGTAACAGTACCTTCGATACTAATTATGACAGGTAACTGTAACTTCGATACTAAATATGACAAAGAACTGTAATTTCGATACAAATTATGGCAGATAACTGTAACTTTGATACTAATTATGACAGGTAACAGTAACTTCGATACTAATTATGACAAGTAACTGTAACTTCGTTACTAATTATTACAAGTAACTCTAATTTTGATAAAAAATTATGGCAGGTAACTGTAACTTTGTTACTAATTATGACAAGTAACAGTAAATACGATACAAACTATGGCAGGTAACTGTAACTTCGATACTAACTAAGACAGGTAACAGTAACTTCGATACTAATTATGGCAGGTACTGTAACTTCGATACTAATTATGACAGGTAACAGTAACTTCGATACTAATTATGACAAGTAACTGTAACTTCGATAATAATTATGAAAGGTAACTGTAACTTCGTTACTAATTATGACAAGTAACTGTAATTTCGTTACAAATTTGGCAGGTAATTGTAATTTCGATACTAATTATGACAGGTAACAGTAACTTCGATACTAATTAGGACAAGTAACAGTTACTTCGATACTAATTATGACAAGTAACTGTAACTTCGATACTAATTATGACAGGTAACTGTAACTTCGTTACTAATTATGACAAGTAACTGTAATTTCGATACAAATTATGGCAGGTAACTGTAACTTCGATACTAATTATGACAGGTAACAGTATCTTCGATACTAATTATGACAAGTAACTATAACTTCGATACAAATTATGACAGGTAACTGTAACTTCGATACTTATTATGACAAGAAACTCTAACTACGTTACTAATTATGACAAGTAACTGTAATTTTGATAAAAAATTATGGTAGGTAACTGTAACTTCAATACTAATTATGACAGGTAACAGTAACTTCGATACTAATTATGACAGGTAACTGTAACTTCGTTACTAATTATGACAAGTAACTTTAATTTCGATACTAATTATGGCAGGTAACTGTATCTTCGTTAGTAATTATGGCAAGTCCCTGTAATTTCGATACAAATTAGAGCAGTTAACTGTAATTTCGATACAAATTATGGCAGGTAACTGTAACTTCGATACTAATTATGACAGGTAACAGTAACTTCGCTACTAATTATGACAAGTAACAGTAACTTCATTCTAAATATCACAAGTAACTGTAATTTCGATACAAATTATGGCAGGTAACTGTAACTTCGATACCCCATTATGACATGTAACTGCAACGTCGTTACTAATAATGACAGGTAACTGTAATTTCTATACTAATTATGGCAAGTAACTGTAACTTCGTTACTATTTATGACAAGTAACTGTAATTTCGATACAAATTATGGCAGGTAACTGTAATTTCGATACAAATTATGGCAGGTAACTGTAACTTCGATACTAATTATGACAGGTAACAGTAACTTCGATACTAATTATGACAAGTAGACAGTAACTTCATTCTAATTATGACAAGTAACTGTAATTTCGATACAAATTATGGCAGGTAACTGTAACTTCGATACTAATTATGGCAGGTAACAGTAACTTCGATACTAATAATGACAGAAAACAGTAACTTCGATACTAATTATGACAGGTAACAGTAACTTCGATAATAATTATGGCAGGTAACTGTAACTTCGATACTAATTATGACAAGTAACTGTAACTTCGATACTAATTATGACAGGTAACAGTAACTTCGATACTAATTATGACAAGTAACAGTAACTTCGATACTAATTATGACAAGTAAATGTAACTTCGATACTAATTATGACAGGTAACAGTAACTTCGATAATAATTATGGCAGGTAACTGTAACTTCGATACTAATTATGACAAGTAACTGTAACTTCGATACTAATTATGACAGGTAACTGCAACTTCGTTACTAATTATGACAAGTAACTGTAATTTCTATACTAATTATGGCAAGTAACTGTAACTTCGTTACTAATTATGACAAGTAACTGTAATTTCGATACAAATTATGGCAGGTAACTGTAATTTCGATACAAATTATGGCAGGTAACTGTAATTTCGATACAAGTTATGGCAGGTAACTGTAACTTCGATACTAATTATGACAGGTAACAGTAACATCGACACTAATTATGACAAGTAACAGTAACTTCATTCTAATTATGACAAGTAACTGTAATTTCGAAACAAATTATGGCAGGTAACTGTAACTTCGATACTAATTATGACAGGTAACAGTAACTTCGATACCAATTATGACAGAAAACAGTAACTTCGACACTAATTATGACAGGTAACTGTAACTTCGTTACTAATTATGACATGTAACTGTAATTTCGATACAAATTATGGCAGGTAACTGTAACTTCGTTACTAATTATGACAAGTAACTGTAATTTCGATACAAATTATGTCAGGTAACTGTAACTTCGATACTAATTATGGCAGGTAACTGTAACTTCGATACTAATTATGACAAGTAACTGTAACTTCGACACTAATTATGACAGAAAACAGTTACTTCGATACTAATTATGACAGGTAACAGTAACTTCGATAATAAATATGGCAGGTAACTGTAACTTCGATACTAATTATGACAAGTAACTGTAATTTCGATACAAATTATGGCAGGTAACTGTAATTTCGATACAAGTTATGGCAGGTAACTGTAACTTCGATACTAATTATGACAGGTAACAGTAACTTCGACACTAATTATGACAAGTAACAGTAACTTCATTCTAATTATGACAAGTAACAGTAATTTCGAAACAAATTATGGCAGGTAACTGTAACTTCGATACTAATTAGGACAGGTAACAGTAACTTCGATACTAATTATGACAGAAAACAGTAACTTCGATACTAATTATGACAGGTAACTGTAACTTCGTTACTAATTATGACATGTAACTGTAATTTCGATACAAATTATGGCAGGCAACTGTAACTTCGTTACTAATTATGACAAGTAACTGTAATTTCGATACAAATTATGTCAGGTAACTGTAACTTCGATACTAATTATGGCAGGTAACTGTAACTTCGATACTAATTATGAGATATAACAGTAACTTCGATGCTAATTATGACAGGTAACTGCAACTTAGTTACTAATTATGACAAGTAACTATAATTTCGATACTAATTATTGCAGGTAACTGTAACTTCGTTACTAATTATGAGAAGTAACTGTAATTTCGATGCAAATTATGACAGGTAACTGTAACTTCGTTACTAATTATGAAAAGAAACTGTAATTTCGTTACAAATTATGGCAGGTAACTGTAACTTCGATACTAATTATGACAAGTAACTGTAATTTCGATACAAATTATGGCAGGTAACTGTAATTTCGATACAAGTTATGGCAGGTAACTGTAACTTCGATACTAATTATGACAGGTAACAGTAACTTCGACACTAATTATGACAAGTAACAGTAACTTCATTCTAATTATGACAAGTAACAGTAATTTCGAAACAAATTATGGCAGGTAACTGTAACTTCGATACTAATTAGGACAGGTAACAGTAACTTCGATACTAATTATGACAGAAAACAGTAACTTCGATACTAATTATGACAGGTAACTGTAACTTCGTTACTAATTATGACAAGTAACTATAATTTCGATACTAATTATGGCAGGTAACTGTATCATCGTTACTAATTATGTTAAGTCCCTGTAATTTCGATACAAATTATGGCAGGTAACTGTAACTTCGATACTAATTATGACAGGTAACAGTAACTTCGCTACTAATTATGACAAGTAACAGTAACTTCATTCTAATTATCACAAGTAACTGTAATTTCGATACAAATTATGGCAGGTAACTGTAACTTCGATACTAATTATGACAGGTAGCAGTAACTTTGATACCACATTATGACAGGTAACTGCAACTTCGTTACTAATAATGACAAGTAACTGTAATTTCTATACTAATTATGGCAAGTAACTGTAACTTCGTTACTAATTATGACAAGTAACTGTAATTTCGATACAAATTATGGCAGGTAACTGTAATTTCGATACAAATTATGGCAGGTAACTGTAACTTCGATACTAATTATGACAGGTAACAGTAACTTCGATACTAATTATGACAAGTAAACAGGAACTTCATTCTAATTATGACAAGTAACTGTAATTTCGATGCAAATTATGGCAGGTAACTGTAACTTCGATACTAATTATGGCAGGTAACAGTCACTTCGATACTAATAATGACAGAAAACAGTAACTTCGATACTAATTATGACAGGTAACAGTAACTTCGATAATAATTATGGCAGGTAACTGTAACTTCGATACTAATTATGACAAGTAACTGTAACTTCGATACTAATTATGACAGGTAACAGTAACTTCGATACTAATTATGACAAGTAACAGTAACTTCGATACTAATTATGACAAGTAACTGTAACTTCGATACTAATTATGACAGGTAACAGTATCTTCGACAATAATTATGGCAGGTAACTGTAACTTCGATACTAATTATGACAAGTAACTGTAACTTCGATACTAATTATGACAGGTAACTGCAACTTCATTACTAATTATGACAAGTAACTGTAATTTCTATACTAATTATGGCAAGTAACTGTAACTTCGTTACTAATTATGACAAGTAACTGTAATTTCGATACAAATTATGGCAGGTAACTGTCATTTCGATACAAATTATGGCAGGTAACAGTAACTTCGATACTAATTATGACAGGTAACAGTAACTTCGATACTAATTATGACAAGTAACAGTAACTTCATTCTAATTATGACAAGTAACTGTAATTTCGATACAAATTATGGCAGGTAACTGTAACTTCGTTACTAATTATGACAAGTAACTCTAATTTTGATAAAAAATTATGGCAGGTAACTGTAACTTCGATACTAATTAACAAAGGTAACAGTAACTTCGATACTAATTATGACAGGTTACTGTAACATCGTTACTAATTATGTCAAGTAACTGTAACTTCGATACTAATTATGACAAGTAACTGTAACTTCGATACTTATTATGACAAGTAACTGTAACTTCATTACTAATTATGACAAGAAACTGTAACTTCGATACTAATTATGACAGGTAATTGTAACTTCGAAACTAATTATGACAAGTAACTGTAACTTCCATACTAAGTATGACAAGTAACTGTAACGTCGGTACTAATTGTGACAGGTAACAGTAACTTCGATATTAATTATGACAAGTAACAGTAACTTCGTTACTAATTATGACAAGTAACTGTAACTTCGATACTAATTAACAAAGGTAACAGTAACTTCGATACTTATTATGACAGGTTACTGTAACATCGTTACTAATTATGTCAAGTAACTGTAACTTCGATACTAATTATGACAGGTAACTGCAACTTCATTACTAATTATGACAAGTAACTGTAATTTCTATACTAATTATGGCAAGTAACTGTAACTTCGTTACTAATTATGACAAGTAACTGTAATTTCGATACAAATTATGGCAGGTAACTGTAATTTCGATAAAAATTATGGCAGGTAACTGTAACTTCGATACTAATTATGACAGGTAACTGCAACATCGTTACTAATTATGACAAGTAACAGTAACTTTGATACTAATTGTGACAGGTAACAGTAACTTCGATATTAATTATGACAAGTAACAGTAACTTCGATACTAATTATGACAGGTAACAGTAACATCGATACTAATTATGACAAGTAACTGTAATTTCGATACAAATTTTGGCAGGTAACTGTAACTTCGATACTAATTATGACAGGTAACAGTAACTTCGAAACTAATTATGACAAGTAACTATAATTTCGATACAAATTATGGCAGGTAACTGTAACTTCGATACTAATTATGACAGGTAACTGCAACTTCGTTACTAATTATGACAAGTAACAGTAACTTTGATACTAATTGTGACAGGTAACAGTAACTTCGATATTAATTATGACAAGTAACAGTAACTTCGATACTAATTATGACAGGTAACAGTATCTTCGATACTAATTATGACAAGAAACTCTAACTTCGTTACTAATTATGACAAGTAACTGTAATTTTGATAAAAAATTATGGTAGGTAACTGTAACTTCAATACTAATTATGACAGGTAACAGTAACTTCGATACTAATTATGACAGGTAACTGTAACTTCGTTACTAATTATGACAAGTAACTGCAATTTCGTTACAAATTTGGCAGGTAATTGTAATTTCGATATTAATTATGACAGGTAACAGTAATTTCGATACTAATTAGGACAAGTAACAGTAACTTCGATACTAATTATGACAAGTAACTGTAACTTCGATACTAATTATGACAGGTAACTGTAACTTCGTTACTAATTATGACAAGTAACTGTAATTTCGATACAAATTTTGGCAGGTAACTGTAACTTCGATACTAATTATGACAGGTAACAGTAACTTCGATACTAATTAGGACAAGTAACAGTTACTTCGATACTAATTATGACAAGTAACTGTAATTTCGATACAAATTTTGGCAGGTAACTGTAACTTCGATACTAATTATGACAGGTAACAGTAACTTCGATACTAATTATGACAAGTAACTGTAACTTCGATACTAATTATGACAGGTAACTGTAACTTCGTTACTAATTATGACAAGAAACTGTAATTTCGATACAAATTATGGCAGGTAACTGTAACTTCGATACTAATTATGACAGGTAACAGTAACTTCGATACTAATTATGACAAGTAACAGTAACTTCATTCTAATTATCACAAGTAACTGTAATTTCGATACAAATTATGGCAGGTACCTGTAACTTCGATACTAATTATGACAGGTAGCAGTAGCTTCGATACTAATTATGACAGTTAACTGCAACTTCGTTACTAATTATGACAAGTAACTGTAATTTCTATACTAATTATGGCAAGTAACTGTTACTTCGTTACTAATTATGACAAGTAACTGTAATTTCGATACAAATTATGGCAGGTAACTGTAATTTCGATACAAGTTATGGCAGGTAACTGTAACTTCGATACTAATTATGACAGGTAACAGTAACTTCGACACTAATTATGACAAGTAACAGTAACTTCATTCTAATTATGACAAGTAACTGTAATTTCGAAACAAATTATGGCAGGTAACTGTAACTTCGATACTAATTATGACAGGTAACAGTAACTTCGATACTAATTATGACAGAAAACAGTAACTTCGATACTAATTATGACAGGTAAATGTAACTTCGTTACTAATTATGACATGTAACTGTAATTTCGATACAAATTATGGCAGGTAAATGTAACTTCGTTACTAATTATGACAAGTAACTGTAATTTCGATACAAATTATGTCAGGTAACTGTAACTTCGATACTAATTATGGCAGGTAACTGTAACTTCGATACTAATTATGAGATATAACAGTAACTTCGATGCTAATTATGACAGGTAACTGCAACTTCGTTACTAATTATGACAAGTAACTGTAATTTCGATACTAATTATTGCAGGTAACTGTAACTTCGTTACTAATTATGAGAAGTAACTGTAATTTCGATGCAAATTATGACAGGTAACTGTAACTTCGTTACTAATTATGAAAAGTAACTGTAATTTCGTTACAAATTATGGCTGGTAACAGTACCTTCGATAATAATTATGACAGGTAACTGTAACTTCGATACTAATTATGACAAGTAACTGTAACTTCGTTACTAATTATGACAAGTAACTCTAATTTTGATAAAAAATTATGGCAGGTAACTGTAACTTCGATACTAATTAACAAAGGTAACAGTAACTTCGATACTTATTATGACAGGTTACTGTAACATCGTTACTAATTATGTCAAGTAACTGTAACTTCGATACTAATTATGACAAGTAACTGTAACTTCGATACTTATTATGACAAGTAACTGTAACTTCATTACTAATTATGACAAGAAACTGTAACTTCGATACTAATTATGACAGGTAATTGTAACTTCGAAACTAATTATGACAAGTAACTGTAACTTCCATACTAATTATGACAAGTAACTGTAACGTCGGTACTAATTGTGACAGGTAACAGTAACTTCGATATTAATTATGACAAGTAACAGTAACTTCGTTACTAATTATGACAAGTAACTGTAACTTCGATACTAATTATCTCAGGTAACTGTACCTTCGTTACTAATTATGACATGTAACTGTAATTTCGATGCAAATTATGGCAGGTAACTGTAACTTCGTTACTAATTATGACAAGTAACTCTAATTTCGATACAAATTATGGCAGGTAACTGTAAATTCGATACTAATTATGGCAGGTAACTGTAACTTCGGTACTAATTATGAGATATAACAGTAACTTCGATGCAAATTATGACAGGTAAATGCAACTTCGTTACTAATTATGACATGTAACTGTAATTTCGATACTAATTATTGCAGGTAACTGTAACTTCGTTACTAATTATGAGAAGTAACTGTAATTTCGATGCAAATTAATACAGGTAATTGTAACTTCGTTACTAATTATGAAAAGTAACTGTAATTTCGTTACAAATTATGGCAGGTAACAGTACCATCGATACTAATTATGACAGGTAACTGTAACTTCGATACTAATTATGACAAGGAACTGTAATTTCGATACAAATTATGGCAGGTAATTGTAACTTCGATACTATTTATGACAAGTAACTGTAACTTCCATACTAATTATGACAAGTAACTCTAACGTCGGTACTAATTGTGACAGGTAAATGTAACTTCGATATTAATTATGACAAGTACCAGTAACTTCGATATTAATTATGACAAGTAACTGTAATTTCGATAAAAATTTTGGCAGGTAACTGTAACTTCGATACTTATTATGACAGGTAACAGTAACTTTGATACTAATTATGACAAGTAACTGTAACTTCGATACTAATTATGGCAGGTAACTGTAACTTCGTTACTAATTATGACAAGTAACTGTAATTTCGATACAAACTATGGCAGGTATCTGTAACTTCGATACAAACTAAGACAGGTAACAGTAACTTCGATACTTATTATGACATGAAACTCTAACTACGTTACTAATTATGACAAGTAACTGTAATTTTGATAAAAAATTACGGTAGGTAACTGTAACTTCAAAACTAATTATGACAGGTAACAGTAACTTCGATACTAATTATGACAGGTAACTGTAACTTCGTTACTAATTATGACAAGTAACTATAATTTCGATACTAATTATGGCAGGTAACTGTATCTTCGTTACTAATTATGACAAGTAACTGTAATTTCGATACAAATTATGGCAGGTAACTGTAATTTCGATACAAATTATGGCAGGTAACTGTAACTTCGATACTAATTATGACAGGTAACAGTAACTTCGATACTAATTATGACAAGTAAACAGGAACTTCATTCTAATTATGACAAGTAACTGTAATTTCGATGCAAATTATGGCAGGTAACTGTAACTTCGATACTAATTATGGCAGGTAACAGTCACTTCGATACTAATAATGACAGAAAACAGTAACTTCGATACTAATTATGACAGGTAACAGTAACTTCGATAATAATTATGGCAGGTAACTGTAACTTCGATACTAATTATGACAAGTAACTGTAACTTCGATACTAATTATGACAGGTAACAGTAACTTCGATACTAATTATGACAAGTAACAGTAACTTCGATACTAATTATGACAAGTAACTGTAACTTCGATACTAATTATGACAGGTAACAGTATCTTCGACAATAATTATGGCAGGTAACTGTAACTTCGATACTAATTATGACAAGTAACTGTAACTTCGATACTAATTATGACAGGTAACTGCAATTTCATTACTAATTATGACAAGTAACTGTAATTTCTATACCAATTATGGCAAGTAACTGTAACTTCGTTACTAATTATGACAAGTAACTGTAATTTCGATACAAATTATGGCAGGTAACTGTCATTTCGATACAAATTATGGCAGGTAACAGTAACTTCGATACTAATTATGACAGGTAACAGTAACTTCGATACTAATTATGACAAGTAACAGTAACTTCATTCTAATTATGACAAGTAACTGTAATTTCGATACAAATTATGGCAGGTAACTGTAACTTCGATACTAATTATGACAGGTAACAGTAACTTCAATAATAATTATGACAGAAAACAGTAACTTCGATACTAAATATGTAAGGTAACAGTAACTTCGATAATAAATATGGCAGGTAACTGTAACTTCGATACTAATTATGACAGGTAACTGTAACTTCGTTACTAATTATGACAAGTAATTGTAACTTCGATACGAATTATGACAGGTAACTGTAACTTCGTTACTAATTATCACATGTAACTGTAATTTCGATACAATATATGGCAGGTAACTGTAACTTCGTTACTAATTATGACAAGCAACTGTAATTTCGATACAAATTATGGCAGGTAACTGTAACTTCGATACTAATTATGGCAGGAAACTGTAACTTCAATACTAATTATGAGATGTAACAGTAACTTCGATGCTAATTATGACAGGTAACTGCAACTTCGTTACTAATTATGACAAGTAACTGTAATTTCGATACTAATTATTGCAGGTAACTGTAACTTCGTTACTAATTATGAGAAGTAACTGTAATTTCGATGCAAATTATGACAGGTAACTGTAACTTCGTTAGTAATTATGAAAAGTAACTGTAATTTCGTTACAAATTATGGCAGGTAACAGTACCTTCGATACTAATTATGACAGGTAACTGTAACTTCGATACTAAATATGACAAAGAACTGTAATTTCGATACAAATTATGGCAGATAACTGTAACTTTGATACTAATTATGACAGGTAACAGTAACTTCGATACTAATTATGACAAGTAACTGTAACTTCGTTACTAATTATTACAAGTAACTCTAATTTTGATAAAAAATTATGGCAGGTAACTGTAACTTTGTTACTAATTATGACAAGTAACAGTAAATACGATACAAACTATGGCAGGTAACTGTAACTTCGATACTAACTAAGACAGGTAACAGTAACTTCGATACTAATTATGGCAGGTACTGTAACTTCGATACTAATTATGACAGGTAACAGTAACTTCGATACTAATTATGACAAGTAACTGTAACTTCGATAATAATTATGAAAGGTAACTGTAACTTCGTTACTAATTATGACAAGTAACTGTAATTTCGTTACAAATTTGGCAGGTAATTGTAATTTCGATACTAATTATGACAGGTAACAGTAACTTCGATACTAATTAGGACAAGTAACAGTTACTTCGATACTAATTATGACAAGTAACTGTAACTTCGATACTAATTATGACAGGTAACTGTAACTTCGTTACTAATTATGACAAGTAACTGTAATTTCGATACAAATTATGGCAGGTAACTGTAACTTCGATACTAATTATGACAGGTAACAGTATCTTCGATACTAATTATGACAAGTAACTATAACTTCGATACAAATTATGACAGGTAACTGTAACTTCGATACTTATTATGACAAGAAACTCTAACTACGTTACTAATTATGACAAGTAACTGTAATTTTGATAAAAAATTATGGTAGGTAACTGTAACTTCAATACTAATTATGACAGGTAACAGTAACTTCGATACTAATTATGACAGGTAACTGTAACTTCGTTACTAATTATGACAAGTAACTTTAATTTCGATACTAATTATGGCAGGTAACTGTATCTTCGTTAGTAATTATGGCAAGTCCCTGTAATTTCGATACAAATTAGAGCAGTTAACTGTAATTTCGATACAAATTATGGCAGGTAACTGTAACTTCGATACTAATTATGACAGGTAACAGTAACTTCGCTACTAATTATGACAAGTAACAGTAACTTCATTCTAAATATCACAAGTAACTGTAATTTCGATACAAATTATGGCAGGTAACTGTAACTTCGATACCCCATTATGACATGTAACTGCAACGTCGTTACTAATAATGACAGGTAACTGTAATTTCTATACTAATTATGGCAAGTAACTGTAACTTCGTTACTATTTATGACAAGTAACTGTAATTTCGATACAAATTATGGCAGGTAACTGTAATTTCGATACAAATTATGGCAGGTAACTGTAACTTCGATACTAATTATGACAGGTAACAGTAACTTCGATACTAATTATGACAAGTAGACAGTAACTTCATTCTAATTATGACAAGTAACTGTAATTTCGATACAAATTATGGCAGGTAACTGTAACTTCGATACTAATTATGGCAGGTAACAGTAACTTCGATACTAATAATGACAGAAAACAGTAACTTCGATACTAATTATGACAGGTAACAGTAACTTCGATAATAATTATGGCAGGTAACTGTAACTTCGATACTAATTATGACAAGTAACTGTAACTTCGATACTAATTATGACAGGTAACAGTAACTTCGATACTAATTATGACAAGTAACAGTAACTTCGATACTAATTATGACAAGTAAATGTAACTTCGATACTAATTATGACAGGTAACAGTAACTTCGATAATAATTATGGCAGGTAACTGTAACTTCGATACTAATTATGACAAGTAACTGTAACTTCGATACTAATTATGACAGGTAACTGCAACTTCGTTACTAATTATGACAAGTAACTGTAATTTCTATACTAATTATGGCAAGTAACTGTAACTTCGTTACTAATTATGACAAGTAACTGTAATTTCGATACAAATTATGGCAGGTAACTGTAATTTCGATACAAATTATGGCAGGTAACTGTAATTTCGATACAAGTTATGGCAGGTAACTGTAACTTCGATACTAATTATGACAGGTAACAGTAACATCGACACTAATTATGACAAGTAACAGTAACTTCATTCTAATTATGACAAGTAACTGTAATTTCGAAACAAATTATGGCAGGTAACTGTAACTTCGATTCTAATTATGACAGGTAACAGTAACTTCGATACCAATTATGACAGAAAACAGTAACTTCGACACTAATTATGACAGGTAACTGTAACTTCGTTACTAATTATGACATGTAACTGTAATTTCGATACAAATTATGGCAGGTAACTGTAACTTCGTTACTAATTATGACAAGTAACTGTAATTTCGATACAAATTATGTCAGGTAACTGTAACTTCGATACTAATTATGGCAGGTAACTGTAACTTCGATACTAATTATGACAAGTAACTGTAACTTCGACACTAATTATGACAGAAAACAGTTACTTCGATACTAATTATGACAGGTAACAGTAACTTCGATAATAAATATGGCAGGTAACTGTAACTTCGATACTAATTATGACAAGTAACTGTAATTTCGATACAAATTATGGCAGGTAACTGTAATTTCGATACAAGTTATGGCAGGTAACTGTAACTTCGATACTAATTATGACAGGTAACAGTAACTTCGACACTAATTATGACAAGTAACAGTAACTTCATTCTAATTATGACAAGTAACAGTAATTTCGAAACAAATTATGGCAGGTAACTGTAACTTCGATACTAATTAGGACAGGTAACAGTAACTTCGATACTAATTATGACAGAAAACAGTAACTTCGATACTAATTATGACAGGTAACTGTAACTTCGTTACTAATTATGACATGTAACTGTAATTTCGATACAAATTATGGCAGGCAACTGTAACTTCGTTACTAATTATGACAAGTAACTGTAATTTCGATACAAATTATGTCAGGTAACTGTAACTTCGATACTAATTATGGCAGGTAACTGTAACTTCGATACTAATTATGAGATATAACAGTAACTTCGATGCTAATTATGACAGGTAACTGCAACTTAGTTACTAATTATGACAAGTAACTATAATTTCGATACTAATTATTGCAGGTAACTGTAACTTCGTTACTAATTATGAGAAGTAACTGTAATTTCGATGCAAATTATGACAGGTAACTGTAACTTCGTTACTAATTATGAAAAGAAACTGTAATTTCGTTACAAATTATGGCAGGTAACAGTACCTTCGATACTAATTATGACAGGTAACTGTAACTTCGATACTAATTATGACAAGTAACTGTAACTTCGTTACTAATTATGACAAGTAACTCTAATTTTGATAAAAAATTATGGCAGGTAACTGTAACTTCGATACTAATTAACAAAGGTAACAGTTACTTCGATACTAATTATGACAGGTTACTGTAACATCGTTACTAATTATGTCAAGTAACTGTAACTTCGATACTAATTATGACAAGTAACTGTAACTTCGTTACTAATTATGACAAGTAACTCTAATTTTGATAAAAAATTATGGCAGGTAACTGTAACTTCGATACTAATTAACAAAGGTAACAGTAACTTCGATACTAATTATGACAGGTTACTGTAACTTCGTTACTAATTATGACAAGTAACTGTAACTTCGATACTAATTATGACAGGTAACTGTACCTTCGTTACTAATTATGACATGTAACTGTAATTTCGATGCAAATTATGGCAGGTAACTGTAACTTCGATACTAATTATGGCAGGTAACTGTAACTTCGGTACTAGTTATGAGATATAACAGTAACTTCAATGCTAATTATGACAGGTAACTGCAACTTCGTTACTAATTATGACAAGTAACTGTAATTTCGATACTAATTATTGCAGGTAACTGTAACTTCGTTACTAATTATGAGAAGTAACTGTAATTTCGATGCAAATTATGACAGGTAATTGTAACTTCGTTACTAATTATGACAAGTAACAGTAACTTCGATACTAATTGTGACAAGTAACTGTAATTTCGATACAAATTTTGGCAGGTAACTGTAATTTCGATACCCCATTATGACATGTAACTGCAACGTCGTTACTAATAATGACAGGTAACTGTAATTTCTATACTAATTATGGCAAGTAACTGTAACTTCGTTACTATTTATGACAAGTAACTGTAATTTCGATACAAATTATGGCAGGTAACTGTAACTTCGATACTAATAATGACAGAAAACAGTAACTTCGATACTAATTATGACAGGTAACAGTAACTTCGATAATAATTATGGCAGGTAACTGTAACTTCGATACTAATTATGACAAGTAACTGTAACTTCGATACTAATTATGACAAGTAACAGTAACTTCGATACTAATTATGACAAGTAACTGTAACTTCGATACTAATTATGACAGGTAACAGTAACTTCGATAATAATTATGGCAGGTAACTGTAACTTCGATACTAATTATGACAAGTAACTGTAACTTCGATACTAATTATGACAGGTAACAGTAACTTCGATACTAATTATGACAAGTAACAGTAACTTCGATACTAATTATGACAAGTAACTGTAATTTCGATACAAATTATGGCAGGTAACTGTAACTTCGATACCCCATTATGACATGTAACTGCAACGTCGTTACTAATAATGACAGGTAACTGTAATGTCTATACTAATTATGGCAAGTAACTGTAACTTCGTTACTATTTATGACAAGTAACTGTAATTTCGATACAAATTATGGCAGGTAACTGTAATTTCGATACAAATTATGGCAGGTAACTGTAACTTCGATACTAATTATGACAGGTAACAGTAACTTCGATACTAATTATGACAAGTAGACAGTAACTTCATTCTAATTATGACAAGTAACTGTAATTTCGATACAAATTATGGCAGGTAACTGTAACTTCGATACTAATTATGGCAGGTAACAGTAACTTCGATACTAATAATGACAGAAAACAGTAACTTCGATACTAATTATGACAGGTAACAGTAACTTCGATAATAATTATGGCAGGTAACAGTAACTTCGATACTAATTATGACAAGTAACAGTAACTTCGATACTAATTATGACAAGTAACTGTAACTTCGATACTAATTATGACAGGTAACAGTAACTTCGATAATAATTATGGCAGGTAACTGTAACTTCGATACTAATTATGACAAGTAACTGTAACTTCGATACTAATTATGACAGGTAACTGCAACTTCGTTACTAATTATGACAAGTAACTGTAATTTCTATACTAATTATGGCAAGTAACTGTAACTTCGTTACTAATTATGACAAGTAACTGTAATTTCGATACAAATTATGGCAGGTAACTGTAATTTCGATACAAATTATGGCAGGTAACTGTAATTTCGATACAAGTTATGGCAGGTAACTGTAACTTCGATACTAATTATGACAGGTAACAGTAACATCGACACTAATTATGACAAGTAACAGTAACTTCATTCTAATTATGACAAGTAACTGTAATTTCGAAACAAATTATGGCAGGTAACTGTAACTTCGATACTAATTATGACAGGTAACAGTAACTTCGATACCAATTATGACAGAAAACAGTAACTTCGACACTAATTATGACAGGTAACTGTAACTTCGTTACTAATTATGACATGTAACTGTAATTTCGATACAAATTATGGCAGGTAACTGTAACTTCGTTACTAATTATGACAAGTAACTGTAATTTCGATACAAATTATGTCAGGTAACTGTAACTTCGATACTAATTATGGCAGGTAACTGTAACTTCGATACTAATTATGACAAGTAACTGTAACTTCGACACTAATTATGACAGAAAACAGTTACTTCGATAATAATTATGACAGGTAACAGTAACTTCGATAATAAATATGGCAGGTAACTGTAACTTCGATACTAATTATGACAAGTAACTGTAATTTCGATACAAATTATGGCAGGTAACTGTAATTTCGATACAAGTTATGGCAGGTAACTGTAACTTCGATACTAATTATGACAGGTAACAGTAACTTCGACACTAATTATGACAAGTAACAGTAACTTCATTCTAATTATGACAAGTAACTGTAATTTCGAAACATATTATGGCAGGTAACTGTAACTTCGATACTAATTATGACAGGTAACAGTAACTTCGATACTAATTATGACAGAAAACAGTAACTTCGATACTAATTATGACAGGTAACTGTAACTTCGTTACTAATTATGACATGTAACTGTAATTTCGATACAAATTATGGCAGGTAACTGTAACTTCGTTACTAATTATGACAAGTAACTGTAATTTCGATACAAATTATGTCAGGTAACTGTAACTTCGATACTAATTATGGCAGGTAACTGTAACTTCGATACTAATTATGAGATATAACAGTAACTTCGATGCTAATTATGACAGGTAACTGCAACTTAGTTACTAATTATGACAAGTAACTATAATTTCGATACTAATTATTGCAGGTAACTGTAACTTCGTTACTAATTATGAGAAGTAACTGTAATTTCGATGCAAATTATGACAGGTAACTGTAACTTCGTTACTAATTATGAAAAGAAACTGTAATTTCGTTACAAATTATGGCAGGTAACAGTACCTTCGATACTAATTATGACAGGTAACTGTAACTTCGATACTAATTATGACAAGTAACTGTAACTTCGTTACTAATTATGACAAGTAACTCTAATGTTGATAAAAAATTATGGCAGGTAACTGTAACTTCGATACTAATTAACAAAGGTAACAGTTACTTCGATACTAATTATGACAGGTTACTGTAACATCGTTACTAATTATGTCAAGTAACTGTAACTTCGATACTAATTATGACAAGTAACTGTAACTTCGTTACTAATTATGACAAGTAACTCTAATTTTGATAAAAAATTATGGCAGGTAACTGTAACTTCGATACTAATTAACAAAGGTAACAGTAACTTCGATACTAATTATGACAGGTTACTGTAACTTCGTTACTAATTATGACAAGTAACTGTAACTTCGATACTAATTATGACAGGTAACTGTACCTTCGTTACTAATTATGACATGTAACTGTAATTTCGATGCAAATTATGGCAGGTAACTGTAACTTCGATACTAATTATGGCAGGTAACTGTAACTTCGGTACTAGTTATGAGATATAACAGTAACTTCAATGCTAATTATGACAGGTAACTGCAACTTCGTTACTAATTATGACAAGTAACTGTAATTTCGATACTAATTATTGCAGGTAACTGTAACTTCGTTACTAATTATGAGAAGTAACTGTAATTTCGATGCAAATTATGACAGGTAATTGTAACTTCGTTACTAATTATGACAAGTAACAGTAACTTCGATACTAATTATGACAAGTAACTGTAATTTCGATACAAATTTTGGCAGGTAACTGTAACTTCGATACTTATTATGACAGGTAACAGGAACATTGATACTAATTATGACAAGTAACTGTAACTTCGATACTAATTATGGCAGGTAACTGTAACTTCGTTACTAATTATGACAAGTAACTGTAATTTCGATACAAACTATGGCAGGTAACTGTAACTTCGATAATAACTAAGACAGGTTACAGTAACTTCGATACTAATTATGACAAGTAACTGTAACTTCGATACTAATTATGAAAGGTAACTGTAACTTCGTTACTAATTATGACAAGTAACTGTAATTTCGTTACAAATTTGGCAGGTAATTGTAATTTCGATACTAATTATGACAGGTAACAGTAACTTCGATACTAATTAGGAAAAGTAACAGTTACTTCGATACTAATTATGACAAGTAACTGTAACTTCGATACTAATTATGACAGGTAACTGTAACTTCGTTACTAATTAAGACAAGTAGCTGTAATTTCGATACAAATTATGGCAGGTAACTGTAACTTCGATACTAATTATGACAGGTAACAGTATCTTCGATACTAATTATGACAAGTAACTATAACTTCGATACAAATTATGACAGGTAACTGTAACTTCGATACTTATTATGACAAGAAACTCTAACTACGTTACTAATTATGACAAGTAACTGTAATTTTGGTAAAAAATTACGGTAGGTTACTGTAACTTCAAAAGTAATTATGACAGGTAACAGTAACTTCGATACTAATTATGAATGGTAACTGTAACTTCGTTACTAATTATGACAAGTAACTTTAATTTCGATACTAATTATGGCAGGTAACTGTATCTTCGTTACTAATTATGGCAAGTCCCTGTAATTTCGATACAAATTAGAGCAGGTAACTGTAATTTCGATACAAATTATGGCAGGTAACTGTAACTTCGATACTAATTATGACAGGTAACAGTAACTTCGCTACTAATTATGACAAGTAACAGTAACTTCATTCTAATTATCACAAGTAACTGTATTTTCGATACAAATTATGGCAGGTAACTGTAACTTCGATACTAATTATGACAGGTAGCAGTAACTTCGATACAACATTATGACAGGTAACTGCAACTTCGTTACTAATAATGACAAGTAACTGTAATTTCTATACTAATTATGGCAAGTAACTGTAACTTCGTTACTAATTATGACAAGTAACTGTAATTTCGATACAAATTATGGCAGGTAACTGTAATTTCGATACAAATTATGGCAGGTAACTGTAACTTCGATACTAATTATGACAGGTAACAGTAACTTGGATACTAATTATGACAAGTAAACAGTAACTTCATTCTAATTATGACAAGTAACTGTAATTTCGATACAAATTATGGCAGGTAACTCTAACTTCGATACTAATTATGGCAGGTAACAGTAACTTCGATACTAATAATGACAGAAAACAGTAACTTCGATACTAATTATGACAGGTAACAGTAACTTCGATAATAATTATGGCAGGTAACTGTAACTTCGATACTAATTATGACAAGTAACTGTAACTTCGATACTAATTATGACAGGTAACAGTAACTTCGATACTAATTATGACAAGTAACAGTAACTTCGATACTAATTATGACAAGTAACTGTAATTTCGATACAAACTATGGCAGGTAACTGTAACTTCGATAATAACTAAGACAGGTAACAGTAACTTCGATACTAATTATGACAAGTAACTGTAACTTCGATACTAATTATGAAAGGTAACTGTAACTTCGTTACTAATTATGACAAGTAACTGTAATTTCGTTACAAATTTGGCAGGTAATTGTAATTTCGATACTAATTATGACAGGTAACAGTAACTTCGATACTAATTAGGACAAGTAACAGTTACTTCGATACTAATTATGACAAGTAACTGTAACTTCGATACTAATTATGACAGGTAACTGTAACTTCGTTACTAATTAAGACAAGTAGCTGTAATTTTGATACAAATTATGGCAGGTAACTGTAACTTCGATACTAATTATGACAGGTAACAGTATCTTCGATACTAATTATGACAAGTAACTATAACTTCGATACAAATTATGAGAGGTAACTGTAACTTCGATACTTATTATGACAAGAAACTCTAACTACGTTACTAATTATGACAAGTAACTGTAATTTTGGTAAAAAATTACGGTAGGTAACTGTAACTTCAAAAGTAATTATGACAGGTAACAGTAACTTCGATACTAATTATGACAGGTAACTGTAACTTCGTTACTAATTATGACAAGTAACTTTAATTTCGATACTAATTATGGCAGGTAACTGTATCTTCGTTACTAATTATGGCAAGTCCCTGTAATTTCGATACAAATTAGAGCAGGTAACTGTAATTTCGATACAAATTATGGCAGGTAACTGTAACTTCGATACTAATTATGACAGGTAATAGTAACTTCGCTACTAATTATGACAAGTAACAGTAACTTCATTCTAATTATCACAAGTAACTGTATTTTCGATACAAATTATGGCAGGTAACTGTAACTTCGATACTAATTATGACAGGTAGCAGTAACTTCGATACAACATTATGACAGGTAACTGCAACTTCGTTACTAATAATGACAAGTAACTGTAATTTCTATACTAATTATGGCAAGTAACTGTAACTTCGTTACTAATTATGACAAGTAACTGTAATTTCGATACAAATTATGGCAGGTAACTGTAATTTCGATACAAATTATGGCAGGTAACTGTAACTTCGATACTAATTATGACAGGTAACAGTAACTTGGATACTAATTATGACAAGTAAACAGTAACTTCACTCTAATTATGACAAGTAACTGTAATTTCGATACAAATTATGGCAGGTAACTGTAACTTCGATACTAATTATGGCAGGTAACAGTAACTTCGATACTAATTATGACAAGTAACTGTAACTTCGTTACTAATTATTACAAGTAACTCTAATTTTGATAAAAAATTATGGCAGGTAACTGTAACTTTGTTACTAATTATGACAAGTAACAATAAATTCGATACAAACTATGGCAGGTAACTGTAACTTCGATACTATCTAAGACAGGTAACAGTAACTTCGATACTAATTATGGCAGGTACTGTAACTTCGATACTATTTATGACAGGTAACAGTAACTTCGATACTAATTATGACAAGTAACTGTAACTTCGATACTAATTATGAAAGGTAACTGTAACTTCGTTACTAATTATGACAAGTAACTGTAATTTCGTTACAAATTTGGCAGGTAATTGTAATTTCGATACTAATTATGACAGGTAACAGTAACTTCGATACTAATTAGGACAAGTAACAGTTACTTCGATACTAATTATGACAAGTAACTGTAACTTCGATACTAATTATGACAGGTAACTGTAACTTCGTTACTAATTATGACAAGTAACTGTAATTTCGATACAAATTATGGCAGGTAACTGTAACTTCGATACTAATTATGACAGGTAACAGTATCTTCGATACTAATTATGACAAGTAACTATAACTTCGATACAAATTATGACAGGTACCTATAACTTCGATACTTATTATGACAAGAAACTCTAACTACGTTACTAATTATGACAAGTAACTGTAATTTTGATAAAAAATTATGGTAGGTAACTGTAACTTCAATACTAATTATGACAGGTAACAGTAACTTCGATACTAATTATGACAGTTAACTGTAACTTCGTTACTAATTATGGCAAGTAACTTTAATTTCGATACTAATTATGGCAGGTAACTGTATCTTCGTTAGTAATTATGGCAAGTCCCTGTAATTTCGATACAAATTAGAGCAGTTAACTGTAATTTCGATACAAATTATGGCAGGTAACTGTAACTTCGATACTAATTATGACAGGTAACAGTAACTTCGCTACTAATTATGACAAGTAACAGTAACTTCATTCTAAATATCACAAGTAACTGTAATTTCGATACAAATTATGGCAGGTAACTGTAACTTCGATACCCCATTATGACAGGTAATTGCAACGTCGATACTAATAATGACAGGTAACTGTAATTTCTATACTAATTATGGCAAGTAACTGTAACTTCGTTACTATTTATGACAAGTAACTGTAATTTCGATACAAATTATGGCAGGTAACTGTAATTTCGATACAAATTATGGCAGGTAACTGTAACTTCGATACTAATTATGACAGGTAACAGTAACTTCGATACTAATTATGACAAGTAGACAGTAACTTCATTCTAATTATGACAAGTAACTGTAATTTCGATACAAATTATGGCAGGTAACTGTAACTTCGATACTAATTATGGCAGGTAACAGTAACTTCGATACTAATAATGACAAGTAACTGTAACTTCGATACTAATTATGACAGGTAACAGTAACTTCGATACTAATTATGACAAGTAACAGTAACTTCGATACTAATTATGACAAGTAACTGTAACTTCGATACTAATTATGACAGGTAACAGTAACTTCGATAATAATTATGGCAGGTAACTGTAACTTCGATACTAATTATGACAATAACTGTAACTTCGATACTAATTATGACAGGTAACTGCAACATCGTTACTAATTATGACAAGTAACTGTAATTTCTATACTAATTATGGCAAGTAACTGTAACTTCGTTACTAATTATGACAAGTAACTGTAATTTCGATACAAATTATGGCAGGTAACTGTAATTTCGATACAAATTATGGCAGGTAACTGTAATTTCGATACAAGTTATGGCAGGTAACTGTAACTTCGATTAAATTATGACAGGTAACAGTAACTTCGACACTAATTATGACAAGTAACAGTAACTTCATTCTAATTATGACAAGTAACTGTAATTTCGAAACAAATTATGGCAGGTAACTGTAACTTCGATACTAATTATGACAGGTAACAGTAACTTCGATACTAATTATGACAGAAAACAGTAACTTCGACACTAATTATGACAGGTAACTGTAACTTCGTTACTAATTATGACATGTAACTGTAATTTCGATACAAATTATGGCAGGTAACTGTAACTTCGTTACTAATTATGACAAGTAACTGTAATTTCGATACAAATTATGTCAGGTAACTGTAACTTCGATACTAATTATGGCAGGTAACTGTAACTTCGATACTAATTATGACAAGTAACTGTAACTTCGACACTAATTATGACAGAAAACAGTTACTTCGATACTAATTATGACAGGTAACAGTAACTTCGATAATAAATATGGCAGGTAACTGTAACTTCGATACTAATTATGACAAGTAACTGTAATTTCGATACAAATTATGGCAGGTAACTGTAATTTCGATACAAGTTATGGCAGGTAACTGTAACTTCGATACTAATTATGACAGGTAACAGTAACTTCGACACTAATTATGACAAGTAACAGTAACTTCATTCTAATTATGACAAGTAACTGTAATTTCGAAACAAATTATGGCAGGTAACTGTAACTTCGATACTAATTATGACAGGTAACAGTAACCTCGATACTAATTATGACAGAAAACAGTAACATCGATACTAATTATGACAGGTAACTGTAACTTCGTTACTAATTATGACATGTAACTGTAATTTCGATACAAATTATGGCAGGTAACTGTAACTTCGTTACTAATTATGACACGTAACTGTAATTTCGATACAAATTATGTCAGGTAACTGTAACTTCGATACTAATTATGGCAGGTAACTGTAACTTCGATACTAATTATGAGATATAACAGTAACTTCGATGCTAATTATGACAGGTAACTGCAACTTAGTTACTAATTATGACAAGTAACTGTAATTTCGATACTAATTATTGCAGGTAACTGTAACTTCGTTACTAATTATGAGAAGTAACTGTAATTTCGATGCAAATTATGACAGGTAACTGTAACTTCGTTACTAATTATGAAAAGAAACTGTAATATCGTTACAAATTATGGCAGGTATCAGTACCTTCGATACTAATTATGACAGGTAACTGTAACTTCGATACTAATTATGACAAGTAACTGTAACTTCGTTACTAATTATGACAAGTAACTCTAATTTTGATAAAAATTATGGCAGGTAACTGTAACTTCGATACTAATTAACAAAGGTAACAGTTACTTCGATACTAATTATGACAGGTTACTGTAACATCGTTACTAATGATGTCAAGTAACTGTAACTTCGATACTAATTATGACAAGTAACTGTAACTTCGTTACTAATTATGACAAGTAACTCTAATTTTGTTAAAAAATTATGGCAGGTAACTGTAACTTCGATACTAATTAACAAAGGTAACAGTAACTTCGATACTAATTATGACAGGTTACTGTAACTTCGTTACTAATTATGACAAGTAACTGTAACTTCGATACTAATTATGACAGGTAACTGTACCTTCGTTACTAATTATGACATGTAACTGTAATTTCGATGCAAATTATGGCAGGTAACTGTAACTTCGATACTAATTATGGCAGGTAACTGTAACTTCGGTACTAGTTATGAGATATAACAGTAACTTCAATGCTAATTATGACAGGTAACTGCAACTTCGTTACTAATTATGACAAGTAACTGTAATTTTGATACTAATTATTGCAGGTAACTGTAACGTCGTTACTAATTATGAGAAGTAACTGTAATTTCGATGCAAATTATGACAGGTAATTGTAACTTCGTTACTAATTATGACAAGTAACAGTAACTTCGATACTAATTATGACAAGTAACTGTAATTTCGATACAAATTTTGGCAGGTAACTGTAACTTGGATACTTATTATGACAGGTAACAGGAACTTTGATACTAATTATGACAAGTAACTGTAACTTCGATACTAATTATGGCAGGTAACTGTAACTTCGTTACTAATTATGACAAGTAACTTTAATTTCGATACAAACTATGGCAAGTAACTGTAACTTCGATAATAATTAAGACAGGTAACAGTAACTTCGATACTAATTATGACAAGTAACTGTAACTTCGATACTAATTATGAAAGGTAACTGTAACTTCGTTACTAATTATGACAAGTAACTGTAATTTCGTTACAAATTTGGCAGGTAATTGTAATTTCGATACTAATTATGACAGGTAACAGTAACTTCGATACGAATTAGGACAAGTAACAGTTACTTCGATACTAATTATGACAAGTAACTGTAACTTCGATACTAATTATGACAGGTAACTGTAACTTCGTTACTAATTAAGACAAGTAGCTGTAATTTCGATACAAATTATGGCAGGTAACTGTAACTTCGATACTAATTATGACAGGTAACAGTATCTTCGATACTAATTATGACAAGTAACTATAACTTCGATACAAATTATGACAGGTAACTGTAACTTCGATACTTATTATGACAAGAAACTCTAACTACGTTACTAATTATGACAAGTAACTGTAATTTTGGTAAAAAATTACGGTAGGTAACTGTAACTTCAAAAGTAATTATGACAGGTAACAGTAACTTCGATACTAATTATGACAGGTAACTGTAACTTCGTTACTAATTATGACAAGTAACTTTAATTTCGATACTAATTATGGCAGGTAACTGTATCTTCGTTACTAATTATGGCAAGTCCCTGTAATTTCGATACAAATTAGAGCATGTAATTGTAATTTCGATACAAATTATGGCAGGTAACTGTAACTTCGATACTAATTAAGACAAGTAACAGTAACTTCATTCTAATTATCACAAGTAACTGTATTTTCGATACAAATTATGGCAGGTAACTGTAACTTCGATACTAATTATGACAGGTAGCAGTAACTTCGATACAACATTATGACAGGTAATTGCAACTTCGTTACTAATAATGACAAGTAACTGTAATTTCTATACTAATTATGGCAAGTAACTGTAACTTCGTTACTAATTATGACAAGTAACTGTAATTTCGATACAAATTATGGCAGGTAACTGTAATTTCGATACAAATTATGGCAGGTAACTGTAACTTCGATACTAATTATGACAGGTAACAGTAACTTGGATACTAATTATGACAAGTAAACAGTAACTTCATTCTAATTATGACAAGTAACTGTAATTTCGATACAAATTATGGCAGGTAACTGTAACTTCGATACTAATTATGGCAGGTAACAGTAACTTCGATACTAATAATGACAGAAAACAGTAACTTCGATACTAATTATGACAGGTAACAGTACCTTCGATAATAATTATGGCAGGTAACTGTAACTTCGATACTAATTATGACAAGTAACTGTAACTTCGATACTAATTATGACAGGTAACAGTAACTTCGATACTAATTATGACAAGTAACAGTAACTTCGATACTAATTATGACAAGTAACTGTAACTTCGATACTAATTATGACAGGTAACAGTAACTTCGATAATAATTATGGCAGGTAACTGTAACTTCGATACTAATTATGACAAGTAACTGTAACTTCGATACTAATTATGACAGGTAACTGCAACTTCGTTACTAATTATGACAAGTAACTGTAATTTCTATACTAATTATGGCAAGTAACTGTAACTTCGTTACTAATTATGACAAGTAACTGTAATTTCGATACAAATTATGGCAGGTAACTGTAATTTCGATACAAATTATGGCAGGTAACTGTAATTTCGATACAAGTTATGGCAGGTAACTGTAACTTCGATACTAATTATGACAGGTAACAGTAACTTCGACACTAATTATGACAAGTAACAGTAACTTCATTCTAATTATGACAAGTAACTGTAATTTCGAAACAAATTATGGCAGGTAACTGTAACTTCGATACTAATTATGACAGGTAACTGTAACTTCGTTACTAATTATGACATGTAACTGTAATTTCGATACAAATTATGGCAGGTAACTGTAACTTCGTTACTAATTATGACAAGTAACTGTAATTTCGATACAAATTATGTCAGGTAACTGTAACTTCGATACTAATTATGGCAGGTAACTGTAACTTCGATACTAATTATGACAAGTAACTGTAACTTCGACACTAATTATGACAGAAAACAGTTACTTCGATACTAATTATGACAGGTAACAGTAACTTCGATAATAAATATGGCAGGTAACTGTAACTTCGATACTAATTATGACAAGTAACTGTAATTTCGATACAAATTATGTCAGGTAACTGTAATTTCGATACAAGTTATGGCAGGTAACTGTAACTTCGATACTAATTATGACAGGTAACAGTAACTTCGACACTAATTAGGACAAGTAACAGTAACTTCATTCTAATTATGACAAGTAACTGTAATTTCGAAACAAATTATGGCAGGTAACTGTAACTTCGATACTAATTATGACAGGTAACAGTAACTTCGATACTAATTATGACAGAAAACAGTAACTTCGATACTAATTATGACAGGTAACTGTAACTTCGTTACTAATTATGACATGTAACTGTAATTTCGATACAAATTATGGCAGGTAACTGTAACTTCGTTACTAATTATGACAAGTAACTGTAATTTCGATACAAATTATGTCAGGTAACTGTAACTTCGATACTAATTATGGCAGGTAACTGTAACTTCGATACTAATTATGAGATATAACAGTAACTTCGATGCTAATTATGACAGGTAACTGCAACTTAGTTACTAATTATGACAAGTAACTATAATTTCGATACTAATTATTGCAGGTAACTGTAACTTCGTTACTAATTATGAGAAGTAACTGTAATTTCGATGCAAATTATGACAGGTAACTGTAGCTTCGTTACTAATTATGAAAAGAAACTGTAATTTCGTTACAAATTATGGCAGGTAACAGTACCTTCGATACTAATTATGACAGGTAACTGTAACTTCGATACTAATTATGACAAGTAACTGTAACTTCGTTACTAATTATGACAAGTAACTCTAATTTTGATAAAAAATTATGGCAGGTAACTGTAACTTCGATAGTAATTAACAAAGGTAACAGTTACTTCGATACTAATTATGACAGGTTACTGTAACATCGTTACTAATTATGTCAAGTAACTGTAACTTCGATACTAATTATGACAAGTAACTGTAACTTCGTTACTAATTATGACAAGTAACTCTAATTTTGATAAAAAATTATGGCAGGTAACTGTAACTTCGATACTAATTAACAAAGGTAACAGTAACTTCGATACTAATTATGACAGGTTACTGTAACTTCGTTACTAATTATGACAAGTAACTGTAACTTCGATACTAATTATGACAGGTAACTGTACCTTCGTTACTAATTATGACATGTAACTGTAATTTCGATGCAAATTATGGCAGGTAACTGTAACTTCGATACTAATTATGGCAGGTAACTGTAACTTCGGTACTAGTTATGAGATATAACAGTAACTTCAATGCTAATTATGACAGGTAACTGCAACTTCGTTACTAATTATGACAAGTAACTGTAATTTCGATACTAATTATTGCAGGTAACTGTAACTTCGTTACTAATTATGAGAAGTAACTGTAATTTCGATGCAAATTATGACAGGTAATTGTAACTTCGTTACTAATTATGACAAGTAACAGTAACTTCGATACTAATTATGACAGGTAACTGTAATTTCGATACAAATTTTGGCAGGTAACTGTAACTTCGATACTTATTATGACAGGTAACAGGAACTTTGATACTAATTATGACAAGTAACTGTAACTTCGATACTAATTATGGCAGGTAACTGTAACTTCGTTACTAATTATGACAAGTAACTGTAATTTCGATACAAACTATGGCAGGTAACTGTAACTTCGATAATAACTAAGACAGGTTACAGTAACTTCGATACTAATTATGACAAGTAACTGTAACTTCGATACTAATTATGAAAGGTAACTGTAACTTCGTTACTAATTATGACAAGTAACTGTAATTTCGTTACAAATTTGGCAGGTAATTGTAATTTCGATACTAATTATGACAGGTAACAGTAACTTCGATACTAATTAGGAAAAGTAACAGTTACTTCGATACTAATTATGACAAGTAACCGTAACTTCGATACTAATTATGACGGGTAACTGTAACTTCGTTACTAATTAAGACAAGTAGCTGTAATTTCGATACAAATTATGGCAGGTAACTGTAACTTCGATACTAATTATGACAGGTAACAGTATCTTCGATACTAATTATGACAAGTAACTATAACTTCGATACAAATTATGACAGGTTACTGTAACTTCGATACTTATTATGACAAGAAACTCTAACTACGTTACTAATTATGACAAGTAACTGTAATTTTGGTAAAAAATTACGGTAGGTAACTGTAACTTCAAAAGTAATTATGACAGGTAACAGTAACTTCGATACTAATTATGAATGGTAACTGTAACTTCGTTACTAATTATGACAAGTAACTTTAATTTCGATACTAATTATGGCAGGTAACTGTATCTTCGTTACTAATTATGGCAAGTCCCTGTAATTTCGATACAAATTAGAGCAGGTAACTGTAATTTCGATACAAATTATGGCAGGTAACTGTAACTTCGATACTAATTATGACAGGTAACAGTAACTTCGCTACTAATTATGACAAGTAACAGTAACTTCATTCTAATTATCACAAGTAACTGTATTTTCGATACAAATTATGGCAGGTAACTGTAACTTCGATACTAATTATGACAGGTAGCAGTAACTTCGATACAACATTATGACAGGTAACTGCAACTTCGTTACTAATAATGACAAGTAACTGTAATTTCTATACTAATTATGGCAAGTAACTGTAACTTCGTTACTAATTATGACAAGTAACTGTAATTTCGATACAAATTATGGCAGGTAACTGTAATTTCGATACAAATTATGGCAGGTAACTGTAACTTCGATACTAATTATGACAGGTAACAGTAACTTGGATACTAATTATGACAAGTAAACAGTAACTTCATTCTAATTATGACAAGTAACTGTAATTTCGATACAAATTATGGCAGGTAACTCTAACTTCGATACTAATTATGGCAGGTAACAGTAACTTCGATACTAATAATGACAGAAAACAGTAACTTCGATACTAATTATGAGATATAACAGTAACTTCGATGCTAATTATGACAGGTAACTGCAACTTAGTTACTAATTATGACAAGTAACTATAATTTCGATACTAATTATTGCAGGTAACTGTAACTTCGTTACTAATTATGAGAAGTAACTGTAATTTCGATGCAAATTATGACAGGTAACTGTAACTTCGTTACTAATTATGAAAAGAAACTGTAATTTCGTTACAAATTATGGCAGGTAACAGTACCTTCGATACTAATTATGACAGGTAACTGTAACTTCGATACTAATTATGACAAGTAACTGTAACTTCGTTACTAATTATGACAAGTAACTCTAATTTTGATAAAAAATTATGGCAGGTAACTGTAACTTCGATACTAATTAACAAAGGTAACAGTTACTTCGATACTAATTATGACAGGTTACTGTAACATCGTTACTAATTATGTCAAGTAACTGTAACTTCGAAACTAATTATGACAAGTAACTGTAACTTCGTTACTAATTATGACAAGTAACTCTAATTTTGATAAAAAATTATGGCAGGTAACTGTAACTTCGATACTAATTAACAAAGGTAACAGTAACTTCGAAACTAATTATGACAGGTTACTGTAACTTCGTTACTAATTATGACAAGTAACTGTAACTTCGATACTAATTATGACAGGTAACTGTACCTTCGTTACTAATTATGACATGTAACTGTAATTTCGATGCAAATTATGGCAGGTAACTGTAACTTCGATACTAATTATGGCAGGTAACTGTAACTTCGGTACTAGTTATGAGATATAACAGTAACTTCAATGCTAATTATGACAGGTAACTGCAACTTCGTTACTAATTATGACAAGTAACTGTAATTTCGATACTAATTATTGCAGGTAACTGTAACTTCGTTACTAATTATGAGAAGTAACTGTAATTTCGATGCAAATTATGACAGGTAATTGTAACTTCGTTACTAATTATGACAAGTAACAGTAACTTCGATACTAATTATGACAAGTAACTGTAATTTCGATACAAATTTTGGCAGGTAACTGTAACTTCGATACTTATTATGACAGGTAACAGGAACTTTGATACTAATTATGACAAGTAACTGTAACTTCGATACTAATTATGGCAGGTAACTGTAACTTCGTTACTAATTATGACAAGTAACTGTAATTTCGATACAAACTATGGCAGGTAACTGTAACTTCGATAATAACTAAGACAGGTTACAGTAACTTCGATACTAATTATGACAAGTAACTGTAACTTCGATGCTAATTATGAAAGGTAACTGTAACTTCGTTACTAATTATGACAAGTATCTGTAATTTCGTTACAAATTTGGCAGGTAATTGTAATTTCGATACTAATTATGACATGTAACAGTAACTTCGATACTAATTAGGAAAAGTAACAGTTACTTCGATACTAATTATGACAAGTAACTGTAACTTCGATACTAATTATGACGGGTAACTGTAACTTCGTTACTAATTAAGACAAGTAGCTGTAATTTCGATACAAATTATGGCAGGTAACTGTAACTCCGATACTAATTATGACAGGTAACAGTATCTTCGATACTAATTATGACAAGTAACTATAACTTCGATACAAATTATGACAGGTAACTGTAACTTCGATACTTATTATGACAAGAAACTCTAACTACGTTACTAATTATGACAAGTAACTGTAATTTTGGTAAAAAATTACGGTAGGTAACTGTAACATCAAAAGTAATTATGACAGGTAACAGTATCTTCGATACTAATTATGAATGGTAACTGTAACTTCGTTACTAATTATGACAAGTAACTTTAATTTCGATACTAATTATGGCAGGTAACTGTATCTTCGTTACTAATTATGGCAAGTCCCTGTAATTTCGATACAAATTAGAGCAGGTAACTGTAATTTCGATACAAATTATGGCAGGTAACTGTAACTTCGATACTAATTATGACAGGTAACAGTAACTTCGCTACTAATTATGACAAGTAACAGTAACTTCATTCTAATTATCACAAGTAACTGTATTTTCGATACAAATTATGGCAGGTAACTGTAACTTCGATACTAATTATGACAGGTAGCAGTAACTTCGATACAACATTATGACAGGTAACTGCAACTTCGTTACTAATAATGACAAGTAACTGTAATTTCTATACTAATTATGGCAAGTAACTGTAACTTCGTTACTAATTATGACAAGTAACTGTAATTTCGATACAAATTATGGCAGGTAACTGTAATTTCGATACAAATTATGGCAGGTAACTGTAACTTCGATACTAATTATGACAGGTAACAGTAACTTGGATACTAATTATGACAAGTAAACAGTAACTTCATTCTAATTATGACAAGTAACTGTAATTTCGATACAAATTATGGCAGGTAACTCTAACTTCGATACTAATTATGGCAGGTAACAGTAACTTCGATACTAATAATGACAGAAAACAGTAACTTCGATACTAATTATGACAGGTAACAGTAACTTCGATAATAATTATGGCAGGTAACTGTAACTTCGATACTAATTATGACAAGTAACTGTAACTTCGATACTAATTATGACAGGTAACAGTAACTTCGATACTAATTATGACAAGTAACAGTAACTTCGATACTAATTATGACAAGTAACTGTAATTTCGATACAAACTATGGCAGGTAACTGTAACTTCGATAATAACTAAGACAGGTAACAGTAACTTCGATACTAATTATGACAAGTAACTGTAACTTCGATACTAATTATGAAAGGTAACTGTAACTTCGTTACTAATTATGACAAGTAACTGTAATTTCGTTACAAATTTGGCAGGTAATTGTAATTTCGATACTAATTATGACAGGTAACAGTAACTTCGATACTAATTAGGACAAGTAACAGTTACTTCGATACTAATTATGACAAGTAACTGTAACTTCGATACTAATTATGACAGGTAACTGTAACTTCGTTACTAATTAAGACAAGTAGCTGTAATTTCGATACAAATTATGGCAGGTAACTGTAACTTCGATACTAATTATGACAGGTAACAGTATCTTCGATACTAATTATGACAAGTAACTATAACTTCGATACATATTATGAGAGGTAACTGTAACTTCGATACTTATTATGACAAGAAACTCTAACTACGTTACTAATTATGACAAGTAACTGTAATTTTGGTAAAAAATTACGGTAGGTAACTGTAACTTCAAAAGTAATTATGACAGGTAACAGTAACTTCGATACTAATTATGACAGGTAACTGTAACTTCGTTACTAATTATGACAAGTAACTTTAATTTCGATACTAATTATGGCAGGTAACTGTATCTTCGTTACTAATTATGGCAAGTCCCTGTAATTTCGATACAAATTAGAGCAGATAACTGTAATTTCGATACAAATTATGGCAGCTAACTGTAACTTCGATACTAATTATGACAGGTAACAGTAACTTCGCTACTAATTATGACAAGTAACAGTAACTTCATTCTAATTATCACAAGTAACTGTATTTTCGATACAAATTATGGCAGGTAACTGTAACTTCGATACTAATTATGACAGGTAGCAGTAACTTCGATACAACATTATGACAGGTAACTGCAACTTCGTTACTAATAATGACAAGTAACTGTAATTTCTATACTAATTATGGCAAGTAACTGTAACTTCGTTACTAATTATGACAAGTAACTGTAATTTCGATACAAATTATGGCAGGTAACTGTAATTTCGATACAAATTATGGCAGGTAACTGTAACTTCGATACTAATTATGACAGGTAACAGTAACTTGGATACTAATTATGACAAGTAAACAGTAACTTCATTCTAATTATGACAAGTAACTGTAATTTCGATACAAATTATGGCAGGTAACTGTAACTTCGATACTATTTATGGCAGGTAACAGTAACTTCGATACTAATTATGACAAGTAACTGTAACTTCGTTACTAATTATTACAAGTAACTCTAATTTTGATAAAAAATTATGGCAGGTAACTGTAACTTTGTTACTAATTATGACAAGTAACAGTAAATTCGATACAAACTATGGCAGGTAACTGTAACTTCGATACTAACTAAGACAGGTAACAGTAACTTCGATACTAATTATGGCAGGTACTGTAACTTCGATACTATTTATGACAGGTAACAGTAACTTCGATACTAATTATGACAAGTAACTGTAACTTCGATACTAATTATGAAAGGTAACTGTAACTTCGTTACTAATTATGAAAAGTAACTGTAATTTCGTTACAAATTTGGCAGGTAATTGTAATTTCGATACTAATTATGACAGGTAACAGTAACTTCGATACTAATTAGGACAAGTAACAGTTACTTCGATACTAATTATGACAAGTAACTGTAACTTCGATACTAATTATGACAGGTAACTGTAACTTCGTTACTAATTATGACATGTAACTGTAATTTCGATACAAATTATGGCAGGTAACTGTAACTTCGATACTAATTATGACAGGTAACAGTATCTTCGATACTAATTATGACAAATAACTAAAACTTCGATACAAATTATGACAGGTAACTGTAACTTCGATACTTATTATGACAAGAAACTCTAACTACGTTACTAATTATGACAAGTAACTGTAATTTTGATAAAAAATTATGGTAGGTAACTGTAACTTCAATACTAATTATGACAGGTAACAGTAACTTCGATACTAATTATGACAGGTAACTGTATCTTCGTTAGTAATTATGGCAAGTCCCTGTAATTTCGATACAAATTAGAGCAGTTAACTGTAATTTCGATACAAATTATGGCAGGTAACTGTAACTTCGATACTAATTATGACAGGTAACAGTAACTTCGCTACTAATTATGACAAGTAACAGTAACTTCATTCTAAATATCACAAGTAACTGTAATTTCGATACAAATTATGGCAGGTAACTGTAACTTCGATACCCCATTATGACAGGTAACTGCAACGTCGTTACTAATAATGACAGGTAACTGTAATTTCTATACTAATTATGGCAAGTAACTGTAACTTCGTTACTATTTATGACAAGTAACTGTAATTTCGATACAAATTATGGCAGGTAACTGTAATTTCGATACAAATTATGGCAGGTAACTGTAACTTCGATACTTATTATGACAGGTAACAGTAACTTCGATACTAATTATGACAAGTAGACAGTAACTTCATTCTAATTATGACAAGTAACTGTAATTTCGATACAAATTATGGCAGGTAACTGTAACTTCGATACTAATTATGGCAGGTAACAGTAACTTCGATACTAATAATGACAAGTAACTGTAACTTCGATACTAATTATGACAGGTAACAGTAACTTCGATACTAATTATGACAAGTAACAGTAACTTCGATACTAATTATGACAAGTAACTGTAACTTCGATACTAATTATGACAGGTAACAGTAACTTCGATAATAATTATGGCAGGTAACTGTAACTTCGATACTAATTATGACAATAACTGTAACTTCGATACTAATTATGACAGGTAACTGCAACTTCGTTACTAATTATGACAAGTAACTGTAATTTCTATACTAATTATGGCAAGTAACTGTAACTTCGTTACTAATTATGACAAGTAACTGTAATTTCGATACAAATTATGGCAGGTAACTGTAATTTCGATACAAATTATGGCAGGTAACTGTAATTTCGATACAAGTTATGGCAGGTAACTGTAACTTCGATACTAATTATGACAGGTAACAGTAACTTCGACACTAATTATGACAAGTAACAGTAACTTCATTCTAATTATGACAAGTAACTGTAATTTCGAAACAAATTATGGCAGGTAACTGTAACTTCGATACTAATTATGACAGGTAACAGTAACTTCGATACTAATTATGACAGAAAACAGTAACTTCGACACTAATTATGACAGGTAACTGTAACTTCGTTACTAATTATGACATGTAACTGTAATTTCGATACAAATTATGGCAGGTAACTGTAACTTCGTTACTAATTATGACAAGTAACTGTAATTTCGATACAAATTATGTCAGGTAACTGTAACTTCGATACTAATTATGGCAGGTAACTGTAACTTCGATACTAATTATGACAAGTAACTGTAACTTCGACACTAATTATGACAGAAAACAGTTACTTCGATACTAATTATGACAGGTAACAGTAACTTCGATAATAAATATGGCAGGTAACTGTAACTTCGATACTAATTATGACAAGTAACTGTAATTTCGATACAAATTATGGCAGGTAACTGTAATTTCGATACAAGTTATGGCAGGTAACTGTAACTTCGATACTAATTATGACAGGTAACAGTAACTTCGACACTAATTATGACAAGTAACAGTAACTTCATTCTAATTATGACAAGTAACTGTAATTTCGAAACAAATTATGGCAGGTAACTGTAACTTCGATACTAATTATGACAGGTAACAGTAACCTCGATACTAATTATGACAGAAAACAGTAACTTCGATACTAATTATGACAGGTAACTGTAACTTCGTTACTAATTATGACATGTAACTGTAATTTCGATACAAATTATGGCAGGTAACTGTAACTTCGTTACTAATTATGACACGTAACTGTAATTTCGATACAAATTATGTCAGGTAACTGTAACTTCGATACTAATTATGGCAGGTAACTGTAACTTCGATACTAATTATGAGATATAACAGTAACTTCGATGCTAATTATGACAGGTAACTGCAACTTAGTTACTAATTATGACAAGTAACTGTAACTTCGATACTAATTATGACAGGTAACTGTACCTTCGTTACTAATTATGACATGTAACTGTAATTTCGATGCAAATTATAGCAGGTAACTGTAACTTCGATACTAATTATGGCAGGTAACTGTAACTTCGGTACTAGTTATGAGATATAACAGTAACTTCAATGCTAATTATGACAGGTAACTGCAACTTCGTTACTAATTATGACAAGTAACTGTAATTTTGATACTAATTATTGCAGGTAACTGTAACTTCGTTACTAATTATGAGAAGTAACTGTAATTTCGATGCAAATTATGACAGGTAATTGTAACTTCGTTACTAATTATGACAAGTAACAGTAACTTCGATACTAATTATGACAAGTAACTGTAATTTCGATACAAATTTTGGCAGGTAACTGTAACTTCGATACTTATTATGACAGGTAACAGGAACTTTGATACTAATTATGACAAGTAACTGTAACTTCGATACTAATTATGGGAGGTAACTGTAACTTCGTTACTAATTATGACAAGTAACTTTAATTTCGATACAAACTATGGCAGGTAACTGTAACTTCGATAATAACTAAGACAGGTAACAGTAACTTCGATACTAATTATGACAAGTAACTGTAACTTCGATACTAATTATGAAAGGTAACTGTAACTTCGTTACTAATTATGACAAGTAACTGTAATTTCGTTACAAATTTGGCAGGTAATTGTAATTTCGATACTAATTATGACAGGTAACAGTAACTTCGATACTAATTAGGACAAGTAACAGTTACTTCGATACTAATTATGACAAGTAACTGTAACTTCGATACTAATTATGACAGGTAACTGTAACTTCGTTACTAATTAAGACAAGTAGCTGTAATTTCGATACAAATTATGGCAGGTAACTGTAACTTCGATACTAATTATGACAGGTAACAGTATCTTCGATACTAATTATGACAAGTAACTATAACTTCGATACAAATTATGACAGGTAACTGTAACTTCGATACTTATTATGACAAGAAACTCTAACTACGTTACTAATTATGACAAGTAACTGTAATTTTGGTAAAAAATTACGGTAGGTAACTGTAACTTCAAAAGTAATTATGACAGGTAACAGTAACTTCGATACTAATTATGACAGGTAACTGTAACTTCGTTACTAATTATGACAAGTAACTTTAATTTCGATACTAATTATGGCAGGTAACTGTATCTTCGTTACTAATTATGGCAAGTCCCTGTAATTTCGATACAAATTAGAGCAGGTAACTGTAATTTCGATACAAATTATGGCAGGTAACTGTAACTTCGATACTAATTATTACAAGTAACAGTAACTTCATTCTAATTATCACAAGTAACTGTATTTTCGATACAAATTATGGCAGGTAACTGTAACTTCGATACTAATTATGACAGGTAGCAGTAACTTCGATACAACATTATGACAGGTAACTGCAACTTCGTTACTAATAATGACAAGTAACTGTAATTTCTATACTAATTATGGCAAGTAACTGTAACTTCGTTACTAATTATGACAAGTAACTGTAATTTCGATACAAATTATGGCAGGTAACTGTAATTTCGATACAAATTATGGCAGGTAACTGTAACTTCGATACTAATTATGACAGGTAACAGTAACTTGGATACTAATTATGACAAGTAAACAGTAACTTCATTCTAATTATGACAAGTAACTGTAATTTCGATACAAATTATGGCAGGTAACAGTAACTTCGATACTAATTATGGCAGGTAACAGTAACTTCGATACTAATAATGACAGAAAACAGTAACTTCGATACTAATTATGACAGGTAACAGTAACTTCGATAATAATTATGGCAGGTAACTGTAACTTCGATACTAATTATGACAAGTAACTGTAACTTCGATACTAATTATGACAGGTAACAGTAACTTCGATACTAATTATGACAAGTAATAGTAACTTCGATACTAATTATGACAAGTAACTGTAACTTCGATACTAATTATGACAGGTAACAGTAACTTCGATAATAATTATGGCAGGTAACTGTAACTTCGATACTAATTATGACAAGTAATTGTAACTTCGATACTAATCATGACAGGTAACTGCAACTTCGTTACTAATTATGACAAGTAACTGTAATTTCTATACTAATTATGGCAAGTAACTGTAACTTCGTTACTAATTATGACAAGTAACTGTAATTTCGATTCAAATTATGGCAGGTAACTGTAATTTCGATACAAATTATGGCAGGTAACTGTAATTTCGATACAAGTTATGGCAGGTAACTGTAACTTCGATACTAATTATGACAGGTAACAGTAACTTCGACACTAATTATGACAAGTAACAGTAACTTCATTCTAATTATGACAAGTAACTGTAATTTCGAAACAAATTATGGCAGGTAACTGTAACTTCGATACTAATTATGACAGGTAACTGTAACTTCGTTACTAATTATGACATGTAACTGTAATTTCGATACAAATTATGGCAGGTAACTGTAACTTCGTTACTAATTATGACAAGTAACTGTAATTTCGATACAAATTATGTCAGGTAACTGTAACTTCGATACTAATTATGGCAGGTAACTGTAACTTCGATACTAATTATGACAAGTAACTGTAACTTCGACACTAATTATGACAGAAAACAGTTACTTCGATACTAATTATGACAGGTAACAGTAACTTCGATAATAAATATGGCAGGTAACTGTAACTTCGATACTAATTATGACAAGTAACTGTAATTTCGATACAAATTATGGCAGGTAACTGTAATTTCGATACAAGTTATGGCAGGTAACTGTAACTTCGATACTAATTATGACAGGTAACAGTAACTTCGACACTAATTATGACAAGTAACAGTAACTTCATTCTAATTATGACAAGTAACTGTAATTTCGAAACAAATTATGGCAGGTAACTGTAACTTCGATACTAATTATGACAGGTAACAGTAACTTCGATACTAATTATGACAGAAAACAGTAACTTCGATACTAATTATGACAGGTAACTGTAACTTCGTTACTAATTATGACATGTAACTGTAATTTCGATACAAATTATGGCAGGTTACTGTAACTTCGTTACTAATTATGACAAGTAACTGTAATTTCGATACAAATTATGTCAGGTAACTGTAACTTCGATACTAATTATGGCAGGTAACTGTAACTTCGATACTAATTATGAGATATAACAGTAACTTCGATGCTAATTATGACAGGTAACTGCAACTTCGTTACTAATTATGACAAGTAACTGTAATTTCGATACTAATTATTGCAGGTAACTGTAACTTCGTTACTAATTATGAGAAGTAACTGTAATTTCGATGCAAATTATGACAGGTAACTGTAACTTCGTTACTAATTATGAAAAGAAACTGTAATTTCATTACAAATTATGGCAGGTAACAGTACCTTCGATACTAATTATGACAGGTAACTGTAACTTCGATACTAATTATGACAAGTAACTGTAACTTCGTTACTAAATATGACAAGTAACTCTAATTTTGATAAAAAATTATGGCAGGTAACTGTAACTTCGATACTAATTAACAAAGGTAACAGTAACTTCGATACTAATTATGACAGGTTACTGTAACATCGTTAATAATTATGTCAAGTAACTGTAACTTCGATACTAATTATGACAAGTAACTGTAACTTCGTTACTAATTATGACAAGTAACTCTATTTTTGATAAAAAATTATGGCAGGTAACTGTAACTTCGAAACTAATTAACAAAGGTAACAGTAACTTCGATACTAATTATGACAGGTTACTGTAACTTCGTTACTAATTATGACAAGTAACTGTAACTTCGATACTAATTATGACAGGTAACTGTACCTTCGTTACTAATTATGACATGTAACTGTAATTTCGATGCAAATTATGGCAGGTAACTGTAACTTCGATACTAATTATGGCAGGTAACAGTAACTTCGATACTAATAATGACAGAAAACAGTAACTTCGATACTAATTATGACAGGTAACAGTAACTTCGATAATAATTATGGCAGGTAACTGTAACTTCGGTACTAATTATGACAAGTAACTGTAACTTCGATACTAATTATGACAGGTAACAGTAACTTCGATACTAATTATGACAAGTAACAGTAACTTCGATACTAATTATGACAAGTAACTGTAACTTCGATACTAATTATGACAGGTAACAGTAACTTCGATAATAATTATGGCAGGTAACTGTAACTTCGATACTAATTATGACAAGTAACTGTAACTTCGATACTAATTATGACAGGTAACTGCAACTTCGTTACTAATTATGACAAGTAACTGTAATTTCTATACTAATTATGGCAAGTAACTGTAACTTCGTTACTAATTATGACAAGTAACTGTAATTTCGATACAAATTATGGCAGGTAACTGTAATTTCGATACAAATTATGGCATGTAACTGTAATTTCGATACAAGTTATGGCAGGTAACTGTAACTTCGATACTAATTATGACAGGTAACAGTAACTTCGACACTAATTATGACAAGTAACAGTAACTTCATTCTAATTATAACAAGTAACTGTAATTTCGAAACAAATTATGGCAGGTAACTGTAACCTCGATACTAATTATGACAGGTAACAGTAACTTCGATACTAATTATGACAGAAAACAGTAACTTCGACACTAATTATGACAGGTAACTGTAACTTCGTTACTAATTATGACATGTAACTGTAATTTCGATACAAATTATGGCAGGTAACTGTAACTTCGTTACTAATTATGACAAGTAACTGTAATTTCGATATAAATTATGTCAGGTAACTGTAACTTCGATACTAATTATGGCAGGTAACTGTAACTTCGATACTAATTATGACAAGTAACTGTAACTTCGACACTAATTATGACAGAAAACAGTTACTTCGATACTAATTATGACTGGTAACAGTAACTTCGATAATAAATATGGCAGGTAACTGTAACTTCGATACTAATTATGACAAGTAACTGTAATTTCGATACAAATTATGGCAGGTAACTGTAATTTCGATACAAGTTATGGCAGGTAACTGTAACTTCGATACTAATTATGACAGGTAACAGTAACTTCGACACTAATTATGACAAGTAACAGTAACTTCATTCTAATTATGACAAGTAACTGTAATTTCGAAACAAATTATGGCAGGTAACTGTAACTTCGATACTAATTATGACAGGTAACAGTAACTTCGATACTAATTATGACAGAAAACGGTAACTTCGATACTAATTATGACAGGTAACTGTAACTTCGTTACTAATTATGACATGTAACTGTAATTTCGATACAAATTATGGCAGGTAACTGTAACTTCGTTACTAATTATGACAAGTAACTGTAATTTCGATACAAATTATGTCAGGTAACTGTAACTTCGATACTAATTATGGCAGGTAACTGTAACTTCGATACTAATTATGAGATATAACAGTAACTTCGATGCTAATTATGACAGGTAACTGCAACTTAGTTACTAATTATGACAAGTAACTGTAATTTCGATACTAATTATTGCAGGTAACTGTAACTTCGTTACTAATTATGAGAAGTAACTGTAATTTCGATGCAAATTATGACAGGTAACTGTAACTTCGTTACTAATTATGAAAAGAAACTGTAATTTCGTTACAAATTATGGCAGGTAACAGTACCTTCGATACTAATTATGACAGGTAACTGTAACTTCGATACTAATTATGACAAGTAACTGTAACTTCGTTACTAATTATGACAAGTAACTCTAATTTTGATAAAAAATTATGGCAGGTAACTGTAACTTCGATACTAATTAACAAAGGTAACAGTAACTTCGATACTAATTATGACAGGTTACTGTAACATCGTTACTAATTATGTCAAGTAACTGTAACTTCGATACTAATTATGACAAGTAACTGTAACTTCGTTACTAATTATGACAAGTAACTGTAACTTCGATACTAATTATGACAGGTAACTGTACCTTCGTTACTAATTATGACATGTAACTGTAATTTCGATGCAAATTATGGCAGGTAACTGTAACTTCGATACTAATTATGGCAGGTAACTTTAACTTCGGTACTAGTTATGAGATATAACAGTAACTTCAATGCTAATTATGACAGGTAACTGCAACTTCGTTACTAATTATGACAAGTAACTGTAATTTCGATACTAATTATTGCAGGTAACTGTAACTTCGTTACTAATTATGAGAAGTAACTGTAATTTCGATGCAAATTATGACAGGTAATTGTAACTTCGTTACTAATTATGACAAGTAACAGTAACTTCGATACTAATTATGACAAGTAACTGTAATTTCGATACAAATTTTGGCAGGTAACTGTAACTTCGATACTTATTATGACAGGTAACAGGAACTTTGATACTAATTATGACAAGTAACTGTAACTTCGATACTAATTATGGCAGGTAACTGTAACTTCGTTACTAATTATGACAAGTAACTGTAATTTCGATACAAACTATGGCAGGTAACTGTAACTTCGATAATAACTAAGACAGGTAACAGTAACTTCGATACTAATTATGACAAGTAACTGTAACTTCGATACTAATTATGAAAGGTAACTGTAACTTCGTTACTAATTATGACAAGTAACTGTAATTTCGTTACAAATTTGGCAGGTAATTGTAATTTCGATACTAATTATGACAGGTAACAGTAACTTCGATACTAATTAGGACAAGTAACAGTTACTTCGATACTAATTATGACAAGTAACTGTAACTTCGATACTAATTATGACAGGTAACTGTAACTTCGTTACTAATTAAGACAGGTAGCTGTAATTTCGATACAAATTATGGCAGGTAACTGTAACTTCGATACTAATTATGACAGGTAACAGTATCTTCGATACTAATTATGACAAGTAACTATAACTTCGATACAAATTATGACAGGTAACTGTAACTTCGATACTTATTATGACAAGAAACTCTAACTACGTTACTAATTATGACAAGTAACTGTAATTTTGGTAAAAAATTACGGTAGGTAACTGTAACTTCAAAAGTAATTATGACAGGTAACAGTAACATCGATACTAATTATGACAGGTAACTGTAACTTCGTTACTAATTATGACAAGTAACTTTAATTTCGATACTAATTATGGCAGGTAACTGTATCTTCGTTACTAATTATGGCAAGTCCCTGTAATTTCGATACAAATTAGAGCAGGTAACTGTAATTTCGATACAAATTATGGCAGGTAACTGTAACTTCGATACTAATTATGACAGGTAACAGTAACTTCGCTACTAATTATGACAAGTAACAGTAACTTCATTCTAATTATCACAAGTAACTGTATTTTCGATACAAATTATGGCAGGTAACTGTAACTTCGATACTAATTATGACAGGTAGCAGTAACTTCGATACAACATTATGACAGGTAACTGCAACTTCGTTACTAATAATGACAAGTAACTGTAATTTCTATACTAATTATGGCAAGTAACTGTAACTTCGTTACTAATTATGACAAGTAACTGTAATTTCGATACAAATTATGGCAGGTAACTGTAATTTCGTTAAAAATTATGGCAGGTAACTGTAACTTCGATACTAATTATGACAGGTAACAGTAACTTGGATACTAATTATGACAAGTAAACAGTAACTTCATTCTAATTATGACAAGTAACTGTAATTTCGATACAAATTAAGGCAGGTAACTGTAACTTCGATACTAATTATGACAGGTAACAGTAACTTCGATACTAATTATGACAGAAAACAGTAACTTCGACACTAATTATGACAGGTAACTGTAACTTCGTTACTAATTATGACATGTAACTGTAATTTCGATACAAATTATGCCAGGTAACTGTAACTTCGTTACTAATTATGACAAGTAACTGTAATTTCGATACAAATTATGTCAGGTAACTGTAACTTCGATACTAATTATGGCAGGTAACTGTAACTTCGATACTAATTATGACAAGTAACTGTAACTTCGACACTAATTATGACAGAAAACAGTTACTTCGATACTAATTATGACAGGTAACAGTAACTTCGATAATAAATATGGCAGGTAACTGTAACTTCGATACTAATTATGACAAGTAACTGTAATTTCGATACAAATTATGGCAGGTAACTGTAATTTCGATACAAGTTATGGCAGGTAACTGTAACTTCGATACTAATTATGACAGGTAACAGTAACTTCGACACTAATTATGACAAGTAACAGTAACTTCATTCTAATTATGACAAGTAACTGTAATTTCGAAACAAATTATGGCAGGTAACTGTAACATCGATACTAATTCTGACAGGTAACAGTAACTTCGATACTAATTATGACAGAAAACAGTAACTTCGATACTAATTATGACAGGTAACTGTAACTTCGTTACTAATTATGACATGTAACTGTAATTTCGATACAAATTATGGCAGGTAACTGTAACTTCGTTACTAATTATGACAATTAACTGTAATTTCGATACAAATTATGTCAGGTAACTGTAACTTCGATACTAATTATGGCAGGTAACTGTTACTTCGATACTAATTATGAGATATAACAGTAACTTCGATGCTAATTATGACAGGTAACTGCAACTTCGTTACTAATTATGACAAGTAACTGTAATTTCGATACTAATTATTGCAGGTAACTGTAACTTCGTTACTAATTATGAGAAGTAACTGTAATTTCGATGCAAATTATGACAGGTAACTGTAACTTCGTTACTAATTATAAAAAGAAACTGTAATTTCGTTACAAATTATGGCAGGTAACAGTACTTTCGATACTAATTATGACAGGTAACTGTAACTTCGATACTAATTATGACAAGTAACTGTAACTTCGTTACTAATTATGACAAGTAACTCTAATTTTGATAAAAAATTATGGCAGGTAACTGTAACTTCGATACTAATTAACAAAGGTAACAGTAACTTCGATACTAATTATGACAGGTTACTGTAACATCGTTACTAATTATGTCAAGTAACTGTAACTTCGATACTAATTATGACAAGTAACTGTAACTTCGTTACTAATTATGACAAGTAACTCTAATTTTGATAAAAAATTATGGCAGGTAACTGTAACTTCGATACTAATTAACAAAGGTAACAGTAACTTCGATACTAATTATGACAGGTTACTGTAACTTCGTTACTAATTATGACAAGTAACTGTAACTTCGATACTAATTATGACAGGTAACTGTACCTTCGTTACTAATTATGACATGTAACTGTAATTTCGATGCAAATTATGGCAGGTAACTGTAACTTCGATACTAATTATGGCAGGTAACTTTAACTTCGGTACTAGTTATGAGATATAACAGTAACTTCAATGCTAATTATGACAGGTAACTGCAACTTCGTTACTAATTATGACAAGTAACTGTAATTTCGATACTAATTATTGCAGGTAACTGTAACTTCGTTACTAATTATGAGAAGTAACTGTAATTTCGATGCAAATTATGACAGGTAATTGTAACTTCGTTACTAATTATGACAAGTAACAGTAACTTCGATACTAATTATGACAAGTAACTGTAATTTCGATACAAATTTTGGCAGGTAACTGTAACTTCGATACTTATTATGACAGGTAACAGGAACTTTGATACTAATTATGACAAGTAACTGTAACTTCGATACTAATTATGGCAGGTAACTGTAACTTCGTTACTAATTATGACAAGTAACTGTAATTTCGATACAAACTATGGCAGGTAACTGTAACTTCGATAATAACTAAGACAGGTAACAGTAACTTCGATACTAATTATGACAAGTAACTGTAACTTCGATACTAATTATGAAAGGTAACTGTAACTTCGTTACTAATTATGACAAGTAACTGTAATTTCGTTACAAATTTGGCAGGTAATTGTAATTTCGATACTAATTATGACAGGTAACAGTAACTTCGATACTAATTAGGACAAGTAACAGTTACTTCGATACTAATTATGACAAGTAACTGTAACTTCGATACTAATTATGACAGGTAACTGTAACTTCGTTACTAATTAAGACAGGTAGCTGTAATTTCGATACAAATTATGGCAGGTAACTGTAACTTCGATACTAATTATGACAGGTAACAGTATCTTCGATACTAATTATGACAAGTAACTATAACTTCGATACAAATTATGACAGGTAACTGTAACTTCGATACTTATTATGACAAGAAACTCTAACTACGTTACTAATTATGACAAGTAACTGTAATTTTGGTAAAAAATTACGGTAGGTAACTGTAACTTCAAAAGTAATTATGACAGGTAACAGTAACTTCGATACTAATTATGACAGGTAACTGTAACTTCGTTACTAATTATGACAAGTAACTTTAATTTCGATACTAATTATGGCAGGTAACTGTATCTTCGTTACTAATTATGGCAAGTCCCTGTAATTTCGATACAAATTAGAGCAGGTAACTGTAATTTCGATACAAATTATGGCAGGTAACTGTAACTTCGATACTAATTATGACAGGTAACAGTAACTTCGCTACTAATTATGACAAGTAACAGTAACTTCATTCTAATTATCACAAGTAACTGTATTTTCGATACAAATTAAGGCAAGTAACTGTAACTTCGATACTAATTATGACAGGTAGCAGTAACTTCGATACAACATTATGACAGGTAACTGCAACTTCGTTACTAATAATGACAAGTAACTGTAATTTCTATACTAATTATGGCAAGTAACTGTAACTTCGTTACTAATTATGACAAGTAACTGTAATTTCGATACAAATTATGGCAGGTAACTGTAATTTCGATAAAAATTATGGCAGGTTACTGTAACTTCGATACTAATTATGACAGGTAACAGTAACTTGGATACTAATTATGACAAGTAAACAGTAACTTCATTCTAATTATGACAAGTAACTGTAATTTCGATACAAATTAAGGCAGGTAACTGTAACTTCGATACTAATTATGACAGGTAACAGTAACGTCGATACTAATTATGACAGAAAACAGTAACTTCGACACTAATTATGACAGGTAACTGTAACTTCGTCACTAATTATGACATGAAACTGTAATTTCGATACAAATTATGGCAGGTAACTGTAACTTCGTTACTAATTATGACAAGTAACTGTAATTTCGATACAAATTATGTCAGGTAACTGTAACTTCGATACTAATTATGGCAGGTAACTGTAATTTCGATACTAATTATGACAAGTAACTGTAACTTCGACACTAATTATGACAGAAAACAGTTACTTCGATACTAATTATGACAGGTAACAGTAACTTCGATAATAAATATGGCAGGTAACTGTAACTTCGATACTAATTATGACAAGTAACTGTAATTTCGATACAAATTATGGCAGGTAACTGTAATTTCGATACAAGTTATGGCAGGTAACTGTAACTTCGATACTAATTATGACAGGTAACAGTAACTTCGACACTAATTATGACAAGTAACAGTAACTTCATTCTAATTATGACAAGTAACTGTAATTTCGAAACAAATTATGGCAGGTAACTGTAACATCGATACTAATTCTGACAGGTAACAGTAACTTCGATACTAATTATGACAGAAAACAGTAACTTCGATACTAATTATGACAGGTAACTGTAACTTCGTTACTAATTATGACATGTAACTGTAATTTCGATACAAATTATGGCAGGTAACTGTAACTTCGTTACTAATTATGACAATTAACTGTAATTTCGATACAAATTATGTCAGGTAACTGTAACTTCGATACTATTTATGGCAGGTAACTGTAACTTCGATACTAATTATGAGATATAACAGTAACTTCGATGCTAATTATGACAGGTAACTGCAACTTCGTTACTAATTATGACAAGTAACTGTAATTTCGATACTAATTATTGCAGGTAACTGTAACTTCGTTACTAATTATGCGAAGTAACTGTAATTTCGATGCAAATTATGACAGGTAACTGTAACTTCGTTACTAATTATAAAAAGAAACTGTAATTTCGTTACAAATTATGGCAGGTAACAGTACCTTCGATACTAATTATGACAGGTAACTGTAACTTCGATACTAATTATGACAAGTAACTGTAACTTCGTTACTAATTATGACAAGTAACTCTAATTTTGATAAAAAATTATGGCAGGTAACTGTAACTTCGATACTAATTAACAAAGGTAACAGTAACTTCGATACTAATTATGACAGGTTACTGTAACATCGTTACTAATTATGTCAAGTAACTGTAACTTCGATACTAATTATGACAAGTAACTGTAACTTCGTTACTAATTATGACAAGTAACTCTAATTTTGATAAAAAATTATGGCAGGTAACTGTAACTTCGATACTAATTAACAAAGGTAACAGTAACTTCGATACTAGTTATGACAGGTTACTGTAACTTCGTTACTAATTATGACAAGTAACTGTAACTTCGATACTAATTATGACAGGTAACTGTACCTTCGTTACTAATTATGACATGTAACTGTAATTTCGATGCAAATTATGGCAGGTAACTGTAACTTCGATACTAATTATGGCAGGTAACTGTAACTTCGGTACTAATTATGAGATATAACAGTAACTTCAATGCTAATTATGACAGGTAACTGCAACTTCGTTACTAATTATGACAAGTAACTGTAATTTCGATACTAATTATTGCAGGTAACTGTAACTTCGTTACTAATTATGAGAAGTAACTGTAATTTCGATGCAAATTATGATAGGTAATTGTAACTTCGTTACTAATTATGACAAGTAACAGTAACTTCGATACTAATTATGACAAGTAACTGTAATTTCGATACAAATTTTGGCAGGTAACTGTAACTTCGATACTAATTAGGACAAGTAACAGTTACTTCGATAATAATTATGACAAATAACTGTAACTTCGATACTAATTATGACAGGTAACTGTAACTTCGTTACTAATTAAGACAAGTAGCTGTAATTTCGATACAAATTATGGCAGGTAACTGTAACTTCGATACTAATTATGACAGGTAACAGTATCTTCGATACTAATTATGACAAGTAACTATAACTTCGATACAAATTATGACAGGTAACTGTAACTTCGATACTTATTATGACAAGAAACTCTAACTACGTTACCAATTATGACAAGTAACTGTAATTTTGGTAAAAAATTACGGTAGGTAATTGTAACTTCAAAAGTAATTATGACAGGTAACAGTAACTTCGATACTAATTATGACAGGTAACTGTAACTTCGTTACTAATTATGACAAGTAACTTTAATTTCGATACTAATTATGGCAGGTAACTGTATCTTCGTTACTAATTATGGCAAGTCCCTGTAATTTCGATACAAATTAGAGCAGGTAACTGTAATTTCGATACAAATTATGGCAGGTAACTGTAACTTCGATACTAATTATGACAGGTAACAGTAACTTCGCTACTAATTATGACAAGTAACAGTAACTTCATTCTAATTATCACAAGTAACTGTTTTTTCGATACAAATTATGGCAGGTAACTGTAACTTCGATACTAATTATGACAGGTAGCAGTAACTTCGATACAACATTATGACAGGTAACTGCAACTTCGTTACTAATAATGACAAGTAACTGTAATTTATATACTAATTATGGCAAGTAACTGTAACTTCGTTACTAATTATGACAAGTAACTGTAATTTCGATACAAATTATGGCAGGTAACTGTAATTTCGATACAAATTATGGCAGGTAACTGTAACTTCGATACTATTTATGACAGGTAACAGTAACTTGGATACTAATTATGACAAGTAAACAGTAACTTCATTCTAATTAAGACAAGTAACTGTAATTTCGATACAAATTATGGCAGGTAACTGTAACTTCGATACTAATTATGGCAGGTAACAGTAACTTCGATACTAATAATGACAGAAAACAGTAACTTCGATACTAATTATGACAGGTAACAGTAACTTCGATAATAATTATGGCAGGTAACTGTAACTTCGATACTAATTATGACAAGTAACTGTAACTTCGATACTAATTATGACAGGTAACAGTAACTTCGATACTAATTATGACAAGTAACAGTAACTTCGATACTAATTATGACAAGTAACTGTAACTTCGATACTAATTATGACAGGTAACAGTAACTTCGATAATAATTATGGCAGGTAACTGTAACTTCGATACTAATTATGACAAGTAACTGTAACTTTGATACTAATTATGACAGGTAACTGCAACTTCGTTACTAATTATGACAAGTAACTGTAATTTCTATACTAATTATGGCAAGTAACTGTAATTTCGTTACTAATTATGACAAGTAACTGTAATTTCGATACGAATTATGGCAGGTAACTGTAATTTCGATACAAATTATGGCAGGTAACTGTAATTTCGATACAAGTTATGGCAGGTAACTGTAACTTCGATACTAATTATGACAGGTAACAGTAACTTCGACACTAATTATGACAAGTAACAGTAACTTCATTCTAATTATGACAAGTAACTGTAATTTCGAAACAAATTATGGCAGGTAACTGTAACTTCGATACTAATTATGACAGGTAACAGTAACTTCGATACTAATTATGACAGAAAACAGTAACTTCGACACTAATTATGACAGGTAACTGTAACTTCGTTACTAATTATGACATGTAACTGTAATTTCGATACAAATTATGGCAGGTAACTGTAACTTCGTTACTAATTATGACAAGTAACTGTAATTTCGATACAAATTATGTCAGGTTACTGTAACTTCGATACTAATTGTGGCAGGTAACTGTAACTTCGATACTAATTATGACAAGTAGCTGTAACTTCGACACTAATTATGACAGAAAACAGTTACTTCGATACTAATTATGACAGGTAACAGTAACTTCGATAATAAATATGGCAGGTAACTGTAACTTCGATACTAATTATGACAAGTAACTGTAATTTCGATACAAATTATGGCAGGTAACAGTAATTTCGATACAAGTTATGGCAGGTAACTGTAACTTCGATACTAATTATGACAGGTAACAGTAACTTCGACACTAATTATGACAAGTAACAGTAACTTCATTCTAATTATGACAAGTAACTGTAATTTCGAAACATATTATGGCAGGTAACTGTAACTTCGATACTAATTATGACAGGTAACAGTAACTTCGATACTAATTATGACAGAAAACTGTAACTTCGATACTAATTATGACAGGTAACTGTAACTTCGTTACTAATTATGACATGTAACTGTAATTTCGATACAAATTATGGCAGGTAACTGTAACTTCGTTACTAATTATGACAAGTAACTGTAATTTCGATACAAATTATGTCAGGTAACTGTAACTTCGATACTAATTATGGCAGGTAACTGTAACTTCGATACTAATTATGAGATATAACAGTAACTTCGATGCTAATTATGACAGGTAACTGCAACTTCGTTACTAATTATGACAAGTAACTGTAATTTCGATACTAATTATTGCAGGTAACTGTAACTTCGTTACTAATTATGAGAAGTAACTGTAATTTCGATGCAAATTATGACAGGTAACTGTAACTTCGTTACTAATTATGAAAAGAAACTGTAATTTCGTTACAAATTATGGCAGGTAACAGTACCTTCGATACTAATTATGACAGGTAACTGTAACTTCGATACTAATTATGACAAGTAACTGTAACTTCGTTACAAATTATGACAAGTAACTCTAATTTTGATAAAAAATTATGGCAGGTAACTGTAACTTCGATACTAATTAACAAAGGTAACAGTAACTTCGATACTAATTATGACAGGTTACTGTAACATCGTTACTAATTATGTCAAGTAACTGTAACTTCGATACTAATTATGACAAGTAACTGTAACTTCGTTACTAATTATGACAAGTAACTCTAATTTTGATAAAAAATTATGGCAGGTAACTGTAACTTCGATACTAATTAACAAAGGTAACAGTAACTTCGATACTAATTATGACAGGTTACTGTAACTTCGTTACTAATTATGACAAGTAACTGTAACTTCGGTACTAATTATGACAGGTAACTGTACCTTCGTTACTAATTATGACATGTAACTGTAATTTCGATGCAAATTATGGCAGGTAACTGTAACTTCGATACTAATTATGACAGGTAACAGTACCTTCGCTACTAATTATGACAAGTAACAGTAACTTCATTCTAATTATCACAAGTAACTGTAATTTCGATACAAATTATGGCAGGTAACTGTAATTTCGATACAAATTATGGCATGTAACTGTAATTTCGATACAAGTTATGGCAGGTAACTGTAACTTCGATACTAATTATGACAGGTAACAGTAACTTCGACACTAATTATGACAAGTAACAGTAACTTCATTCTAATTATGACAAGTAACTGTAATTTCGAAACAAATTATGGCAGGTAACTGTAACTTCGATACTAATTATGACAGGTACCAGTAACTTCGATACTAATTATGACAGAAAACAGTAACTTCGACACTAATTATGACAGGTAACTGTAACTTCGTTACTAATTATGACATGTAACTGTAATTTCGATACAAATTATGGCAGGTAACTGTAACTTCGTTACTAATTATGACAAGTAACTGTAATTTCGATACAAATTATGTCAGGTAACTGTAACTTCGATACTAATTATGGCAGGTAACTGTAACTTCGATACTAATTATGACAAGTAACTGTAACTTCGACACTAATTATGACAGAAAACAGTTACTTCGATATTAATTATGACTGGTAACAGTAACTTCGATAATAAATATGGCAGGTAACTGTAACTTCGATACTAATTATGACAAGTAACTGTAATTTCGATACAAATTATGGCAGGTAACTGTAATTTCGATACAAGTTATGGCAGGTAACTGTAACTTCGATACTAATTATGACAGGTAACAGTAACTTCGACACTAATTATGACAAGTAACAGTAACTTCATTCTAATTATGACAAGTAACTGTAATTTCGAAACAAATTATGGCAGGTAACTGTAACTTCGATACTAATTATGACAGGTAACAGTAACTTGGATACTAATTATGACAAGTAAACAGTAACTTCATTCTAATTATGACAAGTAACTGTAATTTCGATACAAATTATGGCAGGTAACTGTAACTTCGATACTAATTATGGCAGGTAAAAGTAACTTCGATACTAATAATGACAGAAAACAGTAACTTCGATACTAATTATGACAGGTAACAGTAACTTCGATAATAATTATGGCAGGTAACTGTAACTTCGATACTAATTATGACAAGTAACTGTAACTTCGATACTAATTATGACAGGTAACAGTAACTTCGATACTAATTATGACAAGTAACAGTAACTTCGATACTAATTATGACAAGTAACTGTAACTTCGATACTAATTATGACAGGTAACAGTAACTTCGATAATAATTATGGCAGGTAACTGTAACTTCGATACTAATTATGACAAGTAACTGTAACTTTGATACTAATTATGACAGGTAACTGCAACTTCGTTACTAATTATGACAAGTAACTGTAATTTCTATACTAATTAAGGCAAGTAACTGTAATTTCGTTACTAATTATGACAAGTAACTGTAATTTCGATACGAATTATGGCAGGTAACTGTAATTTCGATACAAATTATGGCAGGTAACTGTAATTTCGATACAAGTTATGGCAGGTAACTGTAACTTCGATACTAATTATGACAGGTAACAGTAACTTCGACACTAATTATGACAAGTAACAGTAACTTCATTCTAATTATGACAAGTAACTGTAATTTCGAAACAAATTATGGCAGGTAACTGTAACTTCGATACTAATTATGACAGGTAACAGTAACTTCGATACTAATTATGACAGAAAACAGTAACTTCGACACTAAATATGACAGGTAACTGTAACTTCGTTACTAATTATGACATGTAACTGTAATTTCGATACAAATTATGGCAGGTAACTGTAATTTCGATACAAGTTATGGCAGGTAACTGTAACTTCGATACTAATTATGACAGGTAACAGTAACTTCGACACTAATTATGACAAGTAACAGTAACTTCATTCTAATTATGACAAGTAACTGTAATTTCGAAACATATTATGGCAGGTAACTGTAACTTCGATACTAATTATGACAGGTAACAGTAACTTCGATACTAATTATGACAGAAAACTGTAACTTCGATACTAATTATGACAGGTAACTGTAACTTCGTTACTAATTATGACATGTAACTGTAATTTCGATACAAATTATGGCAGGTAACTGTAACTTCGTTACTAATTATGACAAGTAACTGTAATTTCGATACAAATTATGTCAGGTAACTGTAACTTCGATACTAATTATGGCAGGTAACTGTAACTTCGATACTAATTATGAGATATAACAGTAACTTCGATGCTAATTATGACAGGTAACTGCAACTTCGTTACTAATTATGACAAGTAACTGTAATTTCGATACTAATTATTGCAGGTAACTGTAACTTCGTTACTAATTATGAGAAGTAACTGTAATTTCGATGCAAATTATGACAGGTAACTGTAACTTCGTTACTAATTATGAAAAGAAACTGTAATTTCGTTACAAATTATGGCAGGTAACAGTACCTTCGATACTAATTATGACAGGTAACTGTAACTTCGATACTAATTATGACAAGTAACTGTAACTTCGTTACAAATTATGACAAGTAACTCTAATTTTGATAAAAAATTATGGCAGGTAACTGTAACTTCGATACTAATTAACAAAGGTAACAGTAACTTCGATACTAATTATGACAGGTTACTGTAACATCGTTACTAATTATGTCAAGTAACTGTAACTTCGATACTAATTATGACAAGTAACTGTAACTTCGTTACTAATTATGACAAGTAACTCTAATTTTGATAAAAAATTATGGCAGGTAACTGTAACTTCGATACTAATTAACAAAGGTAACAGTAACTTCGATACTAATTATGACAGGTTACTGTAACTTCGTTACTAATTATGACAAGTAACTGTAACTTCGGTACTAATTATGACAGGTAACTGTACCTTCGTTACTAATTATGACATGTAACTGTAATTTCGATGCAAATTATGGCAGGTAACTGTAACTTCGATACTAATTATGACAGGTAACAGTACCTTCGCTACTAATTATGACAAGTAACAGTAACTTCATTCTAATTATCACAAGTAACTGTAATTTCGATACAAATTATGGCAGGTAACTGTAATTTCGATACAAATTATGGCATGTAACTGTAATTTCGATACAAGTTATGGCAGGTAACTGTAACTTCGATACTAATTATGACAGGTAACAGTAACTTCGACACTAATTATGACAAGTAACAGTAACTTCATTCTAATTATGACAAGTAACTGTAATTTCGAAACAAATTATGGCAGGTAACTGTAACTTCGATACTAATTATGACAGGTACCAGTAACTTCGATACTAATTATGACAGAAAACAGTAACTTCGACACTAATTATGACAGGTAACTGTAACTTCGTTACTAATTATGACATGTAACTGTAATTTCGATACAAATTATGGCAGGTAACTGTAACTTCGTTACTAATTATGACAAGTAACTGTAATTTCGATACAAATTATGTCAGGTAACTGTAACTTCGATACTAATTATGGCAGGTAACTGTAACTTCGATACTAATTATGACAAGTAACTGTAACTTCGACACTAATTATGACAGAAAACAGTTACTTCGATATTAATTATGACTGGTAACAGTAACTTCGATAATAAATATGGCAGGTAACTGTAACTTCGATACTAATTATGACAAGTAACTGTAATTTCGATACAAATTATGGCAGGTAACTGTAATTTCGATACAAGTTATGGCAGGTAACTGTAACTTCGATACTAATTATGACAGGTAACAGTAACTTCGACACTAATTATGACAAGTAACAGTAACTTCATTCTAATTATGACAAGTAACTGTAATTTCGAAACAAATTATGGCAGGTAACTGTAACTTCGATACTAATTATGACAGGTAACAGTAACTTGGATACTAATTATGACAAGTAAACAGTAACTTCATTCTAATTATGACAAGTAACTGTAATTTCGATACAAATTATGGCAGGTAACTGTAACTTCGATACTAATTATGGCAGGTAAAAGTAACTTCGATACTAATAATGACAGAAAACAGTAACTTCGATACTAATTATGACAGGTAACAGTAACTTCGATAATAATTATGGCAGGTAACTGTAACTTCGATACTAATTATGACAAGTAACTGTAACTTCGATACTAATTATGACAGGTAACAGTAACTTCGATACTAATTATGACAAGTAACAGTAACTTCGATACTAATTATGACAAGTAACTGTAACTTCGATACTAATTATGACAGGTAACAGTAACTTCGATAATAATTATGGCAGGTAACTGTAACTTCGATACTAATTATGACAAGTAACTGTAACTTTGATACTAATTATGACAGGTAACTGCAACTTCGTTACTAATTATGACAAGTAACTGTAATTTCTATACTAATTAAGGCAAGTAACTGTAATTTCGTTACTAATTATGACAAGTAACTGTAATTTCGATACGAATTATGGCAGGTAACTGTAATTTCGATACAAATTATGGCAGGTAACTGTAATTTCGATACAAGTTATGGCAGGTAACTGTAACTTCGATACTAATTATGACAGGTAACAGTAACTTCGACACTAATTATGACAAGTAACAGTAACTTCATTCTAATTATGACAAGTAACTGTAATTTCGAAACAAATTATGGCAGGTAACTGTAACTTCGATACTAATTATGACAGGTAACAGTAACTTCGATACTAATTATGACAGAAAACAGTAACTTCGACACTAAATATGACAGGTAACTGTAACTTCGTTACTAATTATGACATGTAACTGTAATTTCGATACAAATTATGGCAGGTAACTGTAACTTCGTTACTAATTATGACAAGTAACTGTAATTTTTGATACAAATTATGTCAGGTAACTGTAACTTCGATACTAATTATGGCAGGTAACTGTAACTTCGATACTAATTATGACAAGTAACTGTAACTTCGACACTAATTATGACAGAAAACAGTTACTTCGATACTAATTATGACAGGTAACAGTAACTTCGATAATAAATATGGCAGGTAACTGTAACTTCGATACTAATTATGACAAGTAACTGTAATTTCGATACAAATTATGGCAGGTAGCAGTAATTTCGATACAAGTTATGGCAGGTAACTGTAACTTCGATACTAATTATGACAGGTAACAGTAACTTCGACACTAATTATGACAAGTAACAGTAACTTCATTCTAATTATGACAAGTAACTGTAATTTCGAAACAAATTATGGCAGGTAACTGTAACTTCGATACTAATTATGACAGGTAACAGTAACTTCGATACTAATTATGACAGAAAACTGTAACTTCGATACTAATTATGACAGGTAACTGTAACTTCGTTACTAATTATGACATGTAACTGTAATTTCGATACAAATTATAGCAGGTAACTGTAACTTCGTTACTAATTATGACAAGTAACTGTAATTTTTATACAAATTATGTCAGGTAACTGTAACTTCGATACTAATTATGGCAGGTAACTAATTTCGATACTAATTATGAGATATAACAGTAACTTCGATGCTAATTATGACAGGTAACTGCAACTTCGTTACTAATTATGACAAGTAACTGTAATTTCGATACTAATTATTGCAGGTAACTGTAACTTCGTTACTAATTATGAGAAGTAACTGTAATTTCGATGCAAATTATGACAGGTAACTGTAACTTCGTTACTAATTATGAAAAGAAACTGTAATTTCGTTACAAATTATGGCAGGTAACAGTACCTTCGATACTAATTATGACAGGTAACTGTAACTTCGATACTAATTATGACAAGTAACTGTAACTTCGTTACTAATTATGACAAGTAACTCTAATTTCGATAAAAAATTATGGCAGGTAACTGTAACTTCGATACTAATTAACAAAGGTAACAGTAACTTCGATACTAATTATGACAGGTTTTTGTAACATCGTTACTAATTATGTCAAGTAACTGTAACTTCGATACTAATTATGACAAGTAACTGTAACTTCGTTACTAATTATGACAAGTAACTCTAATTTTGATAAAAAATTATGGCAGGTAACTGTAACTTCGATACTAATTAACAAAGGTAACAGTAACTTCGATACTAATTATGACAGGTTACTGTAACTTCGTAACTACATATGACAAGTAACTGTAACTTCGATACTAATTATGACAGGTAACTGTACCTTCGTTACTAATTATGACATGTAACTGTAATTTCGATGCAAATTATGGCAGGTAACTGTAACTTCGATACTAATTATGGCAGGTAACTGTAACTTCGGTACTAATTATGAGATATAACAGTAACTTCAATGCTAATTATGACAGGTAACTGCAACTTCGTTACTAGTTATGACAAGTAACTGTAATTTCGATACTAATTATTGCAGGTAACTGTAACTTCGTTACTAATTATGAGAAGTAACTGTAATTTCGATGCAAATTATGGCAGGTAATTGTAACTTCGTTACTTATTATGACAAGTAACAGTAACTTCGATACTAATTATGACAAGTAACTGTAATTTCGATACAAATTTTGGCAGGTAACTGTAACTTCGATACTTATTATGACAGGTAACAGGAACTTTGATACTAATTATGACAAGTAACTGTAACTTCGATACTAATTATGGCAGGTAACTGTAACTTCGTTACTAATTATGACAAGTAACTGTAATTTCGATACAAACTATGGCAGGTAACTGTAACTTCGATAATAACTAAGACAGGTAACAGTAACTTCGATACTAATTATGACAAGTAACTGTAACTTCGATACTAATTATGAAAGGTAACTGTAACTTCGTTACTAATTATGACAAGTAACTGTAATTTCGTTACAAATTTGGCAGGTAATTGTAATTTCGATACTAATTATGACAGGTAACAGTAACTTCGATACTAATTAGGACAAGTAACAGTTACTTCGATACTAATTATGACAAGTAACTGTAACTTCCATACTAATTATGACAGGTAACTGTAACTTCGTTACTAATTAAGACAAGTAGCTGTAATTTCGATACAAATTATGGCAGGTAATGTAACTTCGATAATAATTATGACAGGTAACAGTATCTTCGATACTAATTATGACAAGTAACTATATCTTCGATACAAATTATGACAGGTAACTGTAACTTCGATACTTATTATGACAAGAAACTCTAACTACGTTACTAATTATGACAAGTAACTGTAATTTTGGTAAAAAATTACGGTAGGTAACTGTAACTTCAAAAGTAATTATGACAGGTAACAGTAACTTCGATACTAATTATGACAGGTAACTGTAACTTCGTTACTAATTATGACAAGTAACTTTAATTTCGATACTAATTATGGCAGGTAACTGTATCTTCTTTACTAATTATGGCAAGTCCCTGTAATTTCGATACAAATTAGAGCAGGTAACTGTAATTTCGATACAAATTATGGCAGATAACTGTAACTTCGATACTAATTATGACAGGTAACAGTAACTTCGCTACTAATTATGACAAGTAACAGTAACTTCATTCTAATTATCACAAGTAACTGTAATTTAGATACAAATTATGGCAGGTAACTGTAATTTCGATACAAATTATGGCATGTAACTGTAATTTCGATACAAGTTATGGCAGGTAACTGTAACTTCGATACTATTTATGACAGGTAATAGTAACTTCGACACTAATTATGACAAGTAACAGTAACTTTATTCTAATTATGACAAGTGACTGTAATTTCGAAACAAATTATGGCAGGTAACTGTAACTTCGATACTAATTATGACAGGTAACAGTAACTTCGATACTAATTATGACAGAAAACAGTAACTTCGACACTAATTATGACAGGTAACTGTAACTTCGTTACTAATTATTACATGTAACTGTAATTTCGATACAAATTATGGCAGGTAACTGTAACTTCGTTACTAATTATGACAAGTAACTGTAATTTCGATACAAATTATGTCAGGTAACTGTAACTTCGATACTAATTATGGCAGGTAACTGTAACTTCGATACTAATTATGACAAGTAACTGTAACTTCGACACTAATTATGACAGAAAACAGTTACTTCGATACTAATTATGACTGGTAACAGTAACTTCGATAATAAATATGGCAGGTAACTGTAACTTCGATACTAATTATGACAAGTAACTGTAATTTCGATACAAATTATGGCAGGTAACTGTAATTTCGATACAAGTTATGGCAGGTAACTGTAACTTCGATACTAATTATGACAGGTAACAGTAACTTCGACACTAATTATGACAAGTAACAGTAACTTCATTCTAATTATGACAAGTAACTGTAATTTCGAAACAAATTATGGCAGGTAACTGTAACTTCGATACTAATTATGACAGGTAACAGTAACTTCGATACTAATTATGACAGAAAACAGTAACTTCGATACTAATTATGACAGGTAACTGTAACTTCGTTACTAATTATGACATGTAACTGTAATTTCGATACAAATTATGGCAGGTAACTGTAACTTCGTTACTAATTATGACAAGTAACTGTAATTTCGATACAAATTATGTCAGGTAACTGTAACTTCGATACTAATTATGGCAGGTAACTGTAACTTCGATACTAATTATGAGATATAACAGTAACTTCGATGCTAATTATGACAGGTAACTGCAACTTAGTTACTAATTATGACAAGTAACTGTAATTTCGATACTAATTATTGCAGGTAACTGTAACTTCGTTACTAATTATGAGAAGTAACTGTAATTTCGATGCAAATTATGACAGGTAACTGTAACTTCGTTACTAATTATGAAAAGAAACTGTAATTTCGTTACAAATTATGGCAGGTAACAGTACCTTCGATACTAATTATGACAGGTAACTGTAACTTCGATACTAATTATGACAAGTAACTGTAACTTCGTTACTAATTATGACAAGTAACTCTAATTTTGATAAAAAATTATGGCAGGTAACTGTAACTTCGATACTAATTAACAAAGGTAACAGTAACTTCGAAACTAATTATGACAGGTTACTGTAACATCGTTACTAATTATGTCAAGTAACTGTAACTTCGATACTAATTATGACAAGTAACTGTAACTTCGTTACTAATTATGACAAGTAACTCTAATTTTGATATAAAATTATGGCAGGTAACTGTAACTTCGATACTAATTAACAAAGGTAACAGTAACTTCGATACTAATTATGACAGGTTACTGTAACTTCGTTACTAATTATGACAAGTAACTGTAACTTCGATACTAATTATGACAGGTAACTGTACCTTCGTTACTAATTATGACATGTAACTGTAATTTCGATGCAAATTATGGCAGGTAACTGTAACTTCGATACTAATTATGGCAGTTAACTGTAACTTCGGTACTAGTTATGAGATATAACAGTAACTTCAATGCTAATTATGACAGGTAACTGCAACTTCGTTACTAATTATGACAAGTAACTGTAATTTCGATACTAATTATTGCAGGTAACTGTAACTTCGTTACTAATTATGAGAAGTAACTGTAATTTCGATGCAAATTATGACAGGTAATTGTAACTTCGTTACTAATTATGACAAGTAACAGTAACTTCGATACTAATTATGACAAGTAACTGTAATTTCGATACAAATTTTGGCAGGTAACTGTAACTTCGATACTTATTATGACAGGTAACAGGAACTTTGATACTAATTATGACAAGTAACTGTAACTTCGATACTAATTATGGCAGGTAACTGTAACTTCGTTACTAATTATGACAAGTAACTGTAATTTCGATACAAACTATGGCAGGTAACTGTAACTTCGATAATAACTAAGACAGGTAACAGTAACTTCGATACTAATTATGACAAGTAACTGTAACTTCGATACTAATTATGAAAGGTAACTGTAACTTCGTTACTAATTATGACAAGTAACTGTAATTTCGTTACAAATTTGGCAGGTAATTGTAATTTCGATACTAATTATGACAGGTAACAGTAACTTCGATACTAATTAGGACAAGTAACAGTTACTTCGATACTAATTATGACAAGTAACTGTAACTTCGATACTAATTATGACAGGTAACTGTAACTTCGTTACTAATTAAGACAGGTAGCTGTAATTTCGATACAAATTATGGCAGGTAACTGTAACTTCGATACTAATTATGACAGGTAACAGTATCTTCGATACTAATTATGACAAGTAACTATAACTTCGATAAAAATTATGACAGGCAACTGTAACTTCGATACTTATTATGACAAGAAACTCTAACTACGTTACTAATTATGACAAGTAACTGTAATTTTGGTAAAAAATTACGGTAGGTAACTGTAACTTCAAAAGTAATTATGACAGGTAACAGTAACTTCGATACTAATTATGACAGGTAACTGTAACTTCGTTACTAATTATGACAAGTAACTTTAATTTTCGATACTAATTATGGCAGGTAACTGTATCTTCGTTACTAATTATGGCAAGTCCCTGTAATTTCGATACAAATTAGAGCAGGTAACTGTAATTTCGATACAAATTATGGCAGGTAACTGTAACTTCGATACTAATTATGACAGGTAACAGTAACTTCGCTACTAATTATGACAAGTAACAGTAACTTCATTCTAATTATCACAAGTAACTGTATTTTCGATACAAATTATGGCAGGTAACTGTAACTTCGATACTAATTATGACAGGTAGCAGTAACTTCGATACAACATTATGACAGGTAACTGCAACTTCGTTACTAATAATGACAAGTAACTGTAATTTCTATACTAATTATGGCAAGTAACTGTAACTTCGTTACTAATTATGACAAGTAACTGTAATTTCGATACAAATTATGGCAGGTAACTGTAATTTCGATACAAATTATGGCAGGTAACTGTAACTTCGATACTAATTATGACAGGTAACAGTAACTTGGATACTAATTATGACAAGTAAACAGTAACTTCATTCTAATTATGACAAGTAACTGTAATTTCGATACAAATTAAGGCAGGTAACTGTAACTTCGATACTAATTATGACAGGTAACAGTAACTTCGATACTAATTATGACAGAAAACAGTAACTTCGACACTAATTATGACAGGTAACTGTAACTTCGTTACTAATTATGACATGTAACTGTAATTTCGATACAAATTATGGCAGGTAACTGTAACTTCGTTACTAATTATGACAAGTAACTGTAATTTCGATACAAATTATGTCAGGTAACTGTAACTTCGATACTAATTATGGCAGGTAACTGTAACTTCGATACTAATTATGACAAGTAACTGTAACTTCGACACTAATTATGACAGAAAACAGTTACTTCGATACTAATTATGACAGGTAACAGTATCTTCGATAATAAATATGGCAGGTAACTGTAACTTCGATACTAATTATGACAAGTAACTGTAATTTCGATACAAATTATGGCAGGTAACTGTAATTTCGATACAAGTTATGGCAGGTAACTGTAACTTCGATACTAATTATGACAGGTAACAGTAACTTCGACACTAATTATGACAAGTAACAGAAACTTCATTCTAATTATGACAAGTAACTGTAATTTCGAAACAAATTATGGCAGGTAACTGTAACATCGATACTAATTATGACAGGTAACAGTAACTTCGATACTAATTATGACATAAAACAGTAACTTCGATACTAATTATGACAGGTAACTGTAACTTCGTTACTAATTATGACATGTAACTGTAATTTCGATACAAATTATGGCAGGTAACTGTAACTTCGTTACTAATTATGACAAGTAACTGTAATTTCGATACAAATTATGTCAGGTAACTGTAACTTCGATACTAATTATGGCAGGTAACTGTAACTTCGATACTAATTATGAGATATAACAGTAACTTCGATGCTAATTATGACAGGTAACTGCAACTTCGTTACTAATTATGACAAGTAACTGTAATTTCGATACTAATTATTGCAGGTAACTGTAACTTCGTTACTAATTATGAGAAGTAACTGTAATTTCGATGCAAATTATGACAGGTAACTGTAACTTCGTTACTAATTATGAAAAGAAACTGTAATTTCGTTACAAATTATGGCAGGTAACAGTACCTTCGATACTAATTATGACAGGTAACTGTAACTTCGATACTAATTATGACAAGTAACTGTAACTTCGTTACTAATTATGACAAGTAACTCTAATTTTGATAAAAAATTATGGCAGTTAACTGTAACTTCGATACTAATTAACAAAGGTAACAGTAACTTCGATACTAATTATGACAGGTGACTGTAACATCGTTACTAATTATGTCAAGTAACTGTAACTTCGATACTAATTATGACAAGTAACTGTAACTTCGTTACTAATTATGACAAGTAACTCTAATTTTGATAAAAAATTAAGGCAGGTAACTGTAACTTCGATACTAATTAACAAAGGTAACAGTAACTTCGATACTAGTTATGACAGGTTACTGTAACTTCGTTTTAATTATGACAAGTAACTGTAACTTCGATACTAATTATGACAGGTAACTGTACCTTCGTTACTAATTATGACATGTAACTGTAATTTCGATGCAAATTATGGCAGGTAACTGTAACTTCGATACTAATTATGGAAGGTAACTGTAACTTCGGTACTAATTATGAGATATAACAGTAACTTCAATGCTAATTATGACAGGTAACTGCAACTTCGTTACTAATTATGACAAGTAACTGTAATTTCGATACTAATTATTGCAGGTAACTGTAACTTCGTTACTAATTATGAGAAGTAACTGTAATTTCGAAGCAAATTATGATAGGTAATTGTAACTTCGTTACTAATTATGACAAGTAACAGTAACTTCGATACTAATTATGACAAGTAACTGTAATTTCGATACAAATTTTGGCAGGTAACTGTAACTTCGATACTAATTAGGACAAGTAACAGTTACTTCGATACTAATTATGACAAGTAACTGTAACTTCGATACTAATTATGACAGGTAACTGTAACTTCGTTACTAATTAAGACAAGTAGCTGTAATTTCGATACAAACTATGGCAGGTAACTGTAACTTCGATACTAATTATGACAGGTAACAGTATCTTCGATACTAATTATGACAAGTAACTATAACTTCGATACAAATTATGACAGGTAACTGTAACTTCGATACTTATTATGACAAGAAACTCTAACTACGTTACTAATTATGACAAGTAACTGTAATTTTGGTAAAAAATTACGGTAGGTAATTGTAACTTCAAAAGTAATTATGACAGGTAACAGTAACTTCGATACTAATTATGACAGGTAACTGTAACTTCGTTACTAATTATGACAAGTAACTTTAATTTCGATACTAATTATGGCAGGTAACTGTATCTTCGTTACTAATTATGGCAAGTCCCTGTAATTTCGATACAAATTAGAGCAGGTAACTGTAATTTCGATACAAATTATGGCAGGTAACTGTAACTTCGATACTAATTATGACAGGTAACAGTAACTTCGCTACTAATTATGACAAGTAACAGTAACTTCATTCTAATTATCACAAGTAACTGTTTTTTCGATACAAATTATGGCAGGTAACTGTAACTTCGATACTAATTATGACAGGTAGCAGTAACTTCGATACAACATTATGACAGGTAACTGCAACTTCGTTACTAATAATGACAAGTAACTGTAATTTCTATACTAATTATGGCAAGTAACTGTAACTTCGTTACTAATTATGACAAGTAACTGTAATTTCGATACAAATTATGGCAGGTAACTGTAATTTCGATACAAATTATGGCAGGTAACTGTAACTTCGATACTAATTATGACAGGTAACAGTAACTTGGATACTAATTATGACAAGTAAACAGTAACTTCATTCTAATTATGACAAGTAACTGTAATTTCGATACAAATTATGGCAGGTAACTGTAACTTCGATACTAATTATGGCAGGTAACAGTAACTTCGATACTAATAATGACAGAAAACAGTAACTTCGATACTAATTATGACAGGTAACAGTAACTTCGATAATAATTATGGCAGGTAACTGTAACTTCGATACTAATTATGACAAGTAACTGTAACTTCGATACTAATTATGACAGGTAACAGTAACTTCGATACTAATTATGACAAGTAACAGTAACTTCGATACTAATTATGACAAGTAACTGTAACTTCGATACTAATTATGACAGGTAACAGTAACTTCGATAATAATTATGGCAGGTAACTGTAACTTCGATACTAATTATGACAAGTAACTGTAACTTTGATACTAATTATGACAGGTAACTGCAACTTCGTTACTAATTATGACAAGTAACTGTAATTTCTATACTAATTATGGCAAGTAACTGTAATTTCGTTACTAATTATGACAAGTAACTGTAATTTCGATACGAATTATGGCAGGTAACTGTAATTTCGATACAAATTATGGCAGGTAACTGTAATTTCGATACAAGTTATGGCAGGTAACTGTAACTTCGATACTAATTATGACAGGTAACAGTAACTTCGACACTAATTATGACAAGTAACAGTAACTTCATTCTAATTATGACAAGTAACTGTAATTTCGAAACAAATTATGGCAGGTAACTGTAACTTCGATACTAATTATGACAGGTAACAGTAACTTCGATACTAATTATGACAGAAAACAGTAACTTCGACACTAATTATGACAGGTAACTGTAACTTCGTTACTAATTATGACATGTAACTGTAATTTCGATACAAATTATGTCAGGTAACTGTAACTTCGATACTAATTATGGCAGGTAACTGTAACTTCGATACTAATTATGACAAGTATCTGTAACTTCGACACTAATTATGACAGAAAACAGTTACTTCGATACTAATTATGACAGGTAACAGTAACTTCGATAATAAGTATGGCAGGTAACTGTAACTTCGATACTAATTATGACAAGTAACTGTAATTTCGATACAAATTATGGCAGGTAACAGTAATTTCGATACAAGTTATGGCAGGTAACTGTAACTTCGATACTAATTATGACAGGTAACAGTAACTTCGACACTAATTATGACAAGTAACAGTAACTTCATTCTAATTATGACAAGTAACTGTAATTTCGAAACAAATTATGGCAGGTAACTGTAACTTCGATACTAATTATGACAGGTAACAGTAACTTCGATACTAATTATGACAGAAAACTGTAACTTCGATACTAATTATGACAGGTAACTGTAACTTCGTTACTAATTATGACATGTAACTGTAATTTCGATACAAATTATGGCAGGTAACTGTAACTTCGTTACTAATTATGACAAGTAACTGTAATTTCGATACAAATTATGTCAGGTAACTGTAACTTCGATACTAATTATGGCAGGTAACTGTAACTTCGATACTAATTATGAGATATAACAGTAACTTCGATGCTAATTATGACAGGTAACTGCAACTTCGTTATTAATTATGACAAGTAACTGTAATTTCGATACTAATTATTGCAGGTAACTGTAACTTCGTTACTAATTATGAGAAGTAACTGTAATTTCGATGCAAATTATGACAGGTAACTGTAACTTCGTTACTAATTATGAAAAGAAACTGTAATTTCGTTACAAATTATGGCAGGTAACAGTACCTTCGATACTAATTATGACAGGTAACTGTAACTTCGATACTAATTATGACAAGTAACTGTAACTTCGTTACTAATTATGACAAGTAACTCTAATTTTGATAAAAAATTATGGCAGGTAACTGTGACTTCGATACTAATTAACAAAGGTAACAGTAACTTCGATACTAATTATGACAGGTTACTGTAACATCGTTACTAATTATGTCAAGTAACTGTAACTTCGATACTAATTATGACAAGTAACTGTAACTTCGTTACTAATTATGACAAGTAACTCTAATTTTGATAAAAAATTATGGCAGGTAACTGTAACTTCGATACTAATTAACAAAGGTAACAGTAACTTCGATACTAATTATGACAGGTTACTGTAACTTCGTTACTAATTATGACAAGTAACTGTAACTTCGATACTAATTATGACAGGTAACTGTACCTTCGTTACTAATTATGAGATGTAACTGCAATTTCGATGCAAATTATGGCAGGTAACTGTAACTTCGATACTAATTATGGCAGGTAACTGTAACTTCGGTACTAATTATGAGATATAACAGTAACTTCAATGCTAATTATGACAGGTAACTGCAACTTCGTTACTAGTTATGACAAGTAACTGTAATTTCGATACTAATTATTGCAGGTAACTGTAACTTCGTTACTAATTATGAGAAGTAACTGTAATTTCGATGCAAATTATGGCAGGTAATTGTAACTTCGTTACTTATTATGACAAGTAACAGTAACTTCGATACTAATTATGACAAGTAACTGTAATTTCGATACAAATTTTGGCAGGTAACTGTAACTTCGATACTTATTATGACAGGTAACAGGAACTTTGATACTAATTATGACAAGTAACTGTAACTTCGATACTAATTATGGCAGGTAACTGTAACTTCGTTACTAATTATGACAAGTAACTGTAATTTCGATACAAACTATGGCAGGTAACTGTAACTTCGATAATAACTAAGACAGGTAACAGTAACTTCGATACTAATTATGACAAGTAGCTGTAACTTCGATACTAATTATGAAAGGTAACTGTAACTTCGTTACTAATTATGACAAGTAACTGTAATTTCGTTACAAATTTGGCAGGTAATTGTAATTTCGATACTAATTATGACAGGTAACAGTAACTTCGATACTAATTAGGACAAGTAACAGTTACTTCGATACTAATTATGACAAGTAACTGTAACTTCGATACTAATTATGACAGGTAACTGTAACTTCGTTACTAATTAAGACAAGTAGCTGTAATTTCGATACAAATTATGGCAGGTAATGTAACTTCGATAATAATTATGACAGGTAACAGTATCTTCGATACTAATTATGACAAGTAACTATAACTTCGATACAAATTATGACAGGTAACTGTAACTTCGATACTTATTATGACAAGAAACTCTAACTACGTTACTAATTATGACAAGTAACTGTAATTTTGGTAAAAAATTACGGTAGGTAACTGTAACTTCAAAAGTAATTATGACGGGTAACAGTAACTTCGATACTAATTATGACAGGTAACTGTAACTTCGTTACTAATTATGACAAGTAACTTTAATTTCGATACTAATTATGGCAGGTAACTGTATCTTCGTTACTAATTATGGCAAATCCCTGTAATTTCGATACAAATTAGAGCAGGTAACTGTAATTTCGATACAAATTATGGCAGATAACTGTAACTTCGATACTAATTATGACAGGTAACAGTAACTTCGCTACTAATTATGACAAGTAACAGTAACTTCATTCTAATTATCACAAGTAACTGTATTTTCGATACAAATTATGGCAGGTAACTGTAACTTCGATACTAATTATGACAGGTAGCAGTAACTTCGATACAACATTATGACAGGTAACTGCATCTTCGTTACTAATAATGACAAGTAACTGTAATTTCTATACTAATTATGGCAAGTAACTGTAACTTCGTTACTAATTATGACAAGTAACTGTAATTTCGATACAAATTATGGCAGGTAACTGTAATTTCGATACAAATTATGGCAGGTAACTGTAACTTCGATACTAATTATGACAGGTAACAGTAACTTGGATACTAATTATGACAAGTAAACAGTAACTTCATTCTAATTATGACAAGTAACTGTAATTTCGATACAAATTATGGCAGGTAACTGTAACTTCGATACTAATTATGGCAGGTAACAGTAACTTCGATACTAATAATGACAGAAAACAGTAATTTCGATACTAATTATGACAGGTAACAGTAACTTCGATAATAATTATGGCAGGTAACTGTAATTTCGATACAAATTATGTCAGGTAACTGTAACTTCGATACTAATTATGGCAGGTAACTGTAACTTCGATACTAATTATGACAAGTAACTGTAACTTCGACACTAATTATGACAGAAAACAGTTACTTCGATACTAATTATGACAGGTAACAGTAACTTCGATAATAAATATGGCAGGTAACTGTAACTTCGATACTAATTATGACAAGTAACTGTAATTTCGATACAAATTATGGCAGGTAACAGTAATTTCGATACAAGTTATGGCAGGTAACTGTAACTTCGATACTAATTATGACAGGTAACAGTAACTTCGACACTAATTATGACAAGTAACAGTAACTTCATTCTAATTATGACAAGTAACTGTAATTTCGAAACAAATTATGGCAGGTAACTGTAACTTCGATACTAATTATGACAGGTAACAGTAACTTCGATACTAATTATGACAGAAAACAGTAACTCCGATACTAATTATGACAGGTAACTGTAACTTCGTTACTAATTATGACATGTAACTGTAATTTCGATACAAATTATGGCAGGTAACTGTAACTTCGTTACTAATTATGACAAGTAACTGTAATTTCGATACAAATTATGTCAGGTAACTGTAACTTCGATACTAATTATGGCAGGTAACTGTAACTTCGATACTAATTATGAGATATAACAGTAACTTCGATGCTAATTATGACAGGTAACTGCAACTTCGTTACTAATTATGACAAGTAACTGTAATTTCGATACTAATTATTGCAGGTAACTGTAACTTCGTTACTAATTATGAGAAGTAACTGTAATTTCGATGCAAATTATGACAGGTAACTGTAACTTCGTTACTAATTATGAAAAGAAACTGTAATTTCGTTACAAATTATGGCAGGTAACAGTACCTTCGATACTAATTATGACAGGTAACTGTAACTTCGATACTAATTATGACAAGTAACTGTAACTTCGTTACTAATTATGACAAGTAACTCTAATTTTGATAAAAAATTATGGCAGGTAACTGTAACTTCGATACTAATTAACAAAGGTAACAGTAACTTCGATACTAATTATGACAGGTTACTGTAACATCGTTACTAATTATGTCAAGTAACTGTAACTTCGATACTAATTATGACAAGTAACTGTAACTTCGTTACTAATTATGACAAGTAACTCTAATTTTGATAAAAAATTATGCCAGGTAACTGTAACTTCGATACTAATTAACAAAGGTAACAGTAACTTCGATACTAATTATGACAGGTTACTGTAACTTCGTTACTAATTATGACAAGTAACTGTAACTTCGATACTAATTATGACAGGTAACTGTACCTTCGTTACTAATTATGACATGTAACTGTAATTTCGATGCAAATTATGGCAGGTAACTGTAACTTCGATACTAATTATGGCAGGTAACTGTAACTTCGGTACTAATTATGAGATATAACAGTAACTTCAATGCTAATTATGACAGGTAACTGCAACTTCGTTACTAATTATGACAAGTAACTGTAATTTCGATACTAATTATTGCAGGTAACTGTAACTTCGTTACTAATTATGAGAAGTAACTGTAATTTCGATGCAAATTATGATAGGTAATTGTAACTTCGATACTAATTATGACAAGTAACAGTAACTTCGATACTAATTATGACAAGTAACTGTAATTTCGATACAAATTTTGGCAGGTAACTGTAACTTCGATACTAATTAGGACAAGTAACAGTTACTTCGATACTAATTATGACAAGTAACTGTAACTTCGATACTAATTATGACAGGTAACTGTAACTTCGTTACTAATTAAGACAAGTAGCTGTAATTTCGATACAAATTATGGCAGGTAACTGTAACTTCGATACTAATTATGACAGGTAACAGTATCTTCGATACTAATTATGACAAGTAACTATAACTTCGATACAAATTATGACAGGTAACTGTAACTTCGATACTTATTATGACAAGAAACTCTAACTACGTTACTAATTATGACAAGTAACTGTAATTTTGGTAAAAAATTACGGTAGGTAACTGTAACTTCAAAAGTAATTATGACAGGTAACAGTAACTTCGATACTAATTATGACAGGTAACTGTAACTTCGTTACTAATTATGACAAGTAACTTTAATTTCGATACTAATTATGGCAGGTAACTGTATCTTCGTTACTAATTATGGCAAGTCCCTGTAATTTCGATACAAATTAGAGCAGGTAACTGTAATTTCGATACAAATTATGGCAGGTAACTGAAACTTCGATACTAATTATGACAGGTAACAGTAACTTCGCTACTAATTATGACAAGTAACAGTAACTTCATTATAATTATCACAAGTAACTGTATTTTCGATACAAATTATGGCAGGTAACTGTAACTTCGATACTAATTATGACAGGTAGCAGTAACTTCGATACAACATTATGACAGGTAACTGCAACTTCGTTACTAATAATGACAAGTAACTGTAATTTCTATACTAATTATGGCAAGTAACTGTAACTTCGTTACTAATTATGACAAGTAACTGTAATTTCGATACAAATTATGGCAGGTAACTGTAATTTCGATACAAATTATGGCAGGTAACTGTAACTTCGATACTAATTATGACAGGTAACAGTAACTTGGATACTAATTATGACAAGTAAACAGTAACTTCATTCTAATTATGACAAGTAACTGTAATTTCGATACAAATTATGGCAGGTAACAGTAACTTCGATACTAATTATGGCAGGTAACAGTAACTTCGATACTAATAATGACAGAAAACAGTAACTTCGATACTAATTATGACAGGTAACAGTAACTTCGATAATAATTATGGCAGGTAACTGTAACTTCGATACTAATTATGACAAGTAACTGTAACTTCGATACTAATTATGACAGGTAACAGTAACTTCGATACTAATTATGACAAGTAACAGTAACTTCGATACTAATTATGACAAGTAACTGTAACTTCGATACTAATTATGACAGGTAACAGTAACTTCGATAATAATTATGGCAGGTAACTGTAACTTCGATACTAATTATGACAAGTAACTGTAACTTCGATACTAATTATGACAGGTAACTGCAACTTCGTTACTAATTATGACAAGTAACTGTAATTTCTATACTAATTATGGCAAGTAACTGTAATTTCGTTACTAATTATGACAAGTAACTGTAATTTCGATACAAATTATGGCAGGTAACTGTAATTTCGATACAAATTATGGCAGGTAACTGTAATTTCGATACAAGTTATGGCAGGTAACTGTAACTTCGATACTAATTATGACAGGTAACAGTAACTTCGACACTAATTATGACAAGTAACAGTAACTTCATTCTAATTATGACAAGTAACTGTAATTTCGAAACAAATTATGGCAGGTAACTGTAACTTCGATACTAATTATGACAGGTAACAGTAACTTCGATACTAATTATGACAGAAAACAGTAACTTCGACACTAATTATGACAGGTAACTGTAACTTCGTTACTAATTATGACATGTAACTGTAATTTCGATACAAATTATGGCAGGTAACTGTAACTTCGTTACTAATTAAGACAAGTAACTGTAATTTCGATACAAATTATGTCAGGTAACTGTAACTTCGATACTAATTATGGCAGGTAACTGTAACTTCGATACTAATTATGACAAGTAACTGTAACTTCGACACTAATTATGACAGAAAACAGTTACTTCGATACTAATTATGACAGGTAACAGTAACTTCGATAATAAATATGGCAGGTAACTGTAACTTCGATACTAATTATGACAAGTAACTGTAATTTCGATACAAATTATGGCAGGTAACAGTAATTTCGATACAAGTTATGGCAGGTAACTGTAACTTCGATACTAATTATGACAGGTAACAGTAACTTCGACACTAATTATGACAAGTAACAGTAACTTCATTCTAATTATGACAAGTAACTGTAATTTCGAAACAAATTATGGCAGGTAACTGTAACTTCGATACTAATTATGACAGGTAACAGTAACTTCGATACTAATTATGACAGAAAACAGTAACTTCGATACTAATTATGACAGGTAACTGTAACTTCGTTACTAATTATGACATGTAACTGTAATTTCGATACAAATTATGGCAGGTAACTGTAACTTCGTTACTAATTATGACAAGTAACTGTAATTTCGATACAAATTATGTCAGGTAACTGTAACTTCGATACTAATTATGGCAGGTAACTGTAACTTCGATACTAATTATGAGATATAACAGTAACTTCGATGCTAATTATGACAGGTAACTGCAACTTCGTTACTAATTATGACAAGTAACTGTAATTTCGATACTAATTATTGCAGGTAACTGTAACTTCGTTACTAATTATGAGAAGTAACTGTAATTTCGATGCAAATTATGACAGGTAACTGTAACTTCGTTACTAATTATGAAAAGAAACTGTAATTTCGTTACAAATTATGGCAGGTAACAGTACCTTCGATACTAATTATGACAGGTAACTGTAACTTCGATACTAATTATGACAAGTAACTGTAACTTCGTTACTAATTATGACAAGTAACTCTAATTTTGATAAAAAATTATGGCAGGTAACTGTAACTTCGATACTAATTAACAAAGGTGACAGTAACTTCGATACTAATTATGACAGGTTACTGTAACATCGTTACTAATTATGTCAAGTAACTGTAACTTCGATACTAATTATGACAAGTAACTGTAACTTCGTTACTAATTATGACAAGTAACTCTAATTTTGATAAAAAATTATGGCAGGTAACTGTAACTTCGATACTAATTAACAAAGGTAACAGTAACTTCGATACTAATTATGACAGGTTACTGTAACTTCGTTACTAATTATGACAAGTAACTGTAACTTCGATACTAATTATGACAGGTAACTGTACCTTCGTTACTAATTATGAGAAGTAACTGTAATTTCGATGCAAATTATGGCAGGTAACTGTAACTTCGATACTAATTATGGCAGGTAACTGTAACTTCGGTACTAATTATGAGATATAACAGTAACTTCAATGCTAATTATGACAGGTAACTGCAACTTCGTTACTAATTATGACAAGTAACTGTAATTTCGATACTAATTATTGCAGGTAACTGTAACTTCGTTACTAATTATGAGAAGTAACTGTAATTTCGATGCAAATTATGGCAGGTAATTGTAACTTCGTTACTAATTATGACAAGTAACAGTAACTTCGATACTAATTATGACAAGTAACTGTAATTTCGATACAAATTTTGGCAGGTAACTGTAACTTCGATACTTATTATGACAGGTAACAGGAACTTTGATACTAATTATGACAAGTAACTGTAACTTCGATACTAATTATGGCAGGTAACTGTAACTTCGTTACTAATTATGACAAGTAACTGTAATTTCGATACAAACTATGGCAGGTAACTGTAACTTCGATAATAACTAAGACAGGTAACAGTAACTTCGATACTAATTATGACAAGTAACTGTAACTTCGATACTAATTATGAAAGGTAACTGTAACTTCGTTACTAATTATGACAAGTAACTGTAATTTCGTTACAAATTTGGCAGGTAATTGTAATTTCGATACTAATTATGACAGGTAACAGTAACTTCGATACTAATTAGGACAAGTAACAGTTACTTCGATACTAATTATGACAAGTAACTGTAACTTCGATACTAATTATGACAGGTAACTGTAACTTCGTTACTAATTAAGACAAGTAGCTGTAATTTCGATACAAATTATGGCAGGTAACTGTAACTTCGATAATAATTATGACAGGTAACAGTATCTTCGATACTAATTATGACAAGTAACTATAACTTCGATACAAATTATGACAGGTAACTGTAACTTCGATACTTATTATGACAAGAAACTCTAACTACGTTACTAATTATGACAAGTAACTGTAATTTTGGTAAAAAATTACGGTAGGTAACTGTAACTTCAAAAGTAATTATGACAGGTAACAGTAACTTCGATACTAATTATGACAGGTAACTGTAACTTCGTTACAAATTATGACAAGTAACTTTAATTTCGATACTAATTATGGCAGGTAACTGTATCTTCGTTACTAATTATGGCAAGTCCCTGTAATTTCGATACAAATTAGAGCAGGTAACTGTAATTTCGATACAAATTATGGCAGATAACTGTAACTTCGATACTAATTATGACAGGTAGCAGTAACTTCGATACAACATTATGACAGGTAACTGCAACTTCGTTACTAATAATGACAAGTAACTGTAATTTCTATACTAATTATGGCAAGTAACTGTAACTTCGTTACTAATTATGACAAGTAACTGTAATTTCGATACAAATTATGGCAGGTAACTGTAATTTCGATATAAATTATGGCAGGTAACTGTAACTTCGATACTAATTATGACAGGTAACAGTAACTTGGATACTACTTATGACAAGTTAACAGTAACTTCATTCTAATTATGACAAGTAACTGTAATTTCGATACAAATTATGGCAGGTAACTGTAACTTCGATACTAATTATGGCAGGTAACAGTAACTTCGATACTAATAATGACAGAAAACAGTAATTTCGATACTAATTATGACAGGTAACAGTAACTTCGATAATAATTATGGCAGGTAACTGTAACTTCGATACTAATTATGACAAGTAACTGTAACTTCGATACTAATTATGACAGGTAACAGTAACTTCGATACTAATTATGACAAGTAACAGTAACTTCGATACTAATTATGACAAGTAACTGTAACTTCGATACTAATTATGACAGGTAACAGTATCTTCGACAATAATTATGGCAGGTAACTGTAACTTCGATACTAATTATGACAAGTAACTGTAACTTCGATACTAATTATGACAGGTAACTGCAACTTCGTTACTAATTATGACAAGTAACTGTAATTTCTATACTAATTATGGCAAGTAACTGTAACTTCGTTACTAATTATGACAAGTAACTGTAATTTCGATACAAATTATGGCAGGTAACTGTCATTTCGATACAAATTATGGCAGGTAACAGTAACTTCGATACTAATTATGACAGGTAACAGTAACTTCGATACTAATTATGACAAGTAACAGTAACTTCATTCTAATTAAGACAAGTAACTGTAATTTCGATACAAATTATGGCAGGTAACAGTAACTTCGATACTAATTATGACAGGTAACAGTAACTTCAATACTAATTATGACAGAAAACAGTAACTTCGATACTAATTATGACAGGTAACAGTAACTTCAATACTAATTATGACAGAAAACAGTAACTTCGATACTAATTATGACAGGTAACAGTAACTTCGATAATAAATATGGCAGGTAACTGTAACTTCGATACTAATTATGACAAGTAACTGTAACTTCGATACTAATTATGACAGGTAACTGAAACTTCGTTACTAATTATGACAAGTAATTGTAACTTCGATACGAATTATGACAGGTAACTGTAACTTCGTTACTAATTATGACATGTAACTGTAATTTCGATACAAATTATGGCAGGTAACTGTAACTTCGATACTAATTATGACAAATCCCTGTAATTTCGATACAAATTATGGCAGGTAACTGTTACTTCCATACTAATTATGACAGGTAACAGTAACTTCGATACTAATTATGACAGGAAACTGTAACTTCATTACTAATTATGACAAGTAACTGTAATTTCGATACAAATTATGACAGGTTACTGTAACTTCGTTACTAATTATGACAAGTAACAGTACCTTCGATACTAATTATGACAAGTAACTATAACTTCGATACAAATTATGAAAGGTAACTGTAACTTCGATACTAATTATGACAAGAAACTCTAACTTCGTTACTAATTATGAAAAGTAACTGAAATTTTGATTTAAAAAATTATGGTAGGTAACTGTAACTTCAATACTAATTATGACAGGTAACAATAACGTCGATACTAATTATGACAAGTAACAGTACCTTCGATGCTAATTATGACAGGTAACTGTAACTTCGATACTAATTATGACAAGGAACTGTAATTTCGGTACAAATTATGGCAGGTAACTGTAACTTCGTTACTAATTATGACAAGTAACTGTAATTTCGATACAAATTTTGGCAGGTAACTGTAACTTGGATACTAATTATGACAAGTCCCTGTAATTTCGATACAAATTATGGCAGGTAACTGTAACTTCCATAATAATTATGACAGGTAACAGTAACATCGATACTAATTATGACAGGAAACTGTAACTTCGTTACTAATTATGACAAGTAACTGTAATTTCAAAACAAATTATGACAGGTAACTGTAACTTCGTTACTAATTATGAGAAGTAACAGTACCTTCGATGCTAATCATGACAGGTAACTGTAACTTCGATACTAATTATGACAAGGAACTGTAATTTCGGTACAAATTATGGCAGGTAACTGTAACTTCGTTACTAATTATGACATTTAACTGTAATTTCGATACAAAATTTGGCAGGTAACTGTAACTTCGATACTAATTATGACAGGTTACAGTAACTTCGATACTAATTATGACAAGTAACTGTAACTTCGATACTAATTATGACAGGTAACTGGAACTTCGATACTAATTATGACAAGAAACTCTAACTTCGTTACTTATTATGACAAGTAACTGTAAATTTTGATTAAAAAATTTGCTAGGTAACTGTAACTTCAATACTAATTAAGACAGGTAACAATTACTTCAATACTAATTATGACAGGTAACTGTAACTTCGTTAATAATTATGACAAGTAATTTTAATTTCGATACTAATTATGGCAGGTAACTGTAACATCGTTACTAATAATGACAAGTCCCTGTAATCTCGATACAAATTATGGCAGGTAACTGTAACTTCGATAGTAATTATGCCAAGTACTTGTAACTTCCATACTTATTATGACAGGTAACTGTAACTTCGTTACTAATTATGACAAGTAACTGAAATTTCGATACAAATTTTGGCACGTAACTGTAACCTCGATACTAATTATGACAGGTAACAGTAACTTCGATACTAATTATGACAAGTAACTGTAACTTCGATACTAATTATGACAGGCAGCTGTAACTTCGATACTAATTATGACATGTAACTGTAATTTCGATACAAATTATGGTAGGTAACGGTAACTTCGATACTAATTATGGCAGGTAACTGTAACTTCGATATTAATTATGAGAGGTAACAGTAACTTCGATACTAATAATGACAGGTAACTGCAACTTCGTTACTAATTATGACAAGTAACTGTAATTTCTATACTTATTATGGCAGGTAACTGTAACTTCGTTACTAATTATGAAAAGTAACTGTAATTTCGATGCAAATTATGACAGGTAACTGTAACTTCGTTACTAATTATGACAAGTAACTGTAATTTCGTTACAAATTATGGCAGGTAACAGTACCTTCGATACTAATTATGACAGGTAACTGTAACTTCGATACTAATTATGACAAGGAACTGTAATTTCGATACAAATTATGGCAGGTAACTGTAACTTTGATACTAATTAAGACAGGTAAGAGTAACTTCGATACTATTTATGACAAGTAACTGTAACTTCGTTACTAATTATGACAAGTAACTCTAATTTTGATAAAAAATTATGACAGGTAACTGTAACTTCGATACTAATTAATACAGGTAACAGTAACATCGATACTAATTATGACAGGTTACTGTAAAATCGTTACTAATTATGTCAAGTAACTGTAACTTCGATACTAATTATGACAAGTAACTGTAACTTCGATACTTATTATGACAGGTAACTGTAACTTCATTACTAATTATGACAAGAATCTCTAACTTCGATACTAATTATGACAGGAAACTGTAACTACGATACTAATTATGACAAGTAACTGTAACTTCGATACTAATTATGACAAGTATCTGTAACATCGATACTAATTGTGACAGGTAACAGTAACTTCGATATTAATTATGACAAGTAACAGTAACTTCGATACTAATTATGACAAGTAACTGTAATTTCGATACAAATTTTGGCTGGTAATTGTAAATTCGATACTTATTATGACAGGTAACAGTAACTTTGATACTAATTATGACAAGTAACTGTAACTTCGATACTAATTATGGCAGGTAACTGTAACTTTCTTACTAATTATGACAAGTAACTGTAATTTTGATACAAACTATGGCAGGTAACTGTAACTTCGATACTAATTATGACCGGTAACAGTAACTTCGATACTAATTATGGCAGGTACTGTAACTTCGATACTAATTATGACAGGTAACAGTAACTTCGATACTAATTATGTCAAGTAACTGTAACTTCGATACCAATTATGACAGGTAACTGTACCTTCGTTACTAATTATGACTAGTAACTGTAATTTCGTTACAAATTTGGCAGGTAATTGTAATTTCGATACTAATTATGACAGGTAACAGTAACTTCGATACTAATTAGGACAAGTAACAGTAACTTCGATACTAATTATGACAAGTAACTGTAACTTCGATACTAATTATGACAGGTAACTGTAACTTCGTTACTAATTATGACAAGTAACTGTAATTTCGATACAAATTTTGGCAGGTAACTGTAACTTCGATACTAATTATGACAGGTAACAGTAACTTCGATACTAAATATGACAAGTAACTGTAACTTCGATACTAATTATGACAGGTAACTGTAACTTCGTTACTAATTATGACAAGTAACTGTAATTTCGATACAAATTATGGCAGGTAACTGTAACTTCGATACTAATTATGACAGGTAACAGTATCTTCGATACTAATTATGACAAGTAACTATAACTTCGATACAAATTATGACAGGTAACTGTAACTTCGATAATTATTATGACAAGAAACTCTAACTTCGTTATTAATTATGACAAGTAACTGTAATTTTGATAAAAAAAATTATGTTAGGTAACTGTAACTTCAATACTAATTATGACAGGTAACAGTAACTTCGATACTAATTATGACAGGTAACTGTAACTTCGTTACTAATTATGACAAGTAACTTTAATTTCGATACTAATTATGGCAGGTAACTGTATCTTTGGTGCTAATTATGACAAGTCCCTGCAATTTCGGTACAAATTATGGCAGGTAACTGTAATTTCGATACTAATTATGACAGGTAACAGTAACTTCGATACTAATTATGACAGGTAACTGTAACTTCGTTACTAATTATGACAAGTAACTGTAATTTCGATACAAATTATGGCAGGTAACAGTACCTACGGTACTAATTATGACAGGTAACTGTAACTTCGATACTAATTATGACAAGTAACTGTAATTTCGATACAAATTATGGCAGGTAACTGTAATTTCGATACAAGTTATGGCAGGTAACTGTAACTTCGATACTAATTATGACAGGTAACAGTAACTTTGACACTAATTATGACAAGTAACAGTAACTTCATTCTAATTATGACAAGTAACTGTAATTTCGAAACAAATTATGGCAGGTAACTGTAACTTCGATACTAATTATGACAGGTAACAGTAACTTCGATACTAATTATGACAGAAAACAGTAACTTCGATACTAATTATGACAGGTAACTGTAACTTCGTTACTAATTATGACATGTAACTGTAATTTCGATACAAATTATGGCAGGTAACTGTAACTTCGTTACTAATTATGACAAGTAACTGTAATTTCGATACAAATTATGTCAGGTAACTGTAACTTCGATACTAATTATGGCAGGTAACTGTAACTTCGATACTAATTATGAGATATAACAGTAACTTCGATGCTATTTATGACAGGTAACTGCAACTTCGTTACTAATTATGACAAGTAACTGTAATTTCGATACTAATTATTGCAGGTAACTGTAACTTCGTTACTAATTATGACAAGTAACTCTAATTTTGATAAAAAATTAAGGCAGGTAACTGTAACTTCGATACTAATTAACAAAGGTAACAGTAACTTCGATACTAATTATGACAGGTTACTGTAACATCGTTACTAATCATGTCAAGTAACTGTAACTTCGATACTAATTATGACAAGTAACTGTAACTTCGATACATATTATGACAAGTAACTGTAACTTCCATACTATTTATGACAAGTAACTGTAACGTCGGTACTAATTGTGACAGGTAACAGTAACTTCGATATTAATTATGACAAGTAACAGTAACTCCGTTACTAATTATGACAAGTAACTGTAACTTCGATACTAATTATGACAGGTAACTGTACCTTCGTTACTAATTATGACATGTAACTGTAATTTCGATGCAAATTATGGCAGGTAACTGTAACTTCGTTACTAATTATGACAAGTAACTCTAATTTCGATACAAATTATGGCAGGTTACTGTAACTTCGATACTAATTATGGCAGGTAACTGTAACTTCGGTACTAATTATGAGATATAACAGTAACTTCAATGCTAATTATGACAGGTAACTGCAACTTCGTTACTAATTATGACAAGTAACTGTAATTTCGATACTAATTATTGCAGGTAACTGTAACTTCGTAACTAATTATGAGAAGTAACTGTAATTTCGATGCAAATTATGGCAGGTAATTGTAACTTCGATACTATTTATGACAAGTAACTGTAACTTCCATACTAATTATGACAAGTAACTCTAACATCGGTACTAATTGTGACAGGTAAAAGTAACTTCGATATTAATTATGACAAGTAACAGTAACTTCGATACTAATTATGACAAGTAACTGTAATTTCGATACAAATTTTGGCAGGTAACTGTAACTTCGATACTTATTATGACAGGTAACAGGAACTTTGATACTAATTATGACAAGTAACTGTAACTTCGATACTAATTATGGCAGGTAACTGTAACTTCGTTACTAATTATGACAAGTAACTGTAATTTCGATACAAACTATGGCAGGTAACTGTAACTTCGATAATAACTAAGACAGGTAACAGTAACTTCGATACTAATTATGACAAGTAACTGTAACTTCGATACTAATTATGAAAGGTAACTGTAACTTCGTTACTAATTATGACAAGTAACTGTAATTTCGTTACAAATTTGGCAGGTAATTGTAATTTCGATACTAATTATGACAGGTAACAGTAACTTCGATACTAATTAGGACAAGTAACAGTTACTTCGATACTAATTATGACAAGTAACTGTAACTACGATACTAATTATGACAGGTAACTGTAACTTCGTTACTAATTAAGACAAGCCGCTGTAATTTCGATACAAATTATGGCAGGTAACTGTAACTTCGATACTAATTATGACAGGTAACAGTATCTTCGATACTAATTATGACAAGTAACTATAACTTCGATACAAATTATGACAGGTAACTGTAACTTCGATACTTATTATGACAAGAAACTCTAACTACGTTACTAATTATGACAAGTAACTGTAATTTTGGTAAAAAATTACGGTAGGTAACTGTAACTTCAAAACTAATTATGACAGGTAACAGTAACTTCGATACTAATTATGACAGGTAACTGTAACTTCGTTACTAATTATGACAAGTAACTTTAATTTCGATACTAATTATGGCAGGTAACTGTACCTTCGTTACTAATTATGGCAAGTCCCTGTAATTTCGATACAAATTAGAGCAGGTAACTGTAATTTCGATACAAATTATGGCAGGTAACTGTAACTTCGATACTAATTATGACAGGTAAAAGTAACTTCGCTACTAATTATGACAAGTAACAGTAACTTCATTCTAATTATCACAAGTAACTGTAATTTCGATACAAATTATGGCAGGTAACTGTAACTTCGATACTAATTATGACAGGTAGCAGTAACTTCGATACCACATTATGACAGGTAACTGCAACTTCGTTACTAATAATGACAAGTAACTGTAATTTCTATACTAATTATGGCAAGTAACTGTAACTTCGTTACTAATTATGACAAGTAACTGTAATTTCGATACAAATTATGGCAGGTAACTGTAATTTCGATACAAATTATGGCAGGTAACTGTAACTTCGATACTAATTATGACAGGTAACAGTAACTTCGATACTAATTATGACAAGTAACTTTAATTTCGATACTAATTATGGCAGGTAACAGTATCTTCGTTACTAATTATGGCAAGTCCCTGTAATTTCGATACAAATTATGGCAGGTAACTGTAACTTCGATACTAATTATGACAGGTAACAGTAACTTCGCTACTAATTATGACAAGTAACAGTAACTTCATTCTAATTATCACAAGTAACTGTAATTTCGATACAAATTATGGCAGGTAACTGTAACTTCGATACTAATTATGACAGGTAGCAGTAACTTTGATACCACATTATGACAGGTAACAGCAACTTCGTTACTAATAATGACAAGTAACTGTAATTTCTATACTAATTATGGCAAGTAACTGTAACTTCGTTACTAATTATGACAAGTAACTGTAATTTCGAAACAAATTATGGCAGGTAACTGTAACTTCGATACTAATTATGACAGGTAACAGTAACTTCGATACTAATTATGACAGAAAACAGTAACTTCGATACTAATTATGACAGGTAACTGTAACTTCTTTACTAATTATGACATGTAACTGTAATTTCGATACAAATTATGGCAGGTAACTGTAACTTCGTTACTAATTATGACAAGTAACTGTAATTTCGATACAAATTATGTCAGGTAACTGTAACTTCGATACTAATTATGGCAGGTAACTGTAACTTCGATACTAATTATGAGATATAACAGTAACTTCGATGCTAATTATGACAGGTAACTGCAACTTCGTTACTAATTATGACAAGTAACTGTAATTTCGATACTAATTATTGCAGGTAACTGTAACTTCGTTACTAATTATGAGAAGTAACTGTAATTTCGATACAAATTATGACAGGTAACTGTAACTTCGTTACTAATTATGAAAAGAAACTGTAATTTCGTTACAAATTATGGCAGGTAACAGTACCTTCGATACTAATTATGACAGGTAACTGTAACTTCGATACTAATTATGACAAGTAACTGTAACTTCGTTACTAATTATGACAAGTAATTCTAATTTTGATAAAAAATTATGGCAGGTAACTGTAACTTCGATACTAATTAACAAAGGTAACAGTAACTTCGAATCTAATTATGACAGGTTACTGTAACATCGTTACTAATTATGTCAAGTAACTGTAACTTCGATACTAATTATGACAAGTAACTGTAACTTCGTTACTAATTATGACAAGTAACTCTAATTTTGATAAAAAAATTATGGCAGGTAACTGTAACATCGATACTAATTAACAAAGGTAATAGTAACTTCGATACTAATTATGACAGGTTACTGTAACTTCGTTACTAATTATGTCAAGTAACTGTAACTTCGATACTAATTATGACAAGTAACTGTAACTTCGTTACTAATTATGAGAAGTAACTGTAATTTCGATGCAAATTATGGCAGGTAACTGTAACTTCGATACTAATTATGGCAGGTAACTGTAACTTCGGTACTAATTATGAGATATAACAGTAACTTCAATGCTAATTATGACAGGTAACTGCAACTTCGTTACTAATTATGACAAGTAACTGTAATTTCGATACTAATTATTGCAGGTAACTGTAACTTCGTTACTAATTATGAGAAGTAACTGAAATTTCGATGCAAATTATGGCAGGTAATTGTAACTTCGTTACTAATTATGACAAGTAACAGTAACTTCGATACTAATTATGACAAGTAACTGTAATTTCGATACAAATTTTGGCAGGTAACTGTAACTTCGATACTTATTATGACAGGTAACAGGAACATTGATACTTATTATGACAAGTAACTGTAACTTCGATACTAATTATGGCAGGTAACTGTAACTTCGTTACTAATTATGACAAGTAACTGTAATTTCGATACAAACTATGGCAGGTAACTGTAACTTCGATAATAACTAAGACAGGTAACAGTAACTTCGATACTAATTATGACAAGTAACTGTAACTTCGATACTAATTTTGAAAGGTAACTGTAACTTCGTTACTAATTATGACAAGTAACTGTAATTTCGTTACAAATTTGGCAGGTAATTGTAATTTCGATACTAATTATGACAGGTAACAGTAACTTCGATACTAATTAGGACAAGTAACAGTTACTTCGATACTAATTATGACAAGTAACTGTAACTTCGATACTAATTATGACAGGTAACTGTAACTTCGTTACTAATTAAGACAAGTAGCTGTAATTTCGATACAAATTATGGCAGGTAACTGTAACTTCGATAATAATTATGACAGGTAACAGTATCTTCGATACTAATTATGACAAGTAACTATAACTTCGATACAAATTATGACAGGTAACTGTAACTTCGATACTTATTATGACAAGAAACTCTAACTACGTTACTAATTATGACAAGTAACTGTAATTTTGGTAAAAAATTACGGTAGGTAACTGTAACTTCAAAAGTAATTATGACAGGTAACAGTAACTTCGATACTAATTATGACAGGTAACTGTAACTTCGTTACTAATTATGACAAGTAACTTTAATTTCGATACTAATTATGGCAGGTAACTGTATCTTCGTTACTAATTATGGCAAGTCCCTGTAATTTCGATACAAATTAGAGCAGGTAACTGTAATTTCGATTCAAATTATGGCAGATAACTGTAACTTCGATACTAATTATGACAGGTAACAGTAACTTCGCTACTAATTATGACAAGTAACAGTAACTTCATTCTAATTATCACAAGTAACTGTATTTTTGATACAAATTATGGCAGGTAACTGTAACTTCGATACTAATTATGACAGGTAGCAGTAACTTCGATACAACATTATGACAGGTAACTGCAACTTCGTTACTAATAATGACAAGTAACTGTAATTTCTATACTAATTATGGCAAGTAACTGTAACTTCGTTACTAATTATGACAAGTAACTGTAATTTCGATACAAATTATGGCAGGTAACTGTAATTTCGATACAAATTATGGCAGGTAACTGTAACTTCGATACTAATTATGACAGGTAACAGTAACTTGGATACTAATTATGACAAGTAAACAGTAACTTCATTCTAATTATGACAAGTAACTGTAATTTCGATACAAATTATGGCAGGTAACTGTAACTTCGATACTAATTATGGCAGGTAACAGTAACTTCGATACTAATAATGACAGAAAACAGTAATTTCGATACTAATTATGACAGGTAACAGTAACTTCGATAATAATTATGGCAGGTAACTGTAACTTCGATACTAATTATGACAAGTAACTGTAACTTCGATACTAATTATGACAGGTAACAGTAACTTCGATACTAATTATGACAAGTAACAGTAACTTCGATACTAATTATGACAAGTAACTGTAACTTCGATACTAATTATGACAGGTAACAGTATCTTCGACAATAATTATGGCAGGTAACTGTAACTTCGATACTAATTATGACAAGTAACTGTAACTTCGATACTAATTATGACAGGTAACTGCAACTTCGTTACTAATTATGACAAGTAACTGTAATTTCTATACTAATTATGGCAAGTAACTGTAACTTCATTACTAATTATGACAAGTAACTGTAATTTCGATACAAATTATGGCAGGTAACTGTCATTTCGATACAAATTATGGCAGGTAACAGTAACTTCGATACTAATTATGACAGGTAACAGTAACTTCGATACTAATTATGACAAGTAACAGTAACTTCATTCTAATTATGACAAGTAACTGTAATTTCGATACAAATTATGGCAGGTAACTGTAACTTCGATACTAATTATGACAGGTAACAGTAACTTCAATACTAATTATGACAGAAAACCGTAACTTCGATACTAATTATGACAGGTAACAGTAACTTCGATAATAAATATGGCAGGTAACTGTAACTTCGATACTAATTATGACAAGTAACTGTAACTTCGAAACTAATTATGACAGGTAACTGAAACTTCGTTACTAATTATGACAAGTAATTGTAACTTCGATACGAATTATGACAGGTAACTGTAACTTCGTTACTAATTATGACATGTAACTGTAATTTCGATACAAATTATGGCAGGTAACTGTAACTTCGATACTAATTATGACAAATCCCTGTAATTTCGATACAAATTATGGCAGGTAACTGTTACTTCCATACTAATTATGACAGGTAACAGTAACTTCGATACTAATTATGACAGGAAACTGTAACTTCATTACTAATTATGACAAGTAACTGTAATTTCGATACAAATTATGACAGGTTACTGTAACTTCGTTACTAATTATGACAAGTAACAGTACCTTCGATACTAATTATGACAAGTAACTATAACTTCGATACAAATTATGACAGGTAACTGTAACTTCGATACTAATTATGACAAGAAACTCTAACTTCGTTACTAATTATGACAAGTAACTGAAATTTTGATTTAAAAAATTATGGTAGGTAACTGTAACTTCAATACTAATTATGACAGGTAACAGTAACGTCGATACTAATTATGACAAGTAACAGTACCTTCGATGCTAATTATGACAGGTAACTGTAACTTCGATACTAATTATGACAAGGAACTGTAATTTCGGTACAAATTATGGCAGGTAACTGTAACATCGTTACTAATTATGACAAGTAACTGTAATTTCGATACAAATTTTGGCAGGTAACTGTAACTTCGATACTAATTATGACAAGTCCCTGTAATTTCGATACAAATTATGGCAGGTAACTGTAACTTCCATAATAATTATGACAGGTAACAGTAACATCGATACTAATTATGACAGGAAACTGTAACTTCGTTACTAATTATGACAAGTAACTGTAATTTCAATACAAATTACGACAGGTAACTGTAACTTCGTTACTAATTATGAGAAGTAACAGTACCTTCGATGCTAATCATGACAGGTAACTGTAACTTCGATACTAATTATGACAAGGAACTGTAATTTCGGTACAAATTATGGCAGGTAACTGTAACTTCGTTACTAATTACGACATTTAACTGTAATTTCGATACAAAATTTGGCAGGTAACTGTAACTTCGATACTAATTATGACAGGTTACAGTAACTTCGATACTAATTATGACAAGTAACTGTAACTTCGATACTAATTATGACAGGTAACTGGAACTTCGATACTAATTATGACAAGAAACTCTAACTTCGTTACTTATTATGACAAGTAACTGTAAATTTTGATTTAAAAATTTGCTAGGTAACTGTAACTTCAATACTAATTATGACAGGTAACAATTACTTCAATACTAATTATGACAGGTAACTGTAACTTCGTTAATAATTATGACAAGTAATTTTAATTTCGATACTAATTATGGCAGGTAACTGTAACTTCGTTACTAATAATGACAAGTCCCTGTAATCTCGATACAAATTATGGCAGGTAACTGTAACTTCGATAGTAATTATGCCAAGTAACTGTAACTTCCATACTTATTATGACAGGTAACTGTAACTTCGTTACTAATTATGAGAAGTAACTGTAATTTCGATACAAATTTTGGCACGTAACTGTAACCTCGATACTAATTATGACAGGTAACAGTAACTTCGATACTAATTATGACAAGTAACTGTAACTTCGATACTAATTATGACAGGCAACTGTAACTTCGATACTAATTATGACATGTAACTGTAATTTCGATACAAATTATGGTAGGTAACGGTAACTTCGATACTAATTATGGCAGGTAACTGTAACTTCGATATTAATTATGAGAGGTAACAGTAACTTCGATACTAATAATGACAGGTAACTGCAACTTCGTTACTAATTATGACAAGTAACTGTAATTTCTATACTTATTATGGCAGGTAACTGTAACTTCGTTACTAATTATGAAAAGTAACTGTAATTTCGATGCAAATTATGACAGGTAACTGTAACTTCGTTACTAATTATGACAAGTAACTGTAATTTCGTTACAAATTATGGCAGGTAACAGTACCTTCGATACTAATTATGACAGGTAACTGTATCTTCGATACTAATTATGACAAGGAACTGTAATTTCGATACAAATTTTGGCAGGTAACTGTAACTTTGATACTAATTAAGACAGGTAAGAGTAACTTCGATACTATTTATGACAAGTAACTGTAACTTCGTTACTAATTATGACAAGTAACTCTAATTTTGATAAAAAATTATGACAGGTAACTGTAACTTCGATACTAATTAATACAGGTAACAGTAACATCGATACTAATTATGACAGGTTACTGTAAAATCGTTACTAATTATGTCAAGTAACTGTAACTTCGATACTAATTATGACAAGTAACTGTAACTTCGATACTTATTATGACAGGTAACTGTAACTTCATTACTAATTATGACAAGAATCTCTAACTTCGATACTAATTATGACAGGAAACTGTAACTACGATACTAATTATGACAAGTAACTGTAACTTCGATACTAATTATGACAAGTATCTGTAACTTCGATACTAATTGTGACAGGTAACAGTAACTTCGATATTAATTATGACAAGTAACAGTAACTTCGATACTAATTATGACAAGTAACTGTAATTTCGATACAAATTTTGGCAGGTAATTGTAAATTCGATACTTATTATGACAGGTAACAGTAACTTTGATACTAATTATGACAAGTAACTGTAACTTCGATACTAATTATGGCAGGTAACTGTAACTTTCTTACTAATTATGACAAGTAACTGTAATTTTGATACAAACTATGGCAGGTAACTGTAACTTCGATACTAATTATGACCGGTAACAGTAACTTCGATACTAATTATGGCAGGTACTGTAACTTCGATACTAATTATGACAGGTAACAGTAACTTCGATACTAATTATGTCAAGTAACTGTAACTTCGATACCAATTATGACAGGTAACTGTACCTTCGTTACTAATTATGACTAGTAACTGTAATTTCGTTACAAATTTGACAGGTAACAGTAACTTCGATACTAAATAGGACAAGTAACAGTAACTTCGATACTAATTATGACAAGTAACTGTAACTTCGATACTAATTATGACAGGTAACTGTAACTTCGTTACTAATTATGACAAGTAACTGTAATTTCGATACAAATTTTGGCAGGTAACTGTAACTTCGATACTAATTATGACAGGTAACAGTAACTTCGATACTAAATATGACAAGTAACTGTAACTTCGATACTAATTATGACAGGTAACTGTAACTTCGTTACTAATTATGACAAGTAACTGTAATTTCGATACAAATTATGGCAGGTAACTGTAAGTTCGATACTAATTATGACAGGTAACAGTATCTTCGATACTAATTATGACAAGTAACTATAAATTCGATACAAATTATGACAGGTAACTGTAACTTCGATAATTATTATGACAAGAAACTCTAACTTCGTTATTAATTATGACAAGTAACTGTAATTTTGATAAAAAATTATGTTAGGTAACTGTAACTTCAATACTAATTATGACAGGTAACAGTAACTTCGATACTAATTATGACAGGTAACTGTAACTTCGTTACTAATTATGACAAGTAACTTTAATTTCGATACTAATTATGGCAGGTAACTGTATCTTCGGTGCTAATTATGACAAGTCCCTGCAATTTCGGTACAAATTATGGCAGGTAACTGTAATTTCGATACTAATTATGACAGGTAACAGTAACTTCGATACTAATTATGACAGGTAACTGTAACTTCGTTACTAATTATGACAAGTAACTGTAATTTCGATACAAATTATGGCAGGTAACAGTACCTACGGTACTAATTATGACAGGTAACTGTAACTTCGATACTAATTATGACAAGTAACTGTAATTTCGATACAAATTATGGCAGGTAACTGTAATTTCGATACAAGTTATGGCAGGTAACTGTAACTTCGATACTAATTATGACAGGTAACAGTAACTTTGACTATAATTATGACAAGTAACAGTAACTTCATTCTAATTATGACAAGTAACTGTAATTTCGAAACAAATTATGGCAGGTAACTGTAACTTCGATACTAATTATGACAGGTAACAGTAACTTCGATACTAATTATGACAGAAAACAGTAACTTCGATACTAATTATGACAGGTAACTGTAACTTCGTTACTAATTATGACATGTAACTGTAATTTCGATACAAATTATGGCAGGTAACTGTAACTTCGTTACTAATTATGACAAGTAACTGTAATTTCGATACAAATTATGTCAGGTAACTGTAACTTCGATACTAATTATGGCAGGTAACTGTAACTTCGATACTAATTATGAGATATAACAGTAACTTCGATGCTATTTATGACAGGTAACTGCAACTTCGTTACTAATTATGACAAGTAACTGTAATTTCGATACTAATTATTGCAGGTAACTGTAACTTCGTTACTAATTATGACAAGTAACTCTAATTTTGGTAAAAAATTATGGCAGGTAACTGTAACTTCGATACTAATTAACAAAGGTAACAGTAACTTCGATACTAATTATGACAGGTTACTGTAACATCGTTACTAATTATGTCAAGTAACTGTAACTTCGATACTAATTATGACAAGTAACTGTAACTTCGATACATATTATGACAAGTAACTGTAACTTCCATACTAATTATGACAAGTAACTGTAACGTCGGTACTAATTGTGACAGGTAACAGTAACTTCGATATTAATTATGACAAGTAACAGTAACTTCGTTACTAATTATGACAAGTAACTGTAACTTCGATACTAATTATGACAGGTAACTGTACCTTCGTTACTAATTATGACATGTAACTGTAATTTCGATGCAAATTATGGCAGGTAACTGTAACTTCGTTACTAATTATGACAAGTAACTCTAATTTCGATACAAATTATGGCAGGTAACTGTAACTTCGATACTAATTATGGCAGGTAACTGTAACTTCGGTACTAATTATGAGATATAACAGTAACTTCAATGCTAATTATGACAGGTAACTGCAACTTCGTTACTAATTATGACAAGTAACTGTAATTTCGATACTAATTATTGCAGGTAACTGTAACTTCGTAACTAATTATGAGAAGTAACTGTAATTTCGATGCAAATTATGGCAGGTAATTGAAACTTCGATACTATTTATGACAAGTAACTGTAACTTCCATACTAATTATGACAAGTAACTCTAACATCGGTACTAATTGTGACAGGTAAAATAACTTTGATATTAATTATGACAAGTAACAGTAACTTCGATACTAATTATGACAAGTAACTGTAATTTCGATACAAATTTTGGCAGGTAACTGTAACTTCGATACTTATTATGACAGGTAACAGGAACTTTGATACTAATTATGACAAGTAACTGTATCTTCGATACTAATTATGGCAGGTAACTGTAACTTCGTTACTAATTATGACAAGTAACTGTAATTTCGATACAAACTATGGCAGGTAACTGTAACTTCGATAATAACTAAGACAGGTAACAGTAACTTCGATACTAATTATGACAAGTAACTGTAACTTCGATACTAATTATGAAAGGTAACTGTAACTTCGTTACTAATTATGACAAGTAACTGTAATTTCGTTACAAATTTGGCAGGTAATTGTAATTTCGATACTAATTATGACAGGTAACAGTAACTTCGATACTAATTAGGACAAGTAACAGTTACTTCGATACTAATTATGACAAGTAACTGTAACTACGATACTAATTATGACAGGTAACTGTAACTTCGTTACTAATTAAGACAAGCCGCTGTAATTTCGATACAAATTATGGCAGGTAACTGTAACTTCGATACTAATTATGACAGGTAACAGTATCTTCGATACTAATTATGACAAGTAACTATAACTTCGATACAAATTATGACAGGTAACTGTAACTTCGATACTTATTATGACAAGAAACTCTAACTACGTTACTAATTATGACAAGTAACTGTAATTTTGGTAAAAAATTACGGTAGGTAACTGTAACTTCAAAACTAATTATGACAGGTAACAGTAACTTCGATACTAATTATGACAGGTAACTGTAACTTCGTTACTAATTATGACAAGTAACTTTAATTTCGATACTAATTATGGCAGGTAACTGTATCTTCGTTACTAATTATGGCAAGTCCCTGTAATTTCGATACAAATTAGAGCAGGGAACTGTAATTTCGATACAAATTATGGCAGGTAACTGTAACTTCGATACTAATTATGACAGGTAACAGTAACTTCGCTACTAATTATGACAAGTAACAGTAACTTCATTCTAATTATCACAAGTAACTGTAATTTCGATACAAATTATGGCAGGTAACTGTAACTTCGATACTAATTATGACAGGTAGCAGTAACTTCGATACCACATTATGACAGGTAACTGCAACTTCGTTACTAATAATGACAAGTAACTGTAATTTCTATACTAATTATGGCAAGTAACTGTAACTTCGTTACTAATTATGACAAGTAACTGTAATTTCGATACAAATTATGGCAGGTAACTGTAATTTCGATACAAATTATGGCAGGTAACTGTAACTTCGATACTAATTATGACAGGTAACAGTAACTTGGATACAAATTATGACAAGTAAACAGTAACTTCATTCTAATTATGACAAGTAACTGTAATTTCGATACAAATTATGGCAGGTAACTGTAACTTCGATACTAATTATGGCAGGTAACAGTAACTTCGATACTAATAATGACAGAAAACAGTAATTTCGATACTAATTATGACAGGTAACAGTAACTTCGATAATAATTATGGCAGGTAACTGTAACTTCGATACTAATTATGACAAGTAACTGTAACTTCGATACTAATTATGACAGGTAACAGTAACTTCGATAATAATTATGGCAGGTAACTGTAACTTCGATACTAATTATGACAAGTAACTGTAACTTCGATACTAATTATGACAGGTAACAGTAACTTCGATACTAATTATGACAAGTAACAGTAACTTCGATACTAATTATGACAAGTGACTGTAACTTCGATACTAATTATGACAAGTAACTATAACTTCGATACAAATTATGGCAGGTAACTGTAACTTCGATACTTATTATGACAAGAAACTCTAACTTCGTTACTAATTATGACAAGTATCTGTAATATTGATAAAAAATTATGGTAGGTAACTGTAACTTCAATACTAATTATGACAGGTAACAGTAACTTCGATACTAATTATGACAGGTAACTGTAACTTCGTTACTAATTATGACAAGTAACTTTAATTTCGATACTAATTATGGCAGGTAACTGTATCTTCGTTACAAATTATGACAAGTCCCTGTAATTTCGATACAAATTAGAGCACGTAACAGTAATTTCGATACAAATTATGGCAGGTAACTGTAACTTCGATACTAATTATGACAGGTAACAGTAACTTCGATACTAATTATGACAAGTAACAGTAACTTCATTCTAATTATCACAAGTAACTGTAATTTCGATACAAATTATGGCAGGTACCTGTAACTTCGATACTAATTATGACAGGTAGCAGTAGCTTCGAAACTAATTATGACAGTTAACTGCAACTTCGTTACTAATTATGACAAGTAACTGTAATTTCTATACTAATTATGGCACGTAACTGTTACTTCGTTACTAATTATGACAAGTAACTGTAATTTCGATACAAATTATGGCAGGTAACTGTAATTTCGATACAAGTTATGGCAGGTAACTGTAACTTCGATACTAATTATGACAGGTAACAGTAACTTCGACACTAATTATGACAAGTAACAGTAACTTCATTCTAATTATGACAAGTAACTGTAATTTCGAAACAAATTATGGCAGGTAACTGTAACTTCGATACTAATTATGACAGGTAACAGTAACTTCGTTACTAATTATGACAAGTAACTGTAACTTCGATACTAATTATGACAGGTAACTGTACCTTCGTTACTAATTATGACATGTAACTGTAATTTCGATGCAAATTATGGCAGATAACTGTAACTTCGTTACTAATTATGACAAGTAACTCTAATTTCGATACAAATTATGGCAGGTAACTGTAAATTCGACACTAATTATGGCAGGTAACTGTAACTTCGGTACTAATTATGAGATATAACAGTAACTTCGATGCTAATTATGACAGGTAACTGCAACTTCGTTACTAATTATGACAAGTAACTGTAATTTCGTTACTAATTATTGCAGGTAACTGTAACTTCGTACTAATTATGAGAAGTAACTGTAATTTCGATGCAAATTAATACAGGTGATTGTAACTTCGTTACTAATTATGAAAAGTAACTGTAATTTCGTTACAAATTATGGCAGGTAACAGTACCTTCGATACTAATTATGACAGGTAACTGTAACTTCGATACTAATTATGACAAGGAACTGTAATTTCGATACAAATTATGGCAGGTAATTGTAACTTCGATACTATTTATGACAAGTAACTGTAACTTCCATACTAATTATGACAAGTAACTCTAACGTCGGTACTAATTGTGACAGGTAAATGTAACTTCGATATTAATTATGACAAGTAACAGTAACTTCGATACTAATTATGACAAGTAACTGTAATTTCGATACAAATTTTGGCAGGTACCTGTAACTTCGATACTTATTATGACAGGTAACAGGAACTTTGATACTAATTATGACAAGTAACTGTAACTTCGATACTAATTAAGGCAGGTAACTGTAACTTCGTTACTAATTATGACAAGTAACTGTAATTTCGATACAAACTATGGCAGGTATCTGTAACTTCGATACAAACTAAGACAGGTAACAGTAACTTCGATACTTATTATGACATGAAACTCTAACTACGTTACTAATTATGACAAGTAACTGTAATTTTGATAAAAAATTACGGTAGGTAACTGTAACTTCAAAACTAATTATGACAGGTAACAGTAACTTCGATACTAATTATGACAGGTAACTGTAACTTCGTTACTAATTATGACAAGTAACTTTAATTTCGATACTAATTATGGCAGGTAACAGTATCTTCGTTACTAATTATGGCAAGTCCCTGTAATTTCGATACAAATTATGGCAGGTAACTGTAACTTCGATACTAATTATGACAGGTAACAGTAACTTCGCTACTAATTATGACAAGTAACAGTAACTTCATTCTAATTATCACAAGTAACTGTAATTTCGATACAAATTATGGCAGGTAACTGTAACTTCGATACTAATTATGACAGGTAGCAGTAACTTTGATACCACATTATGACAGGTAACTGCAACTTCGTTACTAATAATGACAAGTAACTGTAATTTCTATACTAATTATGGCAAGTAACTGTAACTTCGTTACTAATTATGACAAGTAACTGTAATTTCGATACAAATTATGGCAGGTAACTGTAATTTCGATACAAATTATGGCAGGTAACCGTAACTTCGATACTAATTATGACAGGTAACAGTAACTTCGATACTAATTATGAAAAGTAAACAGTAACTTCATTCTAATTATGACAAGTAACTGTAATTACGATACAAATTATGGCAGGTAACTGTAACTTCGATACTAATTATGGCAGGTAACAGTAACTTCGATACTAATAATGACAGAAAACTGTAACTTCGATACTAATTATGACAGGTAACAGTAACTTCGATAATAATTATGGCAGGTAACTGTAACTTCGATACTAATTTTGACAAGTAACTGTAACTTCGATACTAATTATGACAGGTAACAGTAACTTCGATACTAATTATGACAAGTAACAGTAACTTCGATACTAATTATGACAAGTAACTGTAACTTCGATACTAATTATGACAGGTAACAGTATCTTCGACAATAATTATGGCAGGTAACTGTAACTGCGATACTAATTATGACAAGTAACTGTAACTTCGATACTAATTAAGACAGGTAACTGCAACTTCATTACTAATTATGACAAGTAACTGTAATTTATATACTAATTATGGCAAGTAACTGTAACTTCGATACTAATTATGACAGGTAACAGTAACTTCGATACTAATTATGACAAGTAACAGTAACTTCATTCTAATTATGACAAGTAACTGTAATTTCGATACAAATTATGGCAGGTAACTGTAACTTCGATACTAATTATGACAGGTAACAGTAACTTCAATACTAATTATGACAGAAAACAGTAACTTCGATACTAATTATGACAGGTAACAGTAACTTCGATAATAAATATGGCAGGTAACTGTAACTTCGATACTAATTATCACATGTAACTGTAATTTCGATACAAATTATGGCAGGTAACTGTATCTTCGTTACTAATTATGACAAGCAACTGTAATTTCGATATAAATTATGGCAGGTAACTGTAACTTCGATACTAATTATGGCAGGAAACTGTAACTTCAATACTAATTAAGAGATGTAACAGTAACTTCGATGCTAATTATGACAGGTAACTGCAACTTCGTTACTAATTATGACAAGTAACTGTAATTTCGATACTAATTATTGCAAGTAACTGTAACTTCGTTACTAATTATGAGAAGTAACTGTAATTTCGATGCAAATTATGACAGGTAACTGTAACTTCGTTAGTAATTATGAAAAGTAACTGTAATTTCGTTACAAATTATGGCAGGTAACAGTACCTTCGATACTAATTATGACAGGTAACTGTAACTTCACTACTAAATATGACAGGGAACTGTAATTTCGATACAAATTATGGCAGATAACTGTAACTTTGATACTAATTATGACAGGTAACAGTAACTTCGATACTAATTATGACAAGTATCTGTAACTTCGTTACTAATTATGACAAGTAACTCTAATTTTGATAAAAAATTATGGCAGGTAACTGTAACTTCGTTACTAATGATGACAAGTAACAGTAAATTCGATACAAACTATGGCAGGTAACTGTAACTTCGATACTAACTAAGACAGGTAACAGTAACTTCGATACTAATTATGGCAGGTACTGTAACTTCGATACTAATTATGACAGGTAACAGTAACTTCGATACTAATTATGACAAGTAACTGTAACTTCGATACTAATTATGAAAGGTAACTGTAACTTCGTTACTAATTATGACAAGTAACTGTAATTTCGTTACAAATTTGGCAGGTAATTGTAATTTCGATACTAATTATGACAGGTAACAGTAACTTCGATACTAATTAGGACAAGTAACAGTTACTTCGATACTAATTATGACAAGTAACTGTAACTTCGATACTAATTATGACAGGTAACTGTAACTTCGTTACTAATTATGACAAGTAACTATAACTTAGATACAAATTATGACAGGTAACTGTAACTTCGATACTTATTATGACAAGAAACTCTAACTACGTTACTAATTATGACAAGTAACTGTAATTTTGATAAAAAGTTATGGTAGGTAACTGTAACTTCAATACTAATTATGACAGGTAACAGTAACTTCAATACTAATTATGACAGGTAACAGTAACTTCGATACTAATTATGACAGGTAACTGTAACATTGTTATTAATTATGGCAAGTAACTTTAATTTCGATACTTATTATGGCAGGTAACTGCAACTTCGTTACTAATAATGACAAGTAACTGTAATTTCTATACTAATTATTGCAAGTAACTGTAACTTCGTTACTAATTATGACAAGTAACTGTAATTTCGATACAAATTATGGCAGGTAACTGTAATTTCGATACAAATTATGGCAGGTAACTGTAACTTCGATACTAATTACGACAGGTAACAGTAACTTCGATACTAATTATGACAAGTAGACAGTAACTTCATTCTAATTATGACAAGTAACTGTAATTTCGATACAAATTATGGCAGGTAACTGTAACTTCGATACTAATTATGGCAGGTAACAGTAACTTCGATACTAATAATGACAGAAAACAGTAATTTCGATACTAATTATGACAGGTAACAGTAACTTCGATAATAATTATGGCAGGTAACTGTAACTTCGATACTAATTATGACAAGTAACTGTAACTTCGATACTAATTGTGACAGGTAACAGTAACTTCGATAATAATTATGGCAGGTAACTGTAACTTCGATACTAATTATGACAAGTAACTGTAACTTCGATACTAATTATGACAGGTAACAGTAACTTCGATACTAATTATGACAAGTAACAGTAACTTCGATACTAATTATGACAAGTGACTGTAACTTCGATACTAATTATGACAAGTAACTATAACTTCGATACAAATTATGGCAGGTAACTGTAACTTCGATACTTATTATGACAAGAAACTCTAACTTCGTTACTAATTATGACAAGTATCTGTAATATTGATAAAAAATTATGGTAGGTAACTGTAACTTCAATACTAATTATGACAGGTAACAGTAACTTCGATACTAATTATGACAGGTAACTGTAACTTCGTTACTAATTATGACAAGTAACTTTAATTTCGATACTAATTATGGCAGGTAACTGTATCTTCGTTACAAATTATGACAAGTCCCTGTAATTTCGATACAAATTAGAGCACGTAACAGTAATTTCGATACAAATTATGGCAGGTAACTGTAACTTCGATACTAATTATGACAGGTAACAGTAACTTCGATACTAATTATGACAAGTAACAGTAACTTCATTCTAATTATCACAAGTAACTGTAATTTCGATACAAATTATGGCAGGTACCTGTAACTTCGATACTAATTATGACAGGTAGCAGTAGCTTCGAAACTAATTATGACAGTTAACTGCAACTTCGTTACTAATTATGACAAGTAACTGTAATTTCTATACTAATTATGGCACGTAACTGTTACTTCGTTACTAATTATGACAAGTAACTGTAATTTCGATACAAATTATGGCAGGTAACTGTAATTTCGATACAAGTTATGGCAGGTAACTGTAACTTCGATACTAATTATGACAGGTAACAGTAACTTCGACACTAATTATGACAAGTAACAGTAACTTCATTCTAATTATGACAAGTAACTGTAATTTCGAAACAAATTATGGCAGGTAACTGTAACTTCGATACTAATTATGACAGGTAACAGTAACTTCGTTACTAATTATGACAAGTAACTGTAACTTCGATACTAATTATGACAGGTAACTGTACCTTCGTTACTAATTATGACATGTAACTGTAATTTCGATGCAAATTATGGCAGATAACTGTAACTTCGTTACTAATTATGACAAGTAACTCTAATTTCGATACAAATTATGGCAGGTAACTGTAAATTCGACACTAATTATGGCAGGTAACTGTAACTTCGGTACTAATTATGAGATATAACAGTAACTTCGATGCTAATTATGACAGGTAACTGCAACTTCGTTACTAATTATGACAAGTAACTGTAATTTCGTTACTAATTATTGCAGGTAACTGTAACTTCGTACTAATTATGAGAAGTAACTGTAATTTCGATGCAAATTAATACAGGTGATTGTAACTTCGTTACTAATTATGAAAAGTAACTGTAATTTCGTTACAAATTATGGCAGGTAACAGTACCTTCGATACTAATTATGACAGGTAACTGTAACTTCGATACTAATTATGACAAGGAACTGTAATTTCGATACAAATTATGGCAGGTAATTGTAACTTCGATACTATTTATGACAAGTAACTGTAACTTCCATACTAATTATGACAAGTAACTCTAACGTCGGTACTAATTGTGACAGGTAAATGTAACTTCGATATTAATTATGACAAGTAACAGTAACTTCGATACTAATTATGACAAGTAACTGTAATTTCGATACAAATTTTGGCAGGTACCTGTAACTTCGATACTTATTATGACAGGTAACAGGAACTTTGATACTAATTATGACAAGTAACTGTAACTTCGATACTAATTAAGGCAGGTAACTGTAACTTCGTTACTAATTATGACAAGTAACTGTAATTTCGATACAAACTATGGCAGGTATCTGTAACTTCGATACAAACTAAGACAGGTAACAGTAACTTCGATACTTATTATGACATGAAACTCTAACTACGTTACTAATTATGACAAGTAACTGTAATTTTGATAAAAAATTACGGTAGGTAACTGTAACTTCAAAACTAATTATGACAGGTAACAGTAACTTCGATACTAATTATGACAGGTAACTGTAACTTCGTTACTAATTATGACAAGTAACTTTAATTTCGATACTAATTATGGCAGGTAACAGTATCTTCGTTACTAATTATGGCAAGTCCCTGTAATTTCGATACAAATTATGGCAGGTAACTGTAACTTCGATACTAATTATGACAGGTAACAGTAACTTCGCTACTAATTATGACAAGTAACAGTAACTTCATTCTAATTATCACAAGTAACTGTAATTTCGATACAAATTATGGCAGGTAACTGTAACTTCGATACTAATTATGACAGGTAGCAGTAACTTTGATACCACATTATGACAGGTAACTGCAACTTCGTTACTAATAATGACAAGTAACTGTAATTTCTATACTAATTATGGCAAGTAACTGTAACTTCGTTACTAATTATGACAAGTAACTGTAATTTCGATACAAATTATGGCAGGTAACTGTAATTTCGATACAAATTATGGCAGGTAACCGTAACTTCGATACTAATTATGACAGGTAACAGTAACTTCGATACTAATTATGAAAAGTAAACAGTAACTTCATTCTAATTATGACAAGTAACTGTAATTACGATACAAATTATGGCAGGTAACTGTAACTTCGATACTAATTATGGCAGGTAACAGTAACTTCGATACTAATAATGACAGAAAACTGTAACTTCGATACTAATTATGACAGGTAACAGTAACTTCGATAATAATTATGGCAGGTAACTGTAACTTCGATACTAATTTTGACAAGTAACTGTAACTTCGATACTAATTATGACAGGTAACAGTAACTTCGATACTAATTATGACAAGTAACAGTAACTTCGATACTAATTATGACAAGTAACTGTAACTTCGATACTAATTATGACAGGTAACAGTATCTTCGACAATAATTATGGCAGGTAACTGTAACTGCGATACTAATTATGACAAGTAACTGTAACTTCGATACTAATTAAGACAGGTAACTGCAACTTCATTACTAATTATGACAAGTAACTGTAATTTATATACTAATTATGGCAAGTAACTGTAACTTCGATACTAATTATGACAGGTAACAGTAACTTCGATACTAATTATGACAAGTAACAGTAACTTCATTCTAATTATGACAAGTAACTGTAATTTCGATACAAATTATGGCAGGTAACTGTAACTTCGATACTAATTATGACAGGTAACAGTAACTTCAATACTAATTATGACAGAAAACAGTAACTTCGATACTAATTATGACAGGTAACAGTAACTTCGATAATAAATATGGCAGGTAACTGTAACTTCGATACTAATTATCACATGTAACTGTAATTTCGATACAAATTATGGCAGGTAACTGTATCTTCGTTACTAATTATGACAAGCAACTGTAATTTCGATATAAATTATGGCAGGTAACTGTAACTTCGATACTAATTATGGCAGGAAACTGTAACTTCAATACTAATTAAGAGATGTAACAGTAACTTCGATGCTAATTATGACAGGTAACTGCAACTTCGTTACTAATTATGACAAGTAACTGTAATTTCGATACTAATTATTGCAAGTAACTGTAACTTCGTTACTAATTATGAGAAGTAACTGTAATTTCGATGCAAATTATGACAGGTAACTGTAACTTCGTTAGTAATTATGAAAAGTAACTGTAATTTCGTTACAAATTATGGCAGGTAACAGTACCTTCGATACTAATTATGACAGGTAACTGTAACTTCACTACTAAATATGACAGGGAACTGTAATTTCGATACAAATTATGGCAGATAACTGTAACTTTGATACTAATTATGACAGGTAACAGTAACTTCGATACTAATTATGACAAGTATCTGTAACTTCGTTACTAATTATGACAAGTAACTCTAATTTTGATAAAAAATTATGGCAGGTAACTGTAACTTCGTTACTAATGATGACAAGTAACAGTAAATTCGATACAAACTATGGCAGGTAACTGTAACTTCGATACTAACTAAGACAGGTAACAGTAACTTCGATACTAATTATGGCAGGTACTGTAACTTCGATACTAATTATGACAGGTAACAGTAACTTCGATACTAATTATGACAAGTAACTGTAACTTCGATACTAATTATGAAAGGTAACTGTAACTTCGTTACTAATTATGACAAGTAACTGTAATTTCGTTACAAATTTGGCAGGTAATTGTAATTTCGATACTAATTATGACAGGTAACAGTAACTTCGATACTAATTAGGACAAGTAACAGTTACTTCGATACTAATTATGACAAGTAACTGTAACTTCGATACTAATTATGACAGGTAACTGTAACTTCGTTACTAATTATGACAAGTAACTATAACTTAGATACAAATTATGACAGGTAACTGTAACTTCGATACTTATTATGACAAGAAACTCTAACTACGTTACTAATTATGACAAGTAACTGTAATTTTGATAAAAAGTTATGGTAGGTAACTGTAACTTCAATACTAATTATGACAGGTAACAGTAACTTCAATACTAATTATGACAGGTAACAGTAACTTCGATACTAATTATGACAGGTAACTGTAACATTGTTATTAATTATGGCAAGTAACTTTAATTTCGATACTTATTATGGCAGGTAACTGCAACTTCGTTACTAATAATGACAAGTAACTGTAATTTCTATACTAATTATTGCAAGTAACTGTAACTTCGTTACTAATTATGACAAGTAACTGTAATTTCGATACAAATTATGGCAGGTAACTGTAATTTCGATACAAATTATGGCAGGTAACTGTAACTTCGATACTAATTACGACAGGTAACAGTAACTTCGATACTAATTATGACAAGTAGACAGTAACTTCATTCTAATTATGACAAGTAACTGTAATTTCGATACAAATTATGGCAGGTAACTGTAACTTCGATACTAATTATGGCAGGTAACAGTAACTTCGATACTAATAATGACAGAAAACAGTAACTTCGATACTAATTATGACAGGTAACAGTAACTTCGATAATAATTATGGCAGGTAACTGTAACTTCGATACTAATTATGACAAGTAACTGTAACTTCGATACTAATTATGACAGGTAACAGTAACTTCGCTACTAATTATGACAAGTACAGTAACTTCGATACTAATTATGACAAGTAACTGTAACTTCGATACTAATTATGACAGGTAACAGTAACTTCGATAATAATTATGGCAGGTAACTGTAACTTCGATACTAATTATGACAAGTAACTGTAACTTCGATACTAATTATGACAGGTAACTGCAACTTCGTTACTAATATTATGACAAGTAACTGTAATTTCTATACTAATTATGGCAAGTAACTGTAACTTCGTTACTAATTATGACAAGTAACTGTAATTTCGATACAAATTATGGCAGGTAACTGTAATTTCGATACAAATTATGGCAGGTAACTGTAATTTCGATACAAGTTATGGCAGGTAACTGTAACTTCGATACTAATTATGACAGGTAACAGTAACTTCGACACTAATTATGACAAGTAACAGTAACTTCATTCTAATTATGACAAGTAACTGTAATTTCGAAACAAATTATGGCAGGTAACTGTAACTTCGATACTAATTATGACAGGTAACAGTAACTTCGATACTAATTATGACAGAAAACAGTAACTTCGATACTAATTATGACAGGTAACTGTAACTTCGTTACTAATTATGACATGTAACTGATATTTCGATACAAATTATGGCAGGTAACTGTAACTTCGTTACTAATTATGACAAGTAACTGTAATTTCGGTACTAATTATGTCAGGTAACTGTAACTTCGATACTAATTATGGCAGGTAACAGTAACTTCGATACTAATTATGACAAGTAACTGTAACTTCGACACTAATTATGACAGAAAACAGTAACTTCGATACTAATTATGACAGGTAACAGTGACTTCGATAATAAATATGGCAGGTAACTGTAACTTCGATACTAATTATGACAAGTAACTGTAATTTCGATACAAATTATGGCAGGTAACTGTAATTTCGATACAAGTTATGGCAGGTAACTGTAACTTCGATACTAATTATGACAGGTAACAGTAACTTTGACACTAATTATGACAAGTAACAGTAACTTCATTCTAATTATGACAAGTAACTGTAATTTCGAAACTAATTATGGCAGGTAACTGTAACTTCGATACTAATTATGACAGGTAACAGTAACTTCGATACTAATTATGACAGAAAACAGTAACTTCGATACTAATTATGACAGGTAACTGTAACTTCGTTACTAATTATGACATGTAACTGTAATTTCGATACAAATTATGGCAGGTAACTGTAACTTCGTTACTAATTATGACAAGTAACTGTAATTTCGATACAAATTATGTCAGGTAACTGTAACTTCGATACTAATTATGGCAGGTAACTGTAACTTCGATACTAATTATGAGATATAACAGTAACTTCGATGCTATTTATGACAGGCAACTGCAACTTCGTTACTAATTATGACAAGTAACTGTAATTTCGATACTAATTATTGCAGGTAACTGTAACTTCGTTACTAATTATGAGAAGTAACTGTAATTTCGATGCAAATTATGACAGGTAACTGTAACTTCGTTACTAATTATGAAAAGAAACTGTAATTTCGTTACAAATTATGGCAGGTAACAGTACCTTCGATACTAATTATGACAGGTAACTGTAACTTCGATACTAATTATGTCAAGTAAATGTAACTTCGTTACTAATTATGACAAGTAACTCTAATTTTGATAAAAAATTATGGCAGGTAACTGTAACTTCGATACTAATTAACAAAGGTAACAGTAACTTCGATACTAATTATGACAGGTTACTGTAACATCGTTACTAATTATGTCAAGTAACTGTAACTTCGATACTAATTATGACAAGTAACTGTAACTTCGATACTTATTATGACAAGTAACTGTAACTTCCATACTAATTATGACAAGTAACTGTAACGTCGGTACTAATTGTGACAGGTAACAGTAACTTCGATATTAATTATGACAAGTAACAGTAACTTCGTTACTAATTATGACAAGTAACTGTAACTTCGATACTAATTATGACAGGTAACTGTACCTTCGTTACTAATTATGACATGTAACTGTAATTTCGATGCAAATTATGGCAGGTAACTGTAACTTCGTTACTAATTATGACAAGTAACTCTAATTTCGATACAAATTATGGCAGGTAACTGTTACTTCGATACTAATTATGGCAGGTAACTGTAACTTCGGTACTAATTATGAGATATAACAGTAACTTCAATGCTAATTATGACAGGTAACTGCAACTTCGTTACTAATTATGACAAGTAACTGTAATTTCGATACTAATTATTGCAGGTAACTGTAACTTCGTTACTAATTATGAGAAGTAACTGTAATTTCGATGCAAATTATGGCAGGTAATTGTAACTTCGATACTATTTATGACAAGTAACTGCAACTTCCATACTAATTATGACAAGTAACTCTAACATCGGTACTAATTGTGACAGGTAAAAGTAACTTCGATATTAATTATGACAAGTAACAGTAACTTCGATACTAATTATGACAAGTAACTGTAATTTCGATACAAATTTTGGCAGGTAACTGTAACTTCGATACTTATTATGACAGGTAACAGGAACTTTGATACTAATTATGACAAGTAACTTTAACTTCGATACTAATTATGGCAGGTAACTGTAACTTCGTTACTAATTATGACAAGTAACTGTAATTTCGATACAAACTATGGCAGGTAACTGTAACTTCGATAATAACTAAGACAGGTAACAGTAACTTCGATACTAATTATGACAAGTAACTGTAACTTCGATACTAATTATGAAAGGTAACTGTAACTTCGTTACTAATTATGACAAGTAACTGTAATTTCGTTACAAATTTGGCAGGTAATTGTAATTTCGATACTAATCATGACAGGTAACAGTAACTTCGATACTAATTAGGACAAGTAACAGTTACTTCGATACTTATTATGACAAGTAACTGTAACTTCGATACTAATTATGACAGGTAACTGTAACTTCGTTACTAATTAAGACAAGTAGCTGTAATTTCGATACAAATTATGGCAGGTAACTGTAACTTCGATACTAATTATGACAGGTAACAGTATCTTCGATACTAATTATGACAAGTAACTATAACTTCGATACAAATTATGACAGGTAACTGTAACTTCGATACTTATTATGACAAGAAACTCTAACTACGTTACTAATTATGACAAGTAACTGTAATTTTGGTAAAAAATTACGGTAGGTAACTGTAACTTCAAAACTAATTATGACAGGTAACAGTAACTTCGATACTAATTATGACAGGTAACTGTAACTACGTTACTAATTATGACAAGTAACTTTAATTTCGATACTAATTATGGCAGGTAACTGTATCTTCGTTACTAATTATGGCAAGTCCCTGTAATTTCGATACAAATTAGAGCAGGTAACTGTAATTTCGATACAAATTATGGCAGGTAACTGTAACTTCGATACTAATTATGACAGGTAACAGTAACTTCGCTACTAATTATGACAAGTAACAGTAACTTCATTCTAATTATCACAAGTAACTGTAATTTCGATACAAATTATGGCAGGTAACTGTAACTTCGATACTAATTATGACAGGTAGCAGTAACTTCGATACCACATTATGACAGGTAACTGCAACTTCGTTACAAATAATGACAAGTAACTGTAATTTCTATACTAATTATGGCAAGTAACTGTAACTTCGTTACTAATTATGACAAGTAACTGTAATTTCGATACAAATTATGGCAGGTAACTGTAATTTCGATACAAATTATGGCAGGTAACTGTAACTTCGATACTAATTATGACAGGTAACAGTAACTTGGATACCAATTATGACAAGTAAACAGTAACTTCATTCTAATTATGACAAGTAACTGTAATTTCGATACAAATTATGGCAGGTAACTGTAACTTCGATACTAATTATGGCAGGTAACAGTAACTTCGATACTAATAATGACAGAAAACAGTAATTTCGATACTAATTATGACAGGTAACAGTAACTTCGATAATAATTATGGCAGGTAACTGTAACTTCGATACTAATTATGACAAGTAACTGTAACTTCGATACTAATTATGACAGGTAACAGTAACTTCGATACTAATTATGACAAGTAACAGTAACTTCGATACTAATTATGACAAGTAACTGTAACTTCGATACTAATTATGACAGGTAACAGTATCTTCGACAATAATTATGGCAGGTAACTGTAACTTCGATACTAATTATGGCAAGTAACTGTAACTTCGATACTAATTATGACAGGTAACTGCAACTTCGTTACTAATTATGACAAGTAACTGTAATTTCTATACTAATTATGGCAAGTAACTGTAACTTCATTACTAATTATGACAAGTAACTGTAATTTCGATACAAATTATGGCAGGTAACTGTCATTTCGATACAAATTATGGCAGGTAACAGTAACTTCGATTCTAATTATGACAGGTAACAGTAACTTCGATACTAATTATGACAAGTAACAGTAACTTCATTTTAATTATGACAAGTAACTGTAATTTCGATACAAATTATGGCAGGTAACTGTAACTTCGATACTAATTATGACAGGTAACAGTAACTTCAATACTAATTATGACAGAAAACAGTAACTTCGATACTAATTATGACAGGTAACAGTAACTTCGATAATAAATATGGCAGGTAACTGTAACTTCGATACTAATTATGACAAGTAACTGTAACTTCGATACTAATTATGACAGGTAACTGTAACTTCGTTACTAATTATGACAAGTAATTGTAACTTCGATACGAATTATGACAGGTAACTGTAACTTCGTTACTAATTATGACATGTAACTGTAATTTCGATACAAATTATGGCAGGTAACTGTAACTTCGTTACTAATTATGACAAGCAACTGTAATTTCGATACAAATTATGGCAGGTAACTGTAACTTCGATACTAATTATGGCAGGAAACTGTAACTTCAATACTAATTATGAGATGTAACAGTAACTTCGATGCTAATTATGACAGGTAACTGCAACTTCGTTACTAATTATGACAAGTAACTGTAATTTCGATGCTAATTATTGCAGGTAACTGTAACTTCGTTACTAATTATGAGAAGTACCTGTAATTTCGATGCAAATTATGACAGGTAACTGTAACTTCGTTAGTAATTATGAAAAGTAACTGTAATTTCGTTACAAATTATGGCAGGTAACAGTACCTTCGATACTAATTATGACAGGTAACTGTAACTTCGATACTAAATATGTCAAGGAACTGTAATTTCGATACAAAATATGGCAGATAACTGTAACTTTGATACTAATTATGACAGGTAACAGTAACTTCGATACTAATTATGACAGGTAACAGTAACTTCGATAATAATTATGGCAGGTAACTGTAACTTCGATACTAATTATGAAAAGTAACTGTAACGTCGATACTAATTATGACAGGTAAGAGTAACTTCGATACTAATTATGACAAGTAAACAGTTACTTCATTCTAATTATGACAAGTAACTGGAATTTCGATACAAATTATGGCAGGTAACTGTAACTTCGATACTAATTATGGCAGGTAACAGTAACTTCGATACTAATAATGACAGAAAACAGTAACTTCGATACTAATTATGACAGGTAACAGTAACTTCGATAATAATTATGGCAGGTAACTGTAACTTCGATACTTATTATGACAAGTAACTGTAACTTCGATACTAATTATGACAGGTAACAGTAACTTCGATACTAATTATGACAAGTAAAAGTAACTTCGATACTAATTATGACAAGTTACTGTAACTTCGATACTAATTATGACAGGTAACAGTAACTTCGATAATAATTATGGCAGGTAACTGTAACTTCGATACTAATTATGACAAGTAATTGTAACTTCGATACTAATTATGACAGGTAACTGCAACTTCGTTACTAATTATGACAAGTAACTGGAATTTCTATACTAATTATGGCAAGTAACTGTAACTTCGTTACTAATTATGACAAGTAACTGTAATTTCGATACTAATTATGGCAGGTAACTGTCATTTCGATACAAATTATGGCAGGTAACAGTAACTTCGATACTAATTATGACAGGTAACAGTAACTTCGATACTAATTATGACAAGTAACAGTAACTTCATTCTAATTATGACAAGTAACTGTAATTTCGATACAAATTATGGCAGGTAACTGTAACTTCGATACTAATTAAGACAGGTAACAGTAACTTCGATACTAATTATGACCGGTAACAGTAACTTCGATAATAATTATGGCAGGTAACTGTAACTTCGATACTAATTATGACAAGTAACTGTAACTTCGATACTAATTATGACAGGTAACTGTAACTTCGTTACTAATTATGACATGTAACTGTAATTTCGATACAAATTATGGCAGGTAACTGTAACTTCGTTAATAATTATGACAAGCAACTGTAATTTCGATACAAATTATGGCAGGTAACTGTAACTTCGATACTAATTATGGCAGGAAACTGTAACTTCGATACTAATTATGAGATGTAACAGTAACTTCGATGCTTATTATGACAGGTAACTGCAACTTCGTTACTAATTATGACAAGTAACTGTAATTTCGATACTAATTATTGCAGGTAACTGTAACTTCGTTACTAATTATGAGAAGTAACTGTAATTTCGATGCAAATTATGACAGGTAACTGTAACTTCGATAGTAATTATGAAAAGTAACTGTAATTTCGTTACAAATTATGGCAGGTAACAGTACCTTCGATACTAATTATGACAGGTAACTGTAACTTCGATACTAATTATGACAAGGAACTGTAATTTCGATACAAATTATGGCAGATAACTGTAACTTTGATACTAATTATGACAGGTAACAGTAACTTCGATACTAATTATGACAAGTAACTGTAACTTCGTTACTAATTATGACAAGTAACTCTAGTTTTGATAAAAAATTATGGCAGGTAACTGTAACTTCGATACTAATTAATACAGGTAACAGTAACTTCGATACTAATTATGACAGGTTACTGTAACATCGTTACTAATTATGTCAAGTAACTGTAACTTCGATACTAATTATGACATGTAACTGTAACTTCGATACTTATTTTGACAGGTAACTGTAACTTCATTACTAATTATGACAAGAAACTGTAACTTCGATACTAATTATGACAGGTAATTGTAACGTCGATGCTAATTATGACAAGTAACTGTAACTTCCATACTAATTATGACAAGTAACTGTAACGTCGGTACTAATTGTGACAGGTAACAGTAACTTTGATATTAATTATGACAAGTAACAGTAACTTCGATACTAATTATGACAAGTAACTCTAATTTCGATACAAATTATGGCAGGTAACTGTAACTTCGATACTAATTATGGCAGGTAACTGTAACTTCGGTACTAATTATGAGATATAACAGTAACTTCGATGCTAATTATGACAGGTAACTGCAACTTCGTTACTTATTATGACAAGTAACTGTAATTTCGATACTAATTATTGCAGGTAACTGTAACTTCGTTACTTATTATGAGAAGTAACTGTAATTTCGATGCAAATTATGACAGGTAATTGTAACTTCGTTACTAATTATGAAAAGTAACTGTAATTTCGTTACAAATTATGGCAGGTAACAGTACCTTCGATACTAATTATGACAGGAAACTGTAACTTCGATACTAATTATGACAAGGAACTGTATTTTCGATACAAATTATGGCAGGTAATTGTAACTTCGATACTATTTATAACAAGTAACTGTAACTTCCATACTAATTATGACAAGTAACTCTAACGTCGGTACTAATTGTGACAGGTAAAAGTAACATCGATATTAATTATGACAAGGAACAGTAACTTCGATACTAATTATGACACGTAACTGTAATTTCGATACAAATTTTGGCAGGTAACTGTAACTTCGATACATATTGTGACAGGTAACAGGAACTTTGATACTAATTATGACAAGTAACTGTAACTTCGATACTAATTATGACAAGTAACTGTAATTTCGTTACAAATTTGGCAGGTTATTTTAATTTCGATACTAATTATGACAGGTAACAGTAACTTCGATACTAATAATGGCAGGTACTGTAACTTCGATACTAATTATGACAGGTAACAGTAACTTCGATACTAATTATGACAAGTAACTGTAACTTCGATACTTATTATGAAAGGTAACTGTAACTTCGTTACTAATTGTGAAAGTAACTGTAATTTCGTTACAAATTTGGCAGGTAATTTTAATTTCGATACTAATTATGACAGGTAACAGTAACTTCGATACTAATTAGGACAAGTAACAGTTACTTCGATACTAATTATGACAAGTAACTGTAACTTCGATACTAATTATGACAGGTAACTGTAACTTCGTTACTAATTATGACAAGTAGCTGTAATTTCGATAAAAATTATGGCAGGTAACTGTAACTTCGATACTAATTATGACAGGTAACAGTATCTTCGATACTAATTATGACAAGTAACTATAACTTCGATACAAATTATGACAGGTAACTGTAACTTCGATACTTATTATGACAAGAAACTCTAACTACGTTACTAATTATGACAAGTAACTGTAATTTTGATAAAAATTACGGTAGGTAACTGTAACTTCAAAACTAATTATGACAGGTAACAGTAACTTCGATACTAATTATGACAGGTAACTGTAACTTCGTTACTAATTATGACAAGTAACTTTAATTTCGATACTAATTATAGCAGGTAACTGTATCTTCGTTACTAATTATGACAAGTAACTGTAATTTCGATACAAATTATGGCAGGTAACTGTAATTTCGATACAAATTATGGCAGGTAACTGTAACTCGATACTAATTATGACAGGTAACAGTAACTTGGATACTAATTATGACAAGTAAACAGTAACTTCATTCTAATTATGACAAGTAACTGTAATTTCGATACAAATTATGGCAGGTAACTGTAACTTCGATACTAATTATGGCAGGTAACAGTAACTTCGATACTAATAATGACAGAAAACAGTTATTTCGATACTAATTATGACAGGTAACAGTAACTTCGATGCAAATTATGGCAGGTAACTGTAACATCGATACTAATTATGACAAGTAACTGTAACTTCGTTACTAATTATGAGAAGTATTTGTAATTTCGATGCAAATTATGACAGGTAACTGTAACTTCGATAGTAATTATGAAAAGTAACTGTAATTTCGTTACAAATTATGGCAGGTAACAGTACCTTCGATACTAATTATGACAGGTAACTGTAACTTCGATACTAATTATGACAAGGAACTGTAATTTCGATACAAATTATGGCAGATAACTGTAACTTTGATACTAATTATGACAGGTAACAGTAACTTCGATACTAATTATGACAAGTAACTGTAACTTCGTTACTAATTATGACAAGTAACTCTAATTTTGATAAAAAATTATGGCAGGTAACTGTAACTTCGATACTAATTAATACAGGTAACAGTAACTTCGATACTAATTATGACAGGTTACTGTAACATCGTTACTAATTATGTCAAGTAACTGTAACTTCGATACTAATTATGACAAGTAACTGTAACTTCGATACTTATTATGACAGGTAACTGTAACTTCATTACTAATTATGACAAGAAACTGTAACTTCGATACTAATTATGACAGGTAATTGTAACGTCGATGCTAATTATGACAAGTAACTGTAACTTCCATACTAATTATGACAAGTAACTGTAACGTCGGTACTAATTATGACAGGTTACAGTAACTTTGATATTAATTATGACAAGTAACAGTAACTTCGATACTAATTATGACAAGTAACTCTAATTTCGATACAAATTATGTCAGGTAACTGTAATTTCGATACTAATTATGGCAGGTAACTGTAACTTCGGTACTAATTATGAGATATAACAGTAACTTCGATGCTAATTATGACAGGTAACTGCAACTTCTTTACTAATTATGACAAGTAACTGTAATTTCGATACTAATTATTGCAGGTAACTGTAACTTCGTTACTAATTATGACAAGTAACTGTAATTTTGATAAAAATTACGGTAGGTAACTGTAACTTCAAAACTAATTATGACAGGTAACAGTAACTTCGATACTAATTATGACAGGTAACTGTAACTTCGTTACTAATTATGACAAGTAACTTTAATTTCGATACTAATTATGGCAGGTAACTGTATCTTCGTTACTAATTATGACAAGTAACTGTAATTTCGATACAAATTATGGCAGGTAACTGTAATTTCGATACAAATTATGGCAGGTAACTGTAACTTCGATACTAATTATGACAGGTAACAGTAACTTGGATACTAATTATGACAAGTAAACAGTAACTTCATTCTAATTATGACAAGTAACTGTAATTTCGATACAAATTATGGCAGGTAACTGTAACTTCGATACTAATTATGGCAGGTAACAGTAACTTCGATACTAATAATTACAGAAAACAGTTATTTCGATACTAATTATGACAGGTAACAGTAACTTCGATAATAATTATGGCAGGTAACTGGAACTTCGATACTAATTATGACAAGTAACTGTAACTTCGATACTAATTATGACAGGTAACAGTAACTTCGATACCAATTATGACAAGTAACAGTAACTTCGATACTAATTATGACAAGTAACTGTAACTTCGATACTAATTATGACAGGTAACAGTATCTTCGACAATAATTATGGCAGGTAACAGTAACTTCGATACTAATTATGACAAGTAACTGTAACTTCGATACTAATTATGACAGGTAACTGCAACTTCGTTACTAATTATGACAAGTAACTGTAATTTCTATACTAATTATGGCAAGTAACTGTAACTTCGTTACTAATTATGACAAGTAACTGTAATTTCGATACAAATTATGGCAGGTAACTGTCATTTCGATACAAATTATGGCAGGTAACCGTAACTTCGATACTAATTATGACAGGTAACAGTAACTTCGATACTAATTATGACAAGTAACAGTAACTTCATTCTAATTATGACAAGTAACTGTAATTTCGATACAAATTATGGCAGGTAACTGTAACATCGATACTAATTATGACAGGTAACAGTAACTTCAATACTAATTATGACAGAAAACAGTAACATCGATACTAATTATGACAGGTAACAGTAACTTCGATAATAAATATGGCAGGTAACTGTAACTTCGATACTAATTATGACAAGTAACTGTAATTTCGATACAAATTATGGCAGGTAACTGTAACTTCGATACTAATTATGGCAGGAAACTGTAACTTCAATACTAATTATGAGATGTAACAGTAACTTCGATGCTAATTATGACAGGTAACTGCAACTTCGTTACTAATTATGACAAGTAACTGTAATTTCGATACTAATTATTGCAGGTAACTGTAACTTCGTTACTAATTATGAGAAGTAACTGTAATTTCGATGCAAATTATGACAGGTGACTGTAACTTCGTTAGTAATTATGAAAAGTAACTGTAATTTCGTTACAAATTATGGCAGGTAACAGTACCTTCGATACTAATTATGACAGGTAACTGTAACTTCGATACTAAATATGACAAGGAACTGTAATTTCGATACAAAATATGGCAGATAACTGTAACTTTGATACTAATTATGACAGGTAACAGTAACTTCGATACTAATTATGACAAGTAACTGTAACTTCGATACTAATTATGAAAGGTAACTGTACCTTCGTTACTAATTATGACAAGTAACTGTAATTTCGTTACAAATTTGGCAGGTAATTGTAATTTCGATACTAATTATGACAGGTAACAGTTACTTCGATACTAATTAGGACAAGTAACAGTTACTTCGATACTAATTATGACAAGTAACTGTAACTTCGATACTAATTATGACAGGTAACTGTAACTTCGTTACTAATTATGACAAGTAACTGTAATTTCGATACAAATTATGGCAGGTAACTGTAACTTCGATACTAGTTATGACAGGTAACAGTATCTTCGATACTTATTATGACAAGTAACTATAACTTCGATACAAATTATGACAGGTAACTGTAACTTCGATACTTATTATGACAAGAAACTCTAACTACGTTACTAATTATGACAAGTAACTGTAATTTTGATAAAAAATTATGGTAGGTAACTGTAACTTCAATACTAATTATGGCAGGTAACTGTATCTTCGTTACTAATTATGGCAAGTCCCTGTAATTTCGATACAAATTAGAGCAGGTAACTGTAATTTCGATACAAATTATGGCAGGTAACTGTAACTTCGATACTAATTATGACAGGTAACAGTAACTTCGCTACTAATTATGACAAGTAACAGTAACTTCATTCTAATTATCACAAGTAACTGTAATTTCGATACAAATTATGGCAGGTAACTGTAACTTCGATACTAATTATGACAGGTAGCAGTAACTTCGATACCCCATTATGACAGGTAACAGTAACTTCGATAATAATTATGGCAGGTAACTGTAACTTCGATACTAATTATGACAAGTAACTGTAACTTCGATACTAATTATGACAGGTAACAGTAACTTCGATACTAATTATGACAAGTAAACTGTTACTTCATTCTAATTATGAGAAGTAACTGAAATTTCGATACAAATTATGGCAGGTAACTGTAACTTCGATACTAATTATGGCAGGTAGCAGTAACTTCGATATTAATAATGACAGAAAACAGTAACTTCGATACTAATTATGACAGGTAACAGTAACTTCGATAATAATTATGGCAGGTAACTGTAACTTCGATACTAATTATGACAAGTAACTGTAACTTCGATACTAATTATGACAGGTAACAGTAACTTCGATACTAATTATGACAAGTAACAGTAACTTCGATACTAAGTATGACAAGTAACTGTAACTTCGATACTAATTATGACAGGTAACAGTAACTTCGATAATAATTATGGCAGGTAACTGTAACTTCGATACTAATTATGACAAGTAACTGTAACTTCGATACTAATTATGACAGGTAACTGCAACTTCGTTACTAATTATGACAAGTAACTGGAATTTCTATACTAATTATGGCAAGTAACTGTAACTTCGTTACTAATTATGACATGTAACTGTAATTTCGATACAAATTATGGCAGGTAACTGTCATTTCGATACAAATTATGGCAGGTAACAGTAACTTCGATACTAATTATGACAGGTACCAGTAACTTCGATACTAATTATGACAAGTAACAGTTACTTCATTCTAATTATGACAAGTAACTGTAATTTCGATACAAATTATGGCAGGTAACTGTAACTTCGATACTAATTATGACAGGTAACAGTAACTTCGATACTAATTATGACAGAAAACAGTAATTTCGATACTAATTATGACAGGTAACAGTAACTTCGATAATAATTATGGCAGGTAACTGTAACTTCGATACTAATTATGACAAGTAACTGTAACTTCGATACTAATTATGACAGGTAACTGTAACTTCGTTACTAATTATGACATGTAACTGTAATTTCGATACAAATTATGGCAGGTAACTGTAACTTCGTTAATAATTATGACAAGCAACTGTAATTTCGATACAAATTATGGCAGGTAACTGTAACTTCGATACTAATTATGGCAGGAAACTGTAACTTCGATACTAATTATGAGATGTAACAGTAACTTCGATGCTAATTATGACAGGTAACTGCAACTTCGTTACTAATTATGACAAGTAACTGTAATTCCGATACTAATTATTGCAGGTAACTGTAACTTCGTTACTAATTATGAGAAGTAACTGTAATTTCGATGCAAATTATGACAGGTAACTGTAACTTCGATAGTAATTATGAAAAGTAACTGTAATTTCGTTACAGATTATGGCAGGTAACAGTACCTTCGATACTAATTATGACAGGTAACTGTAACTTCGATACTAACTATGACAAGGAACTGTAATTTCGATACAAATTATGGCAGATAACTGTAACTTTGATACTAATTATGACAGGTAACAGTAACTTCGATACTAATTATGACAAGTAACTGTAACTTCGTTACTAATTATGACAAGTAACTCTAATTTTGATAAAAAATTATGGCAGGTAACTGTAACTTCGATACTAATTATGACAGGTAACAGTAACTTCGCTACTAATTATGACAAGTAACAGTAACTTCATTCTAATTATCACAAGTAACTGTAATTTCGATACAAATTATGGCAGGTAACTGTAACTTCGATACTAATTATGACAGGTAGCAGTAACTTCGATACCCCATTATGACAGGTAACAGTAACTTCGATAATAATTATGGCAGGTAACTGTAACTTCGATACTAATTATGACAAGTAACTGTAACTTCGATACTAATTATGACAGGTAACAGTAACTTCGATACTAATTATGACAAGTAAACTGTTACTTCATTCTAATTATGAGAAGTAACTGAAATTTCGATACAAATTATGGCAGGTAACTGTAACATCGATACTAATTATGGCAGGTAGCAGTTACTTCGATATTAATAATGACAGAAAACAGTAACTTCGATACTAATTATGACAGGTAACAGTAACTTCGATAATAATTATGGCAGGTAACTGTAACTTCGATACTAATTATGACAAGTAACTGTAACTTCGATACTAATTATGACAGGTAACAGTAACTTCGATACTAATTATGACAAGTAACAGTAACTTCGATACTAAGTATGACAAGTAACTGTAACTTCGATACTAATTATGACAGGTAACAGTAACTTCGATAATAATTATGGCAGGTAACTGTAACTTCGATACTAATTATGACAAGTAACTGTAACTTCGATACTAATTATGACAGGTAACTGCAACTTCGTTACTAATTATGACAAGTAACTGGAATTTCTATACTAATTATGGCAAGTAACTGTAACTTCGTTACTAATTATGACATGTAACTGTAATTTCGATACAAATTATGGCAGGTAACTGTCATTTCGATACAAATTATGGCAGGTAACAGTAACTTCGATACTAATTATGACAGGTACCAGTAACTTCGATACTAATTATGACAAGTAACAGTTACTTCATTCTAATTATGACAAGTAACTGTAATTTCGATACAAATTATGGCAGGTAACTGTAACTTCGATACTAATTATGACAGGTAACAGTAACTTCGATACTAATTATGACAGAAAACAGTAATTTCGATACTAATTATGACAGGTAACAGTAACTTCGATAATAATTATGGCAGGTAACTGTAACTTCGATACTAATTATGACAAGTAACTGTAACTTCGATACTAATTATGACAGGTAACTGTAACTTCGTTACTAATTATGACATGTAACTGTAATTTCGATACAAATTATGGCAGGTAACTGTAACTTCGTTAATAATTATGACAAGCAACTGTAATTTCGATACAAATTATGGCAGGTAACTGTAACTTCGATACTAATTATGGCAGGAAACTGTAACTTCGATACTAATTATGAGATGTAACAGTAACTTCGATGCTAATTATGACAGGTAACTGCAACTTCGTTACTAATTATGACAAGTAACTGTAATTCCGATACTAATTATTGCAGGTAACTGTAACTTCGTTACTAATTATGATGGTTACTGTAACATCGTTACTAATTTTGTCAAGTAACTGTAACTTCTATACTAATTATGACAAGTAACTGTAACTTCGATACTTATTTTGACAGGTAACTGTAACTTCATTACTAATTATGACAAGAAACTGTAACTTCGATACTAATTATGACAGGTAATTGTAACGTCGATGCAAATTATGACAAGTAACTGTAACTTCCATACTAATTATGACAAGTAACTGTAACGTCGGTACTAATTGTGACTGGTAACAGTAACTTTGATATTAATTATGACAAGTAACAGTAACTTCGATACTAATTATGACAAGTAACTCTAATTTCGATACAAATTATGTCAGGTAACTGTAATTTCGATACTAATTATGGCAGGTAACTGTAACTTCGGTACTAATTATGAGATATAACAGTAACTTCGATGCTAATTATGACAGGTAACTGCAACTTCGTTACTAATTATGACAAGTAACTGTAATTTCGATACTAATTATTGCAGGTAACTGTAACTTCGTTACTAATTATGAGAAGTAACTGTAATTTCGATGCAATTTATGACAGGTCATTGTAACTTCGTTACTAATTATGAAAAGTAACTGTAATTTAGTTACAAATTATGGCAGGTAACAGTACCTTCGATACTAATTATGACAGGTAACTGTAATTTCGATACTAATTATGACAAGGAACTGTAATTTCGATACAAATTATGGCAGGTAATTGTAACTTCGATACTATTTATGACAAGTAACTGTAACTTCCATACTAATTATGACAAGTAACTCTAACGTCGTTACTAATTGTGACAGGTAAATGTAACTTCGATATTAATTATGACAAGTAACAGTAACTTCGATACTAATTATGACAAGTAACTGTAATTTCGATACAAATTTTGGCAGGTAACTGTAACTTCGATAATTATTGTGACAGGTAACAGGAACTTTGATACTAATTATGACAAGTAACTGTAACTTCGATACTAATTATGGCAGGTAACTGTAACTTCGTTACTAATTATGACAAGTAACTGTAATTTCGATACAAACTATGGCAGGTTACTGTAACTTCGATACTAACTAAGACAGGTAACAGTAACTTCGATACTAATAATGGCAGGTACTGTAACTTCGATACTAATTATGACAGGTAACAGTAACTTCGATACTAATTATGACAAGTTACTGTAACTTCATTACTAATTATGAAAGGTAACTGTAACTTCGTTACTAATTATGACAAGTAACTGTAATTTCGTTACAAATTCGGCAGGTAATTTTAATTTCGATACTAATTATGACAGGTAACAGTAACTTCGATACTAATTAGGACAAGTAACAGTTACTTCGATACTAATTATGACAAGTAACTGTAACTTCGATACTAATTATGACAGGTAACTGTAACTTCGTTATTAATTATGACAAGTAGCTGTAATTTCGATAAAAATTATGGCAGGTAACTGTAACTTCGATACTAATTATGACAGGTAACAGTATCTTCGATACTAATTATGACAAGTAACTATAACTTCGATACAAATTATGACAGGAAACTGTAACTTCGATACTTATTATGACAAGAAACTCTAACTACGTTACTAATTATGACAATTAAATGTAATTTTGATAAAAATTACGGTAGGTTACTGTAACTTCAAAACTAATTATGACAGGTAACAGTAACTTCGATACTAATTATGACAGGTAACTGTAACTTCGTTACTAATTATGACAAGTAACTTTAATTTCGATACTAATTATGGCAGGTAACTGTATCTTCGTTACTAGTTATGGCAAGTCCCTGTAATTTCGATACAAATTAGAGCAGGTAACTCTAATTTCGATACAAATTATGGCAGGTAACTGTAACTTCGATACTAATTATGACAGGTAACAGTAACTTCGCTACTAATTATGACAAGTAACAGTAACTTCATTCTAATTTTCACAAGTAACTGTAATTTCGATACAAATTATGGCAGGTAACTGTAACTTCGATACTAATTATGACAGGTAGCAGTAACTTCGATACCTCATTATGACAGGTAACTGCAACTTCGTTACTAATAATGACAAGTAACTGTAATTTCTATACTAATTATGGCAAGTAACTGTAACTTCGTTACTAATTATGACATGTAACTGTAATTTCGATACAAATTATGGCAGGTAACTGTAACTTCGATACTAATTATGGCAGGTAACAGTAAATTCGATACTAATAATGACAGAAAACAGTAACTTCGATACTAATTATGACAGGTAACAGTAACTTCGATAATAATTATGGCAGGTAACTGTAACTTCGATACTAATTATGACAAGTAACTGTAACTTCGATACTAATTATGACAGGTAACAGTAACTTCGATACTAATTATGACAAGTAACAGTAACTTCGATACTAATTATGACAAGTAACTGTAACTTCGATACTAATTATGACAGGTAACTGTATCTTCGACAATAATTATGGCAGGTAACTGTAACTTCGATACTAATTATGACAAGTAACTGTAACTTCGATACTAATTATGACAGGTGACTGCAACTTCGTTACTAATTATGACAAGTAACTGTAATTTCTAAACTAATTATGGCAAGTAACTGTAACTGCGTTACTAATTATGACAAGTAACTGTAATTTCGATACAAATTATGGCAGGTAACTGTAACTTCGATACTAATTATGGCAGGTAACAGTAAATTCGATACTAATTATGACAGAAAACAGTAACTTCGATACTAATTATGACAGGTAACAGTAACTTCGATAATAATTATGGCAGGTAACTGTAACTTAGATACTAATTATGACAAGTAACTGTAACTTCGATACTAATTATGACAGGTAACAGTAACTTCGATACTAATTATGACAAGTAACAGTAACTTCGATACTAATTATGACAAGTAACTGTAACTTCGATACTAATTATGACAGGTAACTGTATCTTCGACAATAATTATGGCAGGTAACTGTAACTTCGATACTAATTATGACAAGTAACTGTAACTTCGATACTAATTATGACAGGTAACTGCAACTTCGTTACTAATTATGACAAGTAACTGTAATTTCTATACTAATTATGGCAAGTAACTGTAACTTCGTTACTAATTATGACAAGTAACTGTAATTTCGATACAAATTATGGCAGGTAACTGTCATTTCGATAAACATTATGGTAGGTAACAGTAACTTCAATACTAATTATGACAGGTAACAGTAACTTCGATACTAATTATGACAAGTAACAGTAACTTCATTCTAATTATGACAAGTAACTGTAATTTAGATACAAATTATGGCAGGTAACTGTAACTTCGATACTAATTATGACAGGTAACAGTAACTTCGATACTAATTATGACAGAAAACAGTAACATCGATACTAATTATGACAGGTAACAGTAACTTCGATAATAAATATGGCAGGTAACTGTAACTTCGATACTAATTATGACAAGTAACTGTAACTTCGATACTAATTATGACAGGTAACTGTAACTTCGTTACTAATTATGACAAGTAACTGTAACTTCGATACGAATTATGACAGGTAACTGTAACTTCGTTACTAATTATGACATGTAACTGTAATTTCGATACAAATTATGGCAGGTAACTGTAACTTCGTTACTAATTATGACAAGCAACTGTAATTTCGATACAAATTATGGCAGGTAACTGTAACTTCGATACTAATTTTGGCAGGAAACTTTAACTTCAATACTAATTATGAGATGTAACAGTAACTTCGATGCTAATTATGACAGGTAACTGCAACTTCGTTACTAATTATGACAAGTAACTGTAATTTCGATACTAATTATTGCAGGTAACTGTAACTTCGTTACTAATTATGAGAAGTAACTGTAATTTCGATGCAAATTATGACAGGTAACTGTAACTTCGTTAGTAAATATGAAAAGTAAATGTAATTTCGTTACAAATTATGGCAGGTAACAGTACCTTCGATACTAATTATGACAGGTAACTGTAACTTCGATACTAAATATGACAAGGAACTGTAATTTCGATACAAATTATGGCAGATAACTGTAACTTTGATACTAATTATGACAGGTAACAGTAACTTCGATACTAATTATGACAAGTAACTGTAACTTCGTTACTAATTATGACAAGTAACTCTAATTTTGATAAAAAATTATGGCAGGTAACTGTAACTTCGTTACTAATTATGACAAGTAGCTGTAATTTCGATACAAACTATGGCAGGTAACTGTAACTTCGATACTAACTAAGACAGGTAACAGTAACTTCGATACTAATTATGGCAGGTACTGTAACTTCGATACTAATTATGACAGGTAACAGTAACTTCGATACTAATTATGACAAGTAACTGTAACTTCGATACTAATTATGAAAGGTTACTGTAACTTCGTCACTAATTATGACAAGTAACTGTTATTTCGTTACAAATTTGGCAGGTAATTGTAATTTCGATACTAATTATGACAGGTAACAGTTACTTCGATACTAATTAGGACAAGTAACAGTTACTTCGATACTAATTATGACAAGTAACTGTAACTTCGATACTAATTATGTCAGGTAACTGTAACTTCGTTACTAATTATGACAAGTAACTGTAATTTCGATACAAATTATGGCAGGTAACTGTAACTTCGATACTAATTATGACAGGTAACAGTATCTTCGATACTTATTATGACAAGTAACTATAACTTCGATACAAATTATGACAGGTAACTGTAACTTCGATACTTATTATGACAAGATACTCTAACTACGTTACTAATTATGACAAGTAACTGTAATTTTGATAAAAAATTATGTAGGTAACTGTAACTTCAATACTTATTATGACAGGTAACAGTAACTTCGATACTAATTATGACAGGTAACTGTAACTTCGTTACTAATTATGACAAGTAACTTTAATTTCGATACTAATTATGGCAGGTAACTGTATCTTCGTTACTAATTATGGCAAGTCCCTGTAATTTCGATACAAATTAGAGCAGGTAACTGTAATTTCGATACAAATTATGGCAGGTAACTGTAACTCCGATACTAATTATGACAGGTAACAGTAACTTCGCTACTAATTATGACAAGTAACAGTAACTTCATTCTAATTATCACAAGTAACTGTAATTTCGATACAAATTATGGCAGGTAACTGTAACTTCGATACTAATTATGACAGGTAGCAGTAACTTCGATACCCCATTATGACAGGTAACTGCAACTTCGTTACTAATAATGACAAGTAACTGTAATTTCGATACAAATTATGGCAGGTAACTGTAATTTCGATACAAATTATGGCAGGTAACTGTAACTTCGATACTAATTATGACAGGTAACAGTAACTTCGATACTAATTATGGCAAGTAACTGTAACTTCGTTACTAATTATGACAAGTAACTGTAATTTCGATACAAATTATGGCAGGTAACTGTAATTTCGATACAAATTATGGCAGGTAACTGTAACTTCGATACTAGTTATGACAGGTAACAGTAACTTCGATAAGAATTATGACAAGTAAACAGTAACTTCATTCTAATTATGACATGTAACTGTAATTTCGATACAAATTATGGCAGGTAACTGTAACTTCGATACTAATTATGGCAGGTAACAGTAACTTCGATACTAATAATGACAGAAAACAGTAACTTCGATACTAATTATGACAGGTAACAGTAACTTCGATAATAATTATGGCAGGTAACTGTAACTTCGATACTAATTATGACAAGTAACTGTTACTTCGATACTAATTATGACAGGTAACAGTAACTTCGATACTAATTATGACAAGTAACAGTAACTTCGATACTAATTATGACAAGTAACTGTAACTTCGATACTAATTATGACAGGTAACAGTAATTTCGATAATAATTATGGCAGGTAACTGTAACTTCGATACTAATTATGACAAGTAACTGTAACTTCTATACTAATTATGACAGGTAACTGCAACTTCGTTACTAATTATGACAAGTAACTGTAATTTCTATACTCATTATGGCAAGTAACTGTAACTTCGTTACTAATTATGACAAGTAACTGTAATTTCGATACAAATTATGGCAGGTAACTGTCATTTCGATACAAATTATGGCAGGTAACAGTAACTTCGATACTAATTATGACAGGTAACAGTTACTTCGATACTAATTATGACAAGTAACAGTAACTTCATTCTAATTATGACAAGTAACTGTAATTTCGATACAAATTATGGCAGGTAACTGTACCTTCGATACTAATTATAACAGGTAACAGTAACTTCGATACTAATTATGACAGAAAACAGTAATTTCGATACTAATTATGACAGGTAACAGTAACTTCGATAATAATTATGGCAGGTAACTGTAACTTCGATACTAATTATGACAAGTAACTGTAACTTCGTTACTAATTATGACAAGTAACTCTAATTTTGATAAAAAATTATGGCAGGTAACTGTAACTTCGATACTAATTAATACAGGTAACAGTAACTTCGATACTAATTATGACAGGTTACTGTAACATCGTTACTAATTATGTCAAGTAACTGTAACTTCGATACTAATTATGACAAGTAACTGTAACTTCGATACTTATTATGACAGGTAACTGTAACTTCATTACTAATTATGACAAGAAACTGTAACTTCGATACTAATTATGACAGGTAATTGTAACGTCGATGCTAATTATGACAAGTAACTGTAACTTCCATACTAATTATGGCAAGTAACTGTAACGTCGGTACTAATTGTGACTGGTAACAGTAACTTTGATATTAATTATGACAAGTAACAGTAACTTCGATACTAATTATGACAAGTAACTCTAATTTCGATACAAATTATGTCAGGTAACTGTAATTTCGATAGTAATTATGGCAGGTAACTGTAACTTCGGTACTAATTATGAGATATAACAGTAACTTCGATGCTAATTATGACAGGTAACTGCAACTTCGTTACTAATTATGACAAGTAACTGTAATTTCGATACTAATTATTGCTGGTAACTGTAACTTCGTTACTAATTATGAGAAGTAACTGTAATTTCGATGCAAATTATGACAGTTAATTGTAACTTCGTTACTAATTATGAAAAGTAACTGTAATTTCGTTACAAATTATGGCAGGTAACAGTACCTTCGATACTAATTATGACAGGTAACTGTAACTTCGATACTAGTTATGACAAGGAACTGTAATTTCGATACAAATTATGGCAGGTAATTGTAACTTCGATACTATTTATGACAAGTAACTGTAACTTCCATACTAATTATGACAAGTAACTCTAACGTCGGTACTAATTGTGACAGGTAAAAGTAACTTCGATATTAATTATGACAAGTAACAGTAACTTCGATACTAATTATGACAAGTAACTGTAATTTCGATACAAATTTTGGCAGGTAACTGTAACTTCGATACTTATTGTGACAGGTAACAGAAACTTTGATACTAATTATGACAAGTAACTGTAACTTCGATACTAATTATGGCAGGTAACTGTAACTTCGTTACTAATTATGACAAGTAACTGTAATTTCGATACAAACTATGGCAGGTTACTGTAACTTCGATACTAACTAAGACAGGTAACAGTAACTTCGATACTAATAATGGCAGGTACTGTAACTTCGATACTAATTATGACAGGTAACAGTAACTTCGATACTAATTATGACAAGTTACTGTAACTTCAATACTAATTATGAAAGGTAACTGTAACTTCGTTACTAATTATGACAAGTAACTGTAATTTCGTTACAAATTTGGCAGGTAATTTTAATTTCGGTACTAATTATGACAGGTAACAGTAACTTCGATACTAATTAGGACAAGTAACAGTTACTTCGATACTAATTATGACAAGTAACTGTAACTTCGATACTAATTATGACAGGTAACTGTAACTTCGTTACTAATTATGACAAGTAGCTGTAATTTCGATAAAAATTATGGCAGGTAACTGTAACTTCGATACTAATTATGACAGGTACCAGTATCTTCGATACTAATTATGACAAGTAACTATAACTTCGATACAAATTATGACAGGTAACTGTAACTTCGATACTTATTATGACAAGAAACTCTAACTACGTTACTAATTATGACAAGTAACTGTAATTTTGATAAAAATTACGGTAGGTAACTGTAACTTCAAAACTAATTATGACAGGTAACAGTAACTTCGATACTAATTATGACAGGTAACTGTAACTTCGTTACTAATTATGACAAGTAACTTTAATTTCGATACTAATTATGGCAGGTAACTGTATCTTCGTTACTAATTATGGCAAGTCCCTGTAATTTCGATACAAATTAGAGCAGGTAACTGTAATTTCGATACAAATTATGGCAGGTAACTGTAACATCGATACTAATTATGGCAGGTAACAGTAAATTCGATACTAATAATGACAGAAAACAGTAACTTCGATACTAATTATGACAGGTAACAGTAACTTCGATAATAATTATGGCAGGTAACTGTAACTTCGATACTAATTATGACAAGTAACTGTAACTTCGTTACTAATAATGACAAGTAACTGTAATTTCTATACTAATTATGGCAAGTAACTGTAACTTCGTTACTAATTATGACAAGTAACTGTAATTTCGATACAAATTATGGCAGGTAACTGTAACTTCGATACTAATTATGACAGGTAACAGTATCTTCGATACTAATTATGACAAGTAACTATAACTTCGATACAAATTATGACAGGTAACTGTAACTTCGATACTTATTATGACAAGAAACTCTAACTACGTTACTAACTATGACAAGTAACTGTAATTTTGCTAAAAATTACGGTAGGTAACTGTAACTTCAAAACTAATTATGACAGGTAACAGTAACTTCGCTACTAATTATGACAAGTAACAGTAACTTAATTCTAATTATCACAAGTAACTGTAATTTCGATACAAATTATGGCAGGTAACTGTAACTTCGATACTAATTATGACAGGTAGCAGTAACTTCGATACCTCATTATGACAGGTAACTGCAACTTCGTTACTAATAATGACAAGTAACTGTAATTTCTATACTAATTATGGCAAGTAACTGTAACTTCGTTACTAATTATGACAAGTAACTGTAATTTCGATACAAATTATGGCAGGTAACTGTAACTTCGACACTAATTATGGCAGGTAACAGTAAATTCGATACTAATTATGACAGAAAACAGTAACTTCGATACTAATTATGACAGGTAACAGTAACTTCGATAATAATTATGGCAGGTAACTGTAACTTCGATACTAATTATGACAAGTAACTGTAACTTCGATACTAATTATGACAGGTAACAGTAACTTCGATACTAATTATGACAAGTAACAGTAACTTCGATACTAATTATGACAAGTAACTGTAACTTCGATACTAATTATGACAGGTAACTGTATCTTCGACAATAATTATGGCAGGTAACTGTAACTTCGATACTAATTATGACAAGTAACTGTAACTTCGATACTAATTATGACAGGTAACTGCAACTTCGTTACTAATTATGACAAGTAACTGTAATTTCTATACTAATTATGGCAAGTAACTGTAACTTCGTTACTAATTATGACAAGTAACTGTAATTTCGATACAAATTATGGCAGGTAACTGTCATTTCGATACACATTATGGCAGGTAACAGTAACTTCGATACTAATTATGACAGGTAACAGTAACTTCGATACTAATTATGACAAGTAACAGTAACTTCATTCTAATTATGACAAGTAACTGTAATTTAGATACAAATTATGGCAGGTAACTGTAACTTCGATACTAATTATGACAGGTAACAGTAACTTCGATACTAATTATGACAGAAAACAGTAACATCGATACTAATTATGACAGGTAACAGTAACTTCGATAATAAATATGGCAGGTAACTGTAACTTCGATACTAAATATGACAAGTAACTGTAACTTCGATACTAATTATGACAGGTAACTGTAACTTCGTTACTAATTATGACAAGTAACTGTAACTTCGATACGAATTATGACAGGTAACTGTAACTTCGTTACTAATTATGACATGTAACTGTAATTTCGATACAAATTATGGCAGGTAACTGTAACTTCGTTACTAATTATGACAAGCAACTGTAATTTCGATACAAATTATGGCAGGTAACTGTAACTTCGATACTAATTTTGGCAGGAAACTGTAACTTCAATACTAATTATGAGATGTAACAGTAACTTCGATGCTAATTATGACAGGTAACTGCAACTTCGTTACTAATTATGACAAGTAACTGTAATTTCGATACTAATTATTGCAGGTAACTGTAACTTCGTTACTAATTATGAGAAGTAACTGTAATTTCGATGCAAATTATGACAGGTAACTGTAACTTCGTTAGTAAATATGAAAAGTAACTGTAATTTCGTTACAAATTATGGCAGGTAACAGTACCTTCGATACTAATTATGACAGGTAACTGTAACTTCGATACTAAATATGACAAGGAACTGTAATTTCGATACAAATTATGGCAGATAACTGTAACTTTGATACTAATTATGACAGGTAACAGTAACTTCGATACTAATTATGACAAGTAACTGTAACTTCGTTACTAATTATGACAAGTAACTCTAATTTTGATAAAAAATTATGGCAGGTAACTGTAACTTCGTTACTAATTATGACAAGTAGCTGTAATTTCGATACAAACTATGGCAGGTAACTGTAACTTCGATACTAACTAAGACAGGTAACAGTAACTTCGATACTAATTATGGCAGGTACTGTAACTTCGATACTAATTATGACAGGTAACAGTAACTTCGATACTAATTATGACAAGTAACTGTAACTTCGATACTAATTATGAAAGGTAACTGTAACTTCGTCACTAATTATGACAAGTAACTGTAATTTCGTTACAAATTTGGCAGGTAATTGTAATTTCGATACTAATTATGACAGGTAACAGTTACTTCGATACTAATTAGGACAAGTAACAGTTACTTCGATACTAATTATGACAAGTAACTGTAACTTCGATACTAATTATGTCAGGTAACTGTAACTTCGTTACTAATTATGACAAGTAACTGTAATTTCGATACAAATTATGGCAGGTAACTGTAACTTCGATACTAATTATGACAGGTAACAGTATCTTCGATACTTATTATGACAAGTAACTATAACTTCGATACAAATTATGACAGGTAACTGTAACTTCGATACTTATTATGACAAGATACTCTAACTACGTTACTAATTATGACAAGTAACTGTAATTTTGATAAAAAATTATGTAGGTAACTGTAACTTCAATACTTATTATGACAGGTAACAGTAACTTCGATACTAATTATGACAGGTAACTGTAACTTCGTTACCAATTATGACAAGTAACTTTAATTTCGATACTAATTATGGCAGGTAACTGTATCTTCGTTACTAATTATGGCAATTCCCTGTAATTTCGATACAAATTAGAGCAGGTAACTGTAATTTCGATACAAATTATGGCAGGTAACTGTAACTTCGATACTAATTATGACAGGTAACAGTAACTTCGCTACTAATTATGACAAGTAACAGTTACTTCATTCTAATTATCACAAGTAACTGTAATTTCGATACAAATTATGGCAGGTAACTGTAACTTCGATACTAATTATGACAGGTAGCAGTAACTTCGATACCCCATTATGACAGGTAACTGCAACTTCGTTACTAATAATGACAAGTAACTGTAATTTCGATACAAATTATGGCAGGTAACTGTAATTTCGATACAAATTATGGCAGGTAACTGTAACTTCGATACTAATTATGACAGGTAACAGTAACTTCGATACTAATTATGGCAAGTAACTGTAACTTCGTTACTAATTATGACAAGTAACTGTAATTTCGATACAAATTATGGGAGGTAACTGTAATTTCGATACAAATTATGGCAGGTAACTGTAACTTCGATACTAATTATGACAGGTAACAGTAACTTCGATAAGAATTATGACAAGTAAACAGTAACTTCATTCTAATTATGACATGTAACTGTAATTTCGATACAAATTATGGCAGGTAACTGTAACTTCGATACTAATTATGGCAGGTAACAGTAACTTCGATACTAATAATGACAGAAAACAGTAACTTCGATACTAATTATGACAGGTAACAGTAACTTCGATAATAATTATGGCAGGTAACTGTAACTTCGATACTAATTATGACAAGTAACTGTTACTTCGATACTAATTATGACAGGTAACAGTAACTTCGATACTAATTATGACAAGTAACAGTAACTTCGATACTAATTATGACAAGTAACTGTAACTTCGATACTAATTATGACAGGTAACAGTAATTTCGATAATAATTATGGCAGGTAACTGTAACTTCGATACTAATTATGACAAGTAACTGTAACTTGTATACTAATTATGACAGGTAACTGCAACTTCGTTACTAATTATGACAAGTAACTGTAATTTCTATACTCATTATGGCAAGTAACTGTAACTTCGTTACTAATTATGACAAGTAACTGTAATTTCGATACAAATTATGGCAGGTAACTGTCATTTCGATACAAATTATGGCAGGTAACAGTAACTTCGATACTAATTATGACAGGTAACAGTTACTTCGATACTAATTATGACAAGTAACAGTAACTTCATTCTAATTATGACAAGTAACTGTAATTTCGATACAAATTATGGCAGGTAACTGTACCTTCGATACTAATTATGACAGGTAACAGTAACTTCGATACTAATTATGACAGAAAACAGTAATTTCGATACTAATTATGACAGGTAACAGTAACTTCGATAATAATTATGGCAGGTAACTGTAACTTCGATACTAATTATGACAAGTAACTGTAACTTCGATACTAATTATGACAGGTAACTGTAACTTCGTTACTAATTATGACATGTAACTGTAATTTCGATACAAATTATGGCAGGTAACTGTAACTTCGTTACAATTTATGACAAGCAACTGTAATTTCGATACAAATTATGGCAGGTAACTGTAACTTCCATACTAATTATGGCAGGAAACTGTAACTTCGATACTAATTATGAGATGTAACAGTAACTTCGATGCTAATTATGACAGGTAACTGCAACTTCGTTACTAATTATTACAAGTAACTGTAATTTCGATACTAATTATTGCAGGTAACTGTAACTTCGTTACTAATTATGAGAAGTAACTGTAATTTCGATGCAAATTATGACAGGTAACTGTAACTTCGATAGTAATTATGAAAAGTAACTGTAATTTCGTTACAAATTATGGCAGGTAACAGTACCTTCGATACTAATTATGACAGGTAACTGTAACTTCGATACTAATTATGACAAGGAACTGTAATTTCGATACAAATTATGGCAGGTAACTGTAACTTCGATACTAATTATGACAGGTAACAGTAACTTCGATACTAATTATGGCAGGTACTGTGACATCGATACTAATTATGACAGGTAACAGTTACTTCGATACTAATTATGACAAGTAACAGTAACTTCATTCTAATTATGACAAGTAACTGTAATTTCGATACAAATTATGGCAGGTAACTGTACCTTCGATACTAATTATGACAGGTAACAGTAACTTCGATACTAGTTATGACAGAAAACAGTAATTTCGATACTAATTATGACAGGTAACAGTAACTTCGATAATAATTATGGCAGGTATCTGTAACTTCGATACTAATTAATACAGGTAACCGTAACTTCGATACTTATTATGACAGGTTACTGTAACATCGTTACTAATTATGTCAAGTAACTGTAACTTCGATACTAATTATGACAAGTAACTGTAACTTCGATACTTATTATGACAGGTAACTGTAACTTCATTACTAATTATGACAAGAAACTGTTACTTCGATACTAATTATGACAGGTAATTGTAACGTCGATACTAATTATGACAAGTAACTGTAACTTCCATACTAATTATGACAAGTAACTGTAACGTCGGTACTAATTGTGACAGGTAACAGTAACTTTGATATTAATTTTGACAAGTAACAGTAACTTCGATACTAATTATGACAAGTAACTGTAATTTCGATACAAATTTTGGCAGGTAACTGTAACTTCGATACTTATTATGGCAGGTAACAGTAACTTTGATACTAATTATGACAAGTAACTGTAACTTCGATACTAATTATGGCCGGTAACTGTAACTTCGTTACTAATTATGACAAGTAACTGTAATTTCGATACAAACTATGGCAGGTAACTGTAACTTCGATACTAATTATGACAGGTAACAGTAACTTCGATACTAATTATGGCAGGTACTGTGACTTCGATACTAATTATGACAGGTAACAGTAACTTCGATACTAATTATGACAAGTAACTGTAACTTCGATACTAATTATGACAGGTAACTGTAACTTCGTTACCAATTATGACAAGTAACTGTAATTTCGTTACAAATTTGGGAGGTAATTGTAATTTCGATACTAATTATGACAGGTAACAGTAACGTCGATACTAATTAGGAGAAGTAACAGTAACTTCGATACTAATTATGATAAATAACTGTAACTTCGATACTAATTATGACAGGTAACTGTAACTTCGTAAGTAATTATGACAAGTAACTGTAATTTCGATACAAATTTTGGCAGGTAACAGTAACTTCGATACTAATTATGACAGGTAACAGTAACTTCGATACTAATTATGACAAGTAACTGTAACTTCGATACTAATTATGACAGGTAACTGTAACTTCGTTAATAATTATGACAAGTAACTGTAATTTCGATACAAATTATGGCAGGTAACTGTAACTTCGATACTAATTATGACAGGTAACAGTATCTTCGATAATAATTATGACAAGTAACTATAACTTCGATACAAATTATGACAGGTAACTGTAACTTCGATACTTATTATGACAAGAAACTCTAACTACGTTACTAATTATGACAATTAACTGTAATTTTGATAAAAAATTATGGTAAGTAACTGTAACTTCAATACTAATTATGACAGGTAACAGTAACTTCGATACTAATTATGACAAGTAACAGTAACTTCATTCTAATTATCACAAGTAACTGTAATTTCGATACAAATTATGGCAGGTAACTGTAACTTCGATACTAATTAAGACAGGTAACTGTAACTTCGATACTAATTATGACAGTTAACAGTAACTTCGATACTAATTATGACAAGTAACAGTAACTTCATTCTAAATATGACAAGTAACTGTAATTTCGATACAAATTATGGCAGGCAACTGTAACTTCGATACTAATTATGACAGGTAACAGTAACTTCGATACTAATTATGACAGAAAACAGTAACTTCGATACTAATTATGACAGGTAACAGTAACTTCGATAATAATTATGGCAGGTAACTGTAACTTCGATACTAATTATGACAAGTAACTGTAACTTCGATACTAATTATGACAGGTAACTGTAACTTCGTTACTAATTATGACAAGTAACTGTAATTTCGATACAAATTATGGCAGGCAACTGTAACTTCGATACTAATTATGGCAGGTAACAGTAACTTCGATACTAATTATGACATGTAACAGTAACTTCATTCTAATTATGACAAGTAACTGTAATTTCGATACAAATTATGGCAGGCAACTGTAACTTCGATACTAATTATGACAGGTAACAGTAACTTCGATACTAATTATGACAGAAAACAGTAACTTCGATACTAATTATGACAGGTAACAGTAACTTCGATAATAATTATGGCAGGTAACTGTAACTTCGATACTAATTATGACAAGTAACTGTAACTTCGATACTAATTATGACAGGTAACTGTAACTTCGTTACTAATTATGACAAGTAACTGTAATTTCGATACAAATTATGGCAGGTAACTTTAACTTCGATACTAATTATGGCAGGTAACAGTAACTTCGATACTAATTATGACAAGTAACTATAACTTCGATACAAATTATGACAGGTAACTGTAACTTCGTTACTAATTATGACAAGTAACTGTAATTTCGATACAAACTATGGCAGGTTACTGTAACTTCGATACTAACTAAGACAGGTAACAGTAACTTCGATACTAATAATGGCAGGTACTGTAACTTCGATACTAATTATGATAGGTAACAGTTACTTCGATACTAATTATGACAAGTTACTGTAACTTCAATACTAATTATGAAAGGTAACTGTAACTTCGTTACTAATTATGACAAGTAACTGTAATTTCGTTACAAATTTGGCAGGTAATTTTAATTTCGATACTAATTATGACAGGTAACAGTAACTTCGATACTAATTAGGACAAGTAACAGTTACTTTGATACTAATTATGACAAGTAACTGCAACTTCGATACTAATTATGACAGGTAACTGTAACTTCGTTACTAATTATGACAAGTAGCTGTAATTTCGATAAAAATTATGGCAGGTAACTGTAACTTCGATACTAATTATGACAGGTAACAGTATCTTCGATACTAATTATGACAAGTAACTATAACTTCGATACAAATTATGACAGGTAACTGTAACTTCGATACTTTTTATGACAAGAAACTCTAACTACGTTACTAATTATGACAAGTAACTGTAATTTTGATAAAAATTACGGTAGGTAACTGTAACTTCAAAACTAATTATGACAAGTAACTTTAATTTCGATACTAATTATGGCAGGTAACTGTATCTTCGTTACTAATTATGGCAAGTCCCTGTAATTTCGATACAAATTAGAGCAGGTAACTGTAATTTCGATACAAATTATGGCAGGTAACTGTAACTTCGATACTAATTATGACAGGTAACAGTAACTTCGCTACTAATTATGACAAGTAACTGTAACTTAGTTACTAATTATGACAAGTAACTCTAATTTTGATAAAAAATTATGGCAGGTAAATGTAACTTCGTTACTAATTATGACAAGTAACTGTAATTTCGATACAAACTATGGCAGGTAACTGTAACTTCGATACTAACTAAGACAGGTAACAGTAACTTCGATACTAATTATGGCAGGTACTGTAACTTCGATACTAATTATGACAGGTAACAGTAACTTCGATACTAATTATGACAAGTAACTGTAACTTCGATACTAATTATGAAAGGTAACTGTAACTTCGTTACTAACTATGACAAGTAACTGTAATTTCGTTACAAATTTGGCAGGTAATTGTAATTTCGATACTAATTATGACAGGTAACAGTAACTTCGATACTAATTATGGCAGGTAACAGTAAATTCGATACTAATAATGACAGAAAACAGTAACATCGATACTAATTATGACAGGTAACAGTAACTTCGATAATAATTATGGCAGGTAACTGTAACTTCGATACTAATTATGACAAGTAACTGTAACTTCGATACTAATTATGACAGGTAACAGTAACTTCGATAATATTATGACAAGTAACAGTAACTTCGATACTAATTATGACAAGTAACTGTAACTTCGATACTAATTATGACAGGTAACTGTATCTTCGACAATAATTATGGCAGGTAACTGTAACTTCGATACTAATTATGACAAGTAACTGTAACTTCGATACTAATTATGACAGGTAACTGCAACTTCGTTACTAATTATGACAAGTAACTGTAATTTCTATACTAATTATGGCAAGTAACTGTAACTTCGTTCCTAATCATGACAAGTAACTGTAATTTCGATACAAATTATGGCAGGTAACTGTCATTTCGATACAATTTATGGCAGGTAACAGTAACTTCGATACTAATTATGACAGGTAACAGTAACTTCGATAATAATTATGACAAGTAACAGTAACTTCATTCTAATTATGACAAGTAACTGTAATTTAGATACAAATTATGGCAGGTAACTGTAACTTCGATACTAATTATGACAAGTAACAGTAACTTCGATACTAATTATGACAGAAAACAGTAACATCGATTCTAATTATGACAGGTAACAGTAACTTCGATAATAAATATGGCAGGTAACTGTAACTTCGATACTAATTATGACAAGTAACTGTAACTTCGATACTAATTATGACAGGTAACTGTACTTCGTTACTAATTATGACAAGTAACTGCAACTTCGATACGAATTATGACAGGTAACTGTAACTTCGTTACTAATTATGACATGTAACTGTAATTTCGATACAAATTAAGGCAGGTAACTGTAACTTCGTTACTAATTATGACAAGCAACTGTAATTTCGATACAAATTATGGCAGGTAACTGTAACTTCGGTACTAATTATGGCAGGAAACTGTAACTTCAATACTAATTATGAGATGTAACAGTAACTTCGATGCTAATTATGACAGGAAACTGCAACTTCGTTACTAATTATGACAAGTAACTGTAATTTCGATGCTGATTATTGCAGGTAACTGTAACTTCGTTACTAATTATGAGAAGTAACTGTAATTTCGATGCAAATTATGACAGGTAACTGTAACTTCGTTAGTAATTATGAAAAGTAACTGTAATTTCGTTACAAATTATGGCAGGTAACAGTACCTTCTATACTAATTATGACAGGTAACTGTAACTTCGATACTAAATATGACAAGGAACTGTAATTTCGATACAAATTATGGCAGATAACTGTAACTTTGATACTAATTATGACAGGTAACAGTAACTTCGATACTAATTATGACAAGTAACTGTAACTTAGTTACTAATTATGACAAGTAACTCTAATTTTGATAAAAAATTATGGCAGGTAAATGTAACTTCGTTACTAATTATGACAAGTAACTGTAATTTCGATACAAACTATGGCAGGTAACTGTAACTTCGATACTAACTAAGACAGGTAACAGTAACTTCGATACTAATTATGGCAGGTACTGTAACTTCGATACTAATTATGACAGGTAACAGTAACTTCGATACTAATTATGAAAAGTAACTGTAACTTCGATACTAATTATGAAAGGTAACTGTAACTTCGTTACTAACTATGACAAGTAACTGTAATTTCGTTACAAATTTGGCAGGTAATTGTAATTTCGATACTAATTATGACAGGTAACAGTAACTTCGATACTAATTAGTACAAGTAACAGTTACTTCGATAGTAATTATGACAAGTAACTGTAACTTCGATACTAATTATGACAGGAAACTGTAACTTCGTTACTAATTATGACAAGTAACTTTAATTTCGTTACTAATTATGGCAGGTAACTGTATCTTCGTTACTAATTATGGCAAATCCCTGTAATTTCGATACAAATTAGAGCAGGTAACTGTAATTTCGATACAAATTATGGCAGGTAACTGTAACTTCGATACTAATTATGACAGGTAACAGTATCTTCGATACTAATTATGACAAGTAACTATAACTTCGATACAAATTATGACAGGTAACTGTAACTTCGATACTTATTATGACAAGATACTCTAACTACGTTACTAATTATGACAAGTAACTGTAATTTTGATAAAAAATTATGGTAGGTAACTGTAACTTCAATACTAATTATGACAGGTAACAGTAACTTCGATACTAATTATGACAGGTAACTGTAACTTCGTTACTAATTATGACAAGTAACTTTAATTTCGTTACTAATTATGGCAGGTAACTGTATCTTCGTTACTAATTATGGCAAATCCCTGTAATTTCGATACAAATTAGAGCAGGTAACTGTAATTTCGATACAAATTATGGCAGGTAACTGTAACTTCGATACTAATTATGACAGGTAACAGTAACTTCGCTACTAATTATGACAAGTAACAGTAACTTCATTCTAATTATCACAAGTAACTGTAATTTCGATACAAATTATGGCAGGTAACTGTAACTTCGATACTAATTATAACAGGTAGCAGTAACTTCGATACCCCATTATGACAGGTAACTGCAACTTCGTTACTAATAATGACAAGTAACTGTAATTTCGATACAAATTATGGCAGGTAACTGTAATTTCAATACAAATTATGGCAGGTAACTGTAACTTCGATACTAATTATGACAGGTAACAGTAACTTCGATACTAATTATGGCAAGTAACTGTAACTTCGTTACTAATTATGACAAGTAACTGTAATTTCGATACAAATTATGGCAGGTAACTGTAATTTCGATACAAATTATGGCAGGTAACTGTAACTTAGATACTAATTATGACAGGTAACAGTAACTTCGATACTTATTATGACAAGTAAACAGTAACTTCATTCTAATTATGACAAGTAACTGTAATTTCGATACAAATTATGGCAGGTAACTGTAACTTCGATACTAATTATGGCAGGTAACAGTAACTTCGATACTAATAATGACAGAAAACAGTAACTTCGATACTAATTATGACAGGTAACAGTAACTTCGATAATAATTATGGCAGGTAACTGTAACTTCGATACTAATTATGACAGGTAACAGTAACTTCGATACTAATTATGACAGAAAACAGTAATTTCGATACTAATTATGACAGGTAACAGTAACTTCGATAATAATTATGGCAGGTAACTGTAACTTCGATACTAATTATGACAAGTAACTGTAACTTCGATACTAATTATGACAGGTAACTGTAACTTCGTTACTAATTATGACATGTAACTGTAATTTCGATACAAATTATGGCAGGTAACTGTAACTTCGTTACTAATTATGACAAGTAACTCTAATTTTGATAAAAAATTATGGCAGGTAACTGTAACTTCGATACTAATTAATACTGGTAACAGTAACTTCGATACTTATTATGACAGGTTACTGTAACATCGTTACTAATTATGACAGGTAACTGTAACTTCGTTACTAATTATGACATGTAACTGTAATTTCGATACAAATTATGGCAGGTAACTGTAACTTCGATACTAATTATGACAGGTAACTGTAACTTCGTTACTAATTATGACAAGTAACTGTAATTTCGATGCAAATTATGGCAGGTAACTGTAACTTCGATACTAATTATGGCAGGTAACTGTAATTTCGATACTAATTATGACAAGTAACTATAACTTCGTTACTAATTATGACAAGTAACTGTAATTTCGATACAAATTATGGCAGGTAACTGTAACTTCGATACTAATTATGACAGAAAACAGTAACTTCGATACTAATTATGACAGGTAACAGTAATTTCGATAATAATTATGGCAGGTAACTGTAACTTCGTTACTAATTATGACAAGTAACTTTAATTTCAATACTAATTATGGCAGGTAATTGTAACTTCGTTACTAATCATGACAAGTCCCTGTAATTTCGATACAAATTATGACAATTAACTGTAACTTAGATACTTATTATGACAGGTAACAGTAAATTCGATACTAATTATGGCAGGTAACTGTAACTTCGATAGTAATTATGACAGATAACAGTAACTTCGATACTAATTATGACAAGTAACTGTAACTTCGATACTAATTATGACAGGAAACTGTAACTTCGTTACTAATTATGACAAGTAACTGTAATTTCGTTACAAATTGTGGCAGGTAATTGTAATTTCGATACTAATTATGACAGGTAACAGTAACTTCGATACTAATTATGACAAGTAACAGTAACTTCGATACTAATTATGACAAGTAACTGTAACTTCGATACTAATTATGACAGGTAACTGTAACTTCGTTACTAATTATGACAAGTAACTGTAATTTCGATACAAATTTTGACAGGTAACAGTAACTTCGATACTAATTATGACAGGTAACAGTAACTTCGATACTAATTATGACAAGTAACTGTAACTTCGATACTATTTATGACAGGTAACTGTAACTCCGTTACTAATTATGACAAGTCCCTGTAATTTCGATACAAATTATGGCAGGTAACTGTAACTTCGATACTAATTATGACAAGTAAATGTAACTTCGATACTAATTATGACAGGTAACTGTAACTCCGTTACTAATTATGACAAGTAACTGCAATTTCGATACAAATTTTGGCAGGTAACTGTAACTTCGATACTAATTATGACAGGTAACAGTAACGTCGATTCTAATTATGACAAGCAACAATAACTTTGGTACTAATTATGACAGGTAACTGTAACTTCGTTACTAATTATGACAAGTAACTGTAATTTCGATACAAATTATGGCAGGTAACTGTAACATCGATACTAATTATGACAGGTAACAGTAACTTCGATACTAATTATGACAAGTAACTATAACTTCGATACAAATTATGACAGGTAACTGTAACTTCGATATTAATTATGACAAGAAACTCCAACTTCCTTACTAATTATGAGAAGTAACAGTACCTTCGATGCTAATTATGACAGGTAACTGTAACTTCGATACTAATTATGACAAGGAACTGTAATTTCGATAAAAATTGTGGCAGGTAACTGTAACTTCGTTACTAATTATGACAGGTAACAGCAACTTCGATACTAATTATGGCAAGTAACTGTAACTTCGTTACTAATTATGACAAGTAACTGTAATTTCGATACAAATTATGGCAGGTAACTGTAATTTCGATACAAATTATGGCAGGTAACTGTAACTTCGATACTAATTATGACAGGTAACAGTAACTTCGATACTAATTATGACAAGTAAACAGTAACTTCATTTTAATTATGACAAGTAACTGTAATTTCGATACAAATTATGGCAGGTAACTGTAACTTCGATACTAATTATGGCAGGTAACAGTAACTTCGATACTAATAATGACAGAAAACAGTAACTTCGATACTAATTATGACAGGTAACAGTAACTTCGATAATAATTATGGCAGGTAACTGTAACTTCGATACTAATTATGACAAGTAACTGTAATTTCGATACAAACTATGGCAGGTAACTGTAACTTCGATACTAACTAAGACAGGTAACAGTAACTTCGATACTAATTATGGCAGGTACTGTAACTTCGATACTAATTATGACAGGTAACAGTAACTTCGATACTAATTATGACAAGTAACTGTAATTTTGATAAAAATTACGGTAGGTAACTGTAACTTCAAAACTAATTATGACAAGTAACTTTAATTTCGATACTAATTATGGCAGGTAACTGTATCTTCGTTACTAATTATGGCAAGTCCCTGTAATTTCGATACAAATTAGAGCAGGTAACTGTAATTTCGATACAAATTATGGCAGGTAACTGTAACTTCGATACTAATTATGACAGGTAACAGTAACTTCGCTACTAATTATGACAAGTAACTGTAACTTAGTTACTAATTATGACAAGTAACTCTAATTTTGATAAAAAATTATGGCAGGTAAATGTAACTTCGTTACTAATTATGACAAGTAACTGTAATTTCGATACAAACTATGGCAGGTAACTGTAACTTCGATACTAACTAAGACAGGTAACAGTAACTTCGATACTAATTATGGCAGGTACTGTAACTTCGATACTAATTATGACAGGTAACAGTAACTTCGATACTAATTATGACAAGTAACTGTAACTTCGATACTAATTATGAAAGGTAACTGTAACTTCGTTACTAACTATGACAAGTAACTGTAATTTCGTTACAAATTTGGCAGGTAATTGTAATTTCGATACTAATTATGACAGGTAACAGTCACTTCGATACTAATTATGGCAGGTAACAGTAAATTCGATACTAATAATGACAGAAAACAGTAACATCGATACTAATTATGACAGGTAACAGTAACTTCGATAATAATTATGGCAGGTAACTGTAACTTCGATACTAATTATGACAAGTAACTGTAACTTCGATACTAATTATGACAGGTAACAGTAACTTCGATACTATTATGACAAGTAACAGTAACTTCGATACTAATTATGACAAGTAACTGTAACTTCGATACTAATTATGACAGGTAACTGTATCTTCGACAATAATTATGGCAGGTAACTGTAACTTCGATACTAATTATGACAAGTAACTGTAACTTCGATACTAATTATGACAGGTAACTGCAACTTCGTTACTAATTATGACAAGTAACTGTAATTTCTATACTAATTATGGCAAGTAACTGTAACTTCGTTACTAATCATGACAAGTAACTGTAATTTCGATACAAATTATGGCAGGTAACTGTCATTTCGATACAATTTATGGCAGGTAACAGTAACTTCGATACTAATTATGACAGGTAACAGTAACTTCGATAATAATTATGACAAGTAACAGTAACTTCATTCTAATTATGACAAGTAACTGTAATTTAGATACAAATTATGGCAGGTAACTGTAACTTCGATACTAATTATGACAAGTAACAGTAACTTCGATACTAATTATGACAGAAAACAGTAACATCGATTCTAATTATGACAGGTAACAGTAACTTCGATAATAAATATGGCAGGTAACTGTAACTTCGATACTAATTATGACAAGTAACTGTAACTTCGATACTAATTATGACAGGTAACTGTAACTTCGTTACTAATTATGACAAGTAACTGCAACTTCGATACGAATTATGACAGGTAACTGTAACTTCGTTACTAATTATGACATGTAACTGTAATTTCGATACAAATTAAGGCAGGTAACTGTAACTTCGTTACTAATTATGACAAGCAACTGTAATTTCGATACAAATTATGGCAGGTAACTGTAACTTCGGTACTAATTATGGCAGGAAACTGTAACTTCAATACTAATTATGAGATGTAACAGTAACTTCGATGCTAATTATGACAGGTAACTGCAACTTCGTTACTAATTATGACAAGTAACTGTAATTTCGATACTGATTATTGCAGGTAACTGTAACTTCGTTACTAATTATGAGAAGTAACTGTAATTTCGATGCAAATTATGACAGGTAACTGTAACTTCGTTAGTAATTATGAAAAGTAACTGTAATTTCGTTACAAATTATGGCAGGTAACAGTACCTTCTATACTAATTATGACAGGTAACTGTAACTTCGATACTAAATATGACAAGGAACTGTAATTTCGATACAAATTATGGCAGATAACTGTAACTTTGATACTAATTATGACAGGTAACAGTAACTTAGTTACTAATTATGACAAGTAACTCTAATTTTGATAAAAAATTATGGCAGGTAAATGTAACTTCGTTACTAATTATGACAAGTAACTGTAATTTCGATACAAACTATGGCAGGTAACTGTAACTTCGATACTAACTAAGACAGGTAGCAGTAACTTCGATACCCCATTATGACAGGTAACTGCAACTTCGTTACTAATAATGACAAGTAACTGTAATTTCGATACAAATTATGGCAGGTAACTGTAATTTCAATACAAATTATGGCAGGTAACTGTAACTTCGATACTAATTATGACAGGTAACAGTAACTTCGATACTAATTATGGCAAGTAACTGTAACTTCGTTACTAATTATGACAAGTAACTGTAACTTAGTTACTAATTATGACAAGTAACTCTAATTTTGATAAAAAATTATGGCAGGTAAATGTAACTTCGTTACTAATTATGACAAGTAACTGTAATTTCGATACAAACTATGGCAGGTAACTGTAACTTCGATACTAACTAAGACAGGTAACAGTAACTTCGATACTAATTATGGCAGGTACTGTAACTTCGATACTATTTATGACAGGTAACAGTAACTTCGATACTAATTATGAAAAGTAACTGTAACTTCGATACTAATTATGAAAGGTAACTGTAACTTCGTTACTAATTATGACAAGTAACTGTAATTTCGATACAAATTATGGCAGGTAACTGTAACTTCGATACTAATTATGACAGGTAACAGTATCTTCGATACTAATTATGACAAGTAACTATAACTTCGATACAAATTATGACAGGTAACTGTAACTTCGATACTTATTATGACAAGATACTCTAACTACGTTACTAATTATGACAAGTAACTGTAATTTTGATAAAAAATTATGGTAGGTAACTGTAACTTCAATACTAATTATGACAGGTAACAGTAACTTCGATACTAATTATGACAGGTAACTGTAACTTCGTTACTAATTATGACAAGTAACTTTAATTTCGTTACTAATTATGGCAGGTAACTGTATCTTCGTTACTAATTATGGCAAATCCCTGTAATTTCGATACAAATTAGAGCAGGTAACTGTAATTTCGATACAAATTATGGCAGGTAACTGTAACTTCGATACTAATTATGACAGGTAACAGTAACTTCGCTACTAATTATGACAAGTAACAGTAACTTCATTCTAATTATCACAAGTAACTGTAATTTCGATACAAATTATGGCAGGTAACTGTAACTTCGATACTAATTATAACAGGTAGCAGTAACTTCGATACCCCATTATGACAGGTAACTGCAACTTCGTTACTAATAATGACAAGTAACTGTAATTTCGATACAAATTATGGCAGGTAACTGTAATTTCAATACAAATTATGGCAGGTAACTGTAACTTCGATACTAATTATGACAGGTAACAGTAACTTCGATACTAATTATGGCAAGTAACTGTAACTTCGTTACTAATTATGACAAGTAACTGTAATTTCGATACAAATTATGGCAGGTAACTGTAATTTCGATACAAATTATGGCAGGTAACTGTAACTTAGATACTAATTATGACAGGTAACAGTAACTTCGATACTTATTATGACAAGTAAACAGTAACTTCATTCTAATTATGACAAGTAACTGTAATTTCGATACAAATTATGGCAGGTAACTGTAACTTCGATACTAATTATGGCAGGTAACAGTAACTTCGATACTAATAATGACAGAAAACAGTAACTTCGATACTAATTATGACAGGTAACAGTAACTTCGATAATAATTATGGCAGGTAACTGTAACTTCGATACTAATTATGACAGGTAACAGTAACTTCGATACTAATTATGACAGAAAACAGTAATTTCGATACTAATTATGACAGGTAACAGTAACTTCGATAATAATTATGGCAGGTAACTGTAACTTCGATACTAATTATGACAAGTAACTGTAACTTCGATACTAATTGTGACAGGTAACTGTAACTTCGTTACTAATTATGACATGTAACTGTAATTTCGATACAAATTATGGCAGGTAACTGTAACTTCGTTACTAATTATGACAAGTAACTCTAATTTTGATAAAAAATTATGGCAGGTAACTGTAACTTCGATACTAATTAATACAGGTAACATTAACTTCGATACTTATTATGACAGGTTACTGTAACATCGTTACTAATTATGACAGGTAACTGTAACTTCGTTACTAATTATGACATGTAACTGTAATTTCGATACAAATTATGGCAGGTAACTGTAACTTCGATACTAATTATGACAGGTAACTGTAACTTCGTTACTAATTATGACAAGTAACTGTAATTTCGATGCAAATTATGGCAGGTAACTGTAACTTCGATACTAATTATGGCAGGTAACTGTAATTTCGATACTAATTATGACAAGTAACTATAACTTCGTTACTAATTATGACAAGTAACTGTAATTTCGATACAAATTATGGCAGGTAACTGTAACTTCGATACTAATTATGACAGAAAACAGTAACTTCGATACTAATTATGACAGGTAACAGTAATTTCGATAATAATTATGGCAGGTAACTGTAACTTCGTTACTAATTATGACAAGTAACTTTAATTTCAATACTAATTATGGCAGGTAATTGTAACTTCGTTACTAATCATGACAAGTCCCTGTAATTTCGATACAAATTATGACAATTAACTGTAACTTAGATACTTATTATGACAGGTAACAGTAAATTCGATACTAATTATGGCAGGTAACTGTAACTTCGATAGTAATTATGACAGATAACAGTAACTTCGATACTAATTATGACAAGTAACTGTAACTTCGATACTAATTATGACAGGAAACTGTAACTTCGTTACTAATTATGACAAGTAACTGTAATTTCGTTACAAATTGTGGCAGGTAATTGTAATTTCGATACTAATTATGACAGGTAACAGTAACTTCGATACTAATTATGACAAGTAACAGTAACTTCGATACTAATTATGACAAGTAACTGTAACTTCGATACTAATTATGACAGGTAACTGTAACTTCGTTACTAATTATGACAAGTAACTGTAATTTCGATACAAATTTTGACAGGTAACAGTAACTTCGATACTAATTATGACAGGTAACAGTAACTTCGATACTAATTATGACAAGTAACTGTAACTTCGATACTATTTATGACAGGTAACTGTAACTCCGTTACTAATTATGACAAGTCCCTGTAATTTCGATACAAATTATGGCAGGTAACTGTAACTTCGATACTAATTATGACAAGTAAATGTAACTTCGATACTAATTATGACAGGTAACTGTAACTCCGTTACTAATTATGACAAGTAACTGCAATTTCGATACAAATTTTGGCAGGTAACTGTAACTTCGATACTAATTATGACAGGTAACAGTAACGTCGATTCTAATTATGACAAGCAACAATAACTTTGGTACTAATTATGACAGGTAACTGTAACTTCGTTACTAATTATGACAAGTAACTGTAATTTCGATACAAATTATGGCAGGTAACTGTAACTTCGATACTAATTATGACAGGTAACAGTAACTTCGATACTAATTATGACAAGTAACTATAACTTCGATACAAATTATGACAGGTAACTGTAACTTCGATATTAATTATGACAAGAAACTCCAACTTCCTTACTAATTATGAGAAGTAACAGTACCTTCGATGCTAATTATGACAGGTAACTGTAACTTCGATACTAATTATGACAAGGAACTGTAATTTCGATAAAAATTGTGGCAGGTAACTGTAACTTCGTTACTAATTATGACAGGTAACAGCAACTTCGATACTAATTATGGCAAGTAACTGTAACTTCGTTACTAATTATGACAAGTAACTGTAATTTCGATACAAATTATGGCAGGTAACTGTAATTTCGATACAAATTATGGCAGGTAACTGTAACTTCGATACTAATTATGACAGGTAACAGTAACTTCGATACTAATTATGACAAGTAAACAGTAACTTCATTTTAATTATGACAAGTAACTGTAATTTCGATACAAATTATGGCAGGTAACTGTAACTTCGATACTAATTATGGCAGGTAACAGTAACTTCGATACTAATAATGACAGAAAACAGTAACTTCGATACTAATTATGACAGGTAACAGTAACTTCGATAATAATTATGGCAGGTAACTGTAACTTCGATACTAATTATGACAAGTAACTGTTACTTCGATACTAATTATGACAGGTAACAGTAACTTCGATACTAATTATGACAAGTAACAGTAACTTCGATACTAATTATGACAAGTAACTGTAACTTCGATACTAATTATGACAGGTAACAGTAACTTCGATAATAATTATGGCAGGTAACTGTAACTTCGATACTAATTATGACAAGTAACTGTAACTTCTATACTAATTATGACAGGTAACTGCAACTTCGTTACTAATTATGACAAGTAACTGTAATTTCTAAACTAATTATGGCAAGTAACTGTAACTTCGTTACTAATTATGACAAGTAACTGTAATTTCGATACAAATTATGGCAGGTAACTGTCATTTCGATACAAATTATGGCAGGTAACAGTAACTTCGATACTAATTATGACAGGTAACAGTAACTTCGATACTAATTATGACAAGTAACAGTAACTTCATTCTAATTATGACAAGTAACTGAAATTTCGATACAAATTATGGCAGGTAACTGTAACTTCGATACTAATTATGACAGGTAACAGTAACTTCGATACTAATTATGACAGAAAACAGTAATTTCGATACTAATTATGACAGGTAACAGTAACTTCGATAATAATTATGGCAGGTAACTGTAACTTCGATACTAATTATGACAAGTAACTGTAACTTCGATACTAATTATGACAGGTAACTGTAACTTCGTTACTAATTATGACATGTAACTGTAATTTCGATACAAATTATGGCAGGTAACTGTAACTTCGTTACTAATTATGACAAGCAACTGTAATTTCGATACAAATTATGGCAGATAACTGTAACTTCGATACTAATTATGGCAGGAAACTGTAACTTCGATACTAATTATGAGATGTAACAGTAACTTCGATGCTAATTATGACAGGTAACTGCAACTTTGTTACTAATTATGACAAGTAACTGTAATTTCGATACTAATTATTGCAGGTAACTGTAACTTCGTTACTAATTATGAGAAGTAACTGTAATTTCGATGCAAATTATGACAGGTAACTGTAATTTCGATAGTAATTATAAAAAGTAAGTGTAATTTCGTTACAAATTATGGCAGGTAACAGTACCTTCGATACTAATTATGACAGGTAACTGTAACTTCGATACTAATTATGACAAGGAACTGTAATTTCGATACAAATTATGGCAGATAACTGTAACTTTGATACTAATTATGACAGGTAACAGTAACTTCGATACTAATTATGACAAGTAACTGTAACTTCGTTACTAATTATGACAAGTAACTCTAATTTTGATAAAAAATTATGGCAGGTAACTGTAACTTCGATACTAATTAATACAGGTAACAGTAACTTCGATACTTATTATGACTGGTTACTGTAACATCGTTACTAATTATGTCAAGTAACTGTAACTTCGATACTAATTATGACAAGTAACTGTAACTTCGGTACTTATTATGACAGGTAACTGTAACTTCATTACTAATTATGACAAGAAACTGTTACTTCGATACTAATTATGACAGGTAATTGTAACGTCGATACTAATTATGACAAGTAACTGTAACTTCCATACTAATTATGACAAGTAACTGTAACGTCGGTACTAATTGTGACAGGTAACAGTAACTTTGATATTAATTATGACAAGTAACAGTAACTTCGATAGTAATTATGACAAGTAACTGTAATTTCGATACAAATTTTGGCAGGTAACTGTAACTTCGATACTTATTATGGCAGGTAACATTAACATTGATACTAATAATGACAAGTAACTGTAACTTCGATACTAATTATGGCCGGTAACTGTAACTTCGTTACTAATTTGACATGTAACTGTAATTTCGATACAAACTATGGCAGGTAACTGTAACTTCGATACTAATTATGACATGTAACAGTAACTTCGATACTAATTATGGCAGGTACTGTGACTTCGATACTAATTATGACAGGTAACAGTAACTTCGATACTAATTATGACAAGTAACTGTAACTTCGATACTAATTATGACAGGTAACTGTAACTTCGTTACTAATTATGACAAGTAACTGTAATTTCGTTACGAATTTGGCAGGTAATTGTAATTTCGATAATAATTATGACAGGTAACAGTAACGTCGATACTAATTATGACAAGTAACTGTAACTTCGATACAAATTATGACAGGTAACTGTAACTTCGTTAATAATTATGACAAGTTACTGTAATTTCGATACAAATTATGGCAGGTAACTGTAACTTCGATACTAATTATGACAGGTAACAGTATCTTCGATACTAATTATGACAAGTAACTATAACTTTTAATAGAAATTATGACAGGTAACTGTAACTTCGATACTTATTATGACAAGAAACTCTAACTACGTTACTAATTATGACAAGTAACTGTAATTTTGATAAAAAATTATGGTAAGTAACTGTAACTTCAATACTAATTATGACAGGTAACAGTAACTTCGATACTAATTATGACAAGTAACAGTAACTTCATTCTAATTATCACAAGTAACTGTAATTTCGATACAAATTATGGCAGGTAACTGTAACTTCGATACTAATTATGACAGGTAGCAGTAACTTCGATACCTCATTATGACAAGTAACTGTAACTTCGATACTAATTATGACAGGTAACTGTAACTTCGTTACTAATTATGACAAGTAACTGTAATTTCGTTACAAATTTGGCAGGTAATTGTAATTTCGATAATAATTATGACAGGTAACAGTAACGTCGATACTAATTAGGACAAGTAACAGTTACTTCGATACTAATTATGACAAGTAACTGTAACTTCGATACTAATTATGACAGGTAACTGTAACTTCGTTACTAATTATGACAAGTAGCTGTAATTTCGATAAAAATTATGGCAGGTAACTGTAACTTCGATACTAATTATGACAGGTAACAGTATCTTCGATACTAATTATGACAAGTAACTATAACTTCGATACAAATTATGACAGGTAACTGTAACTTCGATACTTATTATGACAAGAAACTCTAACTACGTTACTAATTATGACAAGTAACTGTAATTTTGATAAAAATTACGGTAGGTAACTGTAACTTCAAAACTAATTATGACAAGTAACTTTAATTTCGATACTAATTATGGCAGGTAACTGTATCTTCGTTACTAATTATGGCAAGTCCCTGTAATTTCGATACAAATTAGAGCAGGTAACTGTAATTTCGATACAAATTATGGCAGGTTACTGTAACTTCGATACTAATTATGACAGGTAACAGTAACTTCGCTACTAATTATGACAAGTAACAGTAACTTCATTCTAATTATCACAAGTAACTGTAATTTCGATACAAATTATGGCAGGTAACTGTAACTTCGATACTAATTATGACAGGTAGCAGTAACTTCGATACCTCATTATGACAGGTAACTGCAACATCGTTACTAATAATGACAAGTAACTGTAATTTCTATACTAATTATGGCAAGTAACTGTAACTTCGTTACTAATTATGACAAGTAACTGTAATTTCGATACAAATTATGGCAGGTAACTGTAACTTCGATACTAATTATGGCAGGTAACAGTAAATTCGATACTAATAATGACAGAAAACAGTAACATCGACACTAATTATGACAGGTAACAGTAACTTCGATAATAATTATGGCAGGTAACTGTAACTTCGATACTAATTATGACAAGTAACTGTAACTTCGATACTAATTATGACAGGTAACAGTAACTTCGATACTATTATGACAAGTAACAGTAACTTCGATACTAATTATGACAAGTAACTGTAACTTCGATACTAATTATGACAGGTAACTGTATCTTCGACAATAATTATGGCAGGTAACTGTAACTTCGATACTAATTATGACAAGTAACTGTAACTTCGATACTAATTATGACAGGTAACTGCAACTTCGTTACTAATTATGACAAGTAACTGTAATTTCTATACTAATTATGGCAAGTAACTGTAACTTCGTTGCTAATTATGACAAGTAACTGTAATTTCGATACAAATTATGGCAGGTAACTGACATTTCGATACAAATTATGGCAGGTAACAGTAACTTCGATACTAATTATGACAGGTAACAGAAACTTCGATAATAATTATGACAAGTAACAGTAACTTCATTCTAATTATTACAAGTAACTGTAATTTAGATACAAATTATGGCAGGTAAGTGTAACTTCGATACTAATTATGAAAAGTAACAGTAACTTCGATACTAATTATGACAGAAAACAGTAACATCGATTCTAATTATGACAGGTAACAGTAACTTCGATAATAAATATGGCAGGTAACTGTAACTTCGATACTAATTATGACAAGTAACTGTAACTTCGATACTAATTATGACAGGTAACTGTAACTTCGTTACTAATTATGACAAGTAACTGCAACTTCGATACGAATTACGACAGGTAACTGTAACTTCGTTACTAATTATGACATGTAACTGTAATTTCGATACAAATTATGGCAGGTAACTGTAACTTCGTTACTAATTATGACAAGCAACTGTAATTTCGATACAAATTATGGCAGGTAACTGTAACTTCGATACTAATTATGGCAGGAAACTGTAACTTCAATACTAATTATGAGATGTAACAGTAACTTCGATGCTAATTATGACAGGTAACTGCAACTTCGTTACTAATTATGACAAGTAACTGTAATTTCGATACTAATTATTGCAGGTAACTGTAACTTCGTTACTAATTATGAGAAGTAACTGTAATTTCGATGCAAATTATGACAGGTAACTGTAACTTCGTTAGTAATTATGAAAAGTAACTGTAATTTCGTTACAAATTATGGCAGGTAACAGTACCTTCTATACTAATTATGACAGGTAACTGTAACTTCGATACTAAATATGACAAGGAACTGTAATTTCGATACAAATTATGGCAGATAACTGTAACTTTGATACTAATTATGACAGGTAACAGTAACTTCGATACTAATTATGACAAGTAACTGTAACTTAGTTACTAATTATGACAAGTAACTCTAATTTTGATAAAAAATTATGGCAGGTAAATGTAACTTCGTTACTAATTATGACAAGTAACTGTAATTTCGATACAAACTATGGCAGGTAACTGTAACTTCGATACTAACTAAGACAGGTAACAGTTACTTCGATACTAATTATGGCAGGTACTGTAACTTCGATACTAATTATGACAGGTAACAGTAACTTCGATACTAATTATGACAAGTAACTGTAACTTCGATACTAATTATGAAAGGTAACTGTAACTTCGTTACTAACTATGACAAGTAACTGTAATTTCGATACAAACTATGGCAGGTAACTGTAACTTCGATACTAACTAAGACAGGTAACAGTTACTTCGATACTAATTATGGCAGGTACTGTAACTTCGATACTAATTATGACAGGTAACAGTATCTTCGATACTAATTATGACAAGTAACTATAACTTCGATACAAATTATGACAGGTAACTGTAACTTCGATACTTATTATGACAAGATACTCTAACTATGTTACTAATTATGACAAGTAACTGTAATTTGGATAAAAAATTATGGTAGGTAACTGTAACTTCAATACTAATTATGACAGGTAACAGTAACTTCGATACTAATTATGACAGGTAACTGTAACTTCGTTACTAATTATGACAAGTAACTTTAATTTCGTTACTAATTATGGCAGGTAACTGTATCTTCTTTACTAATTATGGCAAATCCCTGTAATTTCGATACAAATTAGAGCAGGTAACTGTAATTTCGATACAAATTATGGCAGGTAACTGTAACTTCGATACTAATTATGACAGGTTACAGTAACTTCGCTACTAATTATGACAAGTAACAGTAACTTCATTCTAATTATCACAAGTAACTGTAATTTCGATACAAATTATGGCAGGTAACTGTAACTTCGATACTAATTATGACAGGTAGCAGTAACTTCGATACCCCATTATGACAGGTAACTGCAACTTCGTTACTAATAATGACAAGTAACTGTAATTTCGATACAAATTATGGCAGGTAACTGTAATTTCGATACAAATTATGGCAGGTAACTGTAACTTCGATACTAATTATGACAGGTAACAGTAACTTCGATACTAATTATGGCAAGTAACTGTAACTTCGTTACTAATTATGACAAGTAACTGTAATTTCGATACAAATTATGGCAGGTAACTGTAATTTCGATACAAATTATGGCAGGTAACTGTAACTTCGATACTAATTATGACAGGTAACAGTAACTTCGATACTAATTATGACAAGTAAACAGTAACTTCATTCTAATTATGACAAGTAACTGTAACTTCGATACTAATTATGACAGGTAACTGTAACTTCTTTACTAATTATGACAAGTAACTGTAATTTCGTTACAAATTTGGCAGGTAATTGTAATTTCGATAATAATTATGACAGGTAACAGTAACGTCGATACTAATTAGGACAAGTAACAGTAACTTCGATACTAATTATGACAAATAACTGTAACGTCGATACTAATTATGACAGGTAACTGTAACTTCGTTAGTAATTATGACAAGTAACTGTAATTTCGATACAAATTTTGGCAGGTGACTGTAACTTCGATACTAATTATGACAGGTAACAGTAACTTCGATACTAATTATGACAAGTAACTGTAACTTCGATACTAATTATGACAGGTAACTGTAACTTCGTTAATAATTATGACAAGTAACTGTAATTTCGATACAAATTATGGCAGGTAACTGTAACTTCAATACTAATTATGACAGGTGACAGTATCTTCGATACTAATTATGACAAGTAACTATAACTTTTAATAGAAATTATGACAGGTAACTGTAACTTCGATACTTATTATGACAAGAAACTCTAACTACGTTACTAATTATGACAAGTAACTGTAATTTTGATAAAAAATTATGGTAAGTAACTGTAACTTCAATACTAATTATGACAGGTAACAGTAACTTCGATACTAATTATGACAAGTAACAGTAACTTCATTCTAATTATCACAAGTAACTGTAATTTCGATACAAATTATGGCAGGTAACTGTAACTTCGATACTAATTATGACAGGTAGCAGTAACTTCGATACCTCATTATGACAAGTAACTGTAACTTCGATACTAATTATGACAGGTAACTGTAACTTCGTTACTAATTATGACAAGTAACTGTAATTTCGTTGCAAATTTGGCAGGTAATTGTAATTTCGATAATAATTATGACAGGTAACAGTAACGTCGATACTAATTAGGACAAGTAACAGTTACTTCGATACTAATTATGACAAGTAACTGTAACTTCGATACTAATTATGGCAGGTAACTGTAACTTCGATACTAATTATGACAAGTAACTGTAACTTCGATACTAATTATGACAGGTAACAGTAACTTCGATACTATTATGACAAGTAACAGTAACTTCGATACTAATTATGACAAGTAACTGTAACTTCGATACTAATTATGACAGGTAACTGTATCTTCGACAATAATTATGGCAGGTAACTGTAACTTCGATACTAATTATGACAAGTAACTGTAACTTCGATACTAATTATGACAGGTAACTGCAACTTCGTTACTTATTATGACAAGTAACTGTAATTTCTATACTAATTATGGCAAGTAACTGTAACTTCGTTACTAATTATGACAAGTAACTGTAATTTCGATACAAATTATGGCAGGTAACTGACATTTCGATACAAATTATGGCAGGTAACAGTAACTTCGATACTAATTATGACAGGTAACAGAAACTTCGATAATAATTATGACAAGTAACAGTAACTTCATTCTAATTATTACAAGTAACTGTAATTTAGATACAAATTATGGCAGGTAAGTGTAACTTCGATACTAATTATGAAAAGTAACAGTAACTTCGATACTAATTATGACAGAAAACAGTAACATCGATTCTAATTATGACAGGTAACAGTAACTTCGATAATAAATATGGCAGGTAACTGTAACTTCGATACTAATTATGACAAGTAACTGTAACTTCGATACTAATTATGACAGGTAACTGTAACTTCGTTACTAATTATGACAAGTAACTGCAACTTCGATACGAATTACGACAGGTAACTGTAACTTCGTTACTAATTATGACATGTAACTGTAATTTCGATACAAATTATGGCAGGTAACTGTAACTTCGTTACTAATTATGACAAGCAACTGTAATTTCGATACAAATTATGGCAGGTAACTGTAACTTCGATACTAATTATGGCAGGAAACTGTAACTTCAATACTAATTATGAGATGTAACAGTAACTTCGATGCTAATTATGACAGGTAACTGCAACTTCGTTACTAATTATGACAAGTAACTGTAATTTCGATACTAATTATTGCAGGTAACTGTAACTTCGTTACTAATTATGAGAAGTAACTGTAATTTCGATGCAAATTATGACAGGTAACTGTAACTTCGTTAGTAATTATGAAAAGTAACTGTAATTTCGTTACAAATTATGGCAGGTAACAGTACCTTCTATACTAATTATGACAGGTAACTGTAACTTCGATACTAAATATGACAAGGAACTGTAATTTCGATACAAATTATGGCAGATAACTGTAACTTTGATACTAATTATGACAGGTAACAGTAACTTCGATACTAATTATGACAAGTAACTGTAACTTAGTTACTAATTATGACAAGTAACTCTAATTTTGATAAAAAATTATGGCAGGTAAATGTAACTTCGTTACTAATTATGACAAGTAACTGTAATTTCGATACAAACTATGGCAGGTAACTGTAACTTCGATACTAACTAAGACAGGTAACAGTTACTTCGATACTAATTATGGCAGGTACTGTAACTTCGATACTAATTATGACAGGTAACAGTAACTTCGATACTAATTATGACAAGTAACTGTAACTTCGATACTAATTATGAAAGGTAACTGTAACTTCGTTACTAACTATGACAAGTAACTGTAATTTCGATACAAACTATGGCAGGTAACTGTAACTTCGATACTAACTAAGACAGGTAACAGTTACTTCGATACTAATTATGGCAGGTACTGTAACTTCGATACTAATTATGACAGGTAACAGTATCTTCGATACTAATTATGACAAGTAACTATAACTTCGATACAAATTATGACAGGTAACTGTAACTTCGATACTTATTATGACAAGATACTCTAACTATGTTACTAATTATGACAAGTAACTGTAATTTTGATAAAAAATTATGGTAGGTAACTGTAACTTCAATACTAATTATGACAGGTAACAGTAACTTCGATACTAATTATGACAGGTAACTGTAACTTCGTTACTAATTATGACAAGTAACTTTAATTTCGTTACTAATTATGGCAGGTAACTGTATCTTCTTTACTAATTATGGCAAATCCCTGTAATTTCGATACAAATTAGAGCAGGTAACTGTAATTTCGATACAAATTATGGCAGGTAACTGTAACTTCGATACTAATTATGACAGGTTACAGTAACTTCGCTACTAATTATGACAAGTAACAGTAACTTCATTCTAATTATCACAAGTAACTGTAATTTCGATACAAATTATGGCAGGTAACTGTAACTTCGATACTAATTATGACAGGTAGCAGTAACTTCGATACCCCATTATGACAGGTAACTGCAACTTCGTTACTAATAATGACAAGTAACTGTAATTTCGATACAAATTATGGCAGGTAACTGTAATTTCGATACAAATTATGGCAGGTAACTGTAACTTCGATACTAATTATGACAGGTAACAGTAACTTCGATACTAATTATGGCAAGTAACTGTAACTTCGTTACTAATTATGACAAGTAACTGTAATTTCGATACAAATTATGGCAGGTAACTGTAATTTCGATACAAATTATGGCAGGTAACTGTAACTTCGATACTAATTATGACAGGTAACAGTAACTTCGATACTAATTATGACAAGTAAACAGTAACTTCATTCTAATTATGACAAGTAACTGTAACTTCGATACTAATTATGACAGGTAACTGTAACTTCTTTACTAATTATGACAAGTAACTGTAATTTCGTTACAAATTTGGCAGGTAATTGTAATTTCGATAATAATTATGACAGGTAACAGTAACGTCGATACTAATTAGGACAAGTAACAGTAACTTCGATACTAATTATGACAAATAACTGTAACGTCGATACTAATTATGACAGGTAACTGTAACTTCGTTAGTAATTATGACAAGTAACTGTAATTTCGATACAAATTTTGGCAGGTAACTGTAACTTCGATACTAATTATGACAGGTAACAGTAACTTCGATACTAATTATGACAAGTAACTGTAACTTCGATACTAATTATGACAGGTAACTGTAACTTCGTTAATAATTATGACAAGTAACTGTAATTTCGATACAAATTATGGCAGGTAACTGTAACTTCAATACTAATTATGACAGGTAACAGTATCTTCGATACTAATTATGACAAGTAACTATAACTTTTAATAGAAATTATGACAGGTAACTGTAACTTCGATACTTATTATGACAAGAAACTCTAACTACGTTACTAATTATGACAAGTAACTGTAATTTTGATAAAAAATTATGGTAAGTAACTGTAACTTCAATACTAATTATGACAGGTAACAGTAACTTCGATACTAATTATGACAAGTAACAGTAACTTCATTCTAATTATCACAAGTAACTGTAATTTCGATACAAATTATGGCAGGTAACTGTAACTTCGATACTAATTATGACAGGTAGCAGTAACTTCGATACCTCATTATGACAAGTAACTGTAACTTCGATACTAATTATGACAGGTAACTGTAACTTCGTTACTAATTATGACAAGTAACTGTAATTTCGTTGCAAATTTGGCAGGTAATTGTAATTTCGATAATAATTATGACAGGTAACAGTAACGTCGATACTAATTAGGACAAGTAACAGTTACTTCGATACTAATTATGACAAGTAACTGTAACTTCGATACTAATTATGACAGGTAACTGTAACTTCGTTACTAATTATGACAAGTAGCTGTAATTTCGATAAAAATTATGGCAGGTAACTGTAACTTCGATACTAATTGTGACAGGTAACAGTATCTTCGATACTAATTATGACAAGTAACTATAACTTCGATACAAATTATGACAGGTAACTGTAACTTCGATACTTATTATGACAAGAAACTCTAACTACGTTACTAATTATGACAAGTAACTGTAATTTTGATAAAAATTACGGTAGGTAACTGTAACTTCAAAACTAATTATGACAAGTAACTTTAATTTCGATACTAATTATGGCAGGTAACTGTATCTTCGTTACTAATTATGGCAAGTCCCTGTAATTTCGATACAAATTAGAGCAGGTAACTGTAATTTCGATACAAATTATGGCAGGTAACTGTAACTTCGATACTAATTATGACAGGTAACAGTAACTTCGCTACTAATTATGACAAGTAACAGTAACTTCATTCTAATTATCACAAGTAACTGTAATTTCGATAAAAATTATGGCAGGTAACTGTAACTTCGATACTAATTATGACAGGTAGCAGTAACTTCGATACCTCATTATGACAGGTAACTGCAACTTCGTTACTAATAATGACAAGTAACTGTAATTTCTATACTAATTATGGCAAGTAACTGAAACTTCGTTACTAATTATGACAAGTAACTGTAATTTCGATACAAATAATGGCAGGTAACTGTAACTTCGATACTAATTATGGCAGGTAACAGTAAATTCGATACTAATAATGACAGAAAACAGTAACATCGATACTAATTATGACAGGTAACAGTAACTTCGATAATAATTATGGCAGGTAACTGTAACTTCGATACTAATTATGACAAGTAACTGTAACTACGATACTAATTATGACAGGTAACAGTAACTTCGATACTATTATGACAAGTAACAGTAACTTCGATACTAATTATGACAAGTAACTGTAACTTCGATACTAATTATGACAGGTAACTGTATCTTCGACAATAATTATGGCAGGTAACTGTAACTTCGATACTAATTATGACAAGTAACTGTAACTTCGATACTAATTATGACAGGTAACTGCAACTTCGTTACTAATTATGACAAGTAACTGTATTTTCTATACTAATTAAGGCAAGTAACTGTAACTTCGTTACTAATTATGACAAGTAACTGTAATTTCGATACAAATTATGGCAGGTAACTGTCATTTCGATACAAATTATGGCAGGTAACAGTAACTTCGATACTAATTATGACAGGTAACAGTAACTTCGATAATAATTATGACAAGTAACAGTAACTTCATTCTAATTATGACAAGTAACTGTAATTTAGATACAAATTATGGCAGGTAACTGTAACTTCGATACTAATTATGAAAAGTAACAGTAACTTCGATACTAATTATGACAGAAAACAGTAACATCGATTCTAATTATGACAGGTAACAGTAACTTCGATAATAAATATGGCAGGTAACTGTAACTTCGATACTAATTATGACAAGTAACTGTAACTTCGATACTAATTATGACAGGTAACTGTAACTTTGTTACTAATTATGACAAGTAACTGCAACTTCGATACGAATTATGACAGGTAACTGTAACTTCGTTACTAATTATGACATGTAACTGTAATTTCGATACAAATTATGGCAGGTAACTGTAACTTCGTTACTAATTATGACAAGCAACTGTAATTTCGATACAAATTATGGCAGGTAACTGTAACTTCGATACTAATTATGGCAGGAAAGTGTAACTTCAATACTAATTATGAGATGTAACAGTAACTTCGATGCTAATTATGACAGGTAACTGCAACTTCGTTACTAATTATGACAAGTAACTGTAATTTCGATACTAATTATTGCAGGTAACTGTAACTTCGTTACTAATTATGAGAAGTAACTGTAATTTCGATGCAAATTATGACAGGTAACTGTATCTTCGTTAGTAATTATGAAAAGTAACTGTAATTTCGTTACAAATTATGGCAGGTAACAGTACCTTCTATACTAATTATGACAGGTAACTGTAACTTCGATACTAAATATGACAAGGAACTGTAATTTCGATACAAATTATGGCAGGTAACTGTTACTTCGATACTAATTATGGCAGGAAAGTGTAACTTCAATACTAATTATGAGATGTAACAGTAACTTCGATGCTAATTATGACAGGTAACTGCAACTTCGTTACTAATTATGACAAGTAACTGTAATTTCGATACTAATTATGACAGGTAACAGTAACTTCGATACTAATTATGACAAGTAACTGTAACTTCGATACTAATTATGAAAGGTAACTGTAACTTCGTTACTAACTATGACAAGTAACTGTAATTTCGTTACAAATTTCGCAGGTAATTGTAATTTCGATACTAATTATGACAGGTAACAGTAACTTCGATACTAATTAGGACAAGTAACAGTTACTTCGATAGTAATTAAGACAAGTAACTGTAACTTCGATACTAATTATGACAGGAAACTGTAACTTCGTTACTAATTATGACAAGTAACTGTAATTTCGATACAAATTATGGCAGGTAACTGTAACTTCGATACTAATTATGACAGGTAACAGTATCTTCGATACTAATTATGACAAGTAACTATAACTTCGATACAAATTATGACAGGTAACTGTAACTTCGATACTTATTATGACAAGATACTCTAACTACGTTACTAATTATGACAAGTAACTGTAATTTTGATAAAAAATTATGGTAGGTAAATGTAACTTCAATACTAATTATGCCAGGTAACAGTAACTTCGATACTAATTATGACAGGTAACTGTAACTTCGTTACTAATTATGACAAGTAACTTTAATTTCGTTACTAATTATGGCAGGTAACTGTATCTTCGTTACTAATTATGGCAAATCCCTGTAATTTCGATACAAATTAGAGCAGGTAACTGTAATTTCGATACAAATTATGGCTGGTAACTGTAACTTCGATACTAATTATGACAGGTAACAGTAACTTCGCTACTAGTTATGACAAGTAACAGTAACTTCATTCTAATTATCACAAGTAACTGTAATTTCGATACAAATTATGGCAGGTAACTGTAACTTCGATACTTATTATGACAGGTAGCAGTAACTTCGATACCCCATTATGACAGGTAACTGCAACTTCGTTACTAATAATGACAAGTAACTGTAATTTCGATACAAATTATGGCAGGTAACTGTAATTTCGATACAAATTATGGCAGGTAACTGTAACTTCGATACTAATTATGACAGGTAACAGTAACTTCGATACTAATTATGGCAAGTAACTGTAACTTCGTTACTAATTATGACAAGTAACTGTAATTTCGATACAAATTATGGCAGGTAACTGTAATTTCGATACAAATTATGGCAGGTAACTGTAACTTCGATACTAATTATGACAGGTAACAGTAACTTCGATACTAATTATGACAAGTAAACAGTAACTTCATTCTAATTATGACAAGTAACTGTAATTTCGATACAAATTATGGCAGGTAACTGTAACTTCGATACTAATTATGGCAGGTAACAGTAACTTCGATACTAATAATGACAGAAAACAGTAACTTCGATACTAATTATGACAGGTAACAGTAACTTCGATAATAATTATGGCAGGTAACTGTAACTTCGATACTAATTATGACAAGTAACTGTTACTTCGATACTAATTATGACAGGTAACAGTAACTTCGATACTAATTATGACAAGTAACAGTAACTTCGATACTAATTATGACAAGTAACTGTAACTTCGATACTAATTATGACAGGTAACAGTAACTTCGATAATAATTATGGCAGGTAACTGTAACTTCGATACTAATTATGACAAGTAACTGTAACTTCTATACTAATTATGACAGGTAACTGCAACTTCGTTACTAATTATGACAAGTAACTGTAATTTCTATACTAATTATGGCAAGTAACTGTAACTTCGTTACTAATTATGACAAGTAACTGTAATTTCGATACAAATTATGGCAGGTAACTGTCATTTCGATACAAATTATGGTAGGTAACAGTAACTTCGATACTAATTATGACAGGTAACAGTAACTTCGATACTAATTATGACAAGTAACAGTAACTTCATTCTAATTATGATAAGTAACTGAAATTTCGATACAAATTATGGCAGGTAACTGTAACTTCGATACTAATTATGACAGGTAACAGTAACTTCGATACTAATTATGACAGAAAACAGTAATTTCGATACTAATTATGACAGGTAACAGTAACTTCGATAATAATTATGGCAGGTAACTGTAACTTCGATACTAATTATGACAAGTAACTGTAACTTCGATACTAATTATGACAGGTAACTGTAACTTCGTTACTAATTATGACATGTAACTGTAATTTCGATACAAATTATGGCAGGTAACTGTAACTTCGTTACTAATTATGACAAGTAACTCTAATTTTGATAAAAAATTATGGCAGGTAACTGTAACTTCGATACTAATTAATACAGGTAACAGTAACTTCGATACTTATTATGACAGGTTACTGTAACATCGTTACTAATTATGACAGGTAACTGTAACTTCGTTACTAATTATGACATGTAACTGTAATTTCGATACAAATTATGGCAGGTAACTGTAACTTCGATACTAATTATGACAGGTAACTGTAACTTCGTTACTAATTATGACAAGTAACTGTAATTTCGATACAAATTATGGCAGGTAACTGTAACTTCGATACTAATTATGGCAGGTAACAGTAATTTCGATACTAATTATGACAAGTAACTATAACTTCGTTACTAATTATGACAAGTAACTGTAATTTCGATACAAATTATGGCAGGTAACTGTAACTTCGATACTAATTATGACAGAAAACAGTAACTTCGATACTAATTATGACAGGTAACAGTAATTTCGATAATAATTATGGCAGGTAACTGTAACTTCGTTACTAATTATGACAAGTAACTTTAATTTCAATACTAATTATGGCAGGTAACTGTAACTTCGTTACTAATCATGACAAGTCCCTGTAATTTCGATACAAATTATGACAATTAACTGTGACTTAGATACTTATTATGACAGGTAACAGTAAATTCGATACTAATTATGGCAGGTAACTGAAACTTCGATACTAATTATGACAGATAACAGTAACTTCGATACTAATTATGACAAGTAACTGTAACTTCGATACTAATTATGACAGGAAACTGTAACTTCGTTACTAATTATGACAAGTAACTGTAATTTCGTTACAAATTGTGGCAGGTAATTGTAATTTCGATACTAATTATGACAGGTAACAGTAACTTCGATACTAATTATGACAAGTAACAGTAACTTCGATACTAATTATGACAAGTAACTGTAACTTCGATACTAATTATGACAGGTAACTGTAACTTCGTTACTAATTATGACAAGTAACTGTAATTTCGATACAAATTTTGACAGGTAACAGTAACTTCGATACTAATTATGACAGGTAACAGTAACTTCGATACTAATTATGACAAGTAACTGTAACTTCGATACTATTTATGACAGGTAACTGTAACTCCGTTACTAATTATGACAAGTCCCTGTAATTTCGATACAAATTATGGCAGGTAACTGTAACTTCGATACTAATTATGACAAGTAAATGTAACTTCGATACTAATTATGACAGGTAACTGTAACTCCGTTACTAATTATGACAAGTAACTGCAATTTCGATACAAATTTTGGCAGGTAACTGTAACTTCGATACTAATTATGACAGGTAACAGTAACGTCGATTCTAATTATGACAAGCAACAATAACTTTGGTACTAATTATGACAGGTAACTGTAACTTCGTTACTAATTATGACAAGTAACTGTAATTTCGATACAAATTATGGCAGGTAACTGTAACTTCGATACTAATTATGACAGGTAACAGTAACTTCGATACTAATTATGACAAATAACTATAACTTCGATACAAATTATGACAGGTAACTGTAACTTCGATATTAATTATGACAAGAAACTCCAACTTCCTTACTAATTATGAGAAGTAACAGTACCTTCGATGCTAATTATGACAGGTAACTGTAACTTCGATACTAATTATGACAAGGAACTGTAATTTCGATAAAAATTGGGGCAGGTAACTGTAACTTCGTTACTAATTATGACAGGTAACAGTAACGTCGATACTAATTATGGCAAGTAACTGTAACTTCGTTACTAATTATGACAAGTAACTGTAATTTCGATACAAATTATGGCAGGTAACTGTAATTTCGATACAAATTATGGCAGGTAACTGTAACTTCGATACTAATTATGACAGGTAACAGTAACTTCGATACTAATTATGACAAGTAAACAGTAACTTCATTCTAATTATGACAAGTAACTGTAATTTCGATACAAATTATGGCAGGTAACTGTAACTTCGATACTAATTATGGCAGGTAACAGTAACTTCGATACTAATAATGACAGAAAACAGTAACTTCGATACTAATTATGACAGGTAACAGTAACTTCGATAATAATTATGGCAGGTAACTGTAACTTCGATACTAATTATGACAAGTAACTGTTACTTCGATACTAATTATGACAGGTAACAGTAACTTCGATACTAATTATGACAAGTAACAGTAACTTCGATACTAATTATGACAAGTAACTGTATCTTCGATACTAATTATGACAGGTAACAGTAACTTCGATAATAATTATGGCAGGTAACTGTAACATCGATACTAATTATGACAAGTAACTGTAACTTCTATACTAATTATGACAGGTAACTGCAACTTCGTTACTAATTATGACAAGTAACTGTAATTTCTATACTAATTATGGCAAGTAACTGTAACTTCGTTACTAATTATGACAAGTAACTGTAATTTCGATACAAATTATGGCAGGTAACTGTCATTTCGATACAAATTATGGCAGGTAACAGTAACTTCGATACTAATTATGACAGGTAACAGTAACTTCGATACTAATTATGACAAGTAACAGTAACTTCATTCTAATTACGACAAGTAACTGAAATTTCGATACAAATTATGGCAGGTAACTGTAACTTCGATACTAATTATGACAGGTAACAGTAACTTCGATACTAATTATGACAAAAAACAGTAATTTCGATACTAATTATGACAGGTAACAGTAACTTCGATAATAATTATGGCAGGTAACTGTAACTTCGATACTAATTATGACAAGTAACTGTAACTTCGATACTAATTATGACAGGTAACTGTAACTTCGTTACTAATTATGACATGTAACTGTAATTTCGATACAAATTATGGCAGGTAACTGTAACTTCGTTACTAATTATGACAAGCAACTGTAAGTTCGATACAAATTATGGCAGGTAACTGTAACTTCGATACTAATTATGGCAGGAAACTGTAACTTCGATACTAATTATGAGATGTAACAGTAACTTCGATGCTAATTATGACAGGTAACTGCAACTTTGTTACTAATTATGACAAGTAACTGTAATTTCGATACTAATTATTGCAGGTAACTGTAACTTCGTTACTAATTATGAGAAGTAACTGTAATTTCGATGCAAATTATGACAGGTAACTGTAATTTCGATAGTAATTATGAAAAGTAACTGTAATTTCGTTACAAATTATGGCAGGTAACAGTACCTTCGATACTAATTATGACAGGTAACTGTAACTTCGATACTAATTATGACAAGGAACTGTAATTTCGATACAAATTATGGCAGATAACTTTAACTTTGATACTAATTATGACAGGTAACAGTAACTTCGATACTAATTATGACAAGTAACTGTAACTTCGTTACTAATTATGACAAGTAACTCTAATTTTGATAAAAAATTATGGCAGGTAACTGTAACTTCGATACTAATTAATACAGGTAACAGTAACTTCGATACTTATTATGACAGGTTACTGTAACATCGTTACTAATTATGTCAAGTAACTGTAACTTCAATACTAATTATGACAAGTAACTGTAACTTCGGTACTTATTATGACAGGTAACTGTAACTTCATTACTAATTATGACAAGAAACTGTTACTTCGATACTAATTATGACAGGTAATTTTAACGTCGATACTAATTATGACAAGTAACTGTAACTTCCATACTAATAATGACAAGTAACTGTAACGTCGGTACTAATTGTGACAGGTAACAGTAACTTTGATATTAATTATGACAAGTAACAGTAACTTCGATAGTAATTATGACAAGTAACTGTAATTTCGATACAAATTTTGGCAGGTAACTGTAACTTCGATACTTATTTTGGCAGGTAACAGTAACATTGATACTAATAATGACAAGTAACTGTAACTTCGATACTAATTATGGCCGGTAACTGTAACTTCGTTACTAATTATGACAAGTAACTGTAATTTCGATACAAACTATGGCAGGTAACTGTAACTTCGATACTAATTATGACAGGTAACAGTAACTTCGATACTAATTATGGCAGGTACTGTGACTTCGATACTAATTATGACAGGTAACAGTAACTTCGATACTAATTATGACAAGTAACTGTAACTTCGATACTAATTATGACAGGTAACTGTAACTTCGTTACTAATTATGACAAGTAACTGTAATTTCGTTACAAATTTGGCAGGTAATTGTAATTTCGATAATAATTATGACAGGTAACAGTAACGTCGATACTAATTAGGACAAGTAACAGTAACTTCGATACTAATTATGACAAATAACTGTAACGTCGATACTAATTATGACAGGTAACTGTAACTTCGTTAGTAATTATGACAAGTAACTGTAATTTCGATACAAATTTTGGCAGGTAACTGTAACTTCGATACTAATTATGACAGGCAACAGTAACTTCGATACTAATTATGACAAGTAACTGTAACTTCGATACTAATTATGACAGGTAACTGTAACTTCGTTAATAATTATGACAAGTAACTGTAATTTCGATACAAATTATGGCAGGTAACTGTAACTTCGATACTAATTATGACAGGTAACAGTATCTTCGATACTAATTATGACAAGTAACTATAACTTTTAATAGAAATTATGACAGGTAACTGTAACTTCGATACTTATTATGACAAGAAACTCTAACTACGTTACTAATTATGACAAGTAACTGTAATTTTGATAAAAAATTATGGTAAGTAACTGTAACTTCAATACTAATTATGAAAGGTAACAGTAACTTCGATACTAATTATGACAAGTAACAGTAACTTCATTCTAATTATCACAAGTAACTGTAATTTCGATACAAATTATGGCAGGTAACTGTAACTTCGATACTAATTAAGACAGGTAGCAGTAACTTCGATACTAATTATGACAGGTAACTGCAACTTCGTTACTAATTATGACAAGTAACTGTAATTTCTATATTAATTATGGCAAGTAACTGTAACTTCGTTACTAATTATGACAAGTAACTGTAATTTCGATACAAATTATGGCAGGTAACTGTAATTTCGATACAAATTATGGCAGGTAACTGTAACTTCGATACTAATTATGACAGGTAACAGTAACTTCGATACTAATTATGACAAGTAACAGTAACTTCATTCTAAATATGACAAGTAACTGTAATTTCGATACAAATTATGGCAGGCAACTGTAACTTCGATACAAATTATGACAGGTAACAGTAACTTCGATACTAATTATGACAGAAAACAGTAACTTCGATAATAATTATGACAGGTAACAGTAACTTCGATAATAATTATGGCAGGTAACTGTAACTTCGATACTAATTATGACAAGTAACTGTAACTTCGATACTAATTATGACAGGTAACTGTAACTTCGTTACTAATTATGACAAGTAACTGTAATTTCGATACAAATTATGGCAGGCAACTGTAACTTCGATACTAATTATGACAGGTAACAGTAACTTCGATACTAATTATGACAGAAAACAGTAACTTCGATGCTAATTATGACAGGTAACAGTAACTTCGATAATAATTATGGCAGGTAACTGTAACTTCGATATCAATTATGACAAGTAACTGTAACTTCGATACTAATTATGACAGGTAACTGTAACTTCGTTACTAATTATGACAAGTAACTGTAATTTCGATACAAATTATGGCAGGTAACTGTAACTTCGATACTAATTATGACAGAAAACAGTAACTTCGATACTAATTATGACAGGTAACAGTAATTTCGATAATAATTATGGCAGGTAACTGTAACTTCGTTACTATTTATGACAGGTAACTTTAATTTCAATACTAATTATGGCAGGTAACTGTAACTTCGTTACTAATCATGACAAGTCCCTGTAATTTCGATACAAATTATGACAATTAACTGTAACTTAGATACTTATTATGACAGGTAACAGTAAATTCGATACTAATTATGGCAGGTAACTGTAACTTGGATACTAATTATGACAGATAACAGTAACTTCGATACTAATTATGACAAGTAACTGTAACTTCGATACTAATTATGACAGGAAACTGTAACTTCGTTACTAATTATGACAAGTAACTGTATTTTCGTTACAAATTGTGGCAGGTAATTGTAATTTCGATACTAATTATGACAGGTAACAGTTACTTCGATACTAATTATGACAAGTAACAGTAACTTCGATACTAATTATGACAAGTAACTATAACTTCGATACAAATTATGACAGACAACTGTAACTTCGATACTAATTATGACAAGAAACTCTAACTTCGTTACTAACTATGACAAGTAACTGTAATTTTGATAAAAAAAAATTGGTAGGTAACTGTATCTTCAATACTAATTATGACAGGTAACAGTAACTTCGATACTAATTAGGACAGGTAACTGTAACTTCGTTACTAATTATGACAAGTAACTTTAATTTCAATACTAATTATGGCAGGTAACTGTAACTTCGTTACTAATTATGACAAGTCCCTGTAATTTCGATACAAATTATGACAGGTAACTGTAACTTCGATACTTAATATGACAGGTAACAGTAACTTCGATACTAATTATGACAAGTAACAGTAACTTCGATACTAATTATCACAATTAACTGTAACTTCGATACTAATTATGACAGGTAACTGTAACTTCGTTACTAATCATGACAAGTAACAGTAATTTCGATACAAATTTTGGCAGGTAACTGTAACTTCGATACTAATTATGACAAGTAACTGTAATTTCTTTACAAATTGTGGCGGGTAATTGTAATTTCGATACTAATTATGACAGGTAACAGTAACTTCGATACTAATTATGACAAGTAACAGTAACTTCCATACTAATTATGACAAGTAACTGTAACTTCGATACTAATTATGACAAGTAACTGTAACTTCGATACTAATTATGACAGGTAACTGTAACTTCGTTACTAATTATGACATGTAACTGTAATTTCGATACAAATTTTGGCAGGTAACTTTAACTTCGATACTTATTATGACAGGTAACAGTAACTTCGATACTAATTATGACAATTAACTGTAACTTTGATACTTATTATGACAGGTAACTGTAACTTCGTTACTAATTATGACAAGTAACTGTAATTTTGATACAAATTATGGCAGGTAACTGTAACTTCGATACTAATTATGACTGGTAACACTATCTTCGATACTAATTATGACAATTAACTATAACTTCGGTACAAATTATGACAGGTAACTGTAACTTCGATACTAATAATGACAAGAAACTCTAAATTCGTTACTAATTATGACAAGTAAATGTAATTTTGTTAAAAAATTATGGTAGGTAACGGTAACTTCAATACTAATTATGACAGGTAACAGTAACTTCGATACTAATTATGACAGGTAACTGTAACTTCGTTACTAATTATGACAAGTAACTGTAATTTCGATACAAATTATGACAGGTAACTGTAACTTCGTTACTAATTATGACAAGTCCCTGTAATTTCGATACAAGTTATGGCAGGTAACTGTAACTTCGATATTAATTATGACAAGTAACTGTAACATCGATACTAATTATGACAGGTAACTGTATCTTCGTTACTAATTATGACAAGTAACTGAAATTTCGATACAAATTTTGGCAGGTAACTGTAACTTCGATACTAATTATGACAGGTAACAGTAACTTCGATTCTAATTATGACAAGTAACTGTAACTTCGATACTAATTATGACAGGTAACTGTAACTTCGTTTCTAATTATGACAAGTAACTGTAACATCGATACAAATTTAGGCAGGTAACCGTAACTTCGATACTAATTATGACAGGTAACAGTAACTTCGATACTAATTATGACAAGTAAATATAACTTCGATACAAATTATGACAGGTAACTGTAACTTCGATACTAATTATGACAAGAAACTCTAACTTCGTTAGTAATTATGACAAGTAACTGTAATTTTGATAAAAATTATGGTAGGTAACTGTAACTTCAATACTAATTATGACAGGTAACAGTAACGTCGATACTAATTATGACAAGTAACAGTACCTTCGATGCTAATTATGACAGGTAACTGTAACTTCGATACAAATTATGACAAGGAACTGTAATTTCGATACAAATTATGGCAGGTAACTGTAACTTCGTTACTAATTATGACAAGTAACTGTAATTTCGATACAAATTTTGGCAGGAAACTGTAACTTCGATACTAATTATGACAAGTCCCTGTAATTTCGATACAAATTATGGCAGGTAACAGTAACTTCGATACTAATTAGACAGGTAACAGTAACTTCGATACTAATTATGACAGGAAACTCTACCATCGTTACTAATTATGACAAGTAACTGTAATTTTGATAAAAAATTATGGTAGGTAACTGTAATTTCAATACTAATTATGACAGGTAACAGTAACTTCGATACTAATAATGACAGGAAACTGTAATTTCGTTTCTAATTATGACAAGTAACTGTAATTTCGACACAAATTATGACAGGTAACTGTAACTTCGTTACTAATTATGACAAGTAACAGTACCTTCGATGGTAATTATGGCAGGTAACTGTAACTTCGATACTAATTATGACAAGGAACTGTAATTTCGATACAAATAATGGCAGGTAATGTAAATTCGTTACTAATTATGACAAAGAAACTGTAATTTCGATACAAATTTTGGCAGGTAACTGTAACTTCGATACTAATTATGACAGGTAACAGTAACTTCGATACTAATTATGTCAAGTAACAGTTACTTCGATACTAATTATGACAGGTAACTGTAACTTCGTTACTAATTACGACAAGTAACTGTAATTTTGATACAAATTATGGCAGGTAACTGTAACTTCGATGTTAATTATGACAGGTAACAGTAACTTCGATACTAATTATGACAAGGAACTGTAATTTCGATACAAATTGTGGCAGGTAACTGTAACTTCGTTACTAATTATGACAAGGAACTGTAATTTCGATACAAATTTTGGCAGGTAACTGTAACTTCGATACTAATTATGACAAGTCCCTGTAATTTCGATACAAATTATGGCAGGTAACTGTAACTTCCACACTAATTATGACAGGTAACAGTAACTTCGATACTAATTATGACAGGAAACTGTAACTTCGTTACTAATTATGACAAGTAACTGTAATTTCGATACAAATTATGACAGGTAACTGTAACTTCGTTACTAATTATGACAAGTAACAGTACCTTCGATGCTAATTATGACAGGTAACTGTAACTTCGATACTAATTATGACAAGGAACTGTAATTTCGATACAAATTATGGCAGGTAACTGTAACTTCGTTACTAATTATGACAAGTAACTGTAATTTCGATACAAATGTTGGCAGGTAACTGTAACTTCGATACTAATTTTGACAGGTAACAGTAACTTCGATACTAATTATGACAAGTAACTGAAATTTCGATACAAATTTTGGCAGGTAACTGTAACTTCGATACTAATTATGACAGGTAACAGTAACTTCGATTCTAATTATGACAAGTAACTGTAACTTCGATACTAATTATGACAGGTAACTGTAACTTCGTTTCTAATTATGACAAGTAACTGTAACTTCGATACAAATTTAGGCAGGTAACAGTAACTTCGATACTAATTATGACAGGTAACAGTAACTTCGATACTAATTATGACAAGTAAATATAACTTCGATACAAATTATGACAGGTAACTGTAACTTCGATACTAATTATGACAAGAAACTCTAACTTCGTTACTAATTATGACAAGTAACTGTAATTTTGATAAAAAATTATGGTAGGTAACTGTAACTTCAATACTAATTATGACAGATAACAGTAACGTCGATACTAATTATGACAAGTAACAGTACCTTCGATGCTATTTATGACAGGTAACTGTAACTTCGATACTAATTATGACAAGGAACTGTAATTTCGATACAAATTATGGCAGTTAACTGTAACTTCGTTACCAATTATGACAAGTAACTGTAATTTCGATACAAATTTTGGCAGGTAACTCTAACTTCGATACTAATTATGACAGGTAACAGTAACTTCGATACTAATTATGACAAGTAACTGTAACTTCGATACAAATTATGACAGGTAACTGTAACTTCGATACTAATTATGACAAGAAACTCTAACTTCGTTACTAATTATGACAAGTAACTGTAATTTTGATAAAAAAATTGGTAGGTAACTGTAACTTCAATACTAATTATGACAGGTAACAGTAACTTAGATACTAATTATGACAAGTAACTATAACTTCGATGCAAATTATGACAGGTTACTGTGACTTCGTTACTAATTATGACAGGTAACAGTAACGTCGATACTAATTATGACATGTAACAGTACCTTCGATGCTAATTATGGCAGGTAACTGTAACTTCGATACTAATTATGACAAGTAACTGTAACTTCGATACTAATTATGACAGGTAACTGTAACTTCGTTACTAATTATTACAAGTAACTGTAATTTCGTTGCAAATTATGGCAGGTAATTGTAATTTCGATACTAATTATGATAGGTAACAGTAACTTCGATACTAATTATGACAAGTAACAGTAACTTCGATACTAATTATGACAAGTAACTGTAACTTCGATACTAATTATGAGAGGTAACTGTAACTTCGTTACTAATTATGACAAGTAACTGTAATTTCGATACAAATTATGGCAGGTAACTGTAACTTCGATACTAATTATGACAGGTAACAGTAACTTCGATAGTAATTATGACAAGTAACTATATCTTCGATACAAATTATGACAGACAACTGTAACTTCGATACTAATTATGACAAGAAACTCTAGCTTCGTTACTAACTATGACAAGTAACTGTAATTTTGATTAAAAAAAATTGGTAGGTAACTGTATCTTCAATACTAATTATGACAGGTAACAGTAACTTCGATACTAATTAGGACAGGTAACTGTAACTTCGTTACTAATTATGACAAGTAACTTTAATTTCAATACTAATTATGGCAGGTAACTGTAACTTCGTTACTAATTATGACAAGTCCCTGTAATGTCGATACAAATTATGACAGGTAACTGTAACTTCGATACTTAATATGACAGGTAACAGTAACTTCCATACTAATTATGACAAGTAACAGTAACTTCGATACTAATTATCACAATTGACTGTAACTTCGATACTAATTATGACAGGTAACTGTAACTTCGTTACTAATCATGACAAGTAACAGTAATTTCGATACAAATTTTGGCAGGTAACTGCAACTTCGATACTAATTATGACAAGTAACTCTAATTTCGTTACAAATTGTGGCGGGTAATTGTAATTTCGATACTAATTATGACAGGTAACAGTAACTTCGATACTAATTATGACAAGTAACAGTAACTTCCATACTAATTATGACAAGTAACTGTAACTTCGATACTAATTATGACAAGTAACTGTAACTTTGATACTAATTATGACAGGTAACTGTAACTTCGTTACTAATTATGACATGTAACTGTAATTTCGATACAAATTTTGGCAGGTAACTTTAACTTCGATACTTATTATGACAGGTAACAGTAACTTCGATACTAATTATGACAATTAACTGTAACTTCGATACTTATTATGACAGGTAACTGTAACTTCGTTACTAATTATGACAAGTAACTGTAATTTTGATACAAATTATGGCAGGTAACTGTAACTTCGATACTAATTATGACTGGTAACACTATCTTCGATACTAATTATGACAATTAACTATAACTTCGGTACAAATTATGACAGGTAACTGTAACTTCGATACTAATAATGACAAGAAACTCTAAATTCGTTACTAATTATGACAAGTAAATGTAATTTTGTTAAAAAATTATGGTAGGTAACGGTAACTTCAATACTAATTATGACAGGTAACAGTAACATCGATACTAATTATGACAGGTAACTGTAACTTCGTTCCTAATTATGACAAGTAACTGTAATTTCGATACAAATTATGACAGGTAACTGTAACTTCGTTACTAATTATGACAAGTAACTGTAATTTCGATACAAATTATGGCAGGTAACAGTAACTTCGATACTAATTAGACAGGTAACAGTAACTTCGATACTAATTATGACAGGAAACTCTACCATCGTTACTAATTATGACAAGTAACTGTAATTTTGATAAAAAATTATGGTAGGTAACTGTAACTTCAATACTAATTATGACAGGTAACAGTAACTTCGATACTAATTATGACAGGTAACTGTAACTTCGTTACTAATTATGACAAGTAACTTTAATTTCGATACTAATTATGGCAGGTAACTGTAACTTCGTTACTAATTATGACAAGTCCCTGTAATTTCGATACAAGTTATGGCAGGTAACTGTATCTTCGATACTAATTATGACAAGTAACTGTAACATCGATACTAATTATGACAGGTAACTGTATCTTCGTTACTAATTATGACAATTAACTGAAATTTCGATACAAATTTTGGCAGGTAACTGTAACTTCGATACTAATTATGACAGGTAACAGTAACTTCGATTCTAATTATGACAAGTAACTGTAACTTCGATACTAATTATGACAGGTAACTGTAACTTCGTTTCTAATTATGACAAGTAACTGTAACTTCGATACAAATTTAGGCAGGTAACCGTAACTTCGATACTAATTATGACAGGTAACAGTATCTTCGATACTAATTATGACAAGTAAATATAACTTCGATACAAATTATGACAGGTAACTGTAACTTCGATACTAATTATGACAAGAAACTCTAACTTCGTTACTAATTATGACAAGTAACTGTAATTTTGATAAAAAATTAAGGTAGGTAACTGTAACTTCAATACTAATTATGACAGGTAACAGTAACGTCGATACTAATTATGACAAGTAACAGTACCTTCGATGCTAATTATGACAGGTAACTGTAACTTCGATACAAATTATGACAAGAAACTGTAATTTCGATACAAATTATGGCAGGTAACTGTAACTTCGTTACTAATTATGACAAGTAACTGTAATTTCGATACAAATTTTGGCAGGAAACTGTAACTTCGATACTAATTATGACAAGTCCCTGTAATTTCGATACAAATTATGGCAGGTAACTGTTACTTCCATACTAATTATGACAGGTAACAGTAACTTCGGTACTAATTATGACAGGAAACTGTAACTTCGTTACTAATTATGACAAGTAACTGTAATTTCGACACAAATTATGACAGGTAACTGTAACTTCGTTACTAATTATGACAAGTAACAGTACCTTCGATGGTAATTATGACAGGTAACTGTAACTTCGATACTAATTATGACAAGGAACTGTAATTTCGATACAAATTATGGCAGGTAATGTAAATTCGTTACTAATTATGACAAAGAATCTGTAATTTCGATACAAATTTTGGCAGGTAACTGTAACATCGATACTAATTATGACAGGTAACAGTAACTTCGATACTAATTATGTCAAGTAACAGTAACTTCGATACTAATTATGACAGGTAACTGTAACTTCGTTACTAATTACGACAAGTAACTGTAATTTTGATACAAATTATGGCAGGTAACTGTAACTTAGATGTTAATTATGACAGGTAACTGTAACTTCGATACTAATTATGACAAGGAACTGTAATTTCGATACAAATTGTGGCAGGTGACTGTAACTTCGTTACTAATTATGACAAGGAACTGTAATTTCGATACAAATTTTGGCAGGTAACTGTAACTTCGATACTAATTATGACTAGTCCCTGTAATTTCGATACAAATTATGGCAGGTAACTGTAACTTCCATACTAATTATGACAGGTAACAGTAACTTCGATACTAATTATGACAGGAAACTGTAACTTCGTTACTAATTATGACAAGTAACTGTAATTTCGATACAAATTATGACAGGTAACTGTAACTTCGTTACTAATTATGACAAGTAACAGTACCTTCGATGCTAATTATGACAGGTAATTGTAACTTCGATACTAATTATGACAAGGAACTGTAATTTCGATACAAATTATGGCAGGTAACTGTAACTTCGTTACTAATTATGACAAGTAACTGTAATTTCGATACAAATTTTGGCAGGTAACTGTAACTTCGATACTAATTATGACAGGTAACAGTAACTTCGATACTAATTATGACAAGTAACTGTAACTTCGATACAAATTATGACAGGTAACTGTAACTTCGATACTAATTATGACAAGAAACTCTAACTTCGTTACTAATTATGACAAGTAACTGTAATTTTGATACAAAAATTGGTAGGTAACTGTAACTTCAATACTAATTATGACAGGTAACAGTTACTTAGATACTAATTATGACAAGTAACTATAACTTCGATGCAAATTATGGCAGGTAACTGTGACTTCGATACTAATTATGACAGGTAACAGTAACGTCGATACTAATTATGACATGTAACAGTACCTTCGATGCTAATTATGGCAGGTAACTGTAACTTCGATACTAATTATGAAAAGTAACTGTAACTTCGATACTAATTATGACAGGTAACTGTAACTTCGTTACTAATTATTACAAGTAACTGTAATTTCGTTGCAAATTATGGCAGGTAATTGTAATTTCGATACTAATTATGACAGGTAACAGTAACTTCGATACTAATTATGACAAGTAACAGTAACTTCGATACTAATTATGACAAGTAACTGTAACTTCGATACTAATTATGAGAGGTAACTGTAACTTCGTTACTAATTATGACAAGTAACTGTAATTTCGATACAAATTATGGCAGGTAACTGTAACTTCGATACTAATTATGACAGGTAACAGTAACTTCGATACTAATTATGACAAGAAACTCTAACTTCGTTACTAACTATGACAAGTAACTGTAATTTTGATTAAAAAAAATTGGTAGGTAACTGTATCTTCAATACTAATTATGACAGGTAACAGTAACTTCGATACTAATTATGACAGGTAACTGTAACTTCGTTACTAATTATGACAAGTAACTTTAATTTCGATACTAATTATGGCAGGTAACTGTAACTTCGTTACTAATTATGACAAATCCCTGTAATTTCGATACAAGTTATGGCAGGTAACTGTAACTTCGATACTAATTATGACAAGTAACTGTAACATCGATACTAATTATGACAGGTAACTGTATCTTCGTTACTAATTATGACAAGTAACTGAAATTTCGATACCAATTTTGGCAGGTAACTGTAATATCGATACTAATTATGACAGGTAACAGTAACTTCGATTCTAATTATGACAAGTAACTGTAACTTCGATACTAATTATAACAGGTAACTGTAACTTCGTTTCTAATTATGACAAGTAACTGTAACTTCGATACAAATTTAGGCAGGTAACCGTAACTTCGATACTAATTATGACAGGTAACAGTAACTTCGATACTAATTATGACAAGTAAATATAACTTCGATACAAATTATGACAGGTAACTGTAACTTCGATACTAATTATGACAAGAAACTCTAACTTCGTTACTAATTATGACAAGTAACTGTAATTTTGATAAAAAATTATGGTAGGTAACTGTAACTTCAATACTAATTATGACAGGTAACAGTAACGTCGATACTAATTATGACAAGTAACAGTACCTTCGATGCTAATTATGACAGGTAACTGTAACTTCGATACTAATTATGACAAGGAACTGTAATTTCGATACAAATTATGGCAGGTAACTGTAACTTCGTTACTAATTATGACAAGTAACTGTAATTTCGATACAAATTTTGGCAGGAAACTGTAACTTCGATACTAATTATGACAAGTCCCTGTAATTTCGATACAAATTATGGCAGGTAACTGTAACTTCCATACTAATTATGACAGGTAACAGTAACTTCGATACTAATTATGACAGGAAACTGTAACTTCGTTACTAATTATGACAAGTAACTGTAATTTCGATACAAATTATGACAGGTAACTGTAACTTCGTTACTAATTATGACAAGTAACAGTACCTTCGATGATAATTATGACAGGTAACTATAACTTCGATACTAATTATGACAAGGAACTGTAATGTCGATACAAATTATGGCAGGTAATGTAAATTCGTTACTAATTATGACAAAGAAACTGTAATTTCGATACAAATTTTGGCAGGTAACTGTAACTTCGATACTAATTATGACAGGTAACAGTAACTTCGATACTAATTATGTCAAGTAACAGTAACTTCGATACTAATTATGACAGGTAACTGTAACTTCGTTACTAATTACGACAAGTAACTGTAATTTTTATACAAATTATGGCAGGTAACTGTAACTTCGATACTAATTATGACAGGTAACAGTAACTTCGTTACTAATTATGACAAGTAACTATAACTTCGATACAAATTATGACAGGTAACTGTAACTTCGATACTAATTATGACAAGAAACTCTAACTTCGTTACTAATTATGACAAGTAACTGTAATTTTGATAAAAAATTATGGTAGGTAACTGTAACTTCAATACTAATTATGACAGGTAACAGTAACGTCGATACTAATTATGACAAGTAACAGTACCTTCGATGCTAATTATGACAGGTAACTGTAACTTCGATACAAATTATGACAAGGAACTGTAATTTCGATACAAATTATGGCAGGTAACTGTAACTTCGTTACTAATTATGACAAGTAACTGTAATTTCGATACAAATTTTGGCAGGAAACTGTAACTTCGATACTAATTATGACAAGTCCCTGTAATTTCGATACAAATTATGGCAGGTAACTGTAACTTCCATACTAATTATGACAGGTAACAGTAACTTCGATACTAATTATGACAGGAAACTGTAACTTCGTTATTAATTATGACAAGTAACTGTAATTTCGACACAAATTATGACAGGTAACTGTTACTTCATTACTAATTATGACAAGTAACAGTACCTTCGATGGTAATTATGACAGGTAACTGTAACTTCGATACTAATTATGACAAGGAACTGTAATTTCGATACAAATTATGGCAGGTAATGTAAATTCGTTACTAATTATGACAGGAAACTGTAACTTCGTTATTAATTATGACAAGTAACTGTAATTTCGACACAAATTATGACAGGTAACTGTTACTTCATTACTAATTATGACAAGTAACAGTACCTTCGATGGTAATTATGACAGGTAACTGTAACTTCGATACTAATTATGACAAGGAACTGTAACATCGATACTAATTATGACAGGTAACAGTAACTTCGATACTAATTATGTCAAGTAACAGTAACTTCGATACTAATTATGACAGGTAACTGTAACTTCGTTACTAATTACGACAAGTAACTGTAATTTTGATACAAATTATGGCAGGTAACTGTAACTTCGATGTTAATTATGACAGGTAACTGTAACTTCAATACTAATTATGACAAGGAACTGTAATTTCGATACAAATTGTGGCAGGTAACTGTAACTTCGTTACTAATTATGACAAGGAACTGTAATTTCGATACAAATTTTGGCAGGTAACTGTAACTTCGATACTAATTATGACAAGTCCCTGTAATTTCGATACAAATTATGGCAGGTAACTGTAACTTCCATACTAATTATGACAGGTAACAGTAACTTCGATACTAATTATGACAGGAAACTGTAACTTCGTTACTAATTATGACAAGTAACTGTAATTTCGATACAAATTATGACAGGTAACTGTAACTTCGTTACTAATTATGACAAGTAACAGTACCTTCGATGCTAATTATGACAGGTAACTGTAACTTCGATACTAATTATGACAAGGAACTGTAATTTCGATACAAATTATGGCAGGTAACTGTAACATCGTTACTAATTATGACAAGTAACTGTAATTTCGATACAAATTTTGGCAGGTAACTGTAACTTCGATACTAATTATGACAGGTAACAGTAACTTCGATACTAATTATGAGAAGTAACTGTAACTTCGATACAAATTATGACAGGTAACTGTAACTTCTAAACTAATTATGACAAGAAACTCTAACTTCGTTACTAATTATGACAAGTAACTGTAATTTTGATAAAAAAATTGGTAGGTAACTGTAACTTCAATACTAATTATGACAGGTAACAGTAACGTCGATACTAATTATGACAAGTAACAGTACCTTCGATGCTATTTATGACAGGTAACTGTAACTTCGATACTAATTATGACAAGGAACTGTAATTTCGATACAAATTATGGCAGATAATGTAACTTCGTTACCAATTATGACAAGTAACTGTAATTTCGATACAAATTTTGGCAGGTAACTCTAACTTCGATACTAGTTATGACAGGTAACAGTAACTTCGATACTAATTATGACAAGTAACTGTAACTTCGATACAAATTATGACAGGTAACTGTTACTTCGATACTAATTATGACAAGAAACTCCAACTTCGTTACTAATTATGACAAGTAACTGTAATTTTGATAAAAAAATTGGTAGATAACTGTATCTTCAATACTAATTATGACAGGTAACAGTAACTTAGATACTAATTATGACAAGTAACTATAATTTCGATGCAAATTATGACAGGTAACTGTGACTTCGTTACTAATTATGACAGGTAACAGTAACGTCGATACTAATTATGACATGTAACAGTACCTTCGATGCTAATTATGGCAGGTAACTGTAACTTCGATACTAATTATGACAAGTAACTGTAACTTCGATACTAATTATGACAGGTAACTGTAACTTCGTTACTAATTATTACAAGTAACTGTAATTTCGTTGCAAATTATGGCAGGTAATTGTAATTTCGATACTAATTATGATAGGTAACAGTAACTTCGATACTAATTATGACAAGTAACAGTAACTTCGATACTAATTATGACAAGTAACTGTAACTTCGATACTAATTATGAGAGGTAACTGTAACTTCGTTACTAATTATGACATGTAACTGTAATTTCGATACAAATTATGGCAGGTAACTGTAACTTCGATACTAATTATGACAGGTAACAGTAACTTCGTTATTAATTATGACAAGTAACTATATCTTCGATACAAATTATGACAGACAACTGTAACTTCGATACTAATTATGACAAGAAACTCTAACTTCGTTACTAACTATGACAAGTAACTGTAATTTTGATAAAAAAAATTTGGTAGGTAACTGTATCTTCAATACTAATTATGACAGGTAACAGTAACTTCGATACTAATTAGGACAGGTAACTGTAACTTCGTTACTAATTATGACAAGTAACTTTAATTTCAATACTAATTATGGCAGGTAACTGTAACTTCGTTACTAATTATGACAAGTCCCTGTAATTTCGATGCAAATTATGACAGGTAACTGTAACTTCGATACTTAATATGACGGGTAACAGTAACTTCCATACTAATTATGACAAGTAACAGTAACTTCGATACTAATTATCACAATTAACTGTAACTTCGATACTAATTATGACAGGTAACTGTAACTTCGTTACTAATCATGACAAGTAACAGTAATTTCGATACAAATTTTGGCAGGTAACTGTAACTTCGATACTAATTATGACAAGTAACTGTAATTTCGTTACAAATTGTGGCGGGTAATTGTAATTTCGATACTAATTATGACAGGTAACAATAACTTCGATACTAATTATGACAAGTAACAGTAACTTCCATACTAATTATGACAAGTAACTGTAACTTCGATACTAATTATGACAAGTAACTGTAACTTCGATACTAATTATGACAGGTAACTGTAACTTCGTTACTAATTATGACATGTAACTGTAATTTCGATACAAATTTTGGCAGGTAACTTTAACTTCGATACTTATTATGACAGGTAACAGTAACTTCGATACAAATTATGGCAGGTAACAGTAACTTCGATACTAATTAGACAGGTAACAGTAACTTCGATACTAATTATGACAGGAAACTCTACCATCGTTACTAATTATGACAAGTAACTGTAATTTTGATAAAAAATTATGGTAGGTAACTGTAACTTCAATACTAATTATGACAGGTAACAGTAACTTCGATACTAATTATAGCAGGTAACTGTAACTTCGTTACTAATTATGACAAGTAACTTTAATTTCGATACTAATTATGGCAGGTAACTGTAACTTCGTTACTAATTATGACAAGTCCCTGTAATTTCGATACAAGTTATGGCAGGTAACTGTATCTTCGATACTAATTATGACAAGTAACTGTAACATCGATACTAATTATGACAGGTAACTGTATCTTCGTTACTAATTATGACAAGTAACTGAAATTTCTATACAAATTTTGGCTGGTAACTGTAACTTGGATACTAATTATGACAGGTAACAGTAACTTCGATTCTAATTATGACAAGTAACTGTAACTTCGATACTAATTATGACAGGTAACTGCAACTTCGTTTCTAATTATGACAAGTAACTGTAACTTCGATACAAATTTAGGCAGGTAACCGTAACTTCGATACTAATTATGACAGGTAACAGTAACTTCGATACTAATTATGACAAGTAAATATAACTTCGATACAAATTATGACAGGTAACTGTAACTTCGATACTAATTATGACAAGAAACTCTAACTTCGTTACTAATTATGACAAATACTGTAATTTTGATAAAAAATTATGGTAGGTAACTGTAACTTCAATACTAATTATGACAGGTAACAGTAACGTCGATACTAATTATGACAAGTAACAGTACCTTCGATGCTAATTATGACAGGTAACTGTAACTTCGATACAAATTATGACAAGAAACTGTAATTTCGATACTAATTATGACAAGTCCCTGTAATTTCGATACAAATTATGGCAGGTAACTGTTACTTCCATACTAATTATGACAGGTAACAGTAACTTCGATACTAATTATGACAGGAAACTGTAACTTCGTTACTAATTATGACAAGTAACTGTAATTTCGACACAAATTATGACAGGTAACTGTAACTTCGTTACTAATTATGACAAGTAACAGTACCTTCGATGGTAATTATGACAGGTAACTGTAACTTCGATACTAATTATGACAAGGAACTGTAATTTCGATACAAATTATGGCAGGTAATGTAAATTCGTTACTAATTATGACAAAGAAACTGTAATTTCGATACAAATTTTGGCAGGTAACTGTAACATCGATACTAATTATGACAGGTAACAGTAACTTCGATACTAATTATGTCAAGTAACAGTAACTTCGATACTAATTATGACAAGTCCCTGTAATTTCGATACAAATTATGACAGGTAACTGTAACTTCGATACTTAATATGACGGGTAACAGTAACTTCCATACTAATTATGACAAGTAACAGTAACTTCGATACTAATTATCACAATTAACTGTAACTTCGATACTAATTATGACAGGTAACAGTAACTTCGTTACTAATCATGACAAGTAACAGTAATTTCGATACAAATTTTGGCAGGTAACTGTAACTTCGATACTAATTATGACAAGTAACTGTAATTTCGTTACAAATTGTGGCGGGTAATTGTAATTTCGATACTAATTATGACAGGTAACAATAACTTCGATACTAATTATGACAAGTAACAGTAACTTCCATACTAATTATGACAAGTAACTGTAACTTCGATACTAATTATGACAAGTAACTGTAACTTCGATACTAATTATGACAGGTAACTGTAACTTCGTTACTAATTATGACATGTAACTGTAATTTCGATACAAATTTTGGCAGGTAACTTTAACTTCGATACTTATTATGACAGGTAACAGTAACTTCGATACAAATTATGGCAGGTAACAGTAACTTCGATACTAATTAGACAGGTAACAGTAACTTCGATACTAATTATGACAGGAAACTCTACCATCGTTACTAATTATGGCAAGTAACTGTAATTTTGATAAAAAATTATGGTAGGTAACTGTAACTTCAATACTAATTATGACAGGTAACAGTAACTTCGATACTAATTATGACAGGTAACTGTAACTTCGTTACTAATTATGACAAGTAACTTTAATTTCGATACTAATTATAACAGGTAACTGTAACTTCGTTACTAATTATGACAAGTCCCTGTAATTTCGATACAAGTTATGGCAGGTAACTGTATCTTCGATACTAATTATGACAAGTAACTGTAACATCGATACTAATTATGACAGGTAACTGTATCTTCGTTACTAATTATGACAAGTAACTGAAATTTCTATACAAATTTTGGCTGGTAACTGTAACTTCGATACTAATTATGACAGGTAACAGTAACTTCGATTCTAATTATGACAAGTAACTGTAACTTCGATACTAATTATGACAGGTAACTGCAACTTCGTTTCTAATTATGACAAGTAACTGTAACTTCGATACAAATTTAGGCAGGTAACCGTAACTTCGATACTAATTATGACAGGTAACAGTAACTTCGATACTAATTATGACAAGTAAATATAACTTCGATACAAATTATGACAGGTAACTGTAACTTCGATACTAATTATGACAAGAAACTCTAACTTCGTTACTAATTATGACAAATACTGTAATTTTGATAAAAAATTATGGTAGGTAACTGTAACTTCAATACTAATTATGACAGGTAACAGTAACGTCGATACTAATTATGACAAGTAACAGTACCTTCGATGCTAATTATGACAGGTAACTGTAACTTCGATACAAATTATGACAAGAAACTGTAATTTCGATACTAATTATGACAAGTCCCTGTAATTTCGATACAAATTATGGCAGGTAACTGTTACTTCCATACTAATTATGACAGGTAACAGTAACTTCGATACTAATTATGACAGGAAACTGTAACTTCGTTACTAATTATGACAAGTAACTGTAATTTCGACACAAATTATGACAGGTAACTGTAACTTCGTTACTAATTATGACAAGTAACAGTACCTTCGATGGTAATTATGACAGGTAACTGTAACTTCGATACTAATTATGACAAGGAACTGTAATTTCGATACAAATTATGGCAGGTAATGTAAATTCGTTACTAATTATGACAAAGAAACTGTAATTTCGATACAAATTTTGGCAGGTAACTGTAACATCGATACTAATTATGACAGGTAACAGTAACTTCGATACTAATTATGTCAAGTAACAGTAACTTCGATACTAATTATGACAGGTAACTGTAACTTCGTTACTAATTACGACAAGTAACTGTAATTTTGATACAAATTATGGCAGGTAACTGTAACTTCGATGTTAATTATGACAGGTAACTGTAACTTCGATACTAATCATGACAAGGAACTGTAATTTCGATACAAATTGTGGCAGGTAACTGTAACTTCGTTACTAATTATGACAAGGAACTGTAATTTCGATACAAATTTTGGCAGGTAACTGTAACTTCGATACTAATTATGACAAGTCCCTGTAATTTCGATACAAATTATGGCAGGTAACTGTAACTTCCATACTAATTATGACAGGTAACAGTAACTTCGATACTAATTATGACAGGAAACTGTAACTTCGTTACTAGTTATGACAAGTAACTGTAATTTCGATACAAATTATGACAGGTAACTGTAACTTCGTTACTAATTATGACAAGTAACAGTACCTTCGATGCTAATTATGACAGGTAACTGTAACTTCGATACTAATTATGACAAGGAACTGTAATTTCGATACAAATTATGGCAGGTAACTGTAACTTCGTTACTAATTATGACAAGTAACTGTAATTTCGATACAAATTTTGGCAGGTAACTGTAACTTCGATACTAATTATGACAGGTAACAGTAACTTCGATACTAATTATGACAAGTAACTGTAACTTCGATACAAATTATGACAGGTAACTGTAACTTCGATACTAATTATGACAAGAAACTCTAACTTCGTTACTAATTATGACAAGTAACTGTAATTTTGATAAAAAAATTGGTAGGTAACTGTAACTTCAATACTACTTATGACAGGTAACAGTTACTTAGATACTAATTATGACAAGTAACTATAACTTCGATGCAAATTATGGCAGGTAACTGTGACTTCGATACTAATTATGACAGGTAACTGTAACTTCGTTACTAATTATGACAAGTAACTGTAATTTCGATACAAATTTTGGCAGGTAACTGTAACTTCGATACTAATTATGACAGGTAACAGTAACTTCGATACTAATTATGACAGGTAACTGTAATTTCGATACAAATTTTGGCAGGTAACTGTAACTTCGATACTAATTATGACAGGTAACAGTAACTTCGATACTAATTATGACAAGAAACTCTAACTTCGTTACTAACTATGACAAGTAACTGTAATTTTGATTTAAAAAAATTGGTAGGTAACTGTATCTTCAATACTAATTATGACAGGTAACAGTAACTTCGATACTAATTAGGACAGGTAACTGTAACTTCGTTACTAATTATGACAAGTAACTTTAATTTCAATACTAATTATGGCAGGTAACTGTAACTTCGTTACTAATTATGACAAGTCCCTGTAATTTCGATACAAATTATGACAGGTAACTGTAACTTCGATACTTAATATGACAGGTAACAGTAACTTCGATACTAATTATGTATTGTAACAGTAACTTCGATACTAATTATCACAATTAACTGTAACTTCGATACTAATTATGACAGGTAACTGTAACTTCGTTACTAATCATGACAAGTAACAGTAATTTCGTTACAAATTTTGGCAGGTAACTGTAACTTCGATACTATTTATGACAAGTAACTGTAATTTCGTTACAAATTGTGGCGGGTAATTGTAATTTCGATACTAATTATGACAGGTAACAGTAACTTCGATACTAATTATGACAAGTAACAGTAACTTCCATACTAATTATGACAAGTAACTGTAACTTCGATACTAATTATGACAAGTAACTGTAACTTCGATACTAATTATGACAGGTAACTGTAACTTCGTTACTAATTATGATATGTAACTGTAACTTCGATACTAATAATGACAATAAACTCTAAATTCGTTACTAATTATGACAAGTAAATGTAATTTTGTTAAAAAATTATGGTAGGTAACGGTAACTTCAATACTAATTATGACAGGTAACAGTAACTTCGATACTAATTATGACAGGTAACTGTAACTTCGTTCCTAATTATGACATGTAATTGTAATTTCGATACAAATTATGACAGGTAACTGTAACTTCGTTACTAATTATGACAAGTAACTGTAATTTCGATACAAATTATGGCAGGTAACAGTAACTTCGATACTAATTAGACAGGTAACAGTAACTTCGATACTAATTATGACAGGAAACTCTACCATCGTTACTAATTATGACAAGTAACTGTAATTTTGATAAAAAATTATGGTAGGTAACTGTAACTTCAATACTAATTATGACAGGTAACAGTAACTTCGATACTAATTATGACAGGTAACTGTAACTTCGTTACTAATTATGACAAGTAACTGAAATTTCGATACAAATTTTGGCAGGTAACTGTAACTTCGTTACTAATTATGACAAATCCCTGTAATTTCGATAGAAGTTATGGCAGGTAACTGTAACTTCGATACTAATTATGACAAGTAACTGTAACATCGATACTAATTATGACAGGTAACTGTATCTTCGTTACTAATTATGACAAGTAACTGAAATTTCGATACAAATTTTGGCAGGTAACTGTAACTTCGATACTAATTATGACAGGTAACAGTAACTTCGATTCTAATTATGACAAGTAACTGTAACTTCGATACTAATTATAACAGGTAACTGTAACTTCGTTTCTAATTATGACAAATAACTGTAACTTCGATACAAATTTAGGCAGGTAACCGTAACTTCGATACTAATTATGACAGGTAACAGTAACTTCGATTCTAATTATGACAAGTAAATCTAACTTCGATACAAATTATGACAGGTAACTGTAACTTCGATACTAATTATGACAAGAAACTCTAACTTCGTTACTAATTATGACAAGTAACTGTAATTTTGATAAAAAATTATGGTAGGTAACTGTAACTTCAATACTAATTATGACAGGTAACAGTAACGTCGATACTAATTATGACAAGTAACAGTACCTTCGATGCTAATTATGACAGGTAACTGTAACTTCGATACTAATTATGACAAGGAACTGTAATTTCGATACAAATTATGGCAGGTAACTGTAACTTCGTTACTAATTATGACAAGTAACTGTAATTTCGATACAAATTTTGGCAGGAAACTGTAACTTCGATACTAATTATGACAAGTCCCTGTAATTTCGATACAAATTATGGCGGGTAACTGTAACTTCCATACTAATTATGACAGGTAACAGTAACTTCGATACTAATTATGACAGGAAACTGTAACTTCGTTACTAATTATGACAAGTAACTGTAATTTCGATACAAATTATGACAGGTAACTGTAACTTCGTTACTAATTATGACAAGTAACAGTACCTTCGATGGTAATTATGACAGGTAACTATAACTTCGATACTAATTATGACAAGGAACTGTAATTTCGATACAAATTATGGCAGGTAATGTAAATTCGTTACTAATTATGACAAAGAAACTGTAATTTCGATACAAATTTTGGCAGGTAACTGTAACTTCGATACTAATTATGACAGGTAACAGTAACTTCGATACTAATTATGTCAAGTAACAGTAACTTCGATACTAATTATGACAGGTAACTGTAACTTCGTTACTAATTACGACAAGTAACTGTAATTTTTATACAAATTATGGCAGGTAACTGTAACTTCGATACTAATTATGACAGGTAACAGTAACTTCGTTACTAATTATGACAAGTAACTATAACTTCGATACAAATTATGACAGGTAACTGTAACTTCGATACTAATTATGACAAGAAACTCTAACTTCGTTACTAATTATGACAAGTAACTGTAATTTTGATAAAAAATAATGGTAGGTAACTGTAACTTCAATACTAATTATGACAGGTAACAGTAACGTCGATACTAATTATGACAAGTAACAGTACCTTCGATGCTAATTATGACAGGTAACTGTAACTTCGATACAAATTATGACAAGGAACTGTAATTTCGATACAAATTATGGCAGGTAACTGTAACTTCGTTACTAATTATGACAAGTAACTGTAATTTCGATACAAATTTTGGCAGGAAACTGTAACTTCGATACTAATTATGACAAGTCCCTGTAATTTCGATACAAATTATGGCAGGTAACTGTAACTTCCATACTAATTATGACAGGTAACAGTAACTTCGATACTAATTATGACAGGAAACTGTAACTTCGTTACTAATTATGACAAGTAACTGTAATTTCGACACAAATTATGACAGGTAACTGTAACTTCGTTATTTATTATGACAAGTAACAGTACCTTCGATGGTACTTATGACAGGTAACTGTAACTTCGATACTAATTATGACAAGGAACTGTAATTTCGATACAAATTATGGCAGGTAATGTAAATTCGTTACTAATTATGACAAAGAAACTGTAATTTCGATACAAATTTTGGCAGGTAACTGTAACATCGATACTAATTATGACAGGTAACAGTAACTTCGATACTAATTATGTCAAGTAACCGTAACTTCGATACTAATTATGACAGGTAACAGTAACTTCGATACTAATTATGACAAGTAAATCTAACTTCGATACAAATTATGACAGGTAACTGTAACTTCGATACTAATTATGACAAGAAACTCTAACTTCGTTACTAATTATGACAAGTAACTGTAATTTTGATAAAAAATTATGGTAGGTAACTGTAACTTCAATACTAATTATGACAGGTAACAGTAACGTCGATACTAATTATGACAAGTAACAGTACCTTCGATGCTAATTATGACAGGTAACTGTAACTTCGATACTAATTATGACAAGGAACTGTAATTTCGATACAAATTATGGCAGGTAACTGTAACTTCGTTACTAATTATGACAAGTAACTGTAATTTCGATACAAATTTTGGCAGGAAACTGTAACTTCGATACTAATTATGACAAGTCCCTGTAATTTCGATACAAATTATGGCGGGTAACTGTAACTTCCATACTAATTATGACAGGTAACAGTAACTTCGATACTAATTATGACAGGAAACTGTAACTTCGTTACTAATTATGACAAGTAACTGTAATTTCGATACAAATTATGACAGGTAACTGTAACTTCGTTACTAATTATGACAAGTAACAGTACCTTCGATGGTAATTATGACAGGTAACTATAACTTCGATACTAATTATGACAAGGAACTGTAATTTCGATACAAATTATGGCAGGTAATGTAAATTCGTTACTAATTATGACAAAGAAACTGTAATTTCGATACAAATTTTGGCAGGTAACTGTAACTTCGATACTAATTATGACAGGTAACAGTAACTTCGATACTAATTATGTCAAGTAACAGTAACTTCGATACTAATTATGACAGGTAACTGTAACTTCGTTACTAATTACGACAAGTAACTGTAATTTTTATACAAATTATGGCAGGTAACTGTAACTTCGATACTAATTATGACAGGTAACAGTAACTTCGTTACTAATTATGACAAGTAACTATAACTTCGATACAAATTATGACAGGTAACTGTAACTTCGATACTAATTATGACAAGAAACTCTAACTTCGTTACTAATTATGACAAGTAACTGTAATTTTGATAAAAAATAATGGTAGGTAACTGTAACTTCAATACTAATTATGACAGGTAACAGTAACGTCGATACTAATTATGACAAGTAACAGTACCTTCGATGCTAATTATGACAGGTAACTGTAACGTCGATACAAATTATGACAAGGAACTGTAATTTCGATACAAATTATGGCAGGTAACTGTAACTTCGTTACTAATTATGACAAGTAACTGTAATTTCGATACAAATTTTGGCAGGAAACTGTAACTTCGATACTAATTATGACAAGTCCCTGTAATTTCGATACAAATTATGGCAGGTAACTGTAACTTCCATACTAATTATAACAGGTAACAGTAACTTCGATACTAATTATGACAGGAAACTGTAACTTCGTTACTAATTATGACAAGTAACTGTAATTTCGACACAAATTATGACAGGTAACTGTAACTTCGTTATTTATTATGACAAGTAACAGTACCTTCGATGGTACTTATGACAGGTAACTGTAACTTCGATACTAATTATGACAAGGAACTGTAATTTCGATACAAATTATGGCAGGTAATGTAAATTCGTTACTAATTATGACAAAGAAACTGTAATTTCGATACAAATTTTGGCAGGTAACTGTAACATCGATACTAATTATGACAGGTAACAGTAACTTCGATACTAATTATGTCAAGTAACAGTAACTTCGATACTAATTATGACAGGTAACTGTAACTTCGTTACTAATTACGACAAGTAACTGTAATTTTGATACAAATTATGGCAGGTAACTGTAACTTCGATGTTAATTATGACAGGTAACTGTAACTTCCATACTAATTATGACAGGTAACAGTAACTTCGATACTACTTATGACAGGAAACTGTAACTTCGTTACTAATTATGACAAGTAACAGTACCTTCGATGCTAATTATGACAGGTAACTGTAACTTCGATACTAATTATGACAAGGAACTGTAATTTCGATACAAATTATGGCAGGTAACTGTAACTTCGTTACTAATTATGACAAGTAACTGTAATTTCGATACAAATTTTGGCAGGTAACTGTAACTTCGATACTAATTATGACAGGTAACAGTAACTTCGATACTAATTATGACAAGTAACTGTAACTTCGATACAAATTATGACAGGTAACTGTAACTTCGATACTAATTATGACAAGAAACTCTAACTTCGTTACTAATTATGACAAGTAACTGTAATTTTGATAAAAAAATTGGTAGGTAACTGTAACTTCAATACTAATTATGACAGGTAACAGTTACTTAGATACTAATTATGACAAGTAACTATAACGTCGATGCAAATTATGGCAGGTAACTGTGACTTCGATACTAATTATGACAGGTAACAGTAACGTCGATACTAATTATGACATGTAACAGTACCTTCGATGCTAATTATGGCAGGTAACTGTAACTTCGATACTAATTATGACAAGTAACTGTAACTTCGATACTAATTATGACAGGTAACTGTAACTTCGTTACTAATTATTACAAGTAACTGTAATTTCGTAGCAAATTATGGCAGGTAATTGTAATTTCGATACTAATTATGACAGATAACAGTAACTTCGATACTAATTATGACAAGTAACAGTAACTTCGATACTTATTATGACAGGTAACTGTAACTTCGTTACTAATTATGACAAGTAACTGTAATTCTGATACAAATTATGGCAGTTAACTGTAACTTCGATACTAATTATGACTGGTAACACTATCTTCGATACTAATTATGACAATTAACTATAACTTCGGTACAAATTATGACAGGTAACTGTAACTTCGATACTAATAATGACAATAAACTCTAAATTCGTTACTAATTATGACAAGTAAATGTAATTTTGTTAAAAAATTATGGTAGGTAACGGTAACTTCAATACTAATTATGACAGGTAACAGTAACTTCGATACTAATTATGACAGGTAACTGTAACTTCGTTCCTAATTATGACATGTAACTGTAATTTCGATACAAATTATGACAGGTAACTGTAACTTCGTTACTAATTATGACAAGTAACTGTAATTTCGATACAAATTATGGCAGGTAACAGTAACTTCGATACTAATTAGACAGGTAACAGTAACTTCGATACTAATTATGACAGGAAACTCTACCATCGTTACTAATTATGACAAGTAACTGTAATTTTGATAAAAAATTATGGTAGGTAACTGTAACTTCAATACTAATTATGACAGGTAACAGTAACTTCGATACTAATTATGACAGGTAACTGTAACTTCGTTACTAATTATGACAAGTAACTTTAATTTCGATACTAATAATGGCAGGTAACTGTAACTTCGTTACTAATTATGACAAATCCCTGTAATTTCGATACAAGTTATGGCAGGTAACTGTAACTTCGATACAAATTATGACAAGTAACTGTAACATCGATACTAATTATGACAGGTAACTGTATCTTCGTTAGTAATTATGACAAGTAACTGAAATTTCGATACCAATTTTGGCAGGTAACTGTAACTTCGATATTAATTATGACAGGTAACAGTAACTTCGATTCTAATTATGACAAGTAACTGTAACTTCGATACTAATTGTAACAGGTAACTGTAACTTCGTTTCTAATTATGACAAGTAACTGTAACTTCGATACAAATTTAGGCAGGTAACCGTAACTTCGATACTAATTATGACAGGTAACAGTAACTTCGATACTAATTATGACAAGTAAATATAACTTCGATACAAATTATGACAGGTAACTGTAACTTCGATACTAATTATGACAAGAAAATCTAACTTCGTTACTAATTATGACAAGTAACTGTAATTTTGATAAAAAATTATGGTAGGTAACTGTAACTTCAATACTAATTATGACAGGTAACAGTAACGTCGATACTAATTATGACAAGTAACAGTAGCTTCGATGCTAATTATGACAGGTAACTGTAACTTCGATACTAATTATGACAAGGAACTGTAATTTCGATACAAATTATGGCAGGTAACTGTAACTTCGTTACTAATTATGACAAGTAACTGTAATTTCGATACAAATTTTGGCAGGAAACTGTAACTTCGATACTAATTATGACAAGTCCCTGTAATTTCGATACAAATTATGGCAGGTAACTGTAACTTCCATACTAATTATGACAGGTAACAGTAACTTCGATACTAATTATGACAGGAAACTGTAACTTCGTTACTAATTATGACAAGTAACTGTAATTTCGATACAAATTATGACAGGTAACTGTAACTTCGTTACTAATTATGGCAAGTAACAGTACCTTCGATGATAATTATGACAGGTAACTATAACTTCGATACTAATTATGACAAGGAACTGTAATTTCGATACAAATTATGGCAGGTAATGTAAATTCGTTACAAATTATGACAAAGAAACTGTAATTTCGATACAAATTTTGGCAGGTAACTGTAACTTCGATACTAATTATGACAGGTAACAGTAACTTCGATACTAATTATGTCAAGTAACAGTAACTTCGATACTAATTATGACAGGTAACTGTAACTTCGTTACTAATTACGACAAGTAACTGTGATTTTTATACAAATTATGGCAGGTAACTGTAACTTCGATACTAATTATGACAGGTAACAGTAACTTCGTTACTAATTATGACAAGTAACTATAACTTCGATACAAATTATGACAGGTAACTGTAACTTCGATACTAATTATGACAAGAAACTCTAACTTCGTTACTAATTATGACAAGTAACTGTAATTTTGATAAAAAATAATGGTAGGTAACTGTAACTTCAATACTAATTATGACAGGTAACAGTAACGTCGATACTAATTATGACAAGTAACAGTACCTTCGATGCTAATTATGACAGGTAACTGTAACTTCGATACAAATTATGACAAGGAACTGTAATTTCGATACAAATTATGGCAGGTAACTGTAACTTCGTTACTAATTATGACAAGTAACTGTAATTTCGATACAAATTTTGGCAGGAAACTGTAACTTCGATACTAATTATGACAAGTCCCTGTAATTTCGATACAAATTATGGCAGGTAACTGTAACTTCCATACTAATTATGACAGGTAACAGTAACTTCGATACTAATTATGACAGGAAACTGTAACTTCGTTACTAATTATGACAAGTAACTGTAATTTCGACACAAATTATGACAGGTAACTGTAACATCGTTATTTATTATGACAAGTAACAGTACCTTCGATGGTACTTATGACAGGTAACTGTAACTTCGATACTAATTATGACAAGGAACTGTAATTTCGATACAAATTATGGCAGGTAATGTAAATTCGTTACTAATTATGACAAAGAAACTGTAATTTCGATACAAATTTTGGCAGGTAACTGTAACATCGATACTAATTATGACAGGTAACAGTAACTTCGATACTAATTATGTCAAGTAACAGTAACTTCGATACTAATTATGACAGGTAACTGTAACTTCGTTACTAATTACGACAAGTAACTGTAATTTTGATACAAATTATGGCAGGTAACTGTAACTTCGATGTTAATTATGACAGGTAACTGTAACTTCCATACTAATTATGACAGGTAACAGTAACTTCGATACTAATTATGACAGGAAACTGTAACTTCGTTACTAATTATGACAAGTAACAGTACCTTCGATGCTAATTATGACAGGTAACTGTAACTTCGATACTAATGATGACAAGGAACTGTAATTTCGATACAAATTATGGCAGGTAACTGTAACATCGTTACTAATTATGACAAGTAACTGTAATTTCGATACAAATTTTGGCAGGTAACTGTAACTTCGATACTAATTATGACAGGTAACAGTAACTTCGATACTAATTATGACAAGTAACTGTAACTTCGATACAAATTATGACAGGTAACTGTAACTTCGATACTAATTATGACAAGAAACTCTAACTTCGTTACTAATTATGACAAGTAACTGAATTTTGATAAAAAAAATTGGTAGGTAACTGTAACTTCAATACTAATTATGACAGGTAACAGTTACTTAGATACTAATTATGACAAGTAACTATAACGTCGATGCAAATTATGGCAGGTAACTGTGACTTCGATACTAATTATGACAGGTAACAGTAACGTCGATACTAATTATGACATGTAACAGTACCTTCGATGCTAATTATGGCAGGTAACTGTAACTTCGATACTAATTATGACAAGTAACTGTAACTTCGATACTAATTATGACAGGTAACTGTAACTTCGTTACTAATTATTACAAGTAACTGTAATTTCGTTGCAAATTATGGCAGGTAATTGTAATTTCGATACTAATTATGACAGGTAACAGTAACTTCGATACTAATTATGACAAGTAACAGTAACTTCGATACTTATTATGACAGGTAACTGTAACTTCGTTACTAATTATGACAAGTAACTGTAATTTTGATACAAATTATGGCAGTTAACTGTAACTTCGATACTAATTATGACTGGTAACACTATCTTCGATACTAATTATGACAATTAACTATAACTTCGGTACAAATTATGACAGGTAACTGTAACTTCGATACTAATAATGACAATAAACTCTAAATTCGTTACTAATTATGACAAGTAAATGTAATTTTGTTAAAAAATTATGGTAGGTAACGGTAACTTCAATACTAATTATGACAGGTAACAGTAACTTCGATACTAATTATGACAGGTAACTGTAACTTCGTTCCTAATTATGACATGTAACTGTAATTTCGATACAAATTATGACAGGTAACTGTAACTTCGTTACTAATTATTACAAGTAACTGTAATTTCGATACAAATTATGGCAGGTAACAGTAACTTCGATACTAATTAGACAGGTAACAGTAACTTCGATACTAATTATGACAGGAAACTCTACCATCGTTACTAATTATGACAAGTAACTGTAATTTTGATAAAAAATTATGGTAGGTAACTGTAACTTCAATACTAATTATGACAGGTAACAGTAACTTCGATACTAATTATGACAGGTAACTGTAACTTCGTTACTAATTATGACAAGTAACTTTAATTTCGATACTAATTATGGCAGGTAACTGTAACTTCGTTACTAATTATGACAAATCCCTGTAATTTCGATACAAGTTATGGCAGGTAACTGTAACTTCGATACTAATTATGACAAGTAACTGTAACATCGATACTAATTATGACAGGTAACTGTATCTTCGTTACTAATTATGACAAGTAACTGAAATTTCGATACCAATTTTGGCAGGTAACTGTAACTTCGATACTAATTATGACAGGTAACAGTAACTTCGATTCTAATTATGACAAGTAACTGTAACTTCGATACTAATTATAACAGGTAACTGTAACTTCGTTTCTAATTATGACAAGTAACTGTAACTTCGATACAAATTTAGGCAGGTAACCGTAACTTCGATACTAATTATGACAGGTAACAGTAACTTCGATACTAATTATGACAAGTAAATATAACTTCGATACAAATTATGACAGGTAACTGTAACTTCGATACTAATTATGACAAGAAAATCTAACTTCGTTACTAATTATGACAAGTAACTGTAATTTTGATAAAAAATTATGGTAGGTAACTGTAACTTCAATACTAATTATGACAGGTAACAGTAACGTCGATACTAATTATGACAAGTAACAGTAGCTTCGATGCTAATTATGACAGGTAACTGTAACTTCGATACTAATTATGACAAGGAACTGTAATTTCGATACAAATTATGGCAGGTAACTGTAACTTCGTTACTAATTATGACAAGTAACTGTAATTTCGATACAAATTTTGGCAGGAAACTGTAACTTCGATACTAATTATGACAAGTCCCTGTAATTTCGATACAAATTATGGCAGGTAACTGTAACTTCCATACTAATTATGACAGGTAACAGTAACTTCGATACTAATTATGACAGGAAACTGTAACTTCGTTACTAATTATGACAAGTAACTGTAATTTCGATACAAATTATGACAGGTAACTGTAACTTCGTTACTAATTATGGCAAGTAACAGTACCTTCGATGATAATTATGACAGGTAACTATAACTTCGATACTAATTATGACAAGGAACTGTAATTTCGATACAAATTATGGCAGGTAATGTAAATTCGTTACTAATTATGACAAAGAAACTGTAATTTCGATACAAATTTTGGCAGGTAACTGTAACTTCGATACTAATTATGACAGGTAACAGTAACTTCGATACTAATTATGTCAAGTAACAGTAACTTCGATACTAATTATGACAGGTAACAGTAACTTCGTTACTAATTACGACAAGTAACTGTAATTTTGATACAAATTATGGCAGGTAACTGTAACTTCGATACTAATTATGACAGGTAACAGTAACTTCGTTACTAATTATGACAAGTAACTATAACTTCGATACAAATTATGACAGGTAACTGTAACTTCGATACTAATTATGACAAGAAACTCTAACTTCGTTACTAATTATGTCAAGTAACTGTAATTTTGATAAAAAATTATGGTAGGTAACTGTAACTTCAATACTAATTATGACAGGTAACAGTAACGTCGATACTAATTATGACAAGTAACAGTACCTTCGATGCTAATTATGACAGGTAACTGTAACTTCGATACAAATTATGACAAGGAACTGTAATTTCGATACAAATTATGGCAGGTAACTGTAACTTCGTTACTAATTATGACAAGTAACTGTAATTTCGATACAAATTTTGGCAGGAAACTGTAAATTCGATACTAATTATGACAAGTCCCTGTAATTTCGATACAAATTATGGCAGGTAACTGTAACTTCCATACTAATTATGACAGGTAACAGTAACTTCGATACTAATTATGACAGGAAACTGTAACTTCGTTATTAATTATGACAAGTAACTGTAATTTCGACACAAATTATGACAGGTAACTGTTACTTCGTTACTAATTATGACAAGTAAAAGTACCTTCGATGGTAATTATGACAGGTAACTGTAACTTCGATACTAATTATGACAAGGAACTGTAATTTCGATACAAATTATGGCAGGTAATGTAAATTCGTTACTAATTATGACAAAGAAACTGTAATTTCGATACAAATTTTGGCAGGTAACTGTAACATCGATACTAATTATGACAGGTAACAGTAACTTCGATACAAATTATGTCAAGTAACAGTAACTTCGATACTAATTATGACAGGTAACTGTAACTTCGTTACTAATTACGACAAGTAACTGTAATTTTGATACAAATTATGGCAGGTAACTGTAACTTCGATGTTAATTATGACAGGTAACTGTAACTTCAATACTAATTATGACAAGGAACTGTAATTTCGATACAAATTGTGGCAGGTAACTGTAACTTCGTTACTAATTATGACAAGGAACTGTAATTTCGATACAAATTTTGGCAGGTAACTGTAACTTCGATACTAACTATGACAAGTCCCTGTAATTTCGATACAAATTATGGCAGGTAACTGTAACTTCCATACTAATTATGACAGGTAACAGTAACTTCGATACTAATTATGACGGGAAACTGTAACTTCGTTACTAATTATGACAAGTAACTGTAATTTCGATACAAATTATGACAGGTAACTGTAACTTCGTTACTAATTATGACAAGTAACAGTACCTTCGATGCTAATTATGACAGGTAACTGTAACTTCGATACTAATTATGACAAGGAACTGTAATTTCGATACAAATTATGGCAGGTAACTGTAACTTCGTTACTAATTATGACAAGTAACTGTAATTTCGATACAAATTTTGGCAGGTAACTGTAACTTCGATACTAATTATGACAGGTAACAGTAACTTCGATACTAATTATGAGAAGTAACTGTAACTTCGATACAAATTATGACAGGTAACTGTAACCTCGATACTAATTATGACAAGAAACTCTAACTTCGTTACTAATTATGACAAGTAACTGTAATTTTGATTTAAAAAAATTGGTAGGTAACTGTAACTTCAATACTAATTATGACAGGTAACAGTTACTTAGATACTAATTATGACAAGTAACTATAACGTCGATGCAAATTATGGCAGGTAACTGTGACTTCGATACTAATTATGACAGGTAACAGTAACGTCGATACTAATTATGACATGTAACAGTACCTTCGATGCTAATTATGGCAGGTAACTGTAACTTCGATACTAATTATGACAAGTAACTGTAACTTCGATACTAATTATGACAGGTAACTGTAACTTCGTTACTAATTATGACAAGTAACTGTAATTTTGATTTAAAAAAATTGGTAGGTAACTGTAACTTCAATACTAATTATGACAGGTAACAGTTACTTAGATACTAATTATGACAAGTAACTATAACGTCGATGCAAATTATGGCAGGTAACTGTGACTTCGATACTAATTATGACAGGTAACTGTAACTTCGATACTAATTATGACAGGTAACAGTAACTTCGATACTAATTATGACAAGTAACTATAACTTCGATACTAATTATGACAGACAACTTTAACTTCGATACTAATTATGACAAGAAACTCTAACTTCGTTACTAACTATGACAAGTAACTGTAATTTTGATTAAAAAAAATTGGTAGGTAACTGTATCTTCAATACTAATTATGACAGGTAACAGTAACTTCGATACTAATTAGGACAGGTAACTGTAACTTCGTTACTAATTATGACAAGTAACTTTAATTTCAATACTAATTATGGCAGGTAACTGTAACTTCGTTACTAATTATGACAAGTCCCTGTAATTTCGATACAAATTATGACAGGTAACTGTAACTTCGATACTTAATATGACAGGTAACAGTAACTTCGATACTAATTATGACAAGTAACAGTAACTTCGATACTAATTATCACAATTAACTGTAACTTCGATACTAATTATGACAGGTAACTGTAACTTCGTTACTAATCATGACAAGTAACAGTAATTTCGATACAAATTTTTGCAGGTAACTGTAACTTCGATACTAATTATGACAAGTAACTGTAATTTCGTTACATATTGTGGCGGGTAATTGTAATTTCGATACTAATTAAGACAGGTAACAGTAACTTCGATACTAATTATGACAAGTAACAGTAACTTCCATACTAATTATGACAAGTAACTGTTACTTCGATACTAATTATGACAGGTAACTGTAACTTCGTTACTAATTATGATATGTAACTGTAATTTCGATACAAATTTTGGCAGGTAACTTTAACTTCGATACTTATTATGACAGGTAACAGTAACTTCGATACTAATTATGTCAAGTAACTGTAACTTCGATACTTATTATGACAGGTAACTGTAACTTCGTTACTAATTATGACAAGTAACTGTAATTTTGATACAAATTATGGCAGTTAACTGTAACTTCGATACTAATTATGACTGGTAACACTATCTTCGATACTAATTATGACAATTAACTATAACTTCGGTACAAATTATGACAGGTAACTGTAACTTCGATACTAATAATGACAATAAACTCTAAATTCGTTACTAATTATGACAAGTAAATGTAATTTTGTTAAAAAATTATGGTAGGTAACGGTAACTTCAATACTAATTATGACAGGTAACAGTAACTTCGATACTAATTATGACAGGTAACTGTAACTTCGTTCCTAATTATGACATGTAACTGTAATTTCGATACAAATTATGACAGGTAACTGTAACTTCGTTACTAATTATGACAAGTAACTGTAATTTCGATACAAATTATGGCAGGTAACAGTAACTTCGATACTAATTATGACAAGTAACTGTAATTTCGTTACATATTGTGGCGGGTAATTGTAATTTCGATACTAATTAAGACAGGTAACAGTAACTTCGATACTAATTATGACAAGTAACAGTAACTTCCATACTAATTATGACAAGTAACTGTAACTTCGATACTAATTATGACAAGTAACTGTTACTTCGATACTAATTATGACAGGTAACTGTAACTTCGTTACTAATTATGATATGTAACTGTAATTTCGATACAAATTTTGGCAGGTAACTTTAACTTCGATACTAATTATGACAGGTAACAGTAACTTCGATTCTAATTATGACAAGTAACTGTAACTTCGATACTAATTATAACAGGTAACTGTAACTTCGTTTCTAATTATGACAAGTAACTGTAACTTCGATACAAATTTAGGCAGGTAACCGTAACTTCGATACTAATTATGACAGGTAACAGTAACTTCGATACTAATTATGACAAGTAAATATAACTTCGATACAAATTATGACAGGTAACTGTAACTTCGATACTAATTATGACAAGAAAATCTAACTTCGTTACTAATTATGACAAGTAACTGTAATTTTGATAAAAAATTATGGTAGGTAACTGTAACTTCAATACTAATTATGACAGGTAACAGTAACGTCGATACTAATTATGACAAGTAACAGTAGCTTCGATGCTAATTATGACAGGTAACTGTAACTTCGATACTAATTATGACAAGGAACTGTAATTTCGATACAAATTATGGCAGGTAACTGTAACTTCGTTACTAATTATGACAAGTAACTGTAATTTCGATACAAATTTTGGCAGGAAACTGTAACTTCGATACTAATTATGACAAGTCCCTGTAATTTCGATACAAATTATGGCAGGTAACTGTAACTTCCATACTAATTATGACAGGTAACAGTAACTTCGATACTAATTATGACAGGAAACTGTAACTTCGTTACTAATTATGACAAGTAACTGTAATTTCGATACAAATTATGACAGGTAACTGTAACTTCGTTACTAATTATGGCAAGTAACAGTACCTTCGATGATAATTATGACAGGTAACTATAACTTCGATACTAATTATGACAAGGAACTGTAATTTCGATACAAATTATGGCAGGTAATGTAAATTCGTTACTAATTATGACAATGAAACTGTAATTTCGATACAAATTTTGGCAGGTAACTGTAACTTCGATACTAATTATGACAGGTAACAGTAACTTCGATACTAATTATGTCAAGTAACAGTAACTTCGATACTAATTATGACAGGTAACAGTAACTTCGTTACTAATTACGACAAGTAACTGTAATTTTGATACAAATTATGGCAGGTAACTGTAACTTCGATACTAATTATGACAGGTAACAGTAACTTCGTTACTAATTATGACAAGTAACTATAACTTCGATACAAATTATGACAGGTAACTGTAACTTCGATACTAATTATGACAAGAAACTCTAACTTCGTTACTAATTATGTCAAGTAACTGTAATTTTGATAAAAAATTATGGTAGGTAACTGTAACTTCAATACTAATTATGACAGGTAACAGTAACGTCGATACTAATTATGACAAGTAACAGTACCTTCGATGCTAATTATGACAGGTAACTGTAACTTCGATACAAATTATGACAAGGAACTGTAATTTCGATACAAATTATGGCAGGTAACTGTAACTTCGTTACCAATTATGACAAGTAACTGTAATTTCGATACAAATTTTGGCAGGAAACTGTAACTGCGATACTAATTATGACAAGTCCCTGTAATTTCGATACAAATTATGGCAGGTAACTGTAACTTCCATACTAATTATGACAGGTAACAGTAACTTCGATACTAATTATGACAGGAAACTGTAACTTCGTTATTAATTATGACAAGTAACTGTAATTTCGACACAAATTATGACAGGTAACTGTTACTTCGTTACTAATTATGACAAGTAAAAGTACCTTCGATGGTAATTATGACAGGTAACTGTAACTTCGATACTAATTATGACAAGGAACTGTAATTTCGATACAAATTATGGCAGGTAATGTAAATTCGTTACTAATTATGACAAAGAAACTGTAATTTCGATACAAATTTTGGCAGGTAACTGTAACATCGATACTAATTATGACAGGTAACAGTAACTTCGATACAAATTATGTCAAGTAACAGTAACTTCGATACTAATTATGACAGGTAACTGTAACTTCGTTACTAATTACGACAAGTAACTGTAATTTTGATACAAATTATGGCAGGTAACTGTAACTTCGATGTTAATTATGACAGGTAACTGTAACTTCAATACTAATTATGACAAGGAACTGTAATTTCGATACAAATTGTGGCAGGTAACTGTAACTTCGTTACTAATTATGACAAGGAACTGTAATTTCGATACAAATTTTGGCAGGTAACTGTAACTTCGATACTAACTATGACAAGTCCCTGTAATTTCGATACAAATTATGGCAGGTAACTGTAACTTCCATACTAATTATGACAGGTAACAGTAACTTCGATACTAATTATGACGGGAAACTGTAACTTCGTTACTAATTATGACAAGTAACTGTAATTTCGATACAAATTATGACAGGTAACTGTAACTTCGTTACTAATTATGACAAGTAACAGTACCTTCGATGCTAATTATGACAGGTAACTGTAACTTCGATACTAATTATGACAAGGAACTGTAATTTCGATACAAATTATGGCAGGTAACTGTAACTTCGTTACTAATTATGACAAGTAACTGTAATTTCGATACAAATTTTGGCAGGTAATTGTAACTTCGATACTAATTATGACAGGTAACAGTAACTTCGATACTAATTATGAGAAGTAACTGTAACTTCGATACAAATTATGACAGGTAACTGTAACCTCGATACTAATTATGACAAGAAACTCTAACTTCGTTACTAATTATGACAAGTAACTGTAATTTTGATTTAAAAAAATTGGTAGGTAACTGTAACTTCAATACTAATTATGACAGGTAACAGTTACTTAGATACTAATTATGACAAGTAACTATAACGTCGATGCAAATTATGGCAGGTAACTGTGACTTCGATACTAATTATGACAGGTAACAGTAACGTCGATACTAATTATGACATGTAACAGTACCTTCGATGCTAATTATGGCAGGTAACTGTAACTTCGATACTAATTATGACAAGTAACTGTAACTTCGATACTAATTATGACAGGTAACTGTAACTTCGTTACTAATTATTACAAGTAACTGTAATTTCGTTGCAAATTATGGCAGGTAATTGTAATTTCGATACTAATTATGACAGGTAACAGTAACTTCGATACTAATTATGACAAGTAACAGTAACTTCGATACTAATTATGACAAGTAACTGTAACTTCGATACTAATTATGAGAGGTAACTGTAACTTCGTTATTAATTATGACAAGTAACTGTAATTTCGATACAAATTATGGCAGGTAACTGTAACTTCGATACTAATTATGACAGGTAACAGTAACTTCGATACTAATTATGACAAGTAACTATAACTTCGATACTAATTATGACAGACAACTTTAACTTCGATACTAATTATGACAAGAAACTCTAACTTCGTTACTAACTATGACAAGTAACTGTAATTTTGATTAAAAAAAATTGGTAGGTAACTGTATCTTCAATACTAATTATGACAGGTAACAGTAACTTCGATACTAATTAGGACAGGTAACTGTAACTTCGTTACTAATTATGACAAGTAACTTTAATTTCAATACTAATTATGGCAGGTAACTGTAACTTCGTTACTAATTATGACAAGTCCCTGTAATTTCGATACAAATTATGACAGGTAACTGTAACTTCGATACTTAATATGACAGGTAACAGTAACTTCGATACTAATTATGACAAGTAACAGTAACTTCGATACTAATTATCACAATTAACTGTAACTTCGATACTAATTATGACAGGTAACTGTAACTTCGTTACTAATCATGACAAGTAACAGTAATTTCGATACAAATTTTTGCAGGTAACTGTAACTTCGATACTAATTATGACAAGTAACTGTAATTTCGTTACATATTGTGGCGGGTAATTGTAATTTCGATACTAATTAAGACAGGTAACAGTAACTTCGATACTAATTATGACAAGTAACAGTAACTTCCATACTAATTATGACAAGTAACTGTAACTTCGATACTAATTATGACAAGTAACTGTTACTTCGATACTAATTATGACAGGTAACTGTAACTTCGTTACTAATTATGATATGTAACTGTAATTTCGATACAAATTTTGGCAGGTAACTTTAACTTCGATACTTATTATGACAGGTAACAGTAACTTCGATACTAATTATGTCAAGTAACTGTAACTTCGATACTTATTATGACAGGTAACTGTAACTTCGTTACTAATTATGACAAGTAACTGTAATTTTGATACAAATTATGGCAGTTAACTGTAACTTCGATACTAATTATGACTGGTAACACTATCTTCGATACTAATTATGACAATTAACTATAACTTCGGTACAAATTATGACAGGTAACTGTAACTTCGATACTAATAATGACAATAAACTCTAAATTCGTTACTAATTATGACAAGTAAATGTAATTTTGTTAAAAAATTATGGTAGGTAACGGTAACTTCAATACTAATTATGACAGGTAACAGTAACTTCGATACTAATTATGACAGGTAACTGTAACTTCGTTCCTAATTATGACATGTAACTGTAATTTCGATACAAATTATGACAGGTAACTGTAACTTCGTTACTAATTATGACAAGTAACTGTAATTTCGATACAAATTATGGCAGGTAACAGTAACTTCGATACTAATTAGACAGGTAACAGTAACTTCGATACTAATTATGACAGGAAACTCTACCATCGTTACTAATTATGACAAGTAACTGTAATTTTGATAAAAAATTATGGTAGGTAACTGTAACTTCAATACTAATTATGACAGGTAACAGTAACTTTGATACTAATTATGACAGGTAACTGTAACTTCGTTACTAATTATGACAAGTAACTTTAATTTCGATACTAATTATGGCAGGTAACTGTAACTTCGTTACTAATTATGACAAATCACTGTAATTTCGATACAAGTTATGGCAGGTAACTGTAACTTCCATACTAATTATGACAAGTAACTGTAACATCGATACTAATTATGACAGGTAACTGTATCTTCGTTACTAATTATGACAAGTAACTGAAATTTCGATACAAATTTTGGCAGGTAACTGTAACTTCGATACTAATTATGACAGGTAACAGTAACTTCGATTCTAATTATGACAAGTAACTGTAACTTCGATACTAATTATGACAGGTAACTGTAACTTCGTTTCTAATTATGACAAGTAACTGTAACTTCGATACAAATTTAGGCAGGTAACCGTAACTTCGATACTAATTATGACAGGTAACAGTAACTTCGATACTAATTATGACAAGTAAATATAACTTCGATACAAATTATGACAGGTAACTGTAACTTCGATACTAATTATGACAAGAAACTCTAACTTCGTTACTAATTATGACAAGTAACTGTAATTTTGATAAAAAATTATGGTAGGTAACTGTAACTTCAATACTAATTATGACAGGTAACAGTAACGTCGATACTAATTATGACAAGTAACAGTACCTTCGATGCTAATTATGACAGGTAGCTGTAACTTCCATACTAATTATGACAAGGAACTGTAATTTCGATACAAATTATGGCAGGTAACTGTAACTTCGTTACTAATTATGACAAGTAACTGTAATTTCGATTCAAATTTTGGCAGGAAACTGTAACTTCGATACTAATTATGACAATTCCCTGTAATTTCGATACAAATTATTGCAGGTAACTGTAACTTCCATACTAATTATGACAGGTAACAGTAACTTCGATACTAATTATGACAGGAAACTGTAACTTCGTTACTAATTATGACAAGTAACTGTAATTTCGATACAAATTATGACAGGTAACTGTAACTTCGTTACTAATTATTACAAGTAACGGTACCTTCGATGGTAATTATGACAGGTAACTATAACTTCGATACTAATTATGACAAGGAACTGTAATTTCGATACAAATTATGGCAGGTAATGTAAATTCGTTACTAATTATGACAAAGAAACTGTAATTTCGATACAAATTTTGGCAGGTAACTGTAACTTCGATACTAATTATGACAGGTAACAGTAACTTCGATACTAATTATGTCAAGTAACAGTAACTTCGATACTAATTATGACAGGTAACTGTAACTTCGTTACTAATTACGACAAGTAACTGTAATTTTTGATACAAATTATGGCAGGTAACTGTAACTTCGATACTAATTATGACAGGTAACAGTAACTTCGTTACTAATTATGACAAGTAACTATAACTTCGATACAAATTATGACAGGTAACTGTAACTTCGATACTAATTATGACAAGAAACTCTAACTTCAATACTAATTATGACAAGTAACTGTAATTTTGATTAAAAAAATTGGTAGGTAACTGTAACTTCAATACTAATTATGACAGGTAACAGTAACTTCGATACTAATTATGACAAGTAACTATAACTTCGATGGAAATTATGACAGGTAACTGTAACTTCGTTACTAATTATGACAAGTAACTGTAATTTCGATACAAATTATGGCAGGTAACTGTAACTTCGATACTAATTATGACAGGTAACAGTAACTTCGATACTAATTATGACAAGTAACTATAACTTCGATACAAATTATGACAGGTAACTGTAACTTCGATACTAATTATGACAAGAAACTCTAACTTCGTTACTAATTATGACAAGTAACTGTAATTTTGATAAAAAATTATGGTAGATAACTGTAACATCAATACTAATTATGACAAGTAACAGTAACGTCGATACTAATTATGACAAGTAACAGTACCTTGGATGCTAATTATGACCAGTAACTGTAACTTCGATACTAATTATGACAAGGAACTGTAATTTCGATACAAATTATGGCAGGTAACTGTAACTTCGTTACTAATTATGACAAGTAACTGTAAATTCGATACAAACTTTGGCCGGTAACTGTAACTTCGATACCAATTATGACAAGTCCTTGTAATTTCGATACAAATTATGGCAGGTAACTGTAACTTCCATACTAATTATGACAGGTAACAGTAACTTCGATACTAATTATGACAGGAAACTGTAACTTCGATACTAATTATGACAAGTAATTGTAACTTCGATACTAATTATGACAAGTAACTGTAACTTCGATACTAATTATGACAGGAAACTGTAACTTCGTTACTAATTATGACAAGTAACTGTAATTTCGTTACAAATTATAGCAGGTCATTGTAATTTCGATACTAATTATGACAGGTAACAGTAACATCGATACTAATTATGACAAGTAACAGTAACTTCGATACTAATTATTACAAGTAACTGTAACTTCAATACTAATTATGACTGGTAACTGTAACTTCGTTACTAATTATGACAAGTAACTGTAATTTCGATACAAATTTTGGCAGGTAACTGTAACTTCGGTATTAATTATGACAGGTAACAGTAACTTCGATACAATTTATGTCAAGTAACTGTAACTTCGATACTAATTATGACAGGTAACTGTAACTTCGTTACTAATTATGACAAGTAACTTTAATTTCGATACTAATTATGGCAGGTAACTGTAACTTCGTTACTAATTTTGACAAGTCCCTGTAATTTCGATACAAATTATGACAGGTAACTGTAACTTCGATACTAATTATGACAGGTAACAGTAACTTCGATACTAATGCCCGAGTGCACCAACCTCGGTATTCATCAGTGTTTACGAAACCGTGGTAAAACTTTTACCGTGGTATTGTCGTAAAAGCAGTGCACCATTACTATCGCTCGGTTTCGTTACCGCGGTTTCTTGACGCTTGCTTTTCTCGCTATTATTCCCCTCGGAAGAAATTCGTTAATTTCGATAGTCACTTGTCTTCAGTTTATCCAGACGGCAGTCATCGTTTCGACAGTCACATGTCTCCCATACTGTTTACATTTTGTCTCAACGCGAGTAATCAGCAAAACAATGGAAAATAAAATGATGAAACGTCCTAGATCTCCCAATTTCAGCCCTCATGAACATTTCGGGAACTCGAGTAGTATACGTTGTCCGCTCCCATTGAAATCCGAAAAATTTTCTATAGAAATGGGCAATGTTACTAATATATATATATATTATCGCTAGAGGGTGTTACTGAATTTTTTCAGTTTGCCAACATTATTGTTTCCAGACCAATATTTTCATCCAGACCAAAGGTTTTCGCCTAGACGCGCTCTCAGCCGATATTCGTGAAATATGGTGCTATCGTGAGTCGAACCTGGCCATCTTGCTACTATATCTCTTATCATGAGGTTCGAATCGCTCACAGTTTGCATGTTTAGAGAGAAATGGCCTTTCCTGTTTTTAAATACCTCCCCATTTTCACCTCGGGATGACTGTATTCTCACATGAGTGCAGTCCAGCGCACACAATACACCTGGGAACCCAGCTATTCTGTGGAAGTCTTCCATAACCTCTCTTTGTTCCCATTGGGTAAGTGGTAGTTTAATAAACTGTGGCGGTAACGAGGCAACTACATTAGAAACCTTGTGTATTATGCGGCATGCTGTTGTTCTGTCAACATCACACACGTCACCGATCACTCCCTGAAATGTCCCAGTTGCATAGAACCGCAGTGCTATACGAAGACGATTTCTAGGCGATTTCGGATAGTTTCTCCCAGTAGAGACGTTCAATTGTTCACCAATTACGTCCAAAATATAACTTACTACTGTCTCCTTCCGTTATCGAAATATTCTCTGGAATGAAGCATCGCTCAGTTCTTCGAATAAATCTCGCCTCTCTTCTATAAACCTCCCTTCATTCCTTTCAAATCGAATAAGACACTGGAGATATAACCTGTAGTTGTTAAGCTCCATTTTGGAATGTTTACCACAGAATACAAATGAAGAAAACTTTACCACGGTTTTTTTAGATAACCGCTCCCTCACGGGCGGTAAACATTTTACCGCGGTAAAACTCGAAACCGAGCTTGGTGCAACAGAAATACGACTTTACCCCGGTAAACTAGGAAGTTTACCGCGGTATTCTCTTTACCGAGGTTGGTGCACTCGGGCATAATTATGACAGGAAACTGCAACTTCATTACTAATTATGACAAGTAACTGTAATTTCGATACAAATCATGACAGGTAACTGTAACTTCGTTACTAATTATGACAAGTAACTGTAATTTCGATACAAATTATGGCAGGTAACAGTACCTTCGATACTAATTATGACTGGTAACTGTAACTTCGATACTAATTACGACAAGGAACTGTTATTTCGATACTAATTATGGCAGGTAACTGTAACTTCAGTACTAAATATGACAGGTAACAGTAACTTCGATACTAATTATGACAAATAACTATAACTTCGATACAAATTATGACAGGTAACTGTAACTTCGATACTAATTATGACAAGAAACTCTACCTTCGTTACTAATTATGACAAGTAAATGTAATTTTGTTAAAAAATTATGGTAGGTAACGGTAACTTCAATACTAATTATGACAGGTAACAGTAACTTCGATACTAATTATGACAGGTAACTGTAACTTCGTTCCTAATTATGACAAGTAACTGTAATTTCGATACAAATAATGACAGGTAACTGTAACTTCGTTACTAATTATGACAAGTAACTGTAATTTCGATACAAATTATGGCAGGTAACAGTAACTTCGATACTAATTAGACAGGTAACAGTAACTTCGATACTAATTATGACAGGAAACTCTACCATCGTTACTAATTATGACAAGTAACTGTAATTTTGATAAAAAATTATGGTAGGTAACTGTAACTTCAATACTAATTATGACAGGTAACAGTAACTTCGATACTAATTATGACAGGTAACTGTAACTTCGTTACTAATTATGACAAGTAACTTTAATTTCGATACTAATTATGGCAGGTAACTGTAACTTCGTTACTAATTATGACAAGTCCCTGTAATTTCGATACAAGTTATGGCAGGTAACTGTAACTTCGATACTAATTATGACAAGTAACTGTAACATCGATACTAATTATGACAGGTAACTGTATCTTAGTTACTAATTATGACAAGTAACTGAAATTTCGATACAAATTTTGGCAGGTAACTGTAACTTCGATACTAATTATGACAGGTAACAGTAACTTCGATTCTAATTATGACAAGTAACTGTAACTTCGATACTAATTATGACAGGTAACTGTAACTTCGTTTCTAATTATGACAAGTAACTGTAACTTCGATACAAATTTAGGCAGGTAACCGTAACTTCGATACTAATTATGACAGGTAACAGTAACTTCGATACTAATTATGACAAGTAAATATAACTTCGATACAAATTATGACAGGTAACTGTAACTTCGATACTAATTATGACAAGAAACTCTAACTTCGTTACTAATTACGACAAGTAACTGTAATTTTGATAAAAAATTATGGTAGGTAACTGTAACTTCAATACTAATTATGACAGGTAACAGTAACGTCGATACTAATTATGACAAGTAACAGTACCTTCGATGCTAATTATGACAGGTAACTGTAACTTCGATACTAATTATGACAAGGAACTGTAATTTCGATACAAATTATGGCAGGTAACTGTAACTTCGTTACTAATTATGACAAGTCCCTGTAATTTCGATACAAATTATGGCAGGTAACTGTAACTTCCATACTAATTATGACAGGTAACAGTAACTTCGATACTAATTATGACAGGAAACTGTAACTTCGATACTAATTATGACAAGGAACTGTAATTTCGATACAAATTATGGCAGGTAATGTAACTTCGTTACTAATTATGACAAAGAAACTGTAATTTCGATACAAATTTTGGCAGGTAACTGTAACTTCGATACTAATTATGACAGGTAACAGTAACTTCGATACTAATTATGTCAAGTAACAGTAACTTCGATACTAATTATGACAGGTAACTGTAACTTCGTTACTAATTATGACAAGTAACTGTAATTTTGATACAAATTATGGCAGGTAACTGTAACTTCGATACTAATTATGACAGGTAACAGTAACTTCGTTACTAATTATGACAAGTAACTATAACTTCGATACAAATTATGACAGGTAACTGTAACTTCGATACTAATTATGACAAGAAACTCTAACTTCGTTACTAATTATGACAAGTAACTGTAATTTTGATAAAAAAATTGGTAGGTAACTGTAACTACAATACTAATTATGACAGGTAACAGTAACTTCGATACTAATTATGACAAGTAACTATAACTTCGATGGAAATTATGACAGGTAACAGTAACTTCGTTACTAATTATGACAAGTAACTGTAATTTCGATACAAATTATGGCAGGTAACTGTAACTTCGATACTAATTATGACAGGTAACAGTAACTTCGATACTAATTATGACAAGTAACTATAACTTCGATACAAATTATGACAGGTAACTGTAACTTCGATACTAATTATGACAAGAAACTCTACCTTCGTTACTAATTATGACAAGTAAATGTAATTTTGTTAAAAAATTATGGTAGGTAACGGTAACTTCAATACTAATTATGACAGGTAACAGTAACTTCGATACTAATTATGACAGGTAACTGTAACTTCGTTCCTAATTATGACAAGTAACTGTAATTTCGATACAAATTATGACAGGTAAATGTAACTTCGTTACTAATTATGACAAGTAACTGTAATTTCGATACAAATTATGGCAGGTATCAGTAACTTCGATACTAATTAGACAGGTAACAGTAACTTCGATACTAATTATGACAGGAAACTCTACCATCGTTACTAATTATGACAAGTAACTGCAATTTTGATAAAAAAATTATGGTAGGTAACTGTAACTTCAATACTAATTATGACAGGTAACAGTAACTTCGATACTAATTATGACTGGTAACTGTAACTTCGTTACTAATTATGACAAGTAACTTTAATTTCGATACTAATTATGGCAGGTAACTGTAACTTCGTTACTAATTATGACAAGTCCCTGTAATTTCGATACAAGTTATGGCAGGTAACTGTAACTTCGATACTAATTATGACAAGTAACTGTAACATCGATACTAATTATGACAGGTAACTGTAACTTCGTTACTAATTATGACAAGTAACTTTAATTTCGATACTAATTATGGCAGGTAACTGTAACTTCGTTACTAATTATGACAAGTCCCTGTAATTTTGATACAAGTTATGGCAGGTAACTGTAACTTCGATACTAATTATGACAGGTAACTGTAACTTCGTTACTAATTATGACAAGTAACTGTAATTTTGATACAAATTATGGCAGTTAACTGTAACTTCGATACTAATTATGACTGGTAACACTATCTTCGATACTAATTATGACAATTAACTATAACTTCGGTACAAATTATGACAGGTAACTGTAACTTCGATACTAATAATGACAATAAACTCTAAATTCGTTACTAATTATGACAAGTAAATGTAATTTTGTTAAAAAATTATGGTAGGTAACGGTAACTTCAATACTAATTATGACAGGTAACAGTAACTTCGATACTAATTATGACAGGTAACTGTAACTTCGTTCCTAATTATGACATGTAACTGTAATTTCGATACAAATTATGACAGGTAACTGTAACTTCGTTACTAATTATGACAAGTAACTGTAATTTCGATACAAATTATGGCAGGTAACAGTAACTTCGATACTAATTAGACAGGTAACAGTAACTTCGATACTAATTATGACAGGAAACTCTACCATCGTTACTAATTATGACAAGTAACTGTAATTTTGATAAAAAATTATGGTAGGTAACTGTAACTTCAATACTAATTATGACAGGTAACAGTAACTTCGATACTAATTATGACAGGTAACTGTAACTTCGTTACTAATTATGACAAGTAACTTTAATTTCGATACTAATTATGGCAGGTAACTGTAACTTCGTTACTAATTATGACAAATCACTGTAATTTCGATACAAGTTATGGCAGGTAACTGTAACTTCCATACTAATTATGACAAGTAACTGTAACATCGATACTAATTATGACAGGTAACTGTATCTTCGTTACTAATTATGACAAGTAACTGAAATTTCGATACAAATTTTGGCAGGTAACTGTAACTTCGATACTAATTATGACAGGTAACAGTAACTTCGATTCTAATTATGACAAGTAACTGTAACTTCGATACTAATTATGACAGGTAACTGTAACTTCGTTTCTAATTATGACAAGTAACTGTAACTTCGATACAAATTTAGGCAGGTAACCGTAACTTCGATACTAATTATGACAGGTAACAGTAACTTCGATACTAATTATGACAAGTAAATATAACTTCGATACAAATTATGACAGGTAACTGTAACTTCGATACTAATTATGACAAGAAACTCTAACTTCGTTACTAATTATGACAAGTAACTGTAATTTTGATAAAAAATTATGGTAGGTAACTGTAACTTCAATACTAATTATGACAGGTAACAGTAACGTCGATACTAATTATGACAAGTAACAGTACCTTCGATGCTAATTATGACAGGTAGCTGTAACTTCGATACTAATTATGACAAGGAACTGTAATTTCGATACAAATTATGGCAGGTAACTGTAACTTCGTTACTAATTATGACAAGTAACTGTAATTTCGATTCAAATTTTGGCAGGAAACTGTAACTTCGATACTAATTATGACAATTCCCTGTAATTTCGATACAAATTATTGCAGGTAACTGTAACTTCCATACTAATTATGACAGGTAACAGTAACTTCGATACTAATTATGACAGGAAACTGTAACTTCGTTACTAATTATGACAAGTAACTGTAATTTCGATACAAATTATGACAGGTAACTGTAACTTCGTTACTAATTATTACAAGTAACAGTACCTTCGATGGTAATTATGACAGGTAACTATAACTTCGATACTAATTATGACAAGGAACTGTAATTTCGATACAAATTATGGCAGGTAATGTAAATTCGTTACTAATTATGACAAAGAAACTGTAATTTCGATACAAATTTTGGCAGGTAACTGTAACTTCGATACTAATTATGACAGGTAACAGTAACTTCGATACTAATTATGTCAAGTAACAGTAACTTCGATACTAATTATGACAGGTAACTGTAACTTCGTTACTAATTACGACAAGTAACTGTAATTTTGATACAAATTATGGCAGGTAACTGTAACTTCGATACTAATTATGACAGGTAACAGTAACTTCGTTACTAATTATGACAAGTAACTATAACTTCGATACAAATTATGACAGGTAACTGTAACTTCGATACTAATTATGACAAGAAACTCTAACTTCGTTACTAATTATGACAAGTAACTGTAATTTTGATTAAAAAAATTGGTAGGTAACTGTAACTTCAATACTAATTATGACAGGTAACAGTAACTTCGATACTAATTATGACAAGTAACTATAACTTCGATGGAAATTATGACAGGTAACTGTAACTTCGTTACTAATTATGACAAGTAACTGTAATTTCGATACAAATTATGGCAGGTAACTGTAACTTCGATACTAATTATGACAGGTAACAGTAACTTCGATACTAATTATGACAAGTAACTATAACTTCGATACAAATTATGACAGGTAACTGTAACTTCGATACTAATTATGACAAGAAACTCTAACTTCGTTACTAATTATGACAAGTAACTGTAATTTTGATAAAAAATTATGGTAGATAACTGTAACATCAATACTAATTATGACAAGTAACAGTAACGTCGATACTAATTATGACAAGTAACAGTACCTTGGATGCTAATTATGACCAGTAACTGTAACTTCGATACTAATTATGACAAGGAACTGTAATTTCGATACAAATTATGGCAGGTAACTGTAACTTCGTTACTAATTATGACAAGTAACTGTAAATTCGATACAAACTTTGGCCGGTAACTGTAACTTTGATACCAATTATGACAAGTCCTTGTAATTTCGATACAAATTATGGCAGGTAACTGTAACTTCCATACTAATTATGACAGGTAACAGTAACTTCGATACTAATTATGACAGGAAACTGTAACTTCGATACTAATTATGACAAGTAATTGTAACTTCGATACTAATTATGACAAGTAACTGTAACTTCGATACTAATTATGACAGGAAACTGTAACTTCGTTACTAATTATGACAAGTAACTGTAATTTCGTTACAAATTATAGCAGGTCATTGTAATTTCGATACTAATTATGACAGGTAACAGTAACATCGATACTAATTATGACAAGTAACAGTAACTTCGATACTAATTATTACAAGTAACTGTAACTTCAATACTAATTATGACTGGTAACTGTAACTTCGTTACTAATTATGACAAGTAACTGTAATTTCGATACAAATTTTGGCAGGTAACTGTAACTTCGGTATTAATTATGACAGGTAACAGTAACTTCGATACAATTTATGTCAAGTAACTGTAACTTCGATACTAATTATGACAGGTAACTGTAACTTCGTTACTAATTATGACAAGTAACTTTAATTTCGATACTAATTATGGCAGGTAACTGTAACTTCGTTACTAATTTTGACAAGTCCCTGTAATTTCGATACAAATTATGACAGGTAACTGTAACTTCGATACTAATTATGACAGGTAACAGTAACTTCGATACTAATGCCCGAGTGCACCAACCTCGGTATTCATCAGTGTTTACGAAACCGTGGTAAAACTTTTACCGTGGTATTGTCGTAAAAGCAGTGCACCATTACTATCGCTCGGTTTCGTTACCGCGGTTTCTTGACGCTTGCTTTTCTCGCTATTATTCCCCTCGGAAGAAATTCGTTAATTTCGATAGTCACTTGTCTTCAGTTTATCCAGACGGCAGTCATCGTTTCGACAGTCACTTGTCTCCCATACTGTTTACATTTTGTCTCAACGCGAGTAATCAGCAAAACAATGGAAAATAAAATGATGAAACGTCCTAGATCTCCCAATTTCAGCCCTCATGAACATTTCGGGAACTCGAGTAGTATACGTTGCCTGCTCCCATTGAAATCCGAAAAATTTTCTATAGAAATGGGCAATGTTACTAATATATATATATATTATCGCTAGAGGGTGTTACTGAATTTTTTCAGAGTGCCAACATTATTGTTTCCAGACCAATATTTTCATCCAGACCAAAGGTTTTCGCCTAGACGCGCTCTCAGCCGATATTCGTGAAATATGGTGCTATCGTGAGTCGAACCTGGCCATCTTGCTACTATATCTCTTATCATGAGGTTCGAATCGCTCACAGTTTGCATGTTTAGAGAGAAATGGCCTTTCCTGTTTTTAAATACCTCCCCATTTTCACCTCGGGATGACTGTATTCTCACATGAGTGCAGTCCAGCGCACACAATACACCTGGGAACCCAGCTATTCTGTGGAAGTCTTCCATAACCTCTCTTTGTTCCCATTGGGTAAGTGGTAGTTTAATAAACTGTGGCGGTAACGAGGCAACTACATTAGAAACCTTGTGTATTATGCGGCATGCTGTTGTTCTGTCAACATCACACACGTCACCGATCACTCCCTGAAATGTCCCAGTTGCATAGAACCGCAGTGCTATACGAAGACGATTTCTAGGCGATTTCGGATAGTTTCTCCCAGTAGAGACGTTCAATTGTTCACCAATTACGTCCAAAATATAACTTACTACTGTCTCCTTCCGTTATCGAAATATTCTCTGGAATGAAGCATCGCTCAGTTCTTCGAATAAATCTCGCCTCTCTTCTATAAACCTCCCTTCATTCCTTTCAAATCGATTAAGACACTGGAGATATAACCTGTAGTTGTTAAGCTCCATTTTGGAATCTTTACCACAGAATACAAATGAAGAAAACTTTACCACGGTTTTTTTAGATAACCGCTCCCTCACGGGCGGTAAACATTTTACCGCGGTAAAACTCGAAACCGAGCTTGGTGCAACAGAAATACGACTTTACCCCGGTAAACTAGGAAGTTTACCGCGGTATTCTCTTTACCGAGGTTGGTGCACTCGGGCATAATTATGACAGGAAACTGCAACTTCATTACTAATTATGACAAGTAACTGTAATTTCGATACAAATCATGACAGGTAACTGTAACTTCGTTACTAATTATGACAAGTAACTGTAATTTCGATACAAATTATGGCAGGTAACAGTACCTTCGATACTAATTATGACTGGTAACTGTAACTTCGATACTAATTACGACAAGGAACTGTTATTTCGATACTAATTATGGCAGGTAACTGTAACTTCAGTACTAAATATGACAGGTAACAGTAACTTCGATACTAATTATGACAAATAACTATAACTTCGATACAAATTATGACAGGTAACTGTAACTTCGATACTAATTATGACAAGAAACTCTACCTTCGTTACTAATTATGACAAGTAAATGTAATTTTGTTAAAAAATTATGGTAGGTAACGGTAACTTCAATACTAATTATGACAGGTAACAGTAACTTCGATACTAATTATGACAGGTAACTGTAACTTCGTTCCTAATTATGACAAGTAACTGTAATTTCGATACAAATAATGACAGGTAACTGTAACTTCGTTACTAATTATGACAAGTAACTGTAATTTCGATACAAATTATGGCAGGTAACAGTAACTTCGATACTAATTAGACAGGTAACAGTAACTTCGATACTAATTATGACAGGAAACTCTACCATCGTTACTAATTATGACAAGTAACTGTAATTTTGATAAAAAATTATGGTAGGTAACTGTAACTTCAATACTAATTAAGACAGGTAACAGTAACTTCGATACTAATTATGACAGGTAACTGTAACTTCGTTACTAATTATGACAAGTAACTTTAATTTCGATACTAATTATGGCAGGTAACTGTAACTTCGTTACTAATTATGACAAGTCCCTGTAATTTCGATACAAGTTATGGCAGGTAACTGTAACTTCGATACTAATTATGACAAGTAACTGTAACATCGATACTAATTATGAGAGGTAACTGTATCTTCGTTACTAATTATGACAAGTAACTGAAATTTCGATACAAATTTTGGCAGGTAACTGTAACTTCGATACTAATTATGACAGGTAACAGTAACTTCGATTCTAATTATGACAAGTAACTGTAACTTCGATACTAATTATGACAGGTAACTGTAACTTCGTTTCTAATTATGACAAGTAACTGTAACTTCGATACAAATTTAGGCAGGTAACCGTAACTTCGATACTAATTATGACAGGTAACAGTAACTTCGATACTAATTATGACAAGTAAATATAACTTCGATACAAATTATGACAGGTAACTGTATCTTCGATACTAATTATGACAAGAAACTCTAACTTCGTTACTAATTACGACAAGTAACTGTAATTTTGATAAAAAATTATGGTAGGTAACTGTAACTTCAATACCAATTATGACAGGTAACAGTAACGTCGATACTAATTATGACAAGTAACAGTACCTTCGATGCTAATTATGACAGGTAACTGTAACTTCGATACTAATTATGACAAGGAACTGTAATTTCGATACAAATTATGGCAGGTAACTGTAACTTCGTTACTAATTATGACAAGTCCCTGTAATTTCGATACAAATTATGGCAGGTAACTGTAACTTCCATACTAATTATGACAGGTAACAGTAACTTCGATACTAATTATGACAGGAAACTGTAACTTCGTTACTAATTATGACAAGTAACTGTAATTTCGATACAAATTATGACAGGTAACTGTAACTTCGTTACTAATTATGACAAGTAACAGTACCTTCGATGGTAATTATGACAGGTAACTGTAACTTCGATACTAATTATGACAAGGAACTGTAATTTCGATACAAATTATGGCAGGTAATGTAACTTCGTTACTAATTATGACAAAGAAACTGTAATTTCGATACAAATTTTGGCAGGTAACTGTAACTTCGATACTAATTATGACAGGTAACAGTAACTTCGATACTAATTATGTCAAGTAACAGTAACTTCGATACTAATTATGACAGGTAACTGTAACTTCGTTACTAAATATGACAAGTAACTGTAATTTTGATACAAATTATGGCAGGTAACTGTAACTTCGATACTAATTATGACAGGTAACAGTAACTTCGTTACTAATTATGACAAGTAACTATAACTTCGATACAAATTATGACAGGTAACTGTAACTTCGATACTAATTATGACAAGAAACTCTAACTTCGTTACTAATTATGACAAGTAACTGTAATTTTGATAAAAAAATTGGTAGGTAACTGTAACTTCAATACTAATTATGACAGGTAACAGTAACTTCGATACTAATTATAACAAGTAACTATAACTTCGATGGAAATTATGACAGGTAACTGTAACTTCGTTACTAATTATGACAAGTAACTGTAATTTCGATACAAATTATGGCAGGTAACTGTAACTTCGATACTAATTATGACAGGTAACAGTAACTTCGATACTAAATATGACAAGTAACTATAACTTCGATACAAATTATGACAGGTAACTGTAACTTCGATACTAATTATGACAAGAAACTCTAACTTCGTTACTAATTATGACAAGTAACTGTAATTTTGATAAAAAATTATGGTAGATAACTGTAACATCAATACTAATTATGACAAGTAACAGTAACGTCGATACTAATTATGACAAGTAACAGTACCTTGGATGCTAATTATGACCAGTAACTGTAACTTCGATACTAATTATGACAAGGAACTGTAATTTCGATACAAATTATGGCAGGTAACTGTAACTTCGTTACTAATTATGACAAGTAACTGTAAATTCGATACAAACTTTGGCCGGTAACTGTAACTTCGATACCAATTATGACAAGTCCTTGTAATTTCGATACAAATTATGGCAGGTAACTGTAACTTCCATACTAATTATGACAGGTAACAGTAACTTCGATACTAATTATGACAGGAAACTGTAACTTCGATACTAATTATGACAAGTAATTGTAACTTCGATACTAATTATGACAAGTAACTGTAACTTCGATACTAATTATGACAGGAAACTGTAACTTCGTTACTAATTATGACAAGTAACTGTAATTTCGTTACAAATTATAGCAGGTCATTGTAATTTCGATACTAATGATGACAGGTAACAGTAACATCGATACTAATTATGACAAGTAACAGTAACTTCGATACTAATTATTACAAGTAACTGTAACTTCAATACTAATTATGACTGGTAACTGTAACTTCGTTACTAATTATGACAAGTAACTGTAATTTCGATACAAATTTTGGCAGGTAACTGTAACTTCGGTATTAATTATGACAGGTAACAGTAACTTCGATACAATTTATGTCAAGTAACTGTAACTTCGATACTAATTATGACAGGTAACTGTAACTTCGTTACTAATTATGACAAGTAACTTTAATTTCGATACTAATTATGGCAGGTAACTGTAACTTCGTTACTAATTTTGACAAGTCCCTGTAATTTCGATACAAATTATGACAGGTAACTGTAACTTCGATACTAATTATGACAGGTAACAGTAACTTCGATACTAATGCCCGAGTGCACCAACCTCGGTATTCATCAGTGTTTACGAAACCGTGGTAAAACTTTTACCGTGGTATTGTCGTAAAAGCAGTGCACCATTTCTATCGCTCGGTTTCGTTACCGCGGTTTCTTGACGCTTGCTTTTCTCGCTATTATTCCCCTCGGAAGAAATTCGTTAATTTCGATAGTCACTTGTCTTCAGTTTATCCAGACGGCAGTCATCGTTTCGACAGTCACTTGTCTCCCATACTGTTTACATTTTGTCTCAACGCGAGTAATCAGCAAAACAATGGAAAATAAAATGATGAAACGTCCTAGATCTCCCAATTTCAGCCCTCATGAACATTTCGGGAACTCGAGTAGTATACGTTGCCCGCTCCCATTGAAATCCGAAAAATTTTCTATAGAAATGGGCAATGTTACTAATATATATATATATTATCGCTAGAGGGTGTTACTGAATTTTTTCAGAGTGCCAACATTATTGTTTCCAGACCAATATTTTCATCCAGACCAAAGGTTTTCGCCTAGACGCGCTCTCAGCCGATATTCGTGAAATATGGTGCTATCGTGAGTCGAACCTGGCCATCTTGCTACTATATCTCTTATCATGAGGTTCGAATCGCTCACAGTTTGCATGTTTAGAGAGAAATGGCCTTTCCTGTTTTTAAATACCTCCCCATTTTCACCTCGGGATGACTGTATTCTCACATGAGTGCAGTCCAGCGCACACAATACACCTGGGAACCCAGCTATTCTGTGGAAGTCTTCCATAACCTCTCTTTGTTCCCATTGGGTAAGTGGTAGTTTAATAAACTGTGGCGGTAACGAGGCAACTACATTAGAAACCTTGTGTATTATGCGGCATGCTGTTGTTCTGTCAACATCACACACGTCACCGATCACTCCCTGAAATGTCCCAGTTGCATAGAACCGCAGTGCTATACGAAGACGATTTCTAGGCGATTTCGGATAGTTTCTCCCAGTAGAGACGTTCAATTGTTCACCAATTACGTCCAAAATATAACTTACTACTGTCTCCTTCCGTTATCGAAATATTCTCTGGAATGAAGCATCGCTCAGTTCTTCGAATAAATCTCGCCTCTCTTCTATAAACCTCCCTTCATTCCTTTCAAATCGATTAAGACACTGGAGATATAACCTGTAGTTGTTAAGCTCCATTTTGGAATCTTTACCACAGAATACAAATGAAGAAAACTTTACCACGGTTTTTTTAGATAACCGCTCCCTCACGGGCGGTAAACATTTTACCGCGGTAAAACTCGAAACCGAGCTTGGTGCAACAGAAATACGACTTTACCCCGGTAAACTAGGAAGTTTACCGCGGTATTCTCTTTACCGAGGTTGGTGCACTCGGGCATAATTATGACAGGAAACTGCAACTTCATTACTAATTATGACAAGTAACTGTAATTTCGATACAAATCATGACAAATCTACGCCACCAGGATCCTACAACAGGGAGTGTCATTACCTCGTCCTACTAACGCTCCCCCAGTGTATCGTCAAACTAAACCTTCAGTGCTAATGGATCAAGTGATTGCGGACTTATTACAACATCAGATAATATTCGAGTTTAAGCCGTATTATGCCTTCCAACTATTTCTGGTCCCGAAGGCCAATGGCAAAGCTCGGGTGATATATGATTTGTCACCCTGGACTGAATTTATCACCAAACCAAAGTTTTCTCTACGCAGCGCGGCTCAGGCCCTAAGTGACATTCCGGCACATCACACGGCGATAAAAGTGGACCTTAAGAGTGGCTTCTTTCACATCCCCATCCGGGCTCGGGACAGTTTCACCTACGGGATACGGTATCGCGGCCGAGACTTCTGTTGGACTAGACTACCTATGGGCCACGCATTGGCACCAAGTGTTATGCAACGTTGGGCAGAGGCGGTGGGTGAGCTTCTCCAGGAACAGTTTCCTGGTACAAAGATGATTGCGTACCTGGATGACTGGCTCATCCACGGGCCGGATCTGCCCGCGGAGGACATTGTATTGTTTTTAGAGGTAATTGTGGGTGCGACCATTAATCGTGCTAAAAGTGTGCTACAGCCATCGGTGATATTACAATATCTAGGACTAACAATCAATATCCCAGCTCAATGTGTTCTTGTTCAACACGGCACCAGGACCCGGATTAAACAGATTCTACGAGATCTTCCCTTCTACACCGAGCTTCAACGCCAGCAGGCAGCTGGCTTCATCAGTTGGGTCACCTGGGCCATGGGGTGGCCCATGTTTCTCCCCAAACATGTGCTATCCGCCGAGACCTACTGGCCACGTCGCCTGCTGACAGACGTCTTCATGGACTACCCCCGGTTGATGACCCGAAACGGACGACAACTTAAAGTGTTCGCGGATGCCACTCCCAACAGTGTGGCAGGTGTGGTGCCGGAGGTCAACATCGGCTGGGCCCAGGCTTTCCGCTGGCCGGCCACAGTGAACGAGGCGGAACTGGCGGCAGCCCTCATGGCAGCCACTAAGGCTATCACGGATGAAGAAATACCCAGGTGTGATATTTTGTATGTTTACACAGACTCTGCCGTAGCTCGCTACACATTACTGTCGGGCCGAGGGCCCTTATTGTATAGATGTAAATATTTGCTATGTATGTACCTCAATTTGATTAATAAAGCAGCAGAACGGGGCGTTTGCCTCGTGTGGCGATCCGTTAGGTCGCTTGAGAATCCGGCTGACGGGCCCTCCCGGGCCGTGCTCCTCGAGTTACGCGCGGCCTTCAATTGATATTTAAGAAGGTCGCGCCCGGGAGGGGCCGTCAGTTGGTTTTCTCGAGTCAGACTTAACGGTGACACCACAGTAACTTCGTTACTAATTATGACAAGTAACTGTAATTTCGATACAAATTATGGCAGGTAACAGTACCTTCGATACTAATTATGACTGGTAACTGTAACTTCGATACTAATTACGACAAGGAACTGTTATTTCGATACTAATTATGACAGGTAACTGTAACTTCAGTACTAAATATGACAGGTAACAGTAACTTCGATACTAATTATGACAAATAACTATAACTTCGATACAAATTATGACAGGTAACTGTAACTTCGATACTAATTATGACAAGAAACTCTACCTTCGTTACTAATTATGACAAGTAAATGTAATTTTGTTAAAAAATTATGGTAGGTAACGGTAACTTCAATACTAATTATGACAGGTAACAGTAACTTCGATACTAATTATGACAGGTAACTGTAACTTCGTTCCTAATTATGACAAGTAACTGTAATTTCGATACAAATAATGACAGGTAACTGTAACTTCGTTACTAATTATGACAAGTAACTGTAATTTCGATACAAATTATGGCAGGTAACAGTAACTTCGATACTAATTAGACAGGTAACAGTAACTTCGATACTAATTATGACAGGAAACTCTACCATCGTTACTAATTATGACAAGTAACTGTAATTTTGATAAAAAATTATGGTAGGTAACTGTAACTTCAATACTAATTAAGACAGGTAACAGTAACTTCGTTACTAATTATGACAGGTAACTGTAACTTCGTTACTAATTATGACAAGTAACTTTAATTTCGATACTAATTATGGCAGGTAACTGTAACTTCGTTACTAATTATGACAAGTCCCTGTAATTTCGATACAAGTTATGGCAGGTAACTGTAACTTCGATACTAATTATGACAAGTAACTGTAACATCGATACTAATTATGAGAGGTAACTGTATCTTCGTTACTAATTATGACAAGTAACTGAAATTTCGATACAAATTTTGGCAGGTAACTGTAACTTCGATACTAATTATGACAGGTAACAGTAACTTCGATTCTAATTATGACAAGTAACTGTAACTTCGATACTAATTATGACAGGTAACTGTAACTTCGTTTCTAATTATGACAAGTAACTGTAACTTCGATACAAATTTAGGCAGGTAACCGTAACTTCGATACTAATTATGACAGGTAACAGTAACTTCGATACTAATTATGACAAGTAAATATAACTTCGATACAAATTATGACAGGTAACTGTATCTTCGATACTAATTATGACAAGAAACTCTAACTTCGTTACTAATTACGACAAGTAACTGTAATTTTGATAAAAAATTATGGTAGGTAACTGTAACTTCAATACCAATTATGACAGGTAACAGTAACGTCGATACTAATTATGACAAGTAACAGTACCTTCGATGCTAATTATGACAGGTAACTGTAACTTCGATACTAATTATGACAAGGAACTGTAATTTCGATACAAATTATGGCAGGTAACTGTAACTTCGTTACTAATTATGACAAGTCCCTGTAATTTCGATACAAATTATGGCAGGTAACTGTAACTTCCATACTAATTATGACAGGTAACAGTAACTTCGATACTAATTATGAGAGGAAACTGTAACTTCGTTACTAATTATGACAAGTAACTGTAATTTGGATACAAATTATGACAGGTAACTGTAACTTCGTTACTAATTATGACAAGTAACAGTACCTTCGATGGTAATTATGACAGGTAACTGTAACTTCGATACTAATTATGACAAGGAACTGTAATTTCGATACAAATTATGGCAGGTAATGTAACTTCGTTACTAATTATGACAAAGAAACTGTAATTTCGATACAAATTTTGGCAGGTAACTGTAACTTCGATACTAATTATGACAGGTAACAGTAACTTCGATACTAATTATGTCAAGTAACAGTAACTTCGATACTAATTATGACAGGTAACTGTAACTTCGTTACTAAATATGACAAGTAACTGTAATTTTGATACAAATTATGGCAGGTAACTGTAACTTCGATACTAATTATGACAGGTAACAGTAACTTCGTTACTAATTATGACAAGTAACTATAACTTCGATACAAATTATGACAGGTAACTGTAACTTCGATACTAATTATGACAAGAAACTCTAACTTCGTTACTAATTATGACAAGTAACTGTAATTTTGATAAAAAAATTGGTAGGTAACTGTAACTTCAATACTAATTATGACAGGTAACAGTAACTTCGATACTAATTATAACAAGTAACTATAACTTCGATGGAAATTATGACAGGTAACTGTAACTTCGTTACTAATTATGACAAGTAACTGTAATTTCGATACAAATTATGGCAGGTAACTGTAACTTCGATACTAATTATGACAGGTAACAGTAACTTCGATACTAATTAAGACAAGTAACTATAACTTCGATACAAATTATGACAGGTAACTGTAACTTCGATACTAATTATGACAAGAAACTCTAACTTCGTTACTAATTATGACAAGTAACTGTAATTTTGATAAAAAATTATGGTAGATAACTGTAACATCAATACTAATTATGACAAGTAACAGTAACGTCGATACTAATTATGACAAGTAACAGTACCTTGGATGCTAATTATGACCAGTAACTGTAACTTCGATACTAATTATGACAAGGAACTGTAATTTCGATACAAATTATGGCAGGTAACTGTAACTTCGTTACTAATTATGACAAGTAACTGTAAATTCGATACAAACTTTGGCCGGTAACTGTAACTTCGATACCAATTATGACAAGTCCTTGTAATTTCGATACAAATTATGGCAGGTAACTGTAACTTCCATACTAATTATGACAGGTAACAGTAACTTCGATACTAATTATGACAGGAAACTGTAACTTCGATACTAATTATGACAAGTAATTGTAACTTCGATACTAATTATGACAAGTAACTGTAACTTCGATACTAATTATGACAGGAAACTGTAACTTCGTTACTAATTATGACAAGTAACTGTAATTTCGTTACAAATTATAGCAGGTCATTGTAATTTCGATACTAATTATGACAGGTAACAGTAACATCGATACTAATTATGACAAGTAACAGTAACTTCGATACTAATTATTACAAGTAACTGTAACTTCAATACTAATTATGACTGGTAACTGTAACTTCGTTACTAATTATGACAAGTAACTGTAATTTCGATACAAATTTTGGCAGGTAACTGTAACTTCGGTATTAATTATGACAGGTAACAGTAACTTCGATACAATTTATGTCAAGTAACTGTAACTTCGATACTAATTATGACAGGTAACTGTAACTTCGTTACTAATTATGACAAGTAACTTTAATTTCGATACTAATTATGGCAGGTAACTGTAACTTCGTTACTAATTTTGACAAGTCCCTGTAATTTCGATACAAATTATGACAGGTAACTGTAACTTCGATACTAATTATGACAGGTAACAGTAACTTCGATACTAATGCCCGAGTGCACCAACCTCGGTATTCATCAGTGTTTACGAAACCGTGGTAAAACTTTTACCGTGGTATTGTCGTAAAAGCAGTGCACCATTACTATCGCTCGGTTTCGTTACCGCGGTTTCTTGACGCTTGCTTTTCTCGCTATTATTCCCCTCGGAAGAAATTCGTTAATTTCGATAGTCACTTGTCTTCAGTTTATCCAGACGGCAGTCATCGTTTCGACAGTCACTTGTCTCCCATACTGTTTACATTTTGTCTCAACGCGAGTAATCAGCAAAACAATGGAAAATAAAATGATGAAACGTCCTAGATCTCCCAATTTCAGCCCTCATGAACATTTCGGGAACTCGAGTAGTATACGTTGCCCGCTCCCATTGAAATCCGAAAAATTTTCTATAGAAATGGGCAATGTTACTAATATATATATATATATTATCGCTAGAGGGTGTTACTGAATTTTTTCAGAGTGCCAACATTATTGTTTCCAGACCAATATTTTCATCCAGACCAAAGGTTTTCGCCTAGACGCGCTCTCAGCCGATATTCGTGAAATATGGTGCTATCGTGAGTCGAACCTGGCCATCTTGCTACTATATCTCTTATCATGAGGTTCGAATCGCTCACAGTTTGCATGTTTAGAGAGAAATGGCCTTTCCTGTTTTTAAATACCTCCCCATTTTCACCTCGGGATGACTGTATTCTCACATGAGTGCAGTCCAGCGCACACAATACACCTGGGAACCCAGCTATTCTGTGGAAGTCTTCCATAACCTCTCTTTGTTCCCATTGGGTAAGTGGTAGTTTAATAAACTGTGGCGGTAACGAGGCAACTACATTAGAAACCTTGTGTATTATGCGGCATGCTGTTGTTCTGTCAACATCACACACGTCACCGATCACTCCCTGAAATGTCCCAGTTGCATAGAACCGCAGTGCTATACGAAGACGATTTCTAGGCGATTTCGGATAGTTTCTCCCAGTAGAGACGTTCAATTGTTCACCAATTACGTCCAAAATATAACTTACTACTGTCTCCTTCCGTTATCGAAATATTCTCTGGAATGAAGCATCGCTCAGTTCTTCGAATAAATCTCGCCTCTCTTCTATAAACCTCCCTTCATTCCTTTCAAATCGATTAAGACACTGGAGATATAACCTGTAGTTGTTAAGCTCCATTTTGGAATCTTTACCACAGAATACAAATGAAGAAAACTTTACCACGTTTTTTTTAGATAACCGCTCCCTCACGGGCGGTAAACATTTTACCGCGGTAAAACTCGAAACCGAGCTTGGTGCAACAGAAATACGACTTTACCCCGGTAAACTAGGAAGTTTACCGCGGTATTCTCTTTACCGAGGTTGGTGCACTCGGGCATAATTATGACAGGAAACTGCAACTTCATTACTAATTATGACAAGTAACTGTAATTTCGATACAAATCATGACAGGTAACTGTAACTTCGTTACTAATTATGACAAGTAACTGTAATTTCGATACAAATTATGGCAGGTAACAGTACCTTCGATACTAATTATGACTGGTAACTGTAACTTCGATACTAATTACGACAAGGAACTGTTATTTCGATACTAATTATGGCAGGTAACTGTAACTTCAGTACTAAATATGACAGGTAACAGTAACTTCGATACTAATTATGACAAATAACTATAACTTCGATACAAATTATGACAGGTAACTGTAACTTCGATACTAATTATGACAAGAAACTCTACCTTCGTTACTAATTATGACAAGTAAATGTAATTTTGTTAAAAAATTATGGTAGGTAACGGTAACTTCAATACTAATTATGACAGGTAACAGTAACTTCGATACTAATTATGACAGGTAACTGTAACTTCGTTCCTAATTATGACAAGTAACTGTAATTTCGATACAAATAATGACAGGTAACTGTAACTTCGTTACTAATTATGACAAGTAACTGTAATTTCGATACAAATTATGGCAGGTAACAGTAACTTCGATACTAATTAGACAGGTAACAGTAACTTCGATACTAATTATGACAGGAAACTCTACCATCGTTACTAATTATGACAAGTAACTGTAATTTTGATAAAAAATTATGGTAGGTAACTGTAACTTCAATACTAATTAAGACAGGTAACAGTAACTTCGATACTAATTATGACAGGTAACTGTAACTTCGTTACTAATTATGACAAGTAACTTTAATTTCGATACTAATTATGGCAGGTAACTGTAACTTCGTTACTAATTATGACAAGTCCCTGTAATTTCGATACAAGTTATGGCAGGTAACTGTAACTTCGATACTAATTATGACAAGTAACTGTAACATCGATACTAATTATGAGAGGTAACTGTATCTTCGTTACTAATTATGACAAGTAACTGAAATTTCGATACAAATTTTGGCAGGTAACTGTAACTTCGATACTAATTATGACAGGTAACAGTAACTTCGATTCTAATTATGACAAGTAACTGTAACTTCGATACTAATTATGACAGGTAACTGTAACTTCGTTTCTAATTATGACAAGTAACTGTAACTTCGATACAAATTTAGGCAGGTAACCGTAACTTCGATACTAATTATGACAGGTAACAGTAACTTCGATACTAATTATGACAAGTAAATATAACTTCGATACAAATTATGACAGGTAACTGTATCTTCGATACTAATTATGACAAGAAACTCTAACTTCGTTACTAATTACGACAAGTAACTGTAATTTTGATAAAAAATTATGGTAGGTAACTGTAACTTCAATACCAATTATGACAGGTAACAGTAACGTCGATACTAATTATGACAAGTAACAGTACCTTCGATGCTAATTATGACAGGTAACTGTAACTTTGATAATAATTATGACAAGGAACTGTAATTTCGATACAAATTATGGCAGGTAACTGTAACTTCGTTACTAATTATGACAAGTCCCTGTAATTTCGATACAAATTATGGCAGGTAACTGTAACTTCCATACTAATTATGACAGGTAACAGTAACTTCGATACTAATTATGACAGGAAACTGTAACTTCGTTACTAATTATGACAAGTAACTGTAATTTCGATACAAATTATGACAGGTAACTGTAACTTCGTTACTAATTATGACAAGTAACAGTACCTTCGATGGTAATTATGACAGGTAACTGTAACTTCGATACTAATTATGACAAGGAACTGTAATTTCGATACAAATTATGGCAGGTAATGTAACTTCGTTACTAATTATGACAAAGAAACTGTAATTTCGATACAAATTTTGGCAGGTAACTGTAACTTCGATACTAATTATGACAGGTAACAGTAACTTCGATACTAATTATGTCAAGTAACAGTAACTTCGATACTAATTATGACAGGTAACTGTAACTTCGTTACTAAATATGACAAGTAACTGTAATTTTGATACAAATTATGGCAGGTAACTGTAACTTCGATACTAATTATGACAGGTAACAGTAACTTCGTTACTAATTATGACAAGTAACTATAACTTCGATACAAATTATGACAGGTAACTGTAACTTCGATACTAATTATGACAAGAAACTCTAACTTCGTTACTAATTATGACAAGTAACTGTAATTTTGATAAAAAAATTGGTAGGTAACTGTAACTTCAATACTAATTATGACAGGTAACAGTAACTTCGATACTAATTATAACAAGTAACTATACCTTCGATGGAAATTATGACAGGTAACTGTAACTTCGTTACTAATTATGACAAGTAACTGTAATTTCGATACAAATTATGGCAGGTAACTGTAACTTCGATACTAATTATGACAGGTAACAGTAACTTCGATACTAATTATGACAAGTAACTATAACTTCGATACAAATTATGACAGGTAACTGTAACTTCGATACTAATTATGACAAGAAACTCTACCTTCGTTACTAATTATGACAAGTAAATGTTATTTTGTTAAAAAATTATGGTAGGTAACGGTAACTTCAATACTAATTATGACAGGTAACAGTAACTTCGATACTAATTATGACAGGTAACTGTAACTTCGTTCCTAATTATGACAAGTAACTGTAATTTCGATACAAATTATGACAGGTAAATGTAACTTCGTTACTAATTATGACAAGTAACTGTAATTTCGATACAAATTATGGCAGGTATCAGTAACTTCGATACTAATTAGACAGGTAACAGTAACTTCGATACTAATTATGACAGGAAACTCTACCATCGTTACTAATTATGACAAGTAACTGCAATTTTGATAAAAAAAATTATGGTAGGTAACTGTAACTTCAATACTAATTATGACAGGTAACAGTAACTTCGATACTAATTATGACTGGTAACTGTCACTTCGTTACTAATTATGACAAGTAACTTTAATTTCGATACTAATTATGGCAGGTAACTGTAACTTCGTTACTAATTATGACAAGTCCCTGTAATTTCGATACAAGTTATGGCAGGTAACTGTAACTTCGATACTAATTATGACAAGTAACTGTAACATCGATACTAATTATGACAGGTAACTGTATCTTCGTTACTAATTATGAGAAGTAACTGAAATTTCGATACAAATTTTGGCAGGTAACTGTAACTTCGATTCTAATTATGACAAGTAACTGTAACTTCGATACTAATTATGACAGGTAACTGTAACTTCGTTTCTAATTATGACAAGTAACTGTAACTTCGATACAAATTTAGGCAGGTAACCATAACTTCGATACTAATTATGACAGGTAACAGTAACTTCGATACTAATTATGACAAGTAAATATAACTTCGATACAAATTATGACAGGTAACTGTAACTTCGATACTAATTATGACAAGAAACTCTAACTTCGTTACTAATTATGACAAGTAACTGTAATTTTGATAAAAAATTATGGTAGGTAACTGTAACTTCAATACTAATTATGACAGGTAACAGTAACGTCGATACTAATTATGACAAGTAACAGTACCTTCGATGCTAATTATGACAGGTAACTGTAACTTCGAAACTTATTATGACAAGGAACTGTAATTTCGATACAAATTATGGCAGGTAACTGTAACTTCGTTACTAATTATGACAAGTAACTGTAATTTCGATACAAATTTTGGCAGGAAACTGTAACTTCGATACTAATTATGACAAGTCCCTGTAATTTCGATACAAATTATGGCAGGTAACTGTAACTTCCATACTAATTATGACAGGTAACAGTAACTTCGATACTAATTATGACAGGAAACTGTAACTTCGTTACTAATTATGACAAGTAACTGTAATTTCGATACAAATTATGACAGGTAACTGTAACTTCGTTACTAATTATGACAAGTAACAGTATCTTCGATGGTAATTATGACAGGTAACTATAACTTCGATACTAATTATGACAAGGAACTGTAATTTCGATACAAATTATGGCAGGTAATGTAAATTCGTTACTAATTATGACAAAGAAACTGTAATTTCGATACAAATTTTGGCAGGTAAGTGTATCTTCGATACTAATTATGACAGGTAACAGTAACTTCGATACTAATTATGTCAAGTAACAGTAACTTCGATACTAATTATGACAGGTAACTGCAACTTCGTTACTAATTACGACAAGTAACTGTAATTTTGATACAAATTATGGCAGGTAACTGTAACTTCGATACTAATTATGACAGGTAACAGTAACTTCGTTACTAATTATGACAAGTAACTATAACTTCGATACAAATTATGACAGGTAACTGTAACTTCGATACTAATTATGACAAGAAACTCTAACTTCGTTACTAATTATGACAAGTAACTGTAATTTTGATAAAAAAAATGGTAGGTAACTGTAACTTCAATACTAATTATGACAGGTAACAGTAACTTCGATACTAATTATAACAAGTAACTATAACTTCGATGGAAATTATGACAGGTAACTGTAACTTCGTTACTAATTATGACAAGTAACTGTAATTTCGATACAAATTATGGCAGGTAACTGTAACTTCGATACTAATTATGACAGGTAACAGTAACTTCGATACTAATTATGACAAGTAACTATAACTTCGATACAAATTATGACAGGTAACTGTAACTTCGATACTAATTATGACAAGAAACTCTAACTTCGTTACTAATTATGACAAGTAACTGTAATTTTGATAAAAAATTATGGTAGATAACTGTAACATCAATACTAATTATGACAAGTAACAGTAACGTCGATACTAATTATGACAAGTAACAGTACCTTGGATGCTAATTATGACCAGTAACTGTAACTTCGATACTAATTATGACAAGGAACTGTAATTTCGATACAAATTATGGCAGGTAACTGTAACTTCGTTACTAATTATGACAAGTAACTGTAAATTCGATACAAACTTTGGCCGGTAACTGTAACTTCGATACCAATTATGACAAGTCCTTGTAATTTCGATACAAATTATGGCAGGTAACTGTAACTTCCATACTAATTATGACAGGTAACAGTAACTTCGATACTAATTATGACAGGAAACTGTAACTTCGATACTAATTATGACAAGTAATTGTAACTTCGATACTAATTATGACAAGTAACTGTAACTTCGATACTAATTATGACAGGAAACTGTAACTTCGTTACTAATTATGACAAGTAACTGTAATTTCGTTACAAATTATAGCAGGTCATTGTAATTTCGATACTAATTATGACAGGTAACAGTAACATCGATACTAATTATGACAAGTAACAGTAACTTCGATACTAATTATTACAAGTAACTGTAACTTCAATACTAATTATGACTGGTAACTGTAACTTCGTTACTAATTATGACAAGTAACTGTAATTTCGATACAAATTTTGGCAGGTAACTGTAACTTCGGTATTAATTATGACAGGTAACAGTAACTTCGATACAATTTATGTCAAGTAACTGTAACTTCGATACTAATTATGACAGGTAACTGTAACTTCGTTACTAATTATGACAAGTAACTTTAATTTCGATACTAATTATGGCAGGTAACTGTAACTTCGTTACTAATTTTGACAAGTCCCTGTAATTTCGATACAAATTATGACAGGTAACTGTAACTTCGATACTAATTATGACAGGTAACAGTAACTTCGATACTAATGCCCGAGTGCACCAACCTCGGTATTCATCAGTGTTTACGAAACCGTGGTAAAACTTTTACCGTGGTATTGTCGTAAAAGCAGTGCACCATTACTATCGCTCGGTTTCGTTACCGCGGTTTCTTGACGCTTGCTTTTCTCGCTATTATTCCCCTCGGAAGAAATTCGTTAATTTCGATAGTCACTTGTCTTCAGTTTATCCAGACGGCAGTCATCGTTTCGACAGTCACTTGTCTCCCATACTGTTTACATTTTGTCTCAACGCGAGTAATCAGCAAAACAATGGAAAATAAAATGATGAAACGTCCTAGATCTCCCAATTTCAGCCCTCATGAACATTTCGGGAACTCGAGTAGTATACGTTGCCCGCTCCCATTGAAATCCGAAAAATTTTCTATAGAAATGGGCAATGTTACTAATATATATATATATATTATCGCTAGAGGGTGTTACTGAATTTTTTCAGAGTGCCAACATTATTGTTTCCAGACCAATATTTTCATCCAGACCAAAGGTTTTCGCCTAGACGCGCTCTCAGCCGATATTCGTGAAATATGGTGCTATCGTGAGTCGAACCTGGCCATCTTGCTACTATATCTCTTATCATGAGGTTCGAATCGCTCACAGTTTGCATGTTTAGAGAGAAATGGCCTTTCCTGTTTTTAAATACCTCCCCATTTTCACCTCGGGATGACTGTATTCTCACATGAGTGCAGTCCAGCGCACACAATACACCTGGGAACCCAGCTATTCTGTGGAAGTCTTCCATAACCTCTCTTTGTTCCCATTGGGTAAGTGGTAGTTTAATAAACTGTGGCGGTAACGAGGCAACTACATTAGAAACCTTGTGTATTATGCGGCATGCTGTTGTTCTGTCAACATCACACACGTCACCGATCACTCCCTGAAATGTCCCAGTTGCATAGAACCGCAGTGCTATACGAAGACGATTTCTAGGCGATTTCGGATAGTTTCTCCCAGTAGAGACGTTCAATTGTTCACCAATTACGTCCAAAATATAACTTACTACTGTCTCCTTCCGTTATCGAAATATTCTCTGGAATGAAGCATCGCTCAGTTCTTCGAATAAATCTCGCCTCTCTTCTATAAACCTCCCTTCATTCCTTTCAAATCGATTAAGACACTGGAGATATAACCTGTAGTTGTTAAGCTCCATTTTGGAATCTTTACCACAGAATACAAATGAAGAAAACTTTACCACGTTTTTTTTAGATAACCGCTCCCTCACGGGCGGTAAACATTTTACCGCGGTAAAACTCGAAACCGAGCTTGGTGCAACAGAAATACGACTTTACCCCGGTAAACTAGGAAGTTTACCGCGGTATTCTCTTTACCGAGGTTGGTGCACTCGGGCATAATTATGACAGGAAACTGCAACTTCATTACTAATTATGACAAGTAACTGTAATTTCGATACAAATCATGACAGGTAACTGTAACTTCGTTACTAATTATGACAAGTAACTGTAATTTCGATACAAATTATGGCAGGTAACAGTACCTTCGATACTAATTATGACTGGTAACTGTAACTTCGATACTAATTACGACAAGGAACTGTTATTTCGATACTAATTATGGCAGGTAACTGTAACTTCAGTACTAAATATGACAGGTAACAGTAACTTCGATACTAATTATGACAAATAACTATAACTTCGATACAAATTATGACAGGTAACTGTAACTTCGATACTAATTATGACAAGAAACTCTACCTTCGTTACTAATTATGACAAGTAAATGTAATTTTGTTAAAAAATTATGGTAGGTAACGGTAACTTCAATACTAATTATGACAGGTAACAGTAACTTCGATACTAATTATGACAGGTAACTGTAACTTCGTTCCTAATTATGACAAGTAACTGTAATTTCGATACAAATAATGACAGGTAACTGTAACTTCGTTACTAATTATGACAAGTAACTGTAATTTCGATACAAATTATGGCAGGTAACAGTAACTTCGATACTAATTAGACAGGTAACAGTAACTTCGATACTAATTATGACAGGAAACTCTACCATCGTTACTAATTATGACAAGTAACTGTAATTTTGATAAAAAATTATGGTAGGTAACTGTAACTTCAATACTAATTAAGACAGGTAACAGTAACTTCGATACTAATTATGACAGGTAACTGTAACTTCGTTACTAATTATGACAAGTAACTTTAATTTCGATACTAATTATGGCAGGTAACTGTAACTTCGTTACTAATTATGACAAGTCCCTGTAATTTCGATACAAGTTATGGCAGGTAACTGTAACTTCGATACTAATTATGACAAGTAACTGTAACATCGATACTAATTATGAGAGGTAACTGTATCTTCGTTACTAATTATGACAAGTAACTGAAATTTCGATACAAATTTTGGCAGGTAACTGTAACTTCGATACTAATTATGACAGGTAACAGTAACTTCGATTATAATTATGACAAGTAACTGTAACTTCGATACTAATTATGACAGGTAACTGTAACTTCGTTTCTAATTATGACAAGTAACTGTAACTTCGATACAAATTTAGGCAGGTAACCGTAACTTCGATACTAATTATGACAGGTAACAGTAACTTCGATACTAATTATGACAAGTAAATATAACTTCGATACAAATTATGACAGGTAACTGTATCTTCGATACTAATTATGACAAGAAACTCTAACTTCGTTACTAATTACGACAAGTAACTGTAATTTTGATAAAAAATTATGGTAGGTAACTGTAACTTCAATACCAATTATGACAGGTAACAGTAACGTCGATACTAATTATGACAAGTAACAGTACCTTCGATGCTAATTATGACAGGTAACTGTAACTTTGATAATAATTATGACAAGGAACTGTAATTTCGATACAAATTATGGCAGGTAACTGTAACTTCGTTACTAATTATGACAAGTCCCTGTAATTTCGATACAAATTATGGCAGGTAACTGTAACTTCCATACTAATTATGACAGGTAACAGTAACTTCGATACTAATTATGACAGGAAACTGTAACTTCGTTACTAATTATGACAAGTAACTGTAATTTCGATACAAATTATGACAGGTAACTGTAACTTCGTTACTAATTATGACAAGTAACAGTACCTTCGATGGTAATTATGACAGGTAACTGTAACTTCGATACTAATTATGACAAGGAACTGTAATTTCGATACAAATTATGGCAGGTAATGTAACTTCGTTACTAATTATGACAAAGAAACTGTAATTTCGATACAAATTTTGGCAGGTAACTGTAACTTCGATACTAATTATGACAGGTAACAGTAACTTCGATACTAATTATGTCAAGTAACAGTAACTTCGATACTAATTATGACAGGTAACTGTAACTTCGTTACTAAATATGACAAGTAACTGTAATTTTGATACAAATTATGGCAGGTAACTGTAACTTCGATACTAATTATGACAGGTAACAGTAACTTCGTTACTAATTATGACAAGTAACTATAACTTCGATACAAATTATGACAGGTAACTGTAACTTCGATACTAATTATGACAAGAAACTCTAACTTCGTTACTAATTATGACAAGTAACTGTAATTTTGATAAAAAAATTGGTAGGTAACTGTAACTTCAATACTAATTATGACAGGTAACAGTAACTTCGATACTAATTATAACAAGTAACTATAACTTCGATGGAAATTATGACAGGTAACTGTAACTTCGTTACTAATTATGACAAGTAACTGTAATTTCGATACAAATTATGGCAGGTAACTGTAACTTCGATACTAATTATGACAGGTAACAGTAACTTCGATACTAATTATGACAAGTAACTATAACTTCGATACAAATTATGACAGGTAACTGTAACTTCGATACTAATTATGACAAGAAACTCTACCTTCGTTACTAATTATGACAAGTAAATGTTATTTTGTTAAAAAATTATGGTAGGTAACGGTAACTTCAATACTAATTATGACAGGTAACAGTAACTTCGATACTAATTATGACAGGTAACTGTAACTTCGTTCCTAATTATGACAAGTAACTGTAATTTCGATACAAATTATGAGAGGTAAATGTAACTTCGTTACTAATTATGACAAGTAACTGTAATTTCGATACAAATTATGGCAGGTATCAGTAACTTCGATACTAATTAGACAGGTAACAGTAACTTCGATACTAATTATGACAGGAAACTCTACCATCGTTACTAATTATGACAAGTAACTGCAATTTTGATAAAAAAAATTATGGTAGGTAACTGTAACTTCAATACTAATTATGACAGGTAACAGTAACTTCGATACTAATTATGACTGGTAACTGTCACTTCGTTACTAATTATGACAAGTAACTTTAATTTCGATACTAATTATGGCAGGTAACTGTAACTTCGTTACTAATTATGACAAGTCCCTGTAATTTCGATACAAGTTATGGCAGGTAACTGTAACTTCGATACTAATTATGACAAGTAACTGTAACATCGATACTAATTATGACAGGTAACTGTATCTTCGTTACTAATTATGAGAAGTAACTGAAATTTCGATACAAATTTTGGCAGGTAACTGTAACTTCGATTCTAATTATGACAAGTAACTGTAACTTCGATACTAATTATGACAGGTAACTGTAACTTCGTTTCTAATTATGACAAGTAACTGTAACTTCGATACAAATTTAGGCAGGTAACCATAACTTCGATACTAATTATGACAGGTAACAGTAACTTCGATACTAATTATGACAAGTAAATATAACTTCGATACAAATTATGACAGGTAACTGTAACTTCGATACTAATTATGACAAGAAACTCTAACTTCGTTACTAATTATGACAAGTAACTGTAATTTTGATAAAAAATTATGGTAGGTAACTGTAACTTCAATACTAATTATGACAGGTAACAGTAACGTCGATACTAATTATGACAAGTAACAGTACCTTCGATGCTAATTATGACAGGTAACTGTAACTTCGAAACTTATTATGACAAGGAACTGTAATTTCGATACAAATTATGGCAGGTAACTGTAACTTCGTTACTAATTATGACAAGTAACTGTAATTTCGATACAAATTTTGGCAGGAAACTGTAACTTCGATACTAATTATGACAAGTCCCTGTAATTTCGATACAAATTATGGCAGGTAACTGTAACTTCCATACTAATTATGACAGGTAACAGTAACTTCGATACTAATTATGACAGGAAACTGTAACTTCGTTACTAATTATGACAAGTAACTGTAATTTCGATACAAATTATGACAGGTAACTGTAACTTCGTTACTAATTATGACAAGTAACAGTACCTTCGATGGTAATTATGACAGGTAACTATAACTTCGATACTAATTATGACAAGGAACTGTAATTTCGATACAAATTATGGCAGGTAATGTAAATTCGTTACTAATTATGACAAAGAAACTGTAATTTCGATACAAATTTTGGCAGGTAAGTGTATCTTCGATACTAATTATGACAGGTAACAGTAACTTCGATACTAATTATGTCAAGTAACAGTAACTTCGATACTAATTATGACAGGTAACTGCAACTTCGTTACTAATTACGACAAGTAACTGTAATTTTGATACAAATTATGGCAGGTAACTGTAACTTCGATACTAATTATGACAGGTAACAGTAACTTCGTTACTAATTATGACAAGTAACTATAACTTCGATACAAATTATGACAGGTAACTGTAACTTCGATACTAATTATGACAAGAAACTCTAACTTCGTTACTAATTATGACAAGTAACTGTAATTTTGATAAAAAAATTGGTAGGTAACTGTAACTTCAATACTAATTATGACAGGTAACAGTAACTTCGATACTAATTATGACAAGTAACTATAACTTCGATGGAAATTATGACAGGTAACTGTAACTTCGTTACTAATTATGACAAGTAACTGTAATTTCGATACAAATTATGGCAGGTAACTGTAACTTCGATACTAATTATGACAGGTAACAGTAACTTCGATACTAATTATGACAAGTAACTATAACTTCGATACAAATTATGACAGGTAACTGTAACTTCGATACTAATTATGACAAGAAACTCTAACTTCGTTACTAATTATGACAAGTAACTGTAATTTTGATAAAAAATTATTGTAGATAACTGTAACATCAATACTAATTATGACAAGTAACAGTAACGTCGATACTAATTATGACAAGTAACAGTACCTTGGATGCTAATTATGACCAGTAACTGTAACTTCGATACTAATTATGACAAGGAACTGTAATTTCGATACAAATTATGGCAGGTAACTGTAACTTCGTTACTAATTATGACAAGTAACTGTAAATTCGATACAAACTTTGGCCGGTAACTGTAACTTCGATACCATTTATGACAAGTCCTTGTAATTTCGATACAAATTATGGCAGGTAACTGTAACTTCCATACTAATTATGACAGGTAACAGTAACTTCGATACTAATTATGACAGGAAACTGTAACTTCGATACTAATTATGACAAGTAATTGTAACTTCGATACTAATTATGACAAGTAACTGTAACTTCGATACTAATTATGACAGGAAACTGTAACTTCGTTACTAATTATGACAAGTAACTGTAATTTCGTTACAAATTATAGCAGGTCATTGTAATTTCGATACTAATTATGACAGGTAACAGTAACATCGATACTAATTATGACAAGTAACAGTAACTTCGATACTAATTATTACAAGTAACTGTAACTTCAATACTAATTATGACTGGTAACTGTAACTTCGTTACTAATTATGACAAGTAACTGTAATTTCGATACAAATTTTGGCAGGTAACTGTAACTTCGGTATTAATTATGACAGGTAACAGTAACTTCGATACAAATTATGTCAAGTAACTGTAACTTCGATACTAATTATGACAGGTAACTGTAACTTCGTTACTAATTATGACAAGTAACTTTAATTTCGATACTAATTATGGCAGGTAACTGTAACTTCGTTACTAATTTTGACAAGTCCCTGTAATTTCGATACAAATTATGACAGGTAACTGTAACTTCGATACTAATTATGACAGGTAACAGTAACTTCGATACTAATTATGACAGGAAACTGCAACTTCATTACTAATTATGACAAGTAACTGTAATTTCGATACAAATCATGACAGGTAACTGTAACTTCGTTACTAATTATGACAAGTAACTGTAATTTCGATACAAATTATGGCAGGTAACAGTACCTTCGATACTAATTATGACTGGTAACTGTAACTTCGATACTAATTACGACAAGGAACTATAATTTCGATACTAATTATGGCAGGTAACTGTAACTTCAGTACTAAATATGACAGGTAACAGTTACTTCGATACTAATTATGACAAATAACTATAACTTCGATACAAATTATGACAGGTAACTGTAACTTCGATACTAATTATGACAAGAAACTCTACCTTCGTTACTAATTATGACAAGTAAATGTAATTTTGTTAAAAAATTATGGTAGGTAACGGTAACTTCAATACTAATTATGACAGGTAACAGTAACTTCGATACTAATTATGACAGGTAACTGTAACTTCGTTCCTAATTATGACAAGTAACTGTAATTTCGATACAAATTATGACAGGTAACTGTAACTTCGTTACTAATTATGACAAGTAACTGTAATTTCGATACAAATTATGGCAGGTAACAGTAACTTCGATACTAATTAGACAGGTAACAGTAACTTCGATACTAATTATGACAGGAAACTCTACCATCGTTACTAATTATGACAAGTAACTGTAATTTTGATAAAAAATTATGGTAGGTAACTGTAACTTCAATACTAATTATGACAGGTAACAGTAACTTCGATACTAATTATGACAGGTAACTGTAACTTCGTTACTAATTATGACAAGTAACTTTAATTTCGATACTAATAATGGCAGGTAACTGTAACTTCGTTACTAATTATGACAAGTCCCTGTAATTTCGATACAAGTTATGGCAGGTAACTGTAACTTCGATACTAATTATGACAAGTAACTGTAACATCGATACTAATTATGACAGGTAACTGTATCTTCGTTACTAATTATGACAAGTAACTGAAATTTCGATACAAATTTTGGCAGGTAACTGTAACTTCGATACTAATTATGACAGGTAACAGTAACTTCGATTCTAATTATGACAAGTAACTGTAACTTCGATACTAATTATGACAGGTAACTGTAACTTCGTTTCTAATTATGACAAGTAACTGTAACTTCGATACAAATTTAGGCAGGTAACCGTAACTTCGATACTAATTATGACAGGTAACAGTAACTTCGATACTAATTATGACAAGTAAATATAACTTCGATACAAATTATGACAGGTAACTGTAACTTCGATACTAATTATGACAAGAAACTCTAACTTCGTTACTAATTACGACAAGTAACTGTAATTTTGATAAAAAATTATGGTAGGTAACTGTAACTTCAATACTAATTATGACAGGTAACAGTAACGTCGATACTAATTATGACAAGTAACAGTACCTTCGATGCTAATTATGACAGGTAACTGTAACTTCGATACTAATTATGACAAGGAACTGTAATTTCGATACAAAGTATGGCAGGTAACTGTAACTTCGTTACTAATTATGACAAGTAACTGTAATTTCGATACAAATTTTGGCAGGAAATTGTAACTTCGATACTAATTATGACAAGTCCCTGTAATTTCGATACAAATTATGGCAGGTAACTGTAACTTCCATACTAATTATGACAGGTAACAGTAACTTCGATACTAATTATGACAGGAAACTGTAACTTCGTTACTAATTATGACAAGTAACTGTAATTTCGATACAAATTATGACAGGTAACTGTAACTTCGTTACTAATTATGACAAGTAACAGTACCTTCGATGGTAATTATGACAGGTAACTGTAACTTCGATACTAATTATGACAAGGAACTGTAATTTCGATACAAATTATGGCAGGTAATGTAACTTCGTTACTAATTATGACAAAGAAACTGTAATTTCGATACAAATTTTGGCAGGTAACTGTAACTTCGATACTAATTATGACAGGTAACAGTAACTTCGATACTAATTATGTCAAGTAACAGTAACTTCGATACTAATTATGACAGGTAACTGTAACTTCGTTACTAATTATGACAAGTAACTGTAATTTTGATACAAATTATGGCAGGTAACAGTAACTTCGATACTAATTATGACAGGTAACAGTAACTTCGTTACTAATTATGACAAGTAACTATAACTTCGATACAAATTATGACAGGTAACTGTAACTTCGATACTAATTATGACAAGAAACTCTAACTTCGTTACTAATTATGACAAGTAACTGTAATTTTGATTAAAAAAATTGGTAGGTAACTGTAACTTCAATACTAATTATGACAGGTAACAGTAACTTCGATACTAATTATGACAAGTAACTATAACATCGATGGAAATTATGACAGGTAACTGTAACTTCGTTACTAATTAAGACAAGTAACTGTAATTTCGATACAAATTATGGCAGGTAACTGTAACTTCGATACTAATTGTGACAGGTAACAGTAACTTCGATACTAATTATGACAAGTAACTATAACTTCGATACAAATTATGACAGGTAACTGTAACTTCGATACTAATTATGACAAGAAACTCTACCTTCGTTACTAATTATGACAAGTAAATGTAATTTTGTTAAAAAATTATGGTAGGTAACGGTAACTTCAATACTAATTATGACAGGTAACAGTAACTTCGATACTAATTATGACAGGTAACTGTAACTTCGTTCCTAATTATGACAAGTAACTGTAATTTCGATACAAATTATGACAGGTAACTGTAACTTCGTTACTAATTATGACAAGTAGCTGTAATTTCGATACAAATTATGGCAGGTAACAGTAACTTCGATACTAATTAGACAGGTAACAGTAACTTCGATACTAATTATGACAGGAAACTCTACCATCGTTACTAATTATGACAAGTAACTGCAATTTTGATAAAAAATTATGGTAGGTAACTGTAACTTCAATACTAATTATGACAGGTAACAGTAACTTCGATACTAATTATGACAGGTAACTGTAACTTCGTTACTAATTATGACAAGTAACTTTAATTTCGATACTAATTATGGCAGGTAACTGTAACTTCGTTATAATTATGACAAGTCCCTGTAATTTCGATACAAGTTATGGCAGGTAACTGTAACTTCGATACTAATTATGACAAGTAACTGTAACATCGATACTAATTATGACAGGTAACTGTATCTTCGTTACTAATTATGACAAGTAACTGAAATTTCGATACAAATTTTGGAAGGGAACTGTAACTTCGATACTAATTATGACAGGTAACAGTAACTTCGATTCTAATTATGACAAGTAACTGTAACTTCGATACTAATTATGACAGGAAACTGTAACTTCGTTACTAATTATGACAAGTAACTGTAATTTTGATAAAAAATTATGGTAGGTAACTGTAACTTCAATACTAATTATGACAGGTAACAGTAACGTCGATACTAATTATGACAAGTAACAGTACCTTCGATGCTAATTATGACAGGTAACTGTAACTTCGATACTAATTATGACAAGGAACTGTAAATTCGATACAAATTATGGCAGGTAACTGTAACTTCGTTACTAATTATGACAAGTAACTGTAATTTCGATACAAATTTTGGCAGGAAACTGTAACTTCGATACTAATTATGACAAGTCCCTGTAATTTCGATACAAATTATGGCAGGTAACTGTAACTTCCATACTAATTATGACAGGTAACAGTAACTTCGATACTAATTATGACAGGAAACTGTAACTTCGTTACTAATTATGACAAGTAACTGTAATTTCGATACAAATTATGACAGGTAACTGTAACTTCGTTACTAATTATGACAAGTAAGAGTACCTTCGATGGTAATTATGACAGGTAACTGTATCTTCGATACTAATTATGACAAGGAACTGTAATTTCGATACAAATTATGGCAGGTAATGTAACTTCGTTACTAATTATGACAAAGAAACTGTAATTTCGATACAAATTTGGGCAGGTAACTGTAACTTCGATACTAATTATGACAGGTAACAGTAACTTCGATACTAATTATATCAAGTAACAGTAACTTCGATACTAATTATGACAGGTTACTGTAACTTCGTTACTAATTATGACAAGTAACTGTAATTTTGATACAAATTATGGCAGGCAACTGTAACTTCGATACTAATTATGACTGGTAACTGTAACTTCGATACTAATTATGACAAGAATCTCTAACTTCGTTACTAATTATGACAAGTAACTGTATTTTGATAAAAAAATTGGTAGGTAACTGTAACTTCAATACTAATTATGACAGGTAACAGTAACTTCGATACTAATTATGACAAGTAACTATAACTTCGATGGAAATTATGACAGGTAACTGTAACTTCGTTACTAATTATGACAAGTCCCTGTAATTTCGATACAAGTTATGGCAGGTAACTGTAACTTCGATACTAATTATGACAAGTAACTGTAACATCGATACTAATTATGACAGGTAACTGTATCTTCGTTACTAATTATGACAAGTAACTGAAATTTCGATACAAATTTTGGCAGGTAACTGTAACTTCGATACTAATTATGACAGGTAACAGTAACTTCGATTCTAATTATGACAAGTAACTGTAACTTCGATACTAATTATGACAGGTAACTGTAACTTCGTTTCTAATTATGACAAGTAACTGTAACTTCGATACAAATTTAGGCAGGTAACCGTAACTTCGATACTAATTATGACAGGTAACAGTAACTTCGATACTAATTATGACAAGTAAATATAACTTCGATACAAATTATGACAGGTAACTGTAACTTCGATACTAATTATGACAAGAAACTCTAACTTCGTTACTAATTACGACAAGTAACTGTAATTTTGATAAAAAATTATGGTAGGTAACTGTAACTTCAATACTAATTATGACAGGTAACAGTAACGTCGATACTAATTATGACAAGTAACAGTACCTTCGATGCTAATTATGACAGGTAACTGTAACTTCGATACTAATTATGACAAGGAACTGTAATTTCGATACAAATTATGGCAGGTAACTGTAACTTCGTTACTAATTATGACAAGTAACTGTAATTTCGATAAAAAATTTGGCAGGAAATTGTAACTTCGATACTAATTATGACAAGTCCCTGTAATTTCGATGCAAATTATGGCAGGTAACTGTAACTTCCATACTAATTATGACAGGTAACAGTAACTTCGATACTAATTATGACAGGAAACTGTAACTTCGTTACTAATTATGACAAGTAACTGTAATTTCGATACAAATTATGACAGGTAACTGTAACTTCGTTACTAATTATGACAAGTAACAGTACCTTCGATGGTAATTATGACAGGTAACTGTAACTTCGATACTAATTATGACAAGGAACTGTAATTTCGATACAAATTATGGCAGGTAATGTAACTTCGTTACTAATTATGACAAAGAAACTGTAATTTCGATACAAATTTTGGCAGGTAACTGTAACTTCGATACTAATTATGACAGGTAACAGTAACTTCGATACTAATTATGTCAAGTAACAGTAACTTCGATACTAATGATGACAGGTAACTGTAACTTCGTTACTAATTATGACAAGTAACTGTAATTTTGATACAAATTATGGCAGGTAACTGTAACTTCGATACTAATTATGACAGGTAACAGTAACTTCGTTACTAATTATGACAAGTAACTATAACTTCGATACAAATTATGACAGGTAACTGTAACTTCGATACTAATTATGACAAGAAACTCTAACTTCGTTACTAATTATGACAAGTAACTGTAATTTTGATTAAAAAAATTGGTAGGTAACTGTAACTTCAATACTAATTATGACAGGTAACAGTAACTTCGATACTAATTATGACAAGTAACTATAACATCGATGGAAATTATGACAGGTAACTGTAACTTCGTTACTAATTATGACAAGTAACTGTAATTTCGATACAAATTATGGCAGGTAACTGTAACTTCGATACTAATTGTGACAGGTAACAGTAACTTCGATACTAATTATGACAAGTAACTATAACTTCGATACAAATTATGACAGGTAACTGTAACTTCGATACTAATTATGACAAGAAACTCTACCTTCGTTACTAATTATGACAAGTAAATGTAATTTTGTTAAAAAATTATGGTAGGTAACGGTAACTTCAATACTAATTATGACAGGTAACAGTAACTTCGATACTAATTATGACAGGTAACTGTAACTTCGTTCCTAATTATGACAAGTAACTGTAATTTCGATACAAATTATGACAGGTAACTGTAACTTCGTTACTAATTATGACAAGTAACTGTAATTTCGATACAAATTATGGCAGGTAACAGTAACTTCGATACTAATTAGACAGGTAACAGTAACTTCGATACTAATTATGACAGGAAACTCTACCATCGTTACTAATTATGACAAGTAACTGTAATTTTGATAAAAAATTATGGTAGGTAACTGTAACTTCAATACTAATTATGACAGGTAACAGTAACTTCGATACTAATTATGACAGGTAACTGTAACTTCGTTACTAATTATGACAAGTAACTTTAATTTCGATACTAATTATGGCAGGTAACTGTAACTTCGTTACTAATTATGACAAGTCCCTGTAATTTCGATACAAGTTATGGCAGGTAACTGTAACTTCGATACTAATTATGACAAGTAACTGTAACATCGATACTAATTATGACAGGTAACTGTATCTTCGTTACTAATTATGACAAGTAACTGAAATTTCGATACAAATTTTGGCAGGTAACTGTAACTTCGATACTAATTATGACAGGTAACAGTAACTTCGATACTAATTATGACAAGTAAATATAACTTCGATACAAATTATGACAGGTAACTGTAATTTCGATACTAATTATGACAAGAAACTCTAACTTCGTTACTAATTACGACAAGTAACTGTAATTTTGATAAAAAATTATGGTAGGTAACTGTAACTTCAATACTAATTATGACAGGTAACAGTAACGTCGATACTAATTATGACAAGTAACTGTACCTTCGATGCTAATTATGACAGGTAACTGTAACTTCGATACTAATTATGACAAGGAACTGTAATTTCGATACAAATTATGGCAGGTAACTGTAACTTCGTTACTAATTATGACAAGTAACTGTAATTTCGATACAAATTTTGGCAGGAAATTGTAACTTCGATACTAATTATGACAAGTCCCTGTAATTTCGATACAAATTATGGCAGGTAACTGTAACTTCCATACTAATTATGACAGGTAACAGTAACTTCGATACTAATTATGACAGGAAACTGTAACTTCGTTACTAATTATGACAAGTAACTGTAATTTCGATACAAATTATGACAGGTAACTGTAACTTCGTTACTAATTATGACAAGTAGCAGTACCTTCGATGGTAATTATGACAGGTAACTGTAACTTCGATACTAATTATGACAAGGAACTGTAATTTAGATACAAATTATGGCAGGTAATGTAACTTCGTTACTAATTATGACAAAGAAACTGTAATTTCGATACAAATTTTGGCAGGTAACTGTAACTTCGATACTAATTATGACAGGTAACAGTAACTTCGATACTAATTATGTCAAGTAACAGTAACTTCGATACTAATTATGACAGGTAACTGTAACTTCGTTACTAATTATGACAACTAACTGTAATTTTGATACAAATTATGGCAGGTAACTGTAACTTCGATACTAATTATGACAGGTAACAGTAACTTCGTTACTAATTATGACAAGTAACTATAACTTCGATACAAATTATGACAGGTAACTGTAACTTCGATACTAATTATGACAAGAAACTCTAACTTCGTTACTAATTATGACAAGTAACTGTAATTTTGATTAAAAAAATTGGTAGGTAACTGTAACTTCAATACTAATTATGACAGGTAACAGTAACTTCGATACTAATTATGACAAGTAACTATAACATCGATGGAAATTATGACAGGTAACTGTAACTTCGTTACTAATTATGACAAGTAACTGTAATTTCGATACAAATTATGGCAGGTAACTGTAACTTCGATACTAATTGTGACAGGTAACAGTAACTTCGATACTAATTATGACAAGTAACTATAACTTCGATACAAATTATGACAGGTAACTGTAACTTCGATACTAATTATGACAAGAAACTCTACCTTCGTTACTAATTATGACAAGTAAATGTAATTTTGTTAAAAAATTATGGTAGGTAACGGTAACTTCAATACTAATTATGACAGGTAACAGTAACTTCGATACTAATTATGACAGGTAACTGTAACTTCGTTCCTAATTATGACAACTAACTGTAATTTCGATACAAATTATGACAGGTAACTGTAACTTCGTTACTAATTATGACAAGTAACTGTAATTTCGATACAAATTATGGCAGGTAACAGTAACTTCGATACTAATTAGACAGGTAACAGTAACTTCGATACTAATTATGACAGGAAACTCTACCATCGTTACTAATTATGACAAGTAACTGTAATTTTGATAAGAAATTATGGTAGGTAACTGTAACTTCAATACTAATTATGACAGGTAACAGTAACTTCGATACTAATTATGACAGGTAACTGTAACTTCGTTACTAATTATGACAAGTAACTTTAATTTCGATACTAATTATGGCAGGTAACTGTAACTTCGTTACTAATTATGACAAGTCCCTGTAATTTCGATACAAGTTATGGCAGGTAACTGTAACTTCGATACTAATTATGACAAGTAACTGTAACATCGATACTAATTATGACAGGTAACTGTATCTTCGTTACTAATTATGACAAGTAACTGAAATTTCGATACAAATTTTGGCAGGTAACTGTAACTTCGATACTAATTATGACAGGTAACAGTAACTTCGATACTAATTATGACAAGTAAATATAACTTCGATACAAATTATGACAGGTAACTGTAACTTCGATACTAATTATGACAAGAAACTCTAACTTCGTTACTAATTACGACAAGTAACTGTAATTTTGATAAAAAATTATGGTAGGTAACTGTAACTTCAATACTAATTATGACAGGTAACAGTAACGTCGATACTAATTATGACAAGTAACAGTACCTTCGATGCTAATTATGACAGGTAACTGTAACTTCGATACTAATTATGACAAGGAACTGTAATTTCGATACAAATTATGGCAGGTAACTGTAACTTCGTTACTAATTATGACAAGTAACTGTAATTTCGATACAAATTTTGGCAGGAAATTGTAACTTCGATACTAATTATGACAAGTCCCTGTAATTTCGATACAAATTATGGCAGGTAACTGTAACTTCCATACTAATTATGATAGGTAACAGTAACTTCGATACTAATTATGACAGGAAACTGTAACTTCGTTACTAATTATGACAAGTAACTGTAATTTCGATACAAATTATGACAGGTAACTGTAACTTCGTTACTAATTATGACAAGTAACAGTACCTTCGATGGTAATTATGACAGGTAACTGTAACTTCGATACTAATTATGACAAGGAACTGTAATTTAGATACAAATTATGGCAGGTAATGTAACTTCGTTACTAATTATGACAAAGAAACTGTAATTTCGATACAAATTTTGGCAGGTAACTGTAACTTCGATACTAATTATGACAGGTAACAGTAACTTCGATACTAATTATGTCAAGTAACAGTAACTTCGATACTAATTATGACAGGTAACTGTAAGTTCGTTACTAATTATGACAACTAACTGTAATTTTGATACAAATTATGGCAGGTAACTGTAACTTCGATACTAATTATGACAGGTAACAGTAACTTCGTTACTAATTATGACAAGTAACTATAACTTCGATACAAATTATGACAGGTAACTGTAACTTCGATACTAATTATGACAAGAAACTCTAACTTCGTTACTAATTATGACAAGTAACTGTAATTTTGATTAAAAAAATTGGTAGGTAACTGTAACTTCAATACTAATTATGACAGGTAACAGTAACTTCGATACTAATTATGACAAGTAACTATAACATCGATGGAAATTATGACAGGTAACTGTAACTTCGTTACTAATTATGACAAGTAACTGTAATTTCGATACAAATTATGGCAGGTAACTGTAACTTCGATACTAATTGTGACAGGTAACAGTAACTTCGATACTAATTATGACAAGTAACTATAACTTCGATACAAATTATGACAGGTAACTGTAACTTCGATACTAATTATGACAAGAAACTCTACCTTCGTTACTAATTATGACAAGTAAATGTAATTTTGTTAAAAAATTATGGTAGGTAACGGTAACTTCAATACTAATTATGACAGGTAACAGTAACTTCGATACTAATTATGACAGGTAACTGTAACTTCGTTCCTAATTATGACAACTAACTGTAATTTCGATACAAATTATGACAGGTAACTGTAACTTCGTTACTAATTATGACAAGTAACTGTAATTTCGATACAAATTATGGCAGGTAACAGTAACTTCGATACTAATTAGACAGTTTACAGTAACTTCGATACTAATTATGACAGGAAACTCTACCATCGTTACTAATTATGACAAGTAACTGTAATTTTGATAAAAAATTATGGTAGGTAACTGTAACTTCAATACTTATTATGACAGGTAACAGTAACTTCGATACTAATTATGACAGGTAACTGTAACTTCGTTACTAATTATGACAAGTAACTTTAATTTCGATACTAATTATGGCAGGTAACTGTAACTTCGTTACTAATTATGACAAGTCCCTGTAATTTCGATACAAGTTATGGCAGGTAACTGTAACTTCGATACTAATTATGACAAGTAACTGTAACATCGATACTAATTATGACAGGTAACTGTATCTTCGTTACTAATTATGACAAGTTACTGAAATTTCGATACAAATTTTGGCAGGTAACTGTAACTTCGATACTAATTATGACAGGTAACAGTAACTTCGATTCTAATTATGACAAGTAACTGTAACTTCGATACTAATTATGACAGGTAACTGTAACTTCGTTTCTAATTATGACAAGTAACTGTAACTTCGATACAAATTTAGGCAGGTAACCGTAACTTCGATACTAATTATGACAGGTAACAGTAACTTCGATACTAATTATGACAAGTAAATATAACTTCGATACAAATTATGACAGGTAACTGTAACTTCGATACTAATTATGACAAGAAACTCTAACTTCGTTACTAATTACGACAAGTAACTGTAATTTTGATAAAAAATTATGGTAGGTAACTGTAACTTCAATACTAATTATGACAGGTAACAGTAACGTCGATACTAATTATGACAAGTAACAGTACCTTCGATGCTAATTATGACAGGTAACTGTAACTTCGATACTAATTATGACAAGGAACTGTAATTTCGATACAAATTATGGCAGGTAACTGTAACTTCGTTACTAATTATGACAAGTAACTGTAATTTCGATACAAATTTTGGCAGGAAATTGTAACTTCGATACTAATTATGACAAGTCCCTGTAATTTCGATACAAATTATGGCAGGTAACTGTAACTTCCATACTAATTATGACAGGTAACAGTAACTTCGATACTAATTATGACAGGAAACTGTAACTTCGTTACTAATTATGACAAGTAACTGTAATTTCGATACAAATTATGACAGGTAACTGTAACTTCGTTACTAATTATGACAAGTAACAGTACCTTCGATGGTAATTATGACAGGTAACTGTAACTTCGATACTAATTATGACAAGGAACTGTAATTTCGATACAAATTATGGCAGGTGATGTAACTTCGTTACTAATTATGACAAAGAAACTGTAATTTCGATACAAATTTTGGCAGGTAACTGTAACTTCGATACTAATTATGACAGGTAACAGTAACTTCGATACTAATTATGTCAAGTAACAGTAACTTCGATACTAATTATGACAGGTAACTGTAACTTCGTTACTAATTATGATAAGTAACTGTAATTTTGATACAAATTATGGCAGGTAACTGTAACTTCGATACTAATTATGACAGGTAACAGTAACTTCGTTACTAATTATGACAAGTAACTATAACTTCGATACAAATTATGACAGGTAACTGTAACTTCGATACTAATTATGACAAGAAACTCTAACTTCGTTACTAATTATGACAAGTAACTGTAATTTTGATTAAAAAAATTGGTAGGTAACTGTAACTTCAATACTAATTATGACAGGTAACAGTAACTTCGATACTAATTATGACAAGTAACTATAACATCGATGGAAATTATGACAGGTAACTGTAACTTCGTTACTAATTATGACAAGTAACTGTAATTTCGATACAAATTATGGCAGGTAACTGTAACTTCGATACTAATTGTGACAGGTAACAGTAACTTCGATACTAATTATGACAAGTAACTATAACTTCGATACAAATTATGACAGGTAACTGTAACTTCGATACTAATTATGACAAGAAACTCTACCTTCGTTACTAATTATGACAAGTAAATGTAATTTTGTTAAAAAATTATGGTAGGTAACGGTAACTTCAATACTAATTATGACAGGTAACAGTAACTTCGATACTAATTATGACAGGTAACTGTAACTTCGTTCCTAATTATGACAAGTAACTGTAATTTCGATACAAATTATGACAGGTAACTGTAACTTCGTTACTAATTATGACAAGTAATTGTAATTTCGATACAAATTATGGCAGGTAACAGTAACTTCGATACTAATTAGACAGGTAACAGTAACTTCGATACTAATTATGACAGGAAACTCTACCATCGTTACTAATTATGACAAGTAACTGCAATTTTGATAAAAAATTATGGTAGGTAACTGTAACTTCAATACTAATTATGACAGGTAACAGTAACTTCGATACTAATTATGACAGGTAACTGTAACTTCGTTACTAATTATGACAAGTAACTTTAATTTCGATACTAATTATGGCAGGTAACTGTAACTTCGTTATAATTATGACAAGTCCCTGTAATTTCGATACAAGTTATGGCAGGTAACTGTAACTTCGATACTAATTATGACAAGTAACTGTAACATCGATACTAATTATGACAGGTAACTGTATCTTCGTTACTAATTATGACAAGTAACTGAAATTTCGATACAAATTTTGGCAGGTAACTGTAACTTCGATACTAATTATGACAGGTAACAGTAACTTCGATTCTAATTATGACAAGTAACTGTAACTTCGATACTAATTATGACAGGTAACTGTAACTTCGTTTCTAATTATGACAAGTAACTGTAACTTCGATACAAATTTAGGCAGGTAACCGTAACTTCGATACTAATTATGACAGGTAACAGTAACTTCGATACTAATTATGACAAGTAAATATAACTTCGATACAAATTATGACAGGTAACTGTAACTTCGATACTAATTATGACAAGAAACTCTAACTTCGTTACTAATTACGACAAGTAACTGTAATTTTGATAAAAAATTATGGTAGGTAACTGTAACTTCAATACTAATTATGACAGGTAACAGTAACGTCGATACTAATTATGACAAGTAACAGTACCTTCGATGCTAATTATGACAGGTAACTGTAACTTCGATACTAATTATGACAAGGAACTGTAATTTCGATACAAATTATGGCAGGTAACTGTAACTTCGTTACTAATTATGACAAGTAACTGTAATTTCGATACAAATTTTGGCAGGAAATTGTAACTTCGATACTAATTATGACAAGTCCCTGTAATTTCGATACAAATTATGGCAGGTAACTGTAACTTCCATACTAATTATGACAGGTAACAGTAACTTCGATACTAATTATGACAGGAAACTGTAACTTCGTTACTAATTATGACATGTAACTGTAATTTCGATACAAATTATGACAGGTAACTGTAACTTCGTTACTAATTATGACAAGTAACAGTACCTTCGATGGTAATTATGACAGGTAACTGTAACTTCGATACTAATTATGACAAGGAACTGTAATTTCGATACAAATTATGGCAGGTAATGTAACTTCGTTACTAATTATGACAAAGAAACTGTAATTTCGATACAAATTTTGGCAGGTAACTGTAACTTCGATACTAATTATGACAGGTAACAGTAACTTCGATACTAATTATGTCAAGTAACAGTAACTTCGATACTAATTATGACAGGTAACTGTAACTTCGTTACTAATTATGACAAGTAACTGTAATTTTGATACAAATTATGGCAGGTAACTGTAACTTCGATACTAATTATGACAGGTAACAGTAACTTCGTTACTAATTATGACAAGTAACTATAACTTCGATACAAATTATGACAGGTAACTGTAACTTCGATACTAATTATGACAAGAAACTCTAACTTCGTTACTAATTATGACAAGTAACTGTAATTTTGATTAAAAAAATTGGTAGGTAACTGTAACTTCAATACTAATTATGACAGGTAACAGTAACTTCGATACTAATTATGACAAGTAACTATAACATCGATGGAAATTATGACAGGTAACTGTAACTTCGTTACTAATTATGACAGGTAACTGTAATTTCGATACAAATTATGGCAGGTAACTGTAACTTCGATACTAATTGTGACAGGTAACAGTAACTTCGATACTAATTATGACAAGTAACTATAACTTCGATACAAATTATGACAGGTAACTGTAACTTCGATACTAATTATGACAAGAAACTCTACCTTCGTTACTAATTATGACAAGTAAATGTAATTTTGTTAAAAAATTATGGTAGGTAACGGTAACTTCAATACTAATTATGACAGGTAACAGTAACTTCGATACTAATTATGACAGGTAACTGTAACTTCGTTCCTAATTATGACAAGTAACTGTAATTTCGATACAAATTACGACAGGTAACTGTAACTTCGTTACTAATTATGACAAGTAACTGTAATTTCGATACAAATTATGGCAGGTAACAGTAACTTCGATACTAATTAGACAGGTAACAGTAACTTCGATACTAATTATGACAGGAAACTCTACCATCGTTACTAATTATGACAAGTAACTGCAATTTTGATAAAAAATTATGGTAGGTAACTGTAACTTCAATACTAATTATGACAGGTAACAGTAACTTCGATACTAATTATGACAGGTAACTGTAACATCGTTACTAATTATGACAAGTAACTTTAATTTCGATACTAATTACGGCAGGTAACTGTAACTTCGTTATAATTATGACAAGTCCCTGTAATTTCGATACAAGTTATGGCAGGTAACTGTAACTTCGATACTAATTATGACAAGTAACTGTAACATCGATACTAATTATGACAGGTAACTGTATCTTCGTTACTAATTATGACAAGTAACTGAAATTTCGATACAAATTTTGGCAGGTAACTGTAACTTCGATACTAATTATGACAGGTAACAGTAACTTCGATTCTAATTATGACAAGTAACTGTAACTTCGATACTAATTATGACAGGAAACTGTAACTTCGTTTCTAATTATGACAAGTAACTGTAACTTCGATACAAATTTAGGCAGGTAACCGTAACTTCGATACTAATTATGACAGGTAACAGTAACTTCGATACTAATTATGACAAGTAAATATAACTTCGATACAAATTATGACAGGTAACTGTAACTTCGATACTAATTATGACAAGAAACTCTAACTTCGTTACTAATTATGACAAGTAACTGTAATTTTGATAAAAAATTATGGTAGGTAACTGTAACTTCAATACTAATTATGACAGGTAACAGTAACGTCGATACTAATTATGACAAGTAACAGTACCTTCGATGCTAATTATGACAGGTAACTGTAACTTCGATACTAATTATGACAAGGAACTGTAAATTCGATACAAATTATGGCAGGTAACTGTAACTTCGTTACTAATTATGACAAGTAACTGTAATTTCGATACAAATTTTGGCAGGAAACTGTAACTTCGATACTAATTATGACAAGTCCCTGTAATTTCGATACAAATTATGGCAGGTAACTGTAACTTCCATACTAATTATGACAGGTAACAGTAACTTCGATACTAATTATGACAGGAAACTGTAACTTCGTTACTAATTATGACAAGTAACTGTAATTTCGATACAAATTATGACAGGTAACTGTAACTCCGTTACTAATTATGACAAGTAAGAGTACCTTCGATGGTAATTATGACAGGTAACTGTATCTTCGATACTAATTATGACAAGGAACTGTAATTTCGATACAAATTATGGCAGGTAATGTAACTTCGTTACTAATTATGACAAAGAAACTGTAATTTCGATACAAATTTGGGCAGGTAACTGTAACTTCGATACTAATTATGACAGGTAACAGTAACTTCGATACTAATTATGTCAAGTAACAGTAACTTCGATACTAATTATGACAAGTTACTGTAACTTCGTTACTAATTATGACAAGTAACTGTAATTTTGATACAAATTATGGCAGGCAACTGTAACTTCGATACTAATTATGACTGGTAACTGTAACTTCGATACTAATTATGACAAGAAACTCGAACTTCGTTACTAATTATGACAAGTAACTGTAATTTTGATTAAAAAAATTGGTAGGTAACTGTAACATCAATACTAATTATGACAGGTAACAGTAACTTCGATACTAATTATGACAAGTAACTATAACTTCGATGGAAATTATGACAGGTAACTGTAACTTCGTTACTAATTATGACAAGTAACTGTTATTTCGATACAAATTATGGCAGGTAACTGTAACTTCGATACTAATTATGACAGGTAACAGTAACTTCGATACTAATTATGACAAGTAACTATAACTTCGATACAAATTATGACAGGTAACAGTAACTTCGATACTAATTATGACAAGTAACTATAACTTCGATACAAATTATGACAGGTAACTGTAATTTTGATTAAAAATTATGGTAGATAACTGTAACTTCAATACTAATTATGACAGGTAACAGTAACGTCGATACTAATTATGACAAGTAACAGTACCTTGGATGCAAATTATGACCAGTAACTGTAACTTCGATACTAATTATGACAAGGAACTGTAATTTCGATACAAATTATGGCAGGTAACTGTAACTTCATTAATAATTATGACAAGTAACTGTAATTTCGATACAAACTTTGGCCGGTAACTGTAACTTCGATACCAATTATGACATGTCCTTGTAATTTCGATACAAATTATGGCAGGTAACTGTAACTTTCATACTAATTATGACAGGTAACAGTAACTTCGATACTAATTATGACAGGAAACTGTAACTTCGATACTAATTATGACAAGTAATTGTAACTTCGATACTAATTATGACAAGTAACTGTAACTTCGATACTAATTATGACAGGAAACTGTAACTTCGTTACTAATTATGACAAGTAACTGTAATTTCGTTACAAATTATAGCAGGTCATTGTAATTTCGATACTAATTATGACAGGTAACAGTAACTTCGATACTAATTATGACAAGTAACAGTAACTTCGATACTAATTATTACAAGTAACTGTAACTTCAATACTAATTATGACTGGTAACTGTAACTTCGATACTAATTATGACAAGTAACTTTAATTTCGATGCTAATTATGGCAGGTAACTGTAACTTCGTTACTTATTTTGACAAGTCCCTGTAATTTCGATACAAATTATGGCAGGTAACTGTAACTTCGATACTAATTATGACAGGTAACAGTAACTTCGATACTAATTATGACAGGAAACTGCAACTTCATTACTAATTATGACAAGTAACTCTAATGTCGATACAAATCATGACAGGTAACTGTAACTTCGTTACTAATTATGACAAGTAACTGTAATTTCGATACAAATTATGGCAGGTAACAGTACCTTCGATACTAATTATGACTGGTAACTGTAACTTCGATACTAATTACGACAAGGAACTGTAATTTCGATACTAATTATGGCAGGTAACTGTAACTTCAGTACTAAATATGACAGGTAACAGTAACTTCGATACTAATTATGACAAGTAACTATAACTTCGATACAAATTATGACAGGTAACTGTAACTTCGATACTAATTTTGACAAGAAACTCTACCTTCGTTACTAATTATGACAAATAACTGTAATTTTGATAAAAATTATGGTAGGTAACTGTAACTTCAATACTAATTATGAAAGGTAACAGTAACTTCGATACTATTTATGACAAGTAACTGTAACCTCGATAACAATTATGACAGGTAACTGTAACTTCGTTACTAATTATGACAATTAACTGTAATTTCGATACAAATTATGGCAGGTAACTGTAACTTCGATACTAATTATGACAGGTAACAGTAACTTCGATACTAATTATGACATTTAACTATAACTTCGATACAAATTATGGCAGGTAACTGTAACTTCGTTACTAATTATGACAAGTCCCTGTAATTTCGACATAAATTATGGCAGGTAACTGTAACTTCGATACTAATTATGACAAGTAACTGTAACTTCGATACTAATTATGACAGGTAACTGCAACTTCGTTACTAATTATGACAAGTAACTGTAGTTTCGATGCTAATTATGACAGGTAACTGTAACTTCGATACTAATTATGACAAGGAACTGTAATTTCGATACAAATTACGGCAGGTAACTGTAACTTCGTTACTAATTATGACAAGTAACTGTAATTTCGATACAAATTTTGGCAGGTAACTGTAACTTCGATTCTAATTATGACAGGTAACTTCGATACTGATTATGACAAGTAACTGTAACTTTGATACTAATTATGACGGGTAACTGTAACTTCGTTACTAATTATGACAAGTAACTGTAATTTTGTTACAATTTATGGCAGGTAACTGTAACTTCGATACTAATTATGACAGATAACAGTAACTTCGTTACTAATTATGAAAAGTAACTATAACTTCGATACAAATTATGACAGGTAACTGTAACTTCGATACTAATTATGACAAGAAACTCTAACTTCGTTACTAATTATGACAAGTAACTGTAATTTTTATAAAAAAAAATTGGTAGGTAACTGTAACTTCAATACTAATTATGACAGGTAACAGTAACTTCGATACTAATTATGACAAGTAACTATAACTTCGATGCAAATTATGACAGGTAACTGTGACTTCGTTACTAATTATGACAGGTAACAGTAACGTCGATACTAATTATGACATGTAACAGTAACATCGATGCTAATTATGGCCGGTAACTGTAACTTCGATACTAATTATGACAAGTAACTGTAACTTCGATACTAATTATGACAGGTAACTGTAACTTCGTTATTAATTATGACAAGTAACTGTAATTTCGTAGCAAATTATGGCAGGTAATTGTAATTTCGATATTAATTATGACAGGTAACAGTAATTTCGATACTAATTATGACAAGTAACAGTAACTTCGATACTAATTATGACAAGTAACTGTAACTTCGATACTAATTATGAGAGGTAACTGTAACTTCGTTACTAATTATAACAAGTAACAGTAATTTCGATACAAATTATGGCAGGTAACTGTAACTTCGATACTAATTATGACAGGTAACTGTAACTTCGATACTAATTTTGACAAGTAACTGTAATTTCGATACTAATTATGACAGGTAATTGTATCTTCGTTTCTAATTATGACAAGTAACTGTAATTTCGATACAAATTTTGGCAGGTAACTGTAACTTCGATACTAATTATGACAGGTAACAGTAACTTCGATTCTAATTATGACAAGTAACTGTAACTTCGATACTAATTATGACAGGTAACAGTAACTTCGTTTCTAATTATGACAAGTAACTGTAATTTCGATACAAATTATGGCAGGTAACTGTAACGTCGATACTAATTATGACAGGTAACAATAACTTCGATGCTAATTATGACAAGTAACTATAACTTCGATACAAATTATGACAGGTAACTGTACCTTCGATACTAATTATGACAAGAAACTCTAACTTCGTTACTAATTATGACAAGTAACTGTAATTTTGATAAAAAATTATGGTAGGTAACTGTAACTTCAATACTAATTATGACAGGTAACAGTAACGTCGATACTAATTATGACAAGTAACAGTACCTTCGATGCTAAGTAGACAGGTAACTGTAACTTCGATACTAATTATGACAAGGAACTGTAATTTCGATACAAATTATGGCAGGTAACTGTAACTTCGTTACTAATTATGACAAGTAACTGTAATTTCGATACAAATTTTGGCAGGAAACTGTAACTTCGATACTAATTAGGACAAGTCCCTGTAATTTCGATACAAATTATGGAGCGTAACTGTAACTTCCATACTAATTATGACAGATAACTGTAACTTCGATATTAATTATGACAGGAAACTGTAACTTCGTTACTAATTATGACAAGTAACTGTAATTTCGATACAAATTATGACAGGTAACTGTAACTTTCTTACTAATTATGACAAGTAACAGCACCTTCGATGCTAATTATGACAGGTAACTGTAACTTCGATACTAATTATGACAAGGAACTGTAATTTCGATACTAATTATGACAGGAAACTGTAACTTCGTTACTAATTATGACAAGTAACGGTAATTTCGTTACAAATTATAGCAGGTAATTGTAATTTCGATACTAATTATGACAGGTAACAGTAACATCGATACTAATTATGACAAGTAACAGTAACTTCGATACTAATTATGACAAGTAACTGTAACTTCAATACTAATTATGACTGGTAACTGTAACTTCGTTACTAATTATGACAAGTAACTGTAATTTCGATACAAATTTTGGCAGGTAACTGTAACTTCGGTACTAATTATGACAGGTAACAGTAACTTCGATACTAATTATGTCAAGTAACTGTAACTTCGATACTAATTATGACAGGTAACTGTAACTTCGTTACTAATTATGACAAGTATCTTTAATTTCGATACTAATTATGGCAGGTAACTGTAACTTCGTTACTAATTATGACAAGTCCCTGTAATTTCGATACAAATGATGTCAGGTAACTGTAACTTCGATACTAATTATGACAGGTAACAGTAACTTCGATACTAATTATGACAGGAAACTGTAACTTGGTTACTAATTATGAAAAGTAACTGTAATTTCGATACAAATTATGACAGGTAACAGTAACTTCGTTACTAATTATGACAAGTAACTGTAATTTCGATACAAATTATGGCAGGTAACATTACCTTCGATACTAATTATGACTGGTAACTGTAACTTCGATACTAATTACGACAAGGAACTGTAATTTCGATACTAATTATGGCAGGTAACAGTAACTTAGATACTAATTATGACAGGTAACTGTAACTTCGTTACTAATTATGACAATTCCCTGTAATTTCGATACAAATTATGGCAGGTAACTTTAACTTCGATACTAATTATGACAGGTAACAGTAACTTCGATACTAATTATGACATGAAACTGTAACTTCCTTACTAATTATGACAAGTAACTGTAATTTCGATACAAATTATGGCAGGTATCAGTACCTTCGTTACTAATTATGACTGGTAACTGTAACTTCGATACTAATTACGACAAGGAACTGTAATTTCGATACTAATTATGGCAGGTAACTGTAACTTCGATACTAAACATGACAGGTAACAGTAACTTCGATACTATTTATGACAAGTAACTGTAACCTCGATAACAATTATGACAGGTAACTGTAACTTCGTTACTAATTATGACAATTAACTGTAATTTCGATACAAATTATGGCAGGTAACTGTAACATCGATACTAATTATGACAGATAACAGTAACTTCGATACTAATTATGACATTTAACTATAACTTCGATACAAATTATGGCAGGTAACTGTAACATCGTTATTAATTATGACAAGTCCCTGTAATTTCGACATAAATTATGGCAGGTAACTGTAACTTCGATACTTATTATGACAAGTAACTGTAACTTCGATACTAATTATGACAGGTAACTGCAACTTCGTTACTAATTATGACAAGTAACTGTAGTTTCGATAGAAATTTTAGCAGGTAACTGTAACTTCGATACTAATTATGACAGGTAACAGTAACTTCGATACTAATTATGACAAGTAACTGTAACCTTGATAATAATTATGACAGGTGACTGTAACTTCGTTACTAATTATGACAAGTAACTGTAATTTCGATCTAAATTATGGCAGGTACCATTATCTTCGATAATAATTATGACAAGTAACTGGAACTTTGTTACTAATTATGACAAGTAACTGTAATTTCGATAAAAATTATACCAGGTAACTGTAACTTCGATACTAATTATGACAGGTAACAGTAACTTCGATACTAATTATGACAAGTAACTGTAACTTCGATACTAATTATGACAGGTAACTGTAACTTCGATACTAATTATGACAAGTAACTCTAACTTCGTTACTAATTATGACAAGTAACTGTAATTATGATAAAAAATTATGGCAGGTAACGGTAACTTCGATACTAATTATGACAGGTAACTGTAACATCGATACTAATTTTGAAAAATAACTGTAATTTGGATACAAATTATGTCAGGTAACTGTAAATTCGTTACTAATTATGACAAGTAACTGTAATTTCGATACAAATGATGGCAGGTAACTGTAACTTCGATACTAATTATGACAGGTAACAGTAACTTCGATACTAATTATGACAGAAAACAGTAACTTCGATACTAAATATGACAGGTAACAGTAACTTCGATACTAATTATGGCAGGTAACTCTAACTTCGATACTAATGATGGCAGGTAACTGTAACTACGTTACTAATTATGACAAGTAACTGTATTATCGATACAAATTATGGCAGGTAACTGTAACTTCGATACTAATTATGACAGGTAACAGTAACTTCGATACTAATTATGACAAGTAACTGTAACTTCGATACCAATTATGACAGGGAACTGTTACTTCGATTTAATTATGACAATTAACTCTAACTTCCTTACTAATTATGACAAGTAACTGTAATTTTCATAGAAAATTATGGCAGGTAACTGTAACTTCGATACTAATTATGACAAGTAACTGTAATTTCGTTACAAATTGTGGCGGGTAATTGTAATTTCGATACTAATTATGACAGGTAACTGTAACTTCGTTACTAATTATGACAAGTAGCTGTAATTTTGATACAAATTATGGCAGGTAACTGTAACTTCGATACTAATTATGACTGTTAACACTATCTTCTATACTAATTATGACAATTAACTATAACTTCGGTACAAATTATGACAGGTAACTGTAACATCGATAACAATTATGACAAGAAACTCTAAATTCGTTACTATATATGACAAGTAACTGTAATTTTGTTAAAAATTATGGAAGGTAACTGTAACTTCAATACTAATTATGACAGGTAACAGTAACTTCGATACTAATTATGACAGGTAATTGTAACTTCGTTACTAATTATGACAAGTAACTTTAATTTCGATACTTATTATGGCAGGTAACTGTAACTTCGTTACTAATTATTACATGTCCCTGTAATTTCGATACAAATTATGGCAGGTAACTGGAATTTCGATACTAATTATGACAGGTAACAGTAACTTCGATACTAATTATGAGAGAAAACAGTATCTTCGTTACTTATTATGACAAGTAACTGTAATTTCGATACAAATTATGACAGGTAACTGTAACTTCGTTACTAATTATGACAAGTAACTGATATTTCGATACAAATTATGGCAGGTAAGAGTAACTTCGATACTAATTAGACAGGTAACAGTAACTTCGATACTAATTATGACAGGAAACTCTACCTTCGTTACTAATTATGACAAGTAACTGTAATTTTAATATAAAATTATGGTAGGTAACTGTAACTTCAATACTAATTATGACAGGTAACAGTAACTTCGATACTAATTATGACAGGTAACTGTAACTCCGTTACTAATTTTGACAAGTAACTTTAATTTCGATACTAATTATGGCAGGTAACTGTAACTTCGTTACTAATTTTGACAAGTCCCTGTAATTTCGATACAAATTATGGCAGGTAACTGTAACTTCGATACTAATTATGACAAGTAACTGTAACTTCGATACTAATTATGACAGGTAACTGTATCTTCGTTTCTAATTATGACAAGTAACTGTAATTTCGATACAAATTTTGGCAGGTAACTGTATCTTCGTTACTAATTATGACAGGTAACAGTAACTTCGATTCTAATTATGACAAGTAACTGTAACTTCGATACTAATTATGACAGGTAACAGTAACTTCGTTTCTAATTATGACAAGTAACTGTAATTTCGATACAAATTATGGCAGGTAACTGTAACGTCGATACTAATTATGACAGGTAACAGTAACTTCGATACTAATTATGACAAGTAACTATAACTTCGATACAAATTATGACAGGTAACTGTAACTTCGATACTAATTATGACAAGAAACTGTAACTTCGTTACTAATTATGACAAGTAACTGTAATTTTGATAAAAAATTATGGTAGGTAACTGTAACTTCAATACTAATTATGACAGGTAACAGTAACATCGATACTAATTATGACAAGTAACAGTACCTTCGATGCTAATTATGACAGGTAACTGTAACTTCGATACTAATTATGACAAGGAACTGTAATTTCGATACAAATTATGGCAGGTAACTGTAACTTCGTTACTAATTATGACAAGTAACTGTAATTTCGATACAAATTTTGGCAGGAAACTGTAACTTCGATACTAATTATGTTATGACAAGTCCCTGTAATTTCGATACAAATTATGGCAGGTAACTGTAACTTCCATACTAATTATGACAGATAACAGTTACTTCGATACTAATTACGACAGGAAACTGTAACTTCGTTACTAATTATGACAAGTAACTGTAATTTCGATACAAATTATGACAGGTAACTGTAACTTTCTTACTAATTATGATAAGTAACAGTACCTTCGATGCTAATTATGACAGGTAACTGTAACTTCGATACTAATTATGACAAGGAACTGTAATTTCGATACTAATTATGACAGGAAACTGTAACTTCGTTACTAATTATGACAAGTAACTGTAATTTCGTTACAAATTATAGCAGGTAATTGTAATTTCGATACTAATTATGACAGGTAACAGTAACTTCGATACTAATTATGACAAGTAACAGTAACTTCAATACTAATTATGACAAGTAACTGTAACTTCAATATTAATTATGACTGGTAACTGTAACTTCGTTACTAATTATGACAAGTAACTGTAATTTCGATACAAATTTTGGCAGGTAACTGTAACTTCGGTACTAATTATTACAGGTAACAGTAACTTCGATACTAATTATGTCAAGTAACTGTAACATCGATACTAATTATGACAGGTAACTGTAACTTCGTTACTAATTATGACAAGTATCTTTAATTTCGATACTAATTATGGCAGGTAACTGTAACTTCGTTACTAATTATGACAAGTCCCTGTAATTTCAATACAAATTTTGGCAGGTAACTGTAACTTCGATACTAAATATGAGAGGTAACAGTAACTTCGATACTAATTATGACAGGAAACTGTAACTTCGTAACTAATTATGAAAAGTAACTGTAATTTCGATACAAATTATGACAGGTAACAGTAACTTCGTTACTAATTATGACAAGTAACTGTAATTTCGATACAAATTATGGCAGGTAACATTACCTTCGATACTAATTATGACTGGTAACTGTAACTTCGATACTAATTACGACAAGGAACTGTAATTTCGATACTAATTATGGCAGGTAACTGTAACTTCGATACTAAATATGACAGGTAACAGTAACTTCGATACTAATTATGACAAGTAACTATAACTTCGATACAAATTATGACAGGTAACTGTAACTTCGATACTAATTATGACAGGTAACAGTAACTTCGATACTAATTATGACAGGTAACTGTAACTTCGTTACTAATCATGACAAGTCCCTGTAATTTCTATACAAAGTATGGCAGGTAACTGTAACTTCGATACTAATTATGACAGGTAACAGAAACTTCGATACTAAATATGACATGAAACTGTAACTTCGTTAATAATTATGACAAGTAACTGTAATTTCGATACAAATTATGGCAGGTAACAGTACCTTCGATACTAATTATGACTGGTAACTGTAACTTCGATACTAATTACGACAAGGAACTGTAATTTCGATACTAATTATGGCAGGTAACTGTAACTTCGATACTAAATATGACAGGTAACAGTAACTTCGATACTATTTATGACAAGTAACTGTAACCTCGATAACAATTATGACAGGTAACTGTAACTTCGTTACTAATTATGACAATTAACTGTAATTTCGACACAAATTATGGAAGGTAACTGTAACATCGATACTAATTATGACAGGTAACAGTAACTTCGATACTAATTATGACATTTAACTATAACTTCGATACAAATTATGGCAGGTAACTGTAACATCGTTACTAATTATGACAAGTCCCTGTAATTTCGACATAAATTATGGCAGGTAACTGTAACTTCGATACTTATTATGACAAGTAACTGTAACTTCGATACTAATTATGACAGGTAACTGCAACTTCGTTACTAATTATGACAAGTAACTGTAGTTTCGATAGAAATTTTAGCAGGTAACTGTAACTTCGATACTAATTATGACAGGTAACAGTAACTTCGATACTAATTATGACAAGTAACTGTAACCTCGATAATAATTATGACAGGTGACTGTATCTTCGTTAATAATTATGACAAGTAACTGTAATTTCGATACAAATTATGGCAGGTAACTGTAACTTCGATACTAATTATGACAGGCAAGAGTAACTTCGATACTAATTATGACATTTAACTATAACTTCGATACAAATTATGACAGGTAACTGTAACTTCGATACTAATTATGACAAGAAACTCTAACTTCGTTACTAATTATGACAAGTAACTTTAATTTCAATACTAATTATGGCAGGTAACTGTAACTTCGTTACTAATTATGACAAGTCCCTGTAATTTCGATACAAATTATGGCAGGTAACTGTAACATCCATAATAATTATGACAGGTAACAGTAATTTCGATACTAATTAAGACAGGAAACTGTAACTTCGTTACTAATTATGACAAGTAACTGTAATTTCGATACAAATTATGACAGATAACTGTACCTTAGTTACTAATTATGACAAGTAACACTACCTTCGATGCTAATTATGACAGGTAACTGTAACTTCGATACTAATTATGACAAGTAACTCTAACTTCGTTACTAATTATGACAAGTAACTGTAATTATGATAAAAATTATGGCAGGTAACAGTACCCTCGATACTAATTATGACAGGTAACTGTAACTTCGATACTAATTATGGCAAGGAACTGTAGTTTCGATAGAAATTTTAGCAGGTAACTGTAACTTCGATACTAATTATGACAGGTAACAGTAACTTCGATACTAATTATGACAAGTAACTGTAACCTCGATAATAATTAGACAGGTAACTGTAACTTCGTTACTAATTATGACAAGAAACTCTAACTTCGTTACTAATTATGACAAGTAACAGTAATTTTGATAAAAAATTATGGTAGGTAACTGTAACTTCAATACTAATTATGACAGATAACAGTAACGTCGATACCAATTATGACAAGTAACAGTACTTTCGATGCTAATTATGACAGGAAACTATAACTTCGATACTAATTATGACAATGAACTGTAATTTCGATACAAATTAAGGCAGGTAACTGTAACTTCGTTACTAATTATGACAAGTAACTGTAATTTCGATACAAATTTTGGCAGGTAACTGAAACTTCGATACTAATTATGACAAGTCCCTGTTATTTCGATACAAATTATGGCAGGTAACTGTAACTTCCATACTAATTATGACAGGTAACAGTTACTTCGATACTAATTATGACAGGAAACTGTATCTTCGTTACTAATTATGACAAGTAACTGTAATTTCGATACAAATTATGACAGGTAACTGTAACTTCGTTACTAATTATGACAAGTAACAGTACCGTCGATGCTAATTATGACAGGTAACTGTAACTTCGATACTAATTATGACAAGGGACTGAAATTTCGATACAAATTACGGCAGGTAACTGTAACTTCGTTACTAATTATGACAAGTAACTGTAATTTCGATACAAATTTTGGCAGGTAACTGTAACTTAGATACTAATTATGACAGGTAACAGTAACTTCGATACTAATTATGACAAGTAACTGTAACTTCGATACTAATTATGACAGGTAACTGTAACTTCGTTACTAATTATGACAAGTAACTGTTATTTTGTTAAAATTTATGGCAGGTAACTGTAACTTCGGTACTAAGTATGACAGATTACAGTAACTTCGTTAATAATTATGACAAGTAACTATAACTTCGATACAAATTATGACAGGTAACTGTAACTTCGATACTAATTATGACAAGAAACTCTAACTTCGTTACTAATTATGACAAGTAACTGTAATTTTGATAAAAAAAATTGGTAGGTAACTGTAACTTCAATACTAATTATGACAGGTAACAGTAACGTCGATACTAATTATGACAAGTAACTATAACTTCGATGCAAATTATGACAGGTAACTGTGACTTCGTTACTAATTATGACAGGTAACAGTAACGTCGATACTAATTATGACATGTAACAGTACCTTCGATGCTAATTATGGCAGGTTACTGTAACTTCGATACCAATTATGACAAGTAACTGTAACTTCGATACTAATTATGACAGGTAACTGTAACTTCGTTACTAATTATGAACAGTAACTGTAATTTCGTTGCAAATTATGGCAGGTAATTGTAATTTCGATACTAATTATGACAGGTAACAGTAACTTCGATACTAATTATGACAAGTAACAGTAACTTCGATACTAATTATGACAAGTAACTGTAACTTCGATACTAATTATGAGAGGTAACTGTAACTTCGTTACTAATTATGACAAGTAACTGTAATTTCGATACAAATTATGGTAGGTAACTGTAACATCGATACTAATTATGACAGGTAACAGTAACTTCGATACTAATTATGACAAGTAACTATAACTTCGATACAAATTATGACAGAAAACTGTAACTTCGATACTAATTATGACAAGAAACTCTAACTTCGTTACTAACTACGACAAGTAACTGTAATTTTGATAAAAAAAAATTGGTAGGTAACTGTAACTTCAATAATAAGTATGACAGGTAACAGTAACTTCGATACTAATTAGGACAGGTAACTGTAACTTCGTTACTAATTATGACAAGTAACTTTAATTTCAATACTAATTATGGCAGGTAACTGTAACTTCGTTACTAATTATGACAAGTCCCTGTAATTTCGATACAAATTACGACAGGTAACTGTAACTTCGATTCTTATTATGACAGGTAACAGTAACTTCGATACTAATTATGACAAGTAACAGTAACTTCGATACTAATTATCACAAGTAACTGTAACTTCGATACTAATTATGACAGGTAACTGTATCTTCGTTACTAATTATGACAAGTAACAGTAATGTCGATACAAATTTTGGCAGGTAACTGTAACTTCGATACTAATTATGACAAGTAACTGTAATTTCGTTACAAATTGTGGCGGGTAATTGTAATTTCGATACTAATTATGACAGGTAACAGTAACTTCGATACTAATTAAGACAAGTAACAGTAACTTCCATACTAATTATGACAAGTAACTGTAACTTCGATACTAATTATGACAAGTAACTGTAACGTTGATACTAATTATGACAGGTAACTGTAACCTCGTTACTAATTATGACAAGTAACTGTAACTTCGATACTATTTATGACAGGTAACTATATCTTCGTTGCTAATTATGACAAATAACTGTAATTTTGATACAAATTATGGCAGGTAACTGTAACTTCGATACTAATTATGACTGGTAACACTATCTTCGATACTAATTATGACAATTAACTATAACATCGGTACAAATTATGACAGGTAACTGTAACTTCGATACTAATTATGACAAGAAACTCTAAATTCGTTACTAATTATGACAAGTAACTGTAATTTTGTTAAAAAATTATGGTAGGTAACTGTAACTTCAATACTAATTATGACAGGTAACAGTGACTTCGATACTAATTATGACAGGTAACTGTAACTTCGATACTAATTATGACAAGTAACTATAACTTCGATACAAATTATGACAGGTAACTGTAACTTCGATACTAATTATGACAAGAAACACTAACTTCGTTACTAATTATGACAAGTAACTGTAATTTCGAAACAAATTATGGCAGGTAACAGTAACTTCGATACTAATTATGACAGGTAACTGTAACCTCGTTACTAATTATGACAAGTGACTGTAACTTCGATACTATTTATGACAGGTAACTGTATCTTCGTTACTAATTATGACAAATAACTGTAATTTTGATACAAATTATGGCAGGTAACAGTAACTTCGATACTAATTATGACAGGAAACTCTACCTTCGTTACTAATTATGACAAGTAACTGTAATTTTGATAAAAAATTATGGTAGGTAACTGTACCTTCAATACTAATTATGACAGGTTACAGTAACTTCGATACTAATTATGACAGGTAACTGTAACTTCGTTACTAATTATGACAAGTAACTTTAATTTCGTTACTAATTATGGCAGGTAACTGTAACTTCGTTACTAATTATGACAAGTAACAGTAACTTCGATACTAATTATCACAAGTAACTGTAACTTCGATACTAATTATGACAGGTAACTGTATCTTCGTTACTAATTATGACAAGTAACAGTAATGTCGATACCAATTTTGGCAGGTAACTGTAACTTCGATACTGATTATGACAAGTAACTGTAATTTCGTTACAAATTGTGGCGGGTAATTGTAATTTCGATACGAATTATGACAGGTAACAGTAACTTCGATACTAATTATGACAAGTAACAGTAACTTCCATACTAATTATGACAAGTAACTGTAACTTCGATACTAATTATGACAAGTAACTGTAACGTCGATGCTAATTATGACAGGTAACTGTAACCTCGTTACTAATTATGACAAGTAACTGTAACTTCGATACTATTTATGACAGGTAACTGTATCTTCGTTACTAATTATGACAAATAACTGTAATTTTGATACAAATTATGGCAGGTAACTGTAACTTCGATACTAATTATGACTGGTAACACTATCTTCGATACTAATTATGACAATTAACTATAACATCGGTACAAATTATGACAGGTAACTGTAACTTCGATACTAATTATGACAAGAAACTCTAAATTCGTTACTAATTATGACAAGTAACTGTAATTTTGTTAAAAAATTATGGTAGGTAACTGTAACTTCAATACTAATTATGACAGGTAACAGTGACTTCGATACTAATTATGACAGGTGTACTGTAACTTCGATACTAATTATGACAAGTAACTATAACTTCGATACAAATTATGACAGGTAACTGTAACTTCGATACTAATTATGAATAAGAAACACTAACTTCGTTACTAATTATGACAAGTAACTGTAATTTCGATACAAATTATGGCAGGTAACAGTAACTTCGATACTAATTATGACAGGTAACTGTAACCTCGTTAATAATTATGACAAGTAACTGTAACTTCGATACTATTTATGACAGGTAACTGTATCTTCGTTACTAATTATGACAAATAACTGTAATTTTGATACAAATTATGGCAGGTAACAGTAACTTCGATACTAATTATGACAGGAAACTCTACCTTCGTTACTAATTATGACAAGTAACTGTAATTTTGATAAAAAATTATGGTAGGTAACTGTACCTTCAATACTAATTATGACAGGTTACAGTAACTTCGATACTAATTATGACAGCTAACTGTAACTTCGTTACTAATTATGACAAGTAACTTTAATTTCGTTACTAATTATGGCAGGTAACTGTAACTTCGTTACTAATTATGACAAGTCCCTGTAATTTCGATACAAATTATGGCAGGTAACTGTAACTTCGATACTAATTATGACAAGTAACTGTAACTTCGATACTAATTATGACAGGTAGCTGTATCTTCGTTACTAATTATGACCAGTAACTGTAATTTCGATACAAATTTTGGCAGGTAACTGTAACTTCGTTACTAATTATGACAGGTAAGAGTAACTTCGATTCTAATTATGACAAGTAACTGTAACTTCGATACTAATTATGACAGGTAACTGTAACTTCGTTTCTAATTATGACAAGTAACTGTAATTTCGATACAAATTATGGCAGGTAACTGTAACTTCGATACTAATTATGACAGGTAACAGTAACTTCGATACTAATTATGACAAGTAACTATAACTTCGATACAAATTATGACAGGTAACTGTAACTTCGATACTAATTATGACAAGAAACTCTAACTTCGTTACTAATTATGACAAGTAACTGTAATTTTGATAAAAAATTATGGTAGGTAGCTGCAACTTCAATACTAATTATGACAGGTAACAGTAACGTCGATACTAATTATGACAAGTAACAGTACCTTCGATGGTAATTATGACAGGTAACTGTAACGTCGACACTAATTATGACAAGGAACTGTAATTTCGATACAAATTATGGCAGGTAACTGTAACTTCGTTACTAATTATGACAAGTAACTGTAATTTCGATAAAAATTTTGGCAGGAAACTGTAACTTCGATACTAATTATGACAAGTCCCTGTAATTTCGATACAAATTATGGCAGGTAACTGTAACTTCCATACTAATTATGACAGGTAACAGTAACTTCGATACTAATTATGACAGGAAACTGTAACTTTGTTACTAATTATGACAAGAAACTGTAATTTCGATACAAATTATGACAAGTAACTGTAACTTCGATATTAATTATGACAGGAAACTGTAACTTCGATACTAATTATGTCAAGTAACAGTAACTTCGATACTAATTATGACAGGTAACTGTAACTTCGTTACTAATTATGACAAGTAACTGTAATTTTGATACAAATAAAGGCAGGTAACTGTAACTTCGATACTAATTATGACAGGTAACAGTAACTTCGTTACTAATTATGACAAGTAACTATAACATCGATACAAATTATGACAGGTAACTGTAACTTCGATACTAATTATGACAAGAAACTCTAACTTCGTTACTAATTATGACAAGTAACTGTAATTTTGATAAAAAAAATTGGTAGGTTACTGTAACTTCAATACTAATTATGACAGATAACAGTAACTTCGATACTAATTATGACAAGTAACTATAATTTCGATGCAAATTATGAGAGGTAACTGTAACTTCGTTACTAATTATGACAAGTAACTGTAATTTCGATACAAATTATGGCAGGTAACTGTAACTTCGATACTAATTATGACAGGTAACAGTAACTTCGATACTAATTATGACAAGTAACTATAACTTCGATACAAATTATGACAGGTAACTGTAACTTCGATACTAATTATGACAAGAAACTCTAACTTCGTTACTAATTATGACAAGTAACTGTAATTTTGATAAAAAATTATGGTAGATAACTGTAACTTGAATACTAATTAGGACAGGTAACAGTATCGTCGATACTAATTATGACAAGTAACAGTACCTTCGATGCTAATTATGACCGGTAACTGTAACTTCGATACTAATTATGACAAGGAACTGTAATTTCGATACAAATTATGGCAGATAACTGTAGCTTCGTTACTAATTATGACAAGTAACTGTAATTTCGATACAAATTTTGGCAGGAAACTGTAACTTCGATACTAATTATGACAAGTCCTTGTAATTTCGATACAAATTGTGGCAGGTAACTGTAACTTCCATACTAATTATGACAGGTAACAGTAACTTCGATACTAATTATGACAGGAAACTGTAACTTCGATACTAATTATGACAAGTAATTGTAACTTCGATACTAATTATGACAAGTAACTGTAACTTCGATACTAATTATGACAGGAAACTGTAACTTCGTTACTAATTATGACAAGTAACTGTAATTTCGTTACAAATTATAGCAGGTAATTGTAATTTCGAAACTAATTATGACAGGTAACAGTAACTTCGATACTAATTATGACAAGTAACAGCAACTTCGATACTAATTATGACAAGTAACTCTAACTTCAATACTAATTATGACTGGTAACTGTAACTTCGTTACTAATTATGACATGTAACTGTAATTTCGATACAAATTTTGGCAGGTAACTGTAACTTCGGTACTAATTATGACAGGTAACAGTAACTTCGATACTAATTATGTCAAGTAACTGTAACTTCGATACTAATTATGACAGGTAACTGTAACTTCGTGATTAATTATGACAAGTAACTTTATTTTCGATACTAATTATGGCAGGTAACTGTAACGTCGTTACTAATTATGACAAGTCCCTGTAATTTCGATACAAATTATGGCAGGTAACTGTAACTTCGATACTAATTATGACAGGTAACAGTAACTTCGATACTAATTATGACAGGAATCTGTAACTTCGTTACTAATTATGACAAGTAACTGTAATTTCGATACAAATTATGACAGGAAACAGTAACTTCGTTACTAATTATGACAAGTAACTGTAATTTCGATACAAATTATGGCAGCTAACAGTAACTTCGACACTAATGAGACAGGTAACAGTAACTTCGATACTAATTATGACAGGAAACTCTACCTGCGTTACTAATTATGACAAGTATCTGTAATTTTGATAAAAAATTATGGTAGGTAACTGTAACTTCAATACTAATTATGACAGGTAACAGTAACTTCGATACTAATTATGACAGGTAACTGTAACTTCGTTACTAATTATGACAAGTGACTTTAATTTCGATACTAATTATGGCAGGTAACTGTAACTTCGTTACTAATTATGACAAGTCCCTGTAATTTCGATACAAATTATGGCAGGTAACTGTAACTTCGATACTAATTATGACAAGTAACTGTAACTTCGATACTAATTATGACAGGTAGCTGTATCTTCGTTACTAATTATGACCAGTAACTGTAATTTCGATACAAATTTTGGCAGGTAACTGTAACTTCGATACTAATTATGACAGGTAACAGTAACTTCGATTCTAATTATGACAAGTAACTGTAACTTCGATACTAATTATGACAGGTAACTGTAACTTCGTTTCTAAATATGACAAGTAACTGTAATTTCGATACAAATTATGGCAGGTAACTGTAACTTCGATACTAATTATGACAGGTAACAGTAACTTCGATACTAATTTTGACAAGTAATTATAACTTCGATACAAATTATGACAGGTAACTGTAACTTCGATACTAATTATGACAAGAAACTCTAACTTCGTTACTAATTATGACAAGTAACTGTAATTTTGATAAAACATTATGGTAGGTAGCTGCAACTTCAATACTAATTATGACAGGTAACAGTAACGTCGATACTAACTATGACAAGTAACAGTACCTTCGATGCTAATTATGACAGGTAACTGTAACTTCGACACTAATTATGACAAGGAACTGTAATTTCGATACAAATTACGGCAGGTAACTGTAACTTCGTTACTAATTATGACAAGTAACTGTAATTTCGATACAAATTTTGGCAGGAAACTGTAACTTCGATACTAATTATGACAAGTCCCTGTAATTTCGATACAAATTATGGCAGGTAACTGTAACTTCCATACTAATTATGACAGGTAACAGTAACTTCGATACTAATTATGACAGGAAACTGTAACTTCGTTACTAATTATGACAAGAAACTGTAATTTCGATGCAAATTATGACAAGTAACTGTAACTTCGATACTAATTATGACAGGAAACTGTAACTTCGATACTAATTATGTCAAGTAACAGTAACTTCGATACTAATTATGACAGGTAACTGTAACTTCGTTACTAATTATGACAAGTAACTGTAATTTCGATACAAATTATGGCAGGTAACTGTAACTTCGATACTAATTATGACAGGTAACAGTAACTTCGATACTAATTATGACATGTAACTATAACTTCGATACAAATTATGACAGGTAACTGTAACTTCGATACTAATTATGACAAGAAACTCTAACATCGTTACTAATTATGACAAGTAACTGTAATTTTGATAAAAAATTATGGTAGATAAATGTAACTTCAATACTAATTATGACAGGTAACAGTATCGTCGATACTAATTATGACAAGTAACAGTACCTTCGATGCTAATTATGACCGGTAACTGTAACTTCGATACTAATTATGACAAGGAACTGTAATTTCGATACAAATTATGGCAGATAACTGTAGCTTCGTTACTAATTATGACAAGTAACTGTAATTTCGATACAAATTTTGGCAGGAAACTGTAACTTCGATACTAATTATGACAAGTCCTTGTAATTTCGATACAAATTATGGCAGGTAACTGTAACTTCCATACTAATTATGACAGGTAACAGTAACGTCGATACTAATTATGACAGGAAACTGTAACTTCGATACTAATTATGACAAGTAATTGTAACTTCGATACTAATTATGACAAGTGACTGTAACTTCGATACTAATTATGACAGGAAACTGTAACTTCGTTACTAATTATGACAAGTAACTGTAATTTCGTTACAAATTATAGCAGGTAATTGTAATTTCGAAACTAATTATGACAAGTAACAGTAACTTCGATACTAATTATGTCAAGTAACAGTAACTTCGATACTAATTATGACAAGTAACTGTAATTTCGATACAAATTATGGCAGGTAACAGTAACTTCGATACTAATTATGACAGGTAACTGTAACCTCGTTAATAATTATGACAAGTAACTGTAACTTCGATACTATTTATGACAGGTAACTGTATCTTCGTTACTAATTATGACAAATAACTGTAATTTTGATACAAATTATGGCAGGTAACAGTAACTTCGATACTAATTATGACAGGAAACTCTACCTTCGTTACTAATTATGACAAGTAACTGTAATTTTGATAAAAAATTATGGTAGGTAACTGTACCTTCAATACTAATTATGACAGGTTACAGTAACTTCGATACTAATTATGACAGCTAACTGTAACTTCGTTACTAATTATGACAAGTAACTTTAATTTCGTTACTAATTATGGCAGGTAACTGTAACTTCGTTACTAATTATGACAAGTCCCTGTAATTTCGATACAAATTATGGCAGGTAACTGTAACTTCGATACTAATTATGACAAGTAACTGTAACTTCGATACTAATTATGACAGGTAGCTGTATCTTCGTTACTAATTATGACCAGTAACTGTAATTTCGATACAAATTTTGGCAGGTAACTGTAACTTCGTTACTAATTATGACAGGTAAGAGTAACTTCGATTCTAATTATGACAAGTAACTGTAACTTCGATACTAATTATGACAGGTAACTGTAACTTCGTTTCTAATTATGACAAGTAACTGTAATTTCGATACAAATTATGGCAGGTAACTGTAACTTCGATACTAATTATGACAGGTAACAGTAACTTCGATACTAATTATGACAAGTAACTATAACTTCGATACAAATTATGACAGGTAACTGTAACTTCGATACTAATTATGACAAGAAACTCTAACTTCGTTACTAATTATGACAAGTAACTGTAATTTTGATAAAAAATTATGGTAGGTAGCTGCAACTTCAATACTAATTATGACAGGTAACAGTAACGTCGATACTAATTATGACAAGTAACAGTACCTTCGATGGTAATTATGACAGGTAACTGTAACGTCGACACTAATTATGACAAGGAACTGTAATTTCGATACAAATTATGGCAGGTAACTGTAACTTCGTTACTAATTATGACAAGTAACTGTAATTTCGATAAAAATTTTGGCAGGAAACTGTAACTTCGATACTAATTATGACAAGTCCCTGTAATTTCGATACAAATTATGGCAGGTAACTGTAACTTCCATACTAATTATGACAGGTAACAGTAACTTCGATACTAATTATGACAGGAAACTGTAACTTTGTTACTAATTATGACAAGAAACTGTAATTTCGATACAAATTATGACAAGTAACTGTAACTTCGATATTAATTATGACAGGAAACTGTAACTTCGATACTAATTATGTCAAGTAACAGTAACTTCGATACTAATTATGACAGGTAACTGTAACTTCGTTACTAATTATGACAAGTAACTGTAATTTTGATACAAATAAAGGCAGGTAACTGTAACTTCGATACTAATTATGACAGGTAACAGTAACTTCGTTACTAATTATGACAAGTAACTATAACATCGATACAAATTATGACAGGTAACTGTAACTTCGATACTAATTATGACAAGAAACTCTAACTTCGTTACTAATTATGACAAGTAACTGTAATTTTGATAAAAAAAATTGGTAGGTTACTGTAACTTCAATACTAATTATGACAGATAACAGTAACTTCGATACTAATTATGACAAGTAACTATAATTTCGATGCAAATTATGAGAGGTAACTGTAACTTCGTTACTAATTATGACAAGTAACTGTAATTTCGATACAAATTATGGCAGGTAACTGTAACTTCGATACTAATTATGACAGGTAACAGTAACTTCGATACTAATTATGACAAGTAACTATAACTTCGATACAAATTATGACAGGTAACTGTAACTTCGATACTAATTATGACAAGAAACTCTAACTTCGTTACTAATTATGACAAGTAACTGTAATTTTGATAAAAAATTATGGTAGATAACTGTAACTTGAATACTAATTAGGACAGGTAACAGTATCGTCGATACTAATTATGACAAGTAACAGTACCTTCGATGCTAATTATGACCGGTAACTGTAACTTCGATACTAATTATGACAAGGAACTGTAATTTCGATACAAATTATGGCAGATAACTGTAGCTTCGTTACTAATTATGACAAGTAACTGTAATTTCGATACAAATTTTGGCAGGAAACTGTAACTTCGATACTAATTATGACAAGTCCTTGTAATTTCGATACAAATTGTGGCAGGTAACTGTAACTTCCATACTAATTATGACAGGTAACAGTAACTTCGATACTAATTATGACAGGAAACTGTAACTTCGATACTAATTATGACAAGTAATTGTAACTTCGATACTAATTATGACAAGTAACTGTAACTTCGATACTAATTATGACAGGAAACTGTAACTTCGTTACTAATTATGACAAGTAACTGTAATTTCGTTACAAATTATAGCAGGTAATTGTAATTTCGAAACTAATTATGACAGGTAACAGTAACTTCGATACTAATTATGACAAGTAACAGCAACTTCGATACTAATTATGACAAGTAACTCTAACTTCAATACTAATTATGACTGGTAACTGTAACTTCGTTACTAATTATGACATGTAACTGTAATTTCGATACAAATTTTGGCAGGTAACTGTAACTTCGGTACTAATTATGACAGGTAACAGTAACTTCGATACTAATTATGTCAAGTAACTGTAACTTCGATACTAATTATGACAGGTAACTGTAACTTCGTGATTAATTATGACAAGTAACTTTATTTTCGATACTAATTATGGCAGGTAACTGTAACGTCGTTACTAATTATGACAAGTCCCTGTAATTTCGATACAAATTATGGCAGGTAACTGTAACTTCGATACTAATTATGACAGGTAACAGTAACTTCGATACTAATTATGACAGGAATCTGTAACTTCGTTACTAATTATGACAAGTAACTGTAATTTCGATACAAATTATGACAGGAAACAGTAACTTCGTTACTAATTATGACAAGTAACTGTAATTTCGATACAAATTATGGCAGCTAACAGTAACTTCGACACTAATGAGACAGGTAACAGTAACTTCGATACTAATTATGACAGGAAACTCTACCTGCGTTACTAATTATGACAAGTATCTGTAATTTTGATAAAAAATTATGGTAGGTAACTGTAACTTCAATACTAATTATGACAGGTAACAGTAACTTCGATACTAATTATGACAGGTAACTGTAACTTCGTTACTAATTATGACAAGTGACTTTAATTTCGATACTAATTATGGCAGGTAACTGTAACTTCGTTACTAATTATGACAAGTCCCTGTAATTTCGATACAAATTATGGCAGGTAACTGTAACTTCGATACTAATTATGACAAGTAACTGTAACTTCGATACTAATTATGACAGGTAGCTGTATCTTCGTTACTAATTATGACCAGTAACTGTAATTTCGATACAAATTTTGGCAGGTAACTGTAACTTCGATACTAATTATGACAGGTAACAGTAACTTCGATTCTAATTATGACAAGTAACTGTAACTTCGATACTAATTATGACAGGTAACTGTAACTTCGTTTCTAAATATGACAAGTAACTGTAATTTCGATACAAATTATGGCAGGTAACTGTAACTTCGATACTAATTATGACAGGTAACAGTAACTTCGATACTAATTTTGACAAGTAATTATAACTTCGATACAAATTATGACAGGTAACTGTAACTTCGATACTAATTATGACAAGAAACTCTAACTTCGTTACTAATTATGACAAGTAACTGTAATTTTGATAAAACATTATGGTAGGTAGCTGCAACTTCAATACTAATTATGACAGGTAACAGTAACGTCGATACTAACTATGACAAGTAACAGTACCTTCGATGCTAATTATGACAGGTAACTGTAACTTCGACACTAATTATGACAAGGAACTGTAATTTCGATACAAATTACGGCAGGTAACTGTAACTTCGTTACTAATTATGACAAGTAACTGTAATTTCGATACAAATTTTGGCAGGAAACTGTAACTTCGATACTAATTATGACAAGTCCCTGTAATTTCGATACAAATTATGGCAGGTAACTGTAACTTCCATACTAATTATGACAGGTAACAGTAACTTCGATACTAATTATGACAGGAAACTGTAACTTCGTTACTAATTATGACAAGAAACTGTAATTTCGATGCAAATTATGACAAGTAACTGTAACTTCGATACTAATTATGACAGGAAACTGTAACTTCGATACTAATTATGTCAAGTAACAGTAACTTCGATACTAATTATGACAGGTAACTGTAACTTCGTTACTAATTATGACAAGTAACTGTAATTTCGATACAAATTATGGCAGGTAACTGTAACTTCGATACTAATTATGACAGGTAACAGTAACTTCGATACTAATTATGACATGTAACTATAACTTCGATACAAATTATGACAGGTAACTGTAACTTCGATACTAATTATGACAAGAAACTCTAACATCGTTACTAATTATGACAAGTAACTGTAATTTTGATAAAAAATTATGGTAGATAAATGTAACTTCAATACTAATTATGACAGGTAACAGTATCGTCGATACTAATTATGACAAGTAACAGTACCTTCGATGCTAATTATGACCGGTAACTGTAACTTCGATACTAATTATGACAAGGAACTGTAATTTCGATACAAATTATGGCAGATAACTGTAGCTTCGTTACTAATTATGACAAGTAACTGTAATTTCGATACAAATTTTGGCAGGAAACTGTAACTTCGATACTAATTATGACAAGTCCTTGTAATTTCGATACAAATTATGGCAGGTAACTGTAACTTCCATACTAATTATGACAGGTAACAGTAACGTCGATACTAATTATGACAGGAAACTGTAACTTCGATACTAATTATGACAAGTAATTGTAACTTCGATACTAATTATGACAAGTGACTGTAACTTCGATACTAATTATGACAGGAAACTGTAACTTCGTTACTAATTATGACAAGTAACTGTAATTTCGTTACAAATTATAGCAGGTAATTGTAATTTCGAAACTAATTATGACAAGTAACAGTAACTTCGATACTAATTATGTCAAGTAACAGTAACTTCGATACTAATTATGACAAGTAACTCTAACTTCAATAATAATTATGACTGGTAACTGTAACTTCGTTACTAATTATGACATGTAACTGTAATTTCGATACAAATTTTGGCAGGTAACTGTAACTTCGGTACTAATTATGACAGGTAACAGTAACTTCGATACTAATTATGTCAAGTAACTGTAACTTCGATACTAATTATGACAGGTAACTGTAACTTCGTGACTAATTATGACAAGTAACTTTAATTTCGATACTAATTATGGCAGGTAACTGTAACTTCGTTACTAATTATGACAAGTCCCTGTAATTTCGATACAAATTATGGCAGGTAACTGTAACTTCGATACTAATTATGACAGGTAACAGTAACTTCGATACTAATTATGACAGGAATCTGTAACTTCGTTACTAATTATGACAAGTAACTGTAATTTCGATACAAATTATGACAGGTAACAGTAACTTCGTTACTAATTATGACAAGTAACTGTAATTTCGATACAAATTACAGCAGGTAACAGTACCTTCGATACTAATTATGACTGGTTACTGTAACTTCGATACTAATTACGACAAGGAACTGTAATTTCGATACTAACTATGGCAGGTAACTGTAACTTCGATACTAAATATTACAGGTAACAGTAACTTCGATACTAATTATGACAAGTAACTATAACTTCGATACAAATTATGACAGGTAACTGTAACTTCGATAATAATTAAGACAAGAAACTCTACCTTCGTTACTAATTATGACAAGTAACTGTAATTTTGATAAAAATTATGGTAGGTAACTGTAACTTCAATACTAATTATGACAGCTAACAGTAACTTCGATACTATTTATGACAAGTAACTGTAACCTCGATAACAATTATGACAGGTAACTGTAACTTCGTTACTAATTATGACAATTAACTGTAATTTCGATACAAATTATGGCAGGTAACTGTAACTTCGAAACTAATTATGACAGGTAACAGTAACTTCGATACTAATTATGACATTTAACTATAACTTCGATACAAATTATGGCAGGTAAGTGTAACTTCGTTACAAATTATGACAAGTCCCTGTAATTTCGACAAAAATTATGGCAGGTAAATGTAACTTCGATACTAACTATGAAAAGTAACTGTAACTTCGATACTAATTATGACAGGTAACTGCAACTTCGTTACTAATTATGACAAGTAACTGTGGTTTCGATAGAAATTTTAGCAGGTAACTGTAACTTCGATACTAATTATGACAGGTAACAGTAACTTCGATACCAATTAAGACAAGTAACTGTAACCTCGGTGATAATTATGACAGGTAACTGTAACTTCGTTACTAATTATGACAAGTAACTGTAATTTGGATACAAATTATGGCAGGTAACTGTAACTTCGATACTAATTATGACAGGTAAGAGTAAATTCGATACTAATTATGACATTTAACTATAACTTCGATACAAATTATGACAGGTAACTGTAACTTCGATACTAATTATGACAAGAAACTATAACTTCGTTACTAATTATGACAAGTAACTGTAATTTTGATTAAAAAATTATGGTAGGTAACTGTAACTTCAATACTACTTATGACAGGTAACAGTAACTTCGATACTAATTTTGACACGTAACTGTAACTTCGTTACTAATTATGACAAGTAACTTTAATTTCAATACTAATTATGGCAGGTAACTGTAACTTCGTTACTAATTATGACAAGTCCCTGTAATTTCGATACAAATTATGGCAGGTTACTGTAACTTCCTTAATAATTATGACAGGTAACAGTAACTTCGATACTAATTATGACAAGTAACTGTAATTTCGATACAAATTATGACAGATAACTGTAACATAGTTACTAATTATGACAAGTAACACTACCTTCGATGCTAATTATGACAGGTAACTGTTACTTCGATACTAATTATGACAAGAAACTGTAATTTCGATACAAATTATGGCAGGTTACTGTAACTTCGGAACTAATTATGACAAGTAACTGTAATTTCGATACAAATTTTGGCAGGTAACTGTAACTTCGATTCTAATTATGACAGGTAGCAGTAACTTCGATACTAATTATGACAAGTAACTGTAACTTCGATACTAATTATGACAGGTAACTGTAACATCGATACTAATTATGACAAGTAACTGTAATTTTGACAAAAATTATGACAGGTAACTTTAACTTCGATAATAATTATGACAAGTAACTGGAACTTTGTTACTAATTATGACAAGTAACTGTAATTTCGATACAAATTATACCAGGTAACTGTAACTTCGATACTATTTATGACAGGTAACAGTAACTTCGATACTAATTATGACAAGTAACTGTAACTTCAATACTAATTATGACAGGTAACTGTAACTTCGACACTAATTATGACAAGTAACTCTAACTTCGTTACTAATTATCACAAGTAACTGTAATTATGATAAAAAATTATGGCAGGTAACAGTAACTTCGATACTAATTATGAGAGGTAACAGTAACTTCGATACTAATTATGACAGGTAACAGCAACTTCGTTACTAATTATGACAAGTAACTGTAATTTCGATACTAATTATGGCAGGTAACTGTAACTTCGCTACTAATTTTGAGAAGTAACTTTAATTTCGGTACAAATTATGGCAGGTAACTGTAATTTCGATACTAATTATGACAGGTAACAGTAACTTCGATACTAATTATGACAAGTAACTGTAACTTCGATACTAATTATGACAGGTAACTGTAACTTCGTTACTAATTATGACAAGTAAATGTAATTTCGATAAAAATTATGGCAGGTAACTGTAACTTCGATACTTTATATGGCAGGTAACAGTAATTTCGATACTAATTATGACAGGTAACAGTAACTTCGATACTAATTATGACAAGTAACTGTAACTTCGTTGCTAATTATGGCAAGTAACTGTAATTTCGATACAAATTATGGCAGGTAACTGTAACTTCGATACTAATTATGACAGGTAACTGTAATTTCGATACAAATTACAGCAGGTAACAGTACCTTCGGTACTAATTATGACTGGTTACTGTAACTTCGATACTAATTACGACAAGGAACTGTAATTTCGATACTAACTATGGCAGGTAACTGTAACTTCGATACTAAATATTACAGGTAACAGTAACTTCGATACTAATTATGACAAGTAACTATAACTTCGATACAAATTATGACAGGTAACTGTAACTTCGATACTAATTAAGACAAGAAACTCTACCTTCGTTACTAATTATGACAAGTAACTGTAATTTTGATAAAAATTATGGTAGGTAACTGTAACTTCAATACTAATTATGACAGCTAACAGTAACTTCGATACTATTTATGACAAGTAACTGTAACCTCGATAACAATTATGACAGGTAACTGTAACTTCGTTACTAATTATGACAATTAACTGTAATTTCGATACAAATTATGGCAGGTAACTGTAACTTCGATACTAATTATGACAGGTAACAGTAACTTCGATACTAATTATGACATTTAACTATAACTTCGATACAAATTATGGCAGGTAACTGTAACTTCGTTACTAATTATGACAAGTCCCTGTAATTTCGACAAAAATTATGGCAGGTAACTGTAACTTCGATACTAACTATGAAAAGTAACTGTAACTTCGATACTAATTATGACAGGTAACTGCAACTTCGTTACTAATTATGACAAGTAACTGTGGTTTCGATAGAAATGTTAGCAGGTAACTGTAACTTCGATACTAATTATGACAGGTAACAGTAACTTCGATACTAATTAAGACAAGTAACTGTAACCTCGATGATAATTATGACAGGTAACTGTAACTTCGTTACTAATTATGACAAGTAACTGTAATTTCGATACAAATTATGGCAGGTAACTGTAACTTCGATACTAATTATGACAGGTAAGAGTAAATTCGATACTAATTATGACATTTAATTATAACTTCGATACAAATTATGACAGGTAACTGTAACTTCGATACTAATTATGACAAGAAACTATAACTTCGTTACTAATTATGACAAGTAACTGTAATTTTGATTAAAAAATTATGGTAGGTAACTGTAACTTCAATACTAATTATGACAGTTAACAGTAACTTCGATACTAATTTTGACACGTAACTGTAACTTCGTTACTAATTATGACAAGTAACTTTAATTTCAACACTAATTATGGCAGGTAACTGTAACTTCGTTACTAATTATGACAAGTCCCTGTAATTTCGATACAAATTATGGCAGGTTACTGTAACTTCCATAATAATTATGACAGGTAACAGTAACTTCGATACTAATTATGACAGGAAACTGTAACTTCGTTACTAATTATGACAAGTAACTGTAATTTCGATACAAATTATGACAGATAACTGTAACTTAGTTACTAATTATGACAAGTAACACTACCTTCGATGCTAATTATGACAGGTAACTGTTACTTCGATACTAATTATGACAAGAAACTGTAATTTCGATACAAATTATGGCAGGTTACTGTAACTTCGGAACTAATTATGACAAGTAACTGTAATTTCGATACAAATTTTGGCAGGTAACTGTAACTTCGATACTAATTATGACAGGTAGCAGTAACTTCGATACTAATTATGACAAGTAACTGTAACTTCGATACTAATTATGACAGGTAACTGTAACATCGATACTAATTATGACAAGTAACTGTAATTTTGACAAAAATTATGACAGGTAACTTTAACTTCGATAATAATTATGACAAGTAACTGGAACTTTGTTACTAATTATGACAAGTAACTGTAATTTCGATACAAATTATACCAGGTAACTGTAACTTCGATACTAATTATGACAGGTAACAGTAACTTCGATACTAATTATGACAAGTAACTGTAACTTCGATACTAATTATGACAGGTAACTGTAACTTCGACACTAATTATGACAAGTAACTCTAACTTCGTTACTAATTATCACAAGTAACTGTAATTATGATAAAAAATTATGGCAGGTAACAGTAACTTCGATACTAATTTTGAGAAGTAACTTTAATTTCGGTACAAATTATGGCAGGTAACTGTAATTTCGATACTAATTATGACAGGTAACAGTAACTTCGATACTAATTATGACAAGTAACTGTAACTTCGATACTAATTATGAGAGGTAACTGTAACTTCGTTACTAATTATGACAAGTAAATGTAATTTCGATACAAATTATGGCAGGTAACTGTAACTTCGATACTAATTATGACAGGTAACTGTAACTTCGATACTAATTTTGGCAAATAACTGTAATTTGGATACAAATTATGTCTGGTAACTGTAAATTCGTTACTAATTATGACAAGTAACTGTAATTTCGATACAAATGTTGGCAGGTAACTGTAACTTCGATACTAATTATGACAGGTAACAGTAACTTCGATACTAATTATGACAGAAAACAGTAACTTCGATACTAAATATGACAGGTAACAGTAACTTCGATACTAATTATGGCAGGTAACTCTAACTTCGATACTAATGATGACAGGTAACTGTAACTACGTTACTAATTATGACAAGTAACTGTATTATCGATACAAATTATGGCAGGTAACTGTAACTTCGATGCTAATTATGACAGGTAACAGTAACGTCGATACTAATTATGACAAGTAACTGTAACTTCGATACCAATTATGACAGGGAACTGTTACTTCGATATTAATAATGACAATTAACTCTAACTTCGTCACTAATTATGACAAGTAACTGTAATTTTGATTTAAAAAAATTGGTAGGTAACTGTAACTTCAATACTAGTTATGAGAGGTAACAGTAACTTCGATACTAATTATGACAAGTAACTATAACTTCGATGCAAATTATGACAGGTAACCGTAACTTCGTTACTAATTATGACAAGTAACTGTAATTTCGATACAAATTATGGCAGGTAACTGTAACTTCGATACTAATTATGACAGGTAACAGTAACTTCGATACTAATTATGACAAGTAACTATAACTTCGATACTAATTATGACAGGTAACTGTAACTTCGATACCAATTATGACAAGAAACTCTAACTTCGTTACTAATTATGACAAGTAACTGTAATTTTGATAAAGAATTAGGGTAGATAACTGTAACTTCAATACTAATTATGACAGGTAACAGTAACGTCGATACTAATTATGACAAGGAACTGTAATTTCGATACAAATTATGGCAGGTAACTGTAACTTCGTTACTAATTATGACAAGTAACTGTAATTTCGATACAAATTTTGGCAGGTAACTGTAACTTCGATACTAATTATGACATGTCCTCGTAATTTATTCAAATTATGGCAGGTAACTGTAACTTCCATACTAATTATGACAGGTAACAGTAACTTCGATACTAATTATGACAGAAAACTGTAACTTCGATACTAATTATGACAAGTCATTGTAACTTCGATACTAATTATGAAAAGTAACTGTAACTTCGATACTAATTATGACAGGAAACTGTAACTTCGTTACTAATTATGACAAGTAACTGTAATTTCGTTACAAATTATAGCAGGTAATTGTAATTTCGATACTAATTATTACAGGTAACAGTAACTTCGATACTAATTATGACAATGAACAGTAACTTCGATACTAATTATGACAAGTAACTGTAACTTCGATACTAATTATGACAGGAAACTGTAACTTCGTTGCTAATTATGGCAAGTAACTGTAATTTCGATACAAATTATGGCAGGAAACTGGTACTTCGATACTAATTAAGACAGGTAACTCTAACTTCGATACTAATTTTGACAAATAACTGTAATTTGGATACAAATTATGACAGGTAACTGTAAATTCGTTGCTAATTATGGCAAGTAACTGTAATTTCGATACAAATTATGGCAGGTAACTGTAACTTCGATACTAATTATGACAGGTAACTGTAACTTCGATACTAATTTTGACAAATAACTGTAATTTGGATACAAATTATGACAGGTTACTGTAAATTCGTTACTAATTATGACAAGTAACTGTAATTTCGATACAAATGATGGCAGGTAACTGTAACTTCGAAACTAATTATGACAGGTATTAGTAACTTCGATACTAATTATGACAGAAAACAGTAACTTCGGTACTATATATGACAGGTAACAATAACTTCGATACTAATTATGGCAGGTAACTCTAACTTCGATACTAATGATGACAGGTAACTGTAACTACGTTACTAATTATGACAAGTAACTGTAATTTCGATACAAATTATGGCAGGTAACTGAAACTTCGATACTAATTATGACAGGTAACAGTAACTTCGATACTAATTATGACAAGTAATTGTAACTTCGATACCAATTATGACAGGTAACTGTAACTTCGATACTAATTATGACAAGAAACTCTAACTTCGTTACTAATTATGACAAGTAACTGTAATTTTGATAAAATATTATGGTAGGTAACTGTAACTTCAATACTAATTATGACAGGTAACAGTAACGTCGATACTAATTATGACAAGTAACAGTACCTTCTATGCAAATTATGACAGGTAACTGTAACTTCGATACTAATTATGACAAGGAACTGTAATTTCGATACAAATTATGGCAGGTAACTGTAACTTCCTTACTAATTATGACAAGTAACTGTAATTTCGATACAAATTTTGGCAGGTAACTGTAACTTCAATACTAATTATGACAAGTCCCTGTAATTTCGATACCAATTATGGCAGGTAACTGTAACTTCCGTACTAATTATGACAGGTAACAGTAACTTCGATACTAATTATGACAGGAAACTGTAACTTCGCTACTAATTATGACAAGTAACTGTAATTTCGATACAAATTATGACAGGTAACTGTAACTTCGTTACTAATTATGACAAGTAACAGTACGTTCGATGCTAATTATGACAGGTAACTGTAACTTCGATACTAATTATGACAAGGAACTGTAATTTCGATACAAATTATGGCAGGTAATGTAACTTCGTTACTAATTATGACAAGTAACTGTAATTTCGATACAAATTTTGGCAGGAAACTGTAACATCGATACTAATTATGACAGGTAACAGCAACTTCGATACTAATTATGTCAAGTAACAGTAACTTCGGTACTAATTATGACAGGTAACTGTAACTTCGTTAATAATTATGACAAGTAACTGTAATTTTGATACAAATTAGGGCAGGTAACTGTAACTTCGATACTAATTATGACAGGTAACAGTTACTTCGTCACTAATTATGACAAGTAACTATAACTTCGATACAAATTATGACAGGTAACTGTAACTTCGATACTAATTATGACAAGAAACTCTAACTTCGTTACTAATTAAGACAAGTAACTGTAATTTTGATTAAAAATTGGTAGGTAACTGTAACTTCAATACTAATTATGACAGGTTACAGTAACTTCGATACTAATTATGACAAGTAACTATAACTTCGATGCAAATTATGACAGGTAACTGTAACTTCGTTACTAATTATGACAAGTAACTGTAATTTCGATAAAAATTATGGCAGGTAACTGTAACTTCGATACTAATTATGACAGGTAACAGTTACTTCGTCACTAATTATGACAAGTAACTATAACTTCGATACAAATTATGACAGGTAACTGTAACTTCGATACTAATTATGACAAGAAACTCTAACTTCGTTACTAATTAAGACAAGTAACTGTAATTTTGATTAAAAAATTGGTAGGTAACTGTAACTTCAATACTAATTATGACAGGTTACAGTAACTTCGATACTAATTATGACAAGTAACTATAACTTCGATGCAAATTATGACAGGTAACTGTAACTTCGATACTAATTATGACAGGTAACAGTAACTTCGATACTAATTATGACAAGTAACTATAACTTCGATACTAATTATGACAGGTAACTGTAACTTCGATACCAATTATGACAAGAGACTCTAACTTGGTTACTAATTATGACAAGTAACTGTAATTTTGATAAAAAATTATGGTAGATAACTGTAACATCAATACTAATTATGATAGGTTACAGTAACTTCGATACTAATTATGACAAGGGACTGTAATTTCGATACAAATTATTGCAGGTAACTGTAACTTCGTTACTAATTATGACAAGTAACTGTAATTTCGATACAAATTTTGGCAGGTAACTGTAACTTCGATACTAATTATGACAAGTCCTTGTAATTTCGATACAAATTATGGCAGGTAACTGTAACTTCCATACTAATTATGACAGGTAACAGTAACTTCGATACTAATTATGACAGGAAACTGTAATTTCGATACTAATTATGACAAGTAATTGTAACATCGATACTAATTATGACAAGTAACTGTTACTTCGATACTAATTATGACAGGAAACTGTAACTTCGTTACTAATTATGACAGGTAACTGTAATTTCGTTACAAATTATAGCAGGTAATTGTAATTTCGATACTGATTATGACAGGTAACAGTAACTTCGATACTAATTATGACAATTAACAGTAACTTCGATACTAATTATGACAAGTAACTGTAACTTCGATACTTATTATGACTGGTAACTGTAACTTCGTTACCAATTATGACAAGTTACTGTAATTTCGATACAAATTTTGGCAGGTAACTGTAACTTCGATACTAATTATGACAGGTAACAATAACTTCGATACTAATTATGTCAAGTAACTGTATCTTCGATACTAATTATGACAATTAACAGTAACTTCGATACTAATTATGACAAGTAACTGTAACTTCGATACTTATTATGACTGGTAACTGTAACTTCGTTACTAATTATGACAAGTAACTTTAATTTCGATACTAATTATTGCAGGTAACTGTAACTTCGTTACTAATTATGACACGTCCCTGTAATTTCGATACAAATTATGGCAGGTAACTGTATCTTCGATACTAATTATGACAGGTAACAGTAACTTCGATACTAATTATGACAGGAAACTGTAACTTCGTTACTAATAAAGACAAGTAACTGTAATTTCGATACAAATTATGACAGATAACTGTAACATAGTTACTAATTATGACAAGTAACACTACCTTCGATGCTAATTATGACAGGTAACTGTAACTTCGATACTAATTATGACAAGGAACTGTAATTTCGATACAAATTATGGCAGGTAACTGTAACTTCGTTACTAATTATGACAAGTAACTGTAATTTCGATACAAATTTTGGCAGGTTACTGTAACTTCGATACTAATTTTGACAGGTAGCAGTAAATTCTATACTAATTATGACAAGTAACTGTAACTTCGATACTAATTATGACAGGTAACTGTAACTTCGATACTAATTGTGACAAGTAACTGTAATTTCGACAAAAATTATGACAGGTAAAATTAACTTCGATAATAATTAAGACAAGTAACTGGAAATTTGTTAATAATTATGACAAATAACTGTAATTTCGATACAAATTATGGCAGGTAACTGTAACTTCGATACTAATTATGACAGGTAACAGTAACTTCGATACTAATTATGAAAAGTAACTGTAACTTCGATACTAATTATGACAGGTAACTGTAACTTCGATACTAATTATGACAAGTAACTCTAACTTCGTTACTAATTATGACAAGTAACTGTAATTATGATAAAAATTATGGCAGGTAACTGTAACTTCGCTACTAATTATGAGAAGTAACTTTAATTTCGATACAAATTATGGCAGGTAACTGTAATTTCGATACTAATTATGACAGGTAACAGTAACTTCGATACTAATTATGACAAGTAACTGTAACTTCGATACTAATTATGACAGGTAACGGTAACTTCCTTACTAATTATGACATGTAACTGTAATTTCGATACAAATTATGGCAGGTAACTGTAACTTCGATACTAATTATGACAGGTAACAGTAACTTCGATACTAATTATGACAGGTAACAGTTACTTCGATACTAATTATGACAAGTAACTGTAACTTCGTTGCTAATTATGGCAAGTAACTGTAATTTCGATACAAATGATGGCAGGTAACTGTAACTTCGATACTAATTATGACAGGTAACTGTAACTTCGATACTAATCTTGACAAATAACTGTAATTTGGATACAAATTATGACAGGTAACTGAAAATTCGTTACTAATTATGACAAGTAACTGTAATTTCGATACAAATGATGGCAGGTAACTGTAACTTCGATACTAATTATGACAGGTAACAGTAACTTCGATACTAATTATGACAGAAAAGAGTAACTTCGATAATAAATATGACAGGTAACAGTAACTTCGATACTAATTATGGCAGGTAACTCTAACTTCGATACTAATGATGACAGGTAACTGTAACTACGTTACTAATTATGACAAATAACTGTAAATTCGATACAAATTATGGCAGGTAACAGTAACTTCGATACTAATTATGACAAGTAACTGTAACTTCGATACCAATTATGACAGGGAACTGTTTCTTCGATATTAATAATGACAATTAACTCTAACTTCGTTACTAATTATGACAAGTAACTGTAATTTTCATAGAAAATTATGGCAGGTAACTGTAACTTCGATACTAATTATGACAGGTAACAGTAACTTCGATACTAATTATGACAGGTAACTGCAACTTCGTTACTAATTATGACAAGTAACTGTAATTTCGATACAAATTATGGCAGGTAACTGTAACTTCGATACTAATTATGACAGGTAACAGTAACTTCGATACTAATTATGACAGGTAACAGTAACTTCGATACTAATTATGACAAGTAACTGTAACTTCGTTGCTAATTATGGCAAGTAACTGTGATTTCGATACAAATTATGGCAGGTAACTGTAACTTCGATATTAATTATGACAGGTAACTGTAACTTCGATACTAATTTTGACAAATAACTGTAATTTGGATACAAATTATGAGAGGTAAGTGTAAATTCGTTACTAATTATGACAAGTAACTGTAATTTCGATACAAATGATGGCAGGTAACTGTAACTTCGATACTAATTATGACAGGTAACTGTAACTTCGATACTAATTATGACAGAAAACAGTAACTTCGATACTAAATATGACAGGTAACAGTAACTTCGATACTAATTATGGCAGGTAATTCTAACTTCGATACTAATGATGACAGGTAACTGTAACTATGTTACTAATTATGACAAATAACTGTAAATTCGATACAAATTATGGCAGGTAACAGTAACTTCGATACTAATTATGACAAGTTACTGTAACTTCGATACCAATTATGACAGGGAACTGTTACTTCGATATTAATAATGACAATTAACTCTAACTTCGTTACTTATTATGACAAGTAACTAATTTTCATAAAAAATTATGGCAGGTTACTGTAACTTCGATACTAATTATGACAGGTAACAGTAACATCGATACTAATTATGACAGGTAACTGCAACTTCGTTACTAATTATGACAAGTAACTGTAATTTCGATACTAATTATGGCAAGTAACTGTAACTTCGTTACTAATTATGACAAGTAATTGTTATTTCGATACAAATTATGGCAGGTAACTGTAACTTCGATACTAATTATGACAGGTAACAGTAACTTCGATACTAATTATGACAAGTAAATATATCTTCGATACAAATTATGACAGGTAACTGTAACTTCGATACTAATTCTGACAAGATACTCTACCTTCGTTACTAATTATGACAAGTAACTGTAATTTTGATAAAAATTATGGTAGGTAACTGTAACTTCAATACTAATTATGACAGGTAACAGTAACTTCGATACTATTTATGACAAGTAAATGTAACCTGGATAATAATTATGACAGGTAACTGTAACTTCGTTACTAATTATGACAATAAACTGTACATTCGATACAAATTATGGCAGGTAACTTTAACTTCGATACTAATTATGACAGGTAACAGTAACTTCGATACTAATTATGACATTTAACTATAACTTCGATACAAATTATGGCAGGTAACTGTAACTTCGTTACTAATTATGACAAGTCCCTGTAATTTCGACATAAATTATGGCAGGTAACTGTAACGTCGATACTAATTATGACAAGTAACTGTAACTTCTATACTTATTATGACAGGTAACTGTAACTTCGTTACTAATTATGACAGGTAACAGTAACTTCGATACTAATTATGACAAGTAACTGTAACCTCTATAATAATTATGACAGGTAACTGTAACTTCGTTACTAATTATGACAAGTAACTGTAATTTCAATACAAATTATGGCAGGTAACTGTAACATCGATACTAATTATGACAGGTAAGAGTAACTTCGATACTAATTATGACATTTAACTATAACTTCGATACAAATTATGACAGGAAACTGTAACTTTATACTAATTATGACAAGAAACTCTAACTTCGTTACTAATTATGACAAGTAACTGTAATTTTGATAAAAAATTATGGTAGGTAACTGTAACTTCAATACAAATTATGACAGGTAACAGTAACTTCGATACAAATTATGACACGTAACTGTAACTTCGTTACTAATTATGACAAGTAACTTTAATTTCAATACTAATTATGGCAGGTAACTGTAACTTCGTTACTAATTATGACAAGTCCCTGTAATTTCGATACAAATTATGGCAGGTAACTGTAACTTCCATAATAATTATGACAGGTAACAGTAATTTCGATACTAATTATGACAGGAAACTGTAACTTCGTTACTAATTATGACAAGTAACTGTAATTTCGATACAAATTATGACAGATAACTGTAACTTAGTTACTAATTATGATAAGTAACACTACCTTCGATGCTAATTATGACAGGTAAATGTAACTTCGATACTAATTATGACAAGGAACTGTAATTTCGATACAAATTATGGCAGGTAACTGTAACTTCGTTACTAATTATGACAAGTAACTGTAATTTCGATACAAATTTTGGCAGGTTACTGTAACTTCGATACTAATTTTGACAGGTAGCAGTAACTTCGATACTAATTATGACAAGTAACTGTAACTTCGATACTAATTATGACAGGTAACTGTAACTTCGATACTAATTATGACAAGTAACTGTAATTTCGACAAAAATTATGACAGGTAAAATTAACTTCGATAATAATTAAGACAAGTAACTGGAACTTTGTTACTAATTATGACAAGTAACTGTAATTTCGATACAAATTATGGCAGGTAACTGTAACTTCGATACTAATTATGACAGGTAACAGTAACATTGATACTAATTATGACAAGTAACTGTAACTTCGATACTAATTATGACAAGTAACTGTAACTTCGATACTAATTATGACAAGTAACTCTAACTTCGTTACTAATTATGACAAGTAACTGTAATTATGATAAAAATTAAGGCAGGTAACAGTAACCTCGATACTAATTATGAGAGGTAACAGTAACTTCGATACTAATTATGACAGGTAACAGCAACTTCGTTACTAATTATGACAAGTAACTGTAATTTCGATACTAATTATGGCAGGTAACTGTAACTTCGCTACTAATTATGAGAAGTAACTTTATTTTCGATACAAATTATGGCAGGTAACTGTAATTTCGATACTAATTATGACAGGTAACAGTAACTTCGATACTAATTATGACAAGTAACTGTAACTTCGATACTAATTATGACAGGTAACGGTAACTTCCTTACTAATTATGACATGTAACTGTAATTTCGATACAAATTATGGCAGGTAACTGTAACTTCGATACTAATTATGACAGGTAACAGTAACTTCGATACTAATTATGACAGGTAACAGTTACTTCGATACTAATTATGACAAGTAACTGTAACTTCGTTGCTAATTATAGCAAGTAACTGTAATTTCGATACAAATGATGGCAGGTAACTGTAACTTCGATACTAATTATGACAGGTAACTGTAACTTCGATACTAATCTTGACAAATAACTGTAATTTGGATACAAATTATGACAGGTAACTGAAAATTCGTTACTAATTATGACAAGTAACTTTAATTTCGATACAAATGATGGCAGGTAACTGTAACTTCGATACTAATTATGACAGGTAACAGTAACTTCGATACTAATTATGACAGAAAACATTAACTTCGATAATAAATATGACAGGTAACAGTAACTTCGATACGAATTATGGCAGGTAACTCTAACTTCGATACTAATGATGACAGGTAACTGTAACTACGTTACTAATTATGACAAGTAACTGTATTATCGATACAAATTATGGCAGGTAACTGTAACTTCGATACTAATTATGACAGGTAACAGTAACTTCGATACTAATTATGACAAGTAACTGTAACTTCGATACCAATTATGACAGGGAACTGTTTCTTCGATATTAATAATGACAATTAACTCTAACTTCGTTACTAATTATGACAAGTAACTGTAATTTTCATAGAAAATTAGGCAGGTAACTGTAACTTCGATACTAATTATGACAGGTAACAGTAACTTCGATACTAATTATGACAGGTAACTGCAACTTCGTTACCAATTATGACAAGTAACTGTAACTTCGATACTAATTATGACAGGTAACAGTAACTTCGATACTAATTATGACAAGTAACTTTAACTTCGTTGCTAATTATGGCAAGTAACTGTGATTTCGATACAAATTATGGCAGGTAACTGTAACTTCGATACTAATTATGACAGGTAACTGTAACTTCGATACTAATTTTGACAATTAACTGTAATTTGGATACAAATTATGACAGGTAAGTGTAAATTCGTTACTAATTATGACAAGTAACTGTAATTTCGATACAAATGATGGCAGGTAACTGTAACATCGATACTAATTATGACAGGTAAAAGTAACTTCGATACTAATTATGACATTTAACTATAACTTCGATACAAATTATGGCAGGTAACTGTAATTTCGACATAAATTATGGCAGGTAACTGTAACGTCGATACTAATTATGACATGTAACTGTAACTTCGATACTAATTATGACAGGTAACTGTAACTTCGTTACTAATTATGACAGGTAAAAGTAACTTCGATACTAATTATGACAAGTAACTGTATCCTCTATAATAATTATGACAGGTAACTGTAACTTCTTTACTAATTATGACAAGTAACTGTAATTTCGATACAAATTATGGCAGGTAACTGTAACTTCCATAATAATTATGACAGGTAGCAGTAACTTCGATACTAATTATGACAAGTAACTGTAACTTCGATACTAATTATGACAGGTAACTGTAACTTCGATACTAATTATGACAAGTAACTGTAATTTCGACAAAAATTATGACAGGTAAAATTAACTTCGATAATAATTAAGACAAGTAACTGGAACTTTGTTACTAATTATGACAAGTAACTGTAATTTCGATACAAATTATGGCAGGTAACTGTAACTTCGATACTAATTATGACAGGTAACAGTAACATTGATACTAATTATGACAAGTAACTGTAACTTCGATACTAATTATGACAGGTAACTGTAACTTCGATACTAGTTATGACAAGTAACTCTAACTTCGTTACTAATTATGACAAGTAACTGTAATTATGATAAAAATTATGGCAGGTAACAGTAACCTCGATACTAATTTTGAGAGGTAACAGCAACTTCGATACTAATTATGACAGGTAACAGCAACTTCGTTACTAATTATGACAAGTAACTGTAATTTCGATACTAATTATGGCAGGTAACTGTAACTTCGCTACTAATTATGAGAAGTAACTTTAATTTCGATACAAATTATGGCAGGTAACTGTAATTTCGATACTAATTATGACAGGTAACAGTAACTTCGATACTAATTATGACAAGTAACTGTAACTTCGATACTAATTATGACAGGTAACGGTAACTTCCTTACTAATTATGACATGTAACTGTAATTTCGATACAAATTATGGCAGGTAACTGTAACTTCGATACTAATTATGACAGGTAACAGTAACTTCGATACTAATTATGACAGGTAACAGTTACTTCGATACTAATTATGACAAGTAACTGTAACTTCGTTGCTAATTATGGCAAGTAACTGTAATTTCGATACAAATGATGGCAGGTAACTGTAACTTCGATACTAATTATGACAGGTAACTGTAACTTCGATACTAATCTTGACAAATAACTGTAATTTGGATACAAATTATGACAGGTAACTGAAAATTCGTTACTAATTATGACAGGTAACTTTAATTTCGATACAAATGATGGCAGGTAACTGTAACTTCGATACTAATTATGACAGGTAAAAGTAACTTCGATACTATTTATGACAGAAAACAGTAACTTCGATAATAAATATGACAGGTAACAGTAACTTCGTTGCTAATTATGGCAAGTAACTGTGATTTCGATACAAAATATGGCAGGTAACTGTAACTTCGATACTAATTATGACAGGTAACAGTAACTTCGATACTAATTATGACAAGTAACTGTAACTTCGATACCAATTATGACAGGGAACTGTTTCTTCGATATTAATAATGACAATTAACTCTAACTTCGTTACTAATTATGACAAGTAACTGTAATTTTCATAGAAAATTATGGCAGGTAACTGTAACTTCGATACTAATTATGACAGGTAACAGTAACTTCGATACTAATTATGACAGGTAACTGCAACTTCGTTACTAATTATGACAAGTAACTGTAATTTCGATACAAATTATGGCAGGTAACTGTAACTTCGATACTAATTATGACAAGTTACTGTAACTTCCATACTAATTATGACAGGTAACAATAACTTCGATAATAATTATGACAGGAAAGTGTAACTTCGTTACTAATTATGACAAGTAACTGTAATTTCGATACAAATTATGGCAGGTAAAAGTACCTTCGATACTAATTATGACAGGTAACTGTAACTTCGATACTAATTATGGCAAGGAACTGTAATTTCGATACAAATTTTGGCAGGTAACTGTAACTTCGATACTAATTATGACAAGTCCCTGTAATTTCGATACAAATTATGGCAGGTAACTGTAACTTCCATACTAATTATGACAGGTAACAGTAACTTCGATACTTATTATGACAAGTAACTGTAACTTCGATACTAATGATGACAAGTAACTGTAACTTCGTTACTAATTATGACAGGTAACTGTAACTTCGATACTAATTATGACAGAAAACAGTAACTTCGATACTAAATATGACAGGTAACAGTAACTTCGATACTAATTATGGCAGGTAACTCTAACTTCGATACTAATGATGACAGGTAACTGTAACTACGTTACTAATTATGACAAGTAACTGTAATTTCGATACAAATTATGGCAGGTAACTGTAACTTCGATACTAATTATGACAAGTAACTGTAACTTAGATACCAATTATGACAGGGAACTGTTACTTCGATATTAATAATGACAATTAACTCTAACTTCGTTACTTATTATGACAAGTAACTGTAATTTTCATAAAAAATTATGGCAAGTTACTGTAACGTCGATACTAATTATGACAGGTAACAGTAACATCGATACTAATTATGACAGGTAACTGCAAGTTCGTTACTAATTATGACAAGTAACTGTAATTTCGTTACTAATTATGGCAAGTAACTGTAACTTCGTTACTAATTATGACAAGTAATTGTTATTTCGATACAAATTATTGCGGGTAACTGTAACTTCGATACTAATTATGACAGGTAACAGTAACTTCGATACTAATTATGACAAGTAACTATATCTTCGATACAAATTATGACAGGTAACTGTAACTTCGATACTAATTATGACAAGAAACTCTAACTTCGTTACTAACTATGATAAGTAACTGTAATTTTGATAAAAAAATTTGGTAGGTTACTGTAACTTCAATAATAATTATGACAGGTAACAGAAACTTCGATACTAATTATGAAAGGTAACTGTAACATCGTTACTAATTATGACAAGTAACTTTAATGTCAATACTAATTATGGCAGGTAACTGTAACTTCGTTACTAATTATGACAAGTCCCTGTAATTTCGATACAAATTGTGACAGGTAACTGTAACTTCGTTACTAATTATGACAAGTAACTGTAATTTCGATACAAATTATGGCAGGTAACAGTACCTTCGATACTAATTATGACAGGTAACTGTAACTTCGATACTAATTATGGCAAGGAACTGTAATTTCGATACCAATTATGGCAGGTAACTGTAACTTCGATACTAATTATGACAGGTGACAGTAACTTCGATATTAATTATGACAAGCAACTATAATTTCGATACAAATTATGACAGGTAACAGTAACTTCGATACTAATTACGACAAGAAACTCTACCTTCGTTACTAATTATGACATGTAACTGTAATTTTGATAAAAAAAATTATGGTAGGTAACTGTAACTTCAATACTAGTTATGACAGGTAACAGTAACATCGATACTAATTATGACAGGTAACTATAACTTCGATACAAATTATGACAGGTAACTGTAACTTCGATACTAATTATGACAAGAAACTCTAACTTCGTTACTAATTATGACAAGTAACTGTAATTTTGATAAAAAATTATGGTAGATAACTGTAACTTCAAAACTAATTATGACAGGTAACAGTAACGTCGATACTAATTATGACAAGTAACAGTACCTTCGTTGCTAATTATGACAGGTAACTGTAACTTCGATACTAATTATGACAAGGAACTGTAATTTCGATACAAATTATGGCAGGTAACTGTAACTTCGTTACTAATAATGACAAGTAACTGTAATTTCGATACAAATTTTGGCAGGTAACTGTAACTTCGATACTAATTATGACAAGTCCCTGTAATTTCGATACAAATTATGGCAGGTAACTGTAACTTCCATACTAATTATGACAGGTAACAGTAACTTCGATACTAATTATGACAAGTAACTGTAACATCGATACTAATTATGACAGGTAACTGTAACTTCGTTACTAATTATGACAAGTAACTGTAATTTCGTTACAAACTATGGCAGGTAATTGTAATTTCGATACTAATTATGACAGGTAACAGTAACTTCGATACTAATTATGACAAGTAACAGCAACTTCGGTACTAATTATGACAAGTAACTGAAACTTATATACTAATTATGACAGGTAACTGTAACTTCGTTACTAATTATGACAGGTAACTTTAATTTCGATACAAATTATGTTAGGTAACTGTAACTTCGATACTAATTATGACAGGTAACAGTAACTTCGATACTAATTATGACAAGTAACTATAACTTAGATACAAATTATGACAGGTAACTGTAACTTCGATACTAATTATGACAAGAAACTCTAATTTCGTTACTAATTATGACAAGTAACTGTAATTTTGATAAAAAAATTTGGTAGGTAACTGTAACTTCAATACTAATTAGGACATGTAACAGTAACTTTGATACTTATTATGACAGGTAACAGTAACTTCGATACTAATTATGGCAGGTAACTGTAACTTCGATACTAATTATGACAGGTAACAGTAACTTCGATACTAATTATGACAAGTAACTATAACTTCGATACAAATTATGACAGGTAACTGTAACTACGATACTAATTATGATAAGAAACTCTAACTTCGTTACTAATTATGACAAGTAACTGTAATTTTGATAAAAATTATGGTAGGTAACTGTAACTTCAATACTAATTATGACAGGTAACAGTAACTTCGATACTAATTATGGCAGGTAACTGTAACTTCGTTACTAAATATGACAAGTAACTTTAATTTCGATACAAATTATGACAGGTAACTGTAACTTCGTTACTAATTATGACAAGTAACTGTAATTTCGATACAAATTATGGCAGTTAACAGTACCTTCGTAACTAATTATGACAGGTAACTGTAACTTCAATACTAATTAGGACATGTAACAGTAACTTCGATACTAATTAGGACAGGTAACTGTAACTTCGTTACTAATTATGACAAGTAACTTTAATTTCAATACTAATTATGGCAGGTAACTGTAACTTCGATACTAATTATGACAAGTCCCTGTAATTTCGATACAAATTATGACAGGTAACTGTAACTTCGATACTTATTATGACAGGTAACAGTAACTTCGAAACTAATTATGGCAGGTAACTGTAACTTCGATACTAATTATGACAGGTAACAGTAACTTCGATACTAATTATGACAAGTAACTGAAACTCCGATACTAATTATGACTGGTAACTCTAACTTTGTTACTAATTATGACAAGTAACTGTAATTTCGTTACAAATTGTGGCAGGTAATTGTAATTTCGATACTTATTATGACAGGTAACAGTAACTTCGATACTAATTATGACAAGTAACAGTAACTTCGATACTAATTATGACAAGAAACTCTAACTTCGTTACTAACTATGACAAGTAACTGTAATTTTGAAAAATTTTTGGTCGGTAACTGTAACTTCAATACTAATTATGACATGTAACAGTAACATCGATACTAATTAGGACAGGTAACTGTAACTTCGTTACTAATTATGACAAGTAACTAATTTCAATACTAATTATGGCAGGTAACTGTAACTTCGTTACTAATTATGACAAGTCCCTGTAATTTCGATACAAATTATGACAGGTAAATGTAACTTCGATACTTATTATGACAGGTAACAGTAACTTCGATACTAATTATGGCAGGTAACTGTAACTTCGATACTAATTATGACAGGTAACAGTAACTTCGATATTAATTATGACATGTAACTGTAACTTCGATACTAATTATGACTGGTAACTATAACTTCGTTACTAATTATGACAAGTAACTGTAATTTCGTTACAAATTGTGGCAGGTAATTGTAATTTCGATACTAATTATGACAGGTAACAGTAACTTCGATACTAATTATGACAAGTAACAGTAACATCGATATTAATTATGACAAGTAACAGTAACTTCGATACTAATTATGACAAGTAATTGTAACTTCGATACTAATAATGACAGGTAACTGTAACTTCGTTACTAATTATGACAAGTAACTGTAATTTCGATACAAATTTTGGCAGGTAACTGTAACTTCGATACTAATTATGACAGGTAACAGTAACTTCGACACTAATAATGACAAGTAACTGTAACTTCGATACTAATTATGACAGGTAACTGTAACTTCATTACTAATTATGACAAGTAACTGTAATTTTGATACAAATTATGGCAGGTAACTGTAACTTCGATACTAATTATGACAGGTAACAGTATCTTCGATACTAACTGTGACAGGTAACAGTAACTTCGATACTAATTATGACAGGTAACTGTAACTTCTTTACTAATTATGACAAGTAACTTTAATTTCGATACAAATTATGACAGGTAACTGTAACTTCGTTACTAATTATGACAAGTAACTGTAATTTCGATACAAATTATGGCAGGTAAAAGTACCTTCGATACTAATTATGACAGGTAACTGTAACTTCGATACTAATTATGGCAAGGAACTGTAATTTCGATACAAATTATGGCAGGTAACTGTAACTTCGATACTAGTTATGACAGGTGACAGTAACTTCGATACTAATTATGACAAGCAACTATAACTTCGATACAAATTATGACAGGTAACAGTAACTTCGATACTAATTACGACAAGAAGCTCTACCTTCGTTACTAATTATGACAAGTAACTGTAATTTTGATTAAAAAAATGGTAGGTAACTGTAACTTCAATACTAGTTATGACCGGTAACAGTAACTTCGATACTAATTATGACAGGTAACTATAACTTCGATACAAATTATGACAGGTAACTGTAACTCCGATATTAATTATGACAAGAAACTCTAACTTCGTTACTCATTATGACAAGTAACTGTAATTTTGATTAAAAATTATGGTAGATAACTGTAACTTCAATACTAATTATGACAGTTAACAGTAACGTCGATATAATTATGACAAGTAACAGTACCTTCGATGCTAATTATGACAGGTAACTGTAACTTCGATACTATTTATGACATGTCCCCGTAATTTCGATACAAATTATGACAGGTAACTGTAACTTCGATACTTATTATGACAGGTAACAGTAACTTCGATACTAATTATGACAAGTCCCTGTAATTTCGATACAAATTATGGCAGGTAACTGTAACTTCCATACTAATTATGACAGGTAACAGTAACTTCGATACTTATTATGACAAGAAACTGTAACTTCGATACTAATTATGACAAGTAACTGTAACTTCGTTACTAATTATGACAAGGAACTGTAAATTCGATACAAATTATGGCAGGTAACTGTAACTTCGTTACTAATTATGACAAGTAACTGTAATTTCGATACAAATTTTGGCAGGTAACTGTAACTTCGATACTAATTATGACAAGTCCCTGTAATTTCGATACAAATTATGGCAGGTAACTGTAACTTCCATACTAATTATGACAGGTAACAGTAACTTCGATACTTATTATGACAAGTAACAGTAACTTCGATACTAATTATGACAAGTAACTGTAACTTCGTTACTAATTATGACAAGTAACTGTAATTTCGTTACAAATTATGGCAGGTAATTGTAATTTCGATACTAATTATGACAGGTAACAGTAACTTCGATACTAATTATGACAAGTAAAAGCAACTTCGATACTAATTATGACAAGTAACTGTAACTTCGATACTAATTATGACAGGTAACTGTAACTTCGTTACTAATTATGACAGGTAACTGTAATTTCGATACAAATTATGTTAGGTAACTGTAACTTCGATACTAATTATGACAGGTAACAGTAACTTCGATACTAATTATGACAAATAACTATAACTTCGATACAAATTATGACAGGTAACTGTAACTTCGATACTAATTATGACAAGAAAATCTAACTTCGTTACTAACTATGACAGGTAACTGTAATTTTGATTAAAAAAATTGGTAGGTAACTGTAACGTCAATACCTATTATGACAGGTAACAGTAACTTCGATACTAATTAGGACAGGTATCTGTAACTTCTTTACTAATTATGACAAGTAACTTTAATTTCAATACTAATTATGGCAGGTAACTGTAACTTCGTTACTATTTATGACATGTCCCCGTAATTTCGATACAAATTATGACAGGTAACTGTAACTTCGATACTTATTATGACAGGTAACAGTAACTTCGATACTAATTATGGCAGGTAACTGTAACTTCGATACTAATTATGACAGGTTACAGTAACTTCGATACTAATTATGACAAGTAACTGAAACATCGATACTAATTATGACTGGTAACTGTAACTTCGATACTAATTATGACTGGTAACTGTAACTTCGTTACTAATTTTGACAAGTAACTGTAATTTCGTTACAAATTGTGGCAGGTAACTGTAACTTCGATACTAATTATGACAGGTAACACTATCTTCGATACTAATTATGACAATTAACTATAACTTCGGTACAAATTATGACAGGTAACTGTAACTTCGATACTAATTATGACAAGAAACTCTAACTTCATTACTAATTATGACAAGTAACTGTAATTTTGATAAAAAATTATGGTAGGTAACTGTAACTTCAATACTAGTTATGACAGGTAACAGTAACTTCGATACTAATTATGACAGGTAACTATAACTTCGATACAAATTATGACAGGTAACTGTAACTTCGATACTAATTATGACAAGAAACTCTAACTTCGTTACTAATTATGACAAGTAACTGTAATTTTGATGAAAAATTATGGTAGATAATTGTAACTTCAATACTAATTATGACAGGTAACAGTAACGTCGATACTAATTATGACAAGTAACAGTACCTTCGTTGCTAATTATGACAGGTAACTGTAACTTCGATACTAATTATGACAAGGAACTGTAATTTCGATGCAAATTATGGCAGGTAACTGTAACTTCGTTACTAATAATGACAAGTAACTGCAATTTCAATACAAATTTTGGCAGGTAACTGTAACTGCGATACTAATTATGACAAGTCCCTGTAATTTCGATACAAATTATGGCAGGTAACTGTAACTTCCATACTAATTATGACAGGTAACAGTAACTTCGATACTCATTATGACAAATAACTGTAACTTCGATACTAATTATGACAGGTAACTGTAACTTCGTTACTAATTATGACAAGTAACTGTAATTTCGTTACAAACTATGGCAGGTAATTGTAATTTCGATACTAATTATGACAGGTAACAGTAACTTCGATACTAATTATGACAAGTAACAGCAACTTCGGTACTAATTATGACAAGTAACTGTAACTTCGATACTAATTATGACAGGTAACTGTAATTCGTTACTAATTATGACAGGTAACTTTAATTTCGATACAAATTATGTTAGGTAACTGTAACTTCGATACTAATTATGACAGGTAACAGTAACTTCGATACTAAATATGACAAGTAACTATAACTTCGATACAAATTATGACAGGTAACTGTAACTTCGATACTAATTATGACAAGAAACTCTAACTTCGTTACTTATTATGACAAGTAACTGTAATTTTGATAAAAAAATTTGGTAGGTAACTGTAACTTCAATACTAATTAGGACATGTAACAGTAACTTCGATACTAATTAGGACAGGTAACTGTAACTTCGTTACTAATTATGACATGTAACTTTAATTTCAATACTAATTATGGCAGGTAACTGTAACTTCGTTACTAATTATGACATGTCCCTGTAATTTCGATACAAATTATGACAGGTAACTGTAACATTGATACTTATTATGACAGGTAACAGTAACTTCGATACTAATTATGGCAGGTAACTGTAACTTCGATACTAATTATGACAGTTAACAGTAACTTCGATACTAATTATGACAAGTAACTATAACTTCGATACAAATTATGACAGGTAACTGTAACTTCGATACTAATTATGACAAGAAACTCTAACTTCGTTACTAATTATGACAAGTAACTGTAATTTTGATAAAAATTATGGTAGGTAACTGTAACTTCAATACTAATTATGACAGGTAACAGTAACTTCGATACTAATTATGACAGGTAACTGTAACTTCGTTACTAATTATGACAAGTAACTTTAATTTCGATACAAATTATGACAGGTAACTATAACTTCGTTACTAATTATGACAAGTAACTGTAATTTCGATACAAATTATGGCAGGTAACAGTACCTTCGATACTAATTATGACAGGTAACTGTAACTTCGATACTAATTATGGCAAGGAACTGTAATTTCGATACCAATTATGGCAGGTAACTGTAACTTCGGTACTAATTATGACAGGTGACAGTAACTTCGATACTAATTATGACAAGCAACTATAATTTCGATACAAATTATGACAGGTAACAGTAACTTCGATACTAATTATGACAGGTGACAGTAACTTCGATACTAATTATGACAAGCAACTATAATTTCGATACAAATTATGACAGGTAACAGAAACTTCGATACTAATTACGACAAGAAACTCCATCTTCGATACTAATTATGACAGGTAACTCTAACTTCGATACAAATTATGACAGGTAACTGTAACTTCGATACTAATTATGACAAGAAACCCAAACTTCGTTACTAATTATGACAAGTAACTGTAATTTTGATAAAAATGATGGTAGATAACAGTAACTTCAATACTAATTATGACAGGTAACAGTAACGTCGATACTAATTATGACAAGTAACAGTACCTTCGATGCTAATTATGACAGGTAACTGTAACTTCGATACTAATTATGACAAGGAACTGTAATTTCGATACAAATTATGGCAGGAAACTGTAACTTCGTTACTAATAATGACAAGTAACTGTAATTTCGATCCAAATTTTGGCAGGTAACTGTAACTTCGATACTAATTATGAAAAGTCCCTGTCATTTCGATACAAATTATGGCAGGTAACTGTAACTTCCATACTAATTATGACAGGGTACAGTAACTTCGATACTAATTATGACAGGTAACTGTAACTTCGTTACTAATTATGACAAGTAACTGTAATTTCGTTACAAACTATGGCAGGTAATTGTAATTTCGATACTAATTATGACCGGTAACAGTAACTTCGATACTAATTATGACAAGTAACAGCAGCTTCGATACTAATTATGACAGGTAAGTGTAACTTCGATACTAATTATGACAGGTAACTGTATCTTCGTTACTAATTATGACAGGTAACTGTAATTTCGATACAAATTATGTTAGGTAACTGGAACTTCGATACTAATTATGACAGGTAACAGTAACTTCGATACAATTATGACAAGTAACTATAACTTCGATACAAATTATGACAGGTAACTGTAACTTCGATACTATTTATGACAAGAAACTCTACCTTCGTTACTAACTATGACAAGTAACTGTAATTTTGATAAAAAATTTTGGTAGGTAACTGTAACTTCAATACTAATTATGACATGTAACAGTAACTTCGATACTAAATAGGACAGGTAACTGTAACTTCGTTACTAATTATGACAAGTAACTTTAATTTCAATACTAATTATTGCAGGTAACTGTAACTTCGTTTCTAATTATGACAAGTCCCTGTAATTTCAAAACAAATTATGACAGGTAACTGTAACTTCGATACTTATTATGACAGGTAACAGTAACTTCGAAACTAATTATGGCAGGTAACTGTAACTTCGATACTAATTATGACAGGTAACAGTAACTTCGATACTAATTATGACAAGTAACTGAAACTCCGATATTAATTATGACTGGTAACTGTAACTTCGTTACTAATTATGACAAGAAACTGTAATTTCGTTACAAATTGTGGCAGGTAATTGTAATTTCGATACTAATTATGACAGGTAAGAGTAACTTCGATACTAATTATGACAAGTAACAGTAACTTCGATACTAATTATGACAAGAAACTCTAACTTCGTTACTAACTATGACAAGTAACTGCAATTTTGAAAAATGTTTGGTAGGTAACTGTAACTTCATTACTAATTATGACATGTAACAGTAACATCGATACTAATTAGGACAGGTAACTGTAACTTCGTTACTAATTATGACAAGTAACTTTAATTTCAATACTAATTATGGCAGGTAACTGTAACTTCGTTACTAAATATGACAAGTCCCTGTAATTTCGATACAAATTAAGACAGGTAACTGTAACTTCGATACTTATTATGACAGGTAACAGTAACTTCGATACTAATTATGGCAGGTAACTGTAACTTCGATACTAATTATGACAGGTAACAGTAACTTCGATATTAATTATGACATGTAACTGTAACTTCGATACTAATTATGACTGGTAACTGTAACTTCGTTACTAATTATGACAAGTAACTGTAATTTCGTTACAAATTGTGGCAGGTAATTATAATTTCGATACTAATTATGACAGGTAACAGTAACTTCGGTACTAATTATGACAAGTAACAGTAACTTCGATACTAATTATGACAAGTAACAGTAACTTCGATACTAAATATGACAAGTAATTGTAACTTCGATACTAATAATGACAGGTAACTGTAACTTCGTTACTAATTATGACAAGTAACTGTAATTTCGATACAAATTTTGGCAGGTAACTGTAACTTCGATACTAATTATGACAGGTAACAGTAACTTCGATACTAATTATGACAAGTAACTGTAACTTCGATACTAATTATGACAGGTAACTGTAACTTCATTACTAATTATGACAAGTTACTGTAATTTTGATACAAATTATGGCAGGTAACTGTAACTTCGATACTAACTATGACAGGTAACAGTATCTTCGATACTAACTATGACAGGTAACAGTAACTTCGATACTTATTATGACAGGTAACTGTAACTTCGTTACTAATTATGACAAGTAACTTTAATTTCGATACAAATTATGACAGGTAACTGTAACTTCGTTACTAATTATGACAAGTAACTGTAATTTCAATACAAATTATGGCAGGTAACAGTACCTTCGATACTAATTATGACAGGTAACTGTAACGTAGATACTAATTATGGCAAGGAACTGTAATTTCGATACAAATTATGGCAGGTAACTGTAACTTCGATACTAATTATGACAGGTGACAGTAACTTCGATACTAATTATGACAAGCAACTATAACTTCGATACAAATTATGACAGGTAACAGTAACTTCGATACTAATTACGACAAGAAGCTCTACCTTCGTTACTCATTATGACAAGTAACTGTAATTTTGATTATAAAAATGGTAGGTAACTGTAACTTCAATACTAGTTATGACCGGTAACAGTAACTTCGATACTAATTATGACAGGTAACTATAACTTCGATACAAATTATGACAGGTAACTGTAACTCCGATACTAATTATGACAAGAAACTCTAACTTCGTTACTAATTATGACAAGTAACTGTTATTTTGATAAAAAATTATGGTAGATAACTGTAACTTCAATACTAATTATGACAGGTAACAGTAACGTCGATATAATTATGACAAGTAACAGTACCTTCGATGCTAATTATGACAGGTAACTGTAACTTCGATACTAATTATGACAAGTAACTGTAATTTCGATACAAATTTTGGCAGGTAACTGTAACTTCGATACTAATTATGACAAGTCCCTGTAATTTCGATACAAATTATGGCAGGTAACTGTAACTTCCATACTAATTATGACAGGTAACAGTAACTTCGATACTTATTATGACAAGTAACTGTAACTTCGATACTAATGATGACAAGTAACTGTAACTTCGTTACTAATTATGACAAATAACTGTAATTTCGTTACAAATTATGGCAGGTAATTGTAATTTCGATACTAATTATGACAGGTAACAGTAACTTCGATACTAATTATGACAAGTAACAGCAACTTCGATACTAATTATGACAAGTAACTGTAACTTCGATACTAATTATGACAGGTAACTGTAACATCGTTACTAATTATGACAAGTAACTTTAATTTCGATACAAATTATGACAGGTAACTATAACTTCGTTACTAATTATGACAAGTAACTGTAATTTCGATACAAATTATGGCAGGTAACAGTACCTTCGATACTAATTATGACAGGTAACTGTAACTTCGATACTAATTATGGCAAGGAACTGTAATTTCGATACCAATTATGGCAGGTAACTGTAACTTCGGTACTAATTATGACAGGTGACAGTAACTTCGATACTAATTATGACAAGCAACTATAATTTCGATACAAATTATGACAGGTAACAGTAACTTCGATACTAATTATGACAGGTGACAGTAACTTCGATACTAATTATGACAAGCAACTATAATTTCGATACAAATTATGACAGGTAACAGAAACTTCGATACTAATTACGACAAGAAACTCCATCTTCGATACTAATTATGACAGGTAACTCTAACTTCGATAACAATTATGACAGGTAACTGTAACTTCGATACTAATTATGACAAGAAACCCAAACTTCGTTACTAATTATGACAAGTAACTGTAATTTTGATAAAAAATGATGGTAGATAACAGTAACTTCAATACTAATTATGACAGGTAACAGTAACGTCGATACTAATTATGACAAGTAACAGTACCGTCGATGCTAATTATGACAGGTAACTGTAACTTCGATACTAATTATGACAAGGAACTGTAATTTCGATACAAATTATGGCAGGAAACTGTAACTTCGTTACTAATAATGACAAGTAACTGTAATTTCGATCCAAATTTTGGCAGGTAACTGTAACTTCGATACTAATTATGACAAGTCCCTGTAATTTCGATACAAATTATGGCAGGTAACTGTAACTTCCATACTAATTATGACAGGTAACAGTAACTTCGATACTAATTATGACAGGTAACTGTAACTTCGTTACTAATTATGACAAGTAACTGTAATTTCGTTACAAACTATGGCAGGTAATTGTAATTTCGATACTAATTATGACCGGTAACAGTAACTTCGATACTAATTATGACAAGTAACAGCAGCTTCGATACTAATTATGACAAGTAACTGTAACTTCGATACTAATTATGACAGGTAACTGTATCTTCGTTACTAATTATGACAGGTAACTGTAATTTCGATACAAATTATGTTAGGTAACTGGAACTTCGATACTAATTATGACAGGTAACAGTAACTTCGATACAATTATGACAAGTAACTATAACTTCGATACAAATTATGACAGCTAACTGTAACTTCGATACTATTTATGACAAGAAACTCTAACTTCGTTACTAACTATGACAAGTAACTGTAATTTTGATAAAAAATTTTGTTAGGTAACTGTAACTTCAATACTAATTATGTCATGTAACAGTAACTTCGATACTAATTAGGACAGGTAACTGTAACTTCGTTACTAATTATGACAAGTAACTTTAATTTCAATACTAATTATTGCAGGTAACTGTAACTTCGTTTCTAATTATGACAAGTCCCTGTCATTTCAAAACAAATTATGACAGGTAACTGTAACTTCGATACTTATTATGACAGGTAACAGTAACTTCGAAACTAATTATGGCAGGTATCTGTAACTTCGATACTAATTATGACAGGTAACAGTAACTTCGATACTAATTATGACAAGTAACTGAAACTCCGATATTAATTATGACTGGTAACTGTAACTTCGTTACTAATTATGACAAGAAACTGTAATTTCGTTACAAATTGTGGCAGGTAATTGTAATTTCGATACTAATTATGACAGGTAACAGTAACTTCGATACTAATTATGACAAGTAACAGTAACTTCGATACTAATTATGACAAGAAACTCTAACTTCGTTACTAACTATGACAAGTAACTGAAATTTTGAAAAATTTTTGGTAGGTAACTGTAACTTCAATACTAATTATGACATGTAACAGTAACATCGATACTAATTAGGACAGGTAACTGTAAATTCGTTACTAATTATGACAAGTAACTTTAATTTCAATACTAATTATGGCAGGTAACTGTAACTTCGTTACTAAATATGACAAGTCCCTGTAATTTCGATACAAATTAAGACAGGTAACTGTAACTTCGATACTTATTATGACAGGTAACAGTAACTTCGATACTAATTATGGCAGGTAACTGAAACTTCGATACTAATTATGACAGGTAACAGTAACTTCGATATTAATTATGACATGTAACTGTAACTTCGATACTAATTATGACTGGTAACTGTAACTTCGTTACTAATTATGACAAGTAACTGTAATTTCGTTACAAATTGTGGCAGGTAATTATAATTTCGATACTAATTATGACAGGTAACAGTAACTTCGGTACTAATTATGACAAGTAACAGTAACTTCGATACTACTTATGACAAGTAACAGTAACTTCGATACTAAATGTGACAAGTAATTGTAACTTCGATACTAATAATGACAGGTAACTGTAACTTCGTTACTAATTATGACAAGTAACTGTAATTTCGATACAAATTTTGGCAGGTAACTGTATTTTCGATACTAATTATGACAGGTAACAGTAACTTCGATACTAATTATGACAAGTAACTGTAACTTCGATATTAATTATGACAGGTAACTGTAACTTCATTACTAATTATGACAAGTAACTGTAATTTTGATACAAATTATGGCAGGTAACTGTAACTTCGATACTAACTATGACAGGTAACAGTATCTTCGATACTAACTGTGACAGGTAACAGTAACTTCTATACTTATTATGACAGGTAACTGTAACTTCGTTACTAATTATGACAAGTAACTTTAATTTCGATACAAATTATGACAGGTAACTGTAACTTCGTTACTAATTATGACAAGTAACTGTAATTTCAATACAAATTATGGCAGGTAACAGTACCTTCGATACTAATTATGACAGGTAACTGTAACGTCGATACTAATTATGGCAAGGAACTGTAATTTCGATACAAATTATGGCAGGTAACTGTAACTTCGATACTAATTATGACAGGTGACAGTAACTTCGATACTAATTATGACAAGCAACTATAACTTCGATACAAATTATGACAGGTAACAGTAACTTCGATACTAATTACGACAAGAAGCTCTACCTTCGTTACTCATTATGACAAGTAACTGTAATTTTGATTAAAAAAATGGTAGGTAACTGTAACTTCAATACTAGTTATGACCAGTAACAGTAACTTCGATACTAATTATGACAGGTAACTATAACTTCGATACAAATTATGACAGGTAACTGTAACTCCGATACTAATTATGACAAGAAACTCTAACTTCGTTACTAATTATGACAAGTAACTGTAATTTTGATAAAAAATTATGGTAGATAACTGTAACTTCAATACTAATTATGACAGGTAACAGTAACGTCGATATAATTATGACAAGTAACAGTACCTTCGATGCTAATTATGACAGGTAACTGTAACTTCGATACTAATTATGACAAGTAACTGTAATTTCGATACAAATTTTGGCAGGTAACTGTAACTTCGATACTAATTATGACAAGTCCCTGTAATTTCGATACAAATTATGGCAGGTAACTGTAACTTCCATACTAATTATGACAGGTAACAGTAACTTCGATACTTATTATGACAAGTAACTGTAACTTCGATACTAATTATGGCAAGTAACTGTAACTTCGTTACTAATTATGACAAATAACTGTAATTTCGTTACAAATTATGGCAGGTAATTGTAATTTCGATACTAATTATGACAGGTAACAGTAACTTCGATACTAATTATGACAAGTAACAGCAACTTCGATACTAATTATGACAAGTAACTGTAACTTCGATACTAATTATGACAGGTAACTGTAACTTCGTTACTAATTATGACAGGTAACTGTAATTTCGATACAAATTATGTTAGGTAACTGTAACTTCGATACTAATTATGACAGGTAACAGTAACTTCGGTACTAATTATGACAAGTTACTATAACTTCGATACAAATTATGACAGGTAACTGTAACTTCGATACTAATTATGACAAGAAACTCTAACTTCGTTACTAACTATGACAAGTAACTGTAATTTTGATTTAAAAAAATTGGTAGGTAACTGTAACTTCAATACCTATTATGACAGGTAACAGTAACTTCGATACTAATTAGTACAGGTATCTGTAACTTCTTTACTAATTATGACAAGTAACTTTAATTTCAATACTAATTATGGCAGGTAACTGTAACTTCGTTACTAATTATGACATGTCCCTGTAATTTCGATACAAATTATGACAGGTAACTGTAACTTCGATACTTATTATGACAGGTAACAGTAACTTCGATACTAATTATGGCAGGTAAATGTAACTTCGATACTAATTATGACAGGTAACAGTAACTTCGATACTAATTATGACAAGTAACTGAAACTTCGATACTAATTATGACTGGTAACTGTAACTTCGATACTAATTATGACTGGTAACTGTAACTTCGTTACTAATTATGACAAGTAACTGTAATTTCGAAACAAATTGTGGCAGGTAACTGTAACTTCGATACTAATTTTGACAGGTAACACTATCTTCGATACTAATTATGACAATTAACTATAACTTCGGTACAAATTATGACAGGTAACTGTAACTTCGATACTAATTATGACAAGAAACTCTAACTTCATTACTAATTATGACAAGTAACTGTAATTTTGATAAAAAATGATGGTAGGTAACTGTAACTTCAATACTAATTATGACAGGTAACAGTAACTTCGATACTTATTATGACAGGTAACTGTAACTTCGTTACTGATTATGACAAGTTACTTTAATTTCGATACTTATTATGGCAGGTAACTGTAACTTCGTTACTAATTATGACAAGTCCCTGTAATTTCGATACAAATAATGGCAGGTAACTGTAATTTCGATATTAATTATGACAGGTAACAGTAACTTCGATACTAATTATGACAGGAAACTGTAACTTCGTTACTAATTATGACAATTAACTGTAATTTCGATACAAATTTTGACAGGTAACTGTAACTTCGTTACTAATTATGACAAGTAACTGTAATTTCGATACAAATTATGGCAGGTAACAGTAACTTCCATACTAATTAGACAGGTAACGGTAACTTCGATACTAATTATGACAGGAAACTCTACCTTCGTTACTAATTATGACAAGTAACTGTAATTTTAATAAAAAATTATGGTAGGTAACTGTAACTTCAATACTAATTATTAGAGGTAACAGTAACTTCGATACTAATTATAAAGGTAACTGTAACGTCGTTACTAATTATGACAAGTAACTTTAATTTCGATACTAATTATGGCAGGTAACTGTAACTTCGTTACTAATTACGACAAGTCCCTGTAATTTCGATACAAATTATGGCAGGTAACTGTAACCTCGATACTAATTATGACAAGTAAATGTAACTTAGATATTAATTATGACATGTAACTGTAACTTCGTTACTAATTATGACAAGTAACTGTAATTTCGATACAAATTTTGGCAGGTTACTGTAACTTCGATACTAATTATGACAGGTAACAGTAACTTCGATTCTAATTATGACAAGTAACTGTAACTTCGATACTAATTATGACAGGTAACTGTAACTTCGTTACTAATTATGACAAGTAACTGTAATTTCGATACAAATTATGGCAGGTAACTGTAACATCGATACTAATTATGACAGGTAACAGTAACTTCGATACTAATTATGACAAGTAACTATAACTTCGATACAAATTATGACAGGTAACTGTAACTTCGATACTAATTATGACAAGAAACTCTAACTTCGTTACTAATTAAGACAAGTAACTGTAATTTTGATAAAAAATTATGGTAGGTAACTGTACCTTCAATACTAATTATGACAGGTAACAGTAACGTCGATACTAATTATGACAAGTAACAGTACCTTCGATGCTAATTATGACAGGTAACTGTAACTTCGATACTAATTATGACAAGGAACTGTAATTTCGATACAAATTATGGCAGGTAACTGTAACTTCGTTACTAATTATGACAAGTAACTGTAATGTCGATACAAATTTTGGCAGGTAACTGTAACTTCGATACTAATTATGACAAGATCCTGTAATTTCGATACAAATTATGGCAGGTAACTGTAACTTCCATACTAATTATGACAGTTAACAGTAACTTCGATACTAATTATGACAGGAAACTGTAACTTCGTTACTAATTATGACAAGTAACTGTAATTTCGATACAAATTATGACAGGTAACTGTAACTTCGTTACTAATTATGACAAGTAACAGTACCTTCGATGCTAATTATGACAGGTAACTGTAACTTCGATACTAATTATGACAAGGAACTGTAATTCCGATACAAATTATGGCAGGTAACTGTATCTTCGTTACTAATTATGACAAGTAACTGTAATTTCGATACAAATTTTGGCAGGTAACTGTATCTTCGATACTAATTATGACAGGTAACAGTAACTTCGATACTAATTATGACAAGTAACTGTAACTTCGATACTAATTATGAGAGGTAACTGTAACTTCGTTACTAATTATGACAAGTAACTGTAATTTTGATACAAATTAAGGCAGGTAACTGTAACTTCGATACTAATTATGACAGGTAACAGTAACTTCGTTACTAATTATGACAAGTAACTATAACTTCGATACAAATTATGACAGGAAACTGTAACTTCGATACTAATTATGACAAGAAACTATAACTTCGTTACTAATTATGACAAGTAACTGTAATTTTGATTTAAAAAAATTGTTAGGTAACTGTAAATTCAATACTAATTATGACAGGTAACAGTAACTTCGATACTAATTATGACAAGTAACTATAACTTCGATGTAAATTATGACAGGTAACTGTAACTTCGATACTAATTATGACAAGAAACTCTATCTTCGTTACTAATTATGACAAGTAACTGTAATTTTGATAAAAAATTATGGTAGATTACTGTAACTTCAATACTAATTATGACAGGTAACAGTAACGTCGATACTAATTATGACAAGTAACAATACCTTCGATGCTAATTATGACAGGTAACTGTAACTTCGTTACTAATTATGACAAGGAAGTGTAATTTCGATACAAATTATGGCAGGTAACTGTAACTTCGTTACTAATTATGACAAGTAACTGTAATTTCGATACATATTATGGCAGGTAACAGTACCTTCGATACTAATTATGACTGGTAACTGTAACATCGATACTAATTATGACAAGGAACTATTGTTTCGATACAAATTAAGGCAGGTAACTGTAACTTCGATGCTAATTATGACAGGTAACAGTAACCTCGATACTAATTATGTCAAGTAAATATAACTTCGATACAAATTATGACAGGTAACTGTAACTTCGATACTAATTATGACAAGAAACTCTACCTTCGTTACTAATTAGGACAAGTAACTGTAATTTTGATAAAAATTATGGTAGGTAACTGTAACTTCAATACTAATTATGACAGGTAACAGTAACGTCGATACTATTTATGACAAGTAACTGTAACCTCGACAATAATTATGACAGGTAACTGTAACTTCGTTACTAATTATGACAAGTAACTGTAATTTGGATACAAATTATGGCAGGTAACTGTAACTTCGATACTAATTATGACAGGTAACAGTAACGTCGATACTAATTATGACAAGTAACAGTACCTTCGACGCTAATTATGACAGGTAACTGTAACTTCGATACTAATTATGACAAGGAACTGTAATTTCGATACAAGTTATGGCAGGTAACTCTAACTTCGTTACTAATTATGACAAGTAACTGTAATTTCGATACAAATTTTGGCAGGTAACTGTAACTTCCATACTAATTATGACAAGACCCTGTAATTTCGATACAAATTATGGCAGGTAACTGTAACGTCCATACTAATTATGACAGGTAACCGTAACTTCGATACTAATTATGACAGGAAACTCTAACTTCGTTACTAATTATGACAAGTAACAGTACCTTCGATGCTAATTATGACAGGTAACTGTAACTTCGATACTAATTATGACAAGGAACTGTAATTTTGATACAAATTATGGCAGGTAACTGTAACTTCGTTACTAATTCTGACAAGTAACTGTAATTTCGATACAAATTTTGGCAGGTAACTGTAACTTCGATACTAATTATGACAGGTAACAGTAACTTCGATACAATTATGACAAGTAACTATAACTTCGATACAAATTATGACAGGTAACTGTAACTTCGATACTATTTATGACAAGAAACTCTAACTTCGTTACTAACTATGACAAGTAACTGTAATTTTGATAAAAAATTTTGGTAGGTAACTGTAACTTCAATACTAATTATGACATGTAACAGTAACTTCGATACTAATTAGGACAGGTAACTGTAACTTCGTTACTAATTATGACAAGTAACTTTAATTTCAATACTAATTATTGCAGGTAACTGTAACTTCGTTTCTAATTATGACAAGTCCCTGTAATTTCAAAACAAATTATGACAGGTAACTGTAACTTCGATACTTATTATGACAGGTAACAGTAACTTCGAAACTAATTATGGCAGGTAACTGTAACTTCGATACTAATTATGACAGGTAACAGTAACTTCGATACTAATTATGACAAGTAACTGAAACTCCGATATTAATTATGACTGGTAACTGTAACTTCGTTACTAATTATGACAAGAAACTGTAATTTCGTTACAAATTGTGGCAGGTAATTGTAATTTCGATACTAATTATGACAGGTAACAGTAACTTCGATACTAATTATGACATGTAACAGTAACTTCGATACTAATTATGACAAGAAACTCTAACTTCGTTACTAACTATGACAAGTAACTGCAATTTTGAAAAATTTTTGGTAGGTAACTGTAACTTCAATACTAATTATGACATGTAACAGTAACATCGATACTAATTAGGACAGGTAACTGTAACTTCGTTACTAATTATGACAAGTAACTTTAATTTCAATACTAATTATGGCAGGTAACTGTAACTTCGTTACTAAATATGACAAGTCCCTGTAATTTCGATACAAATTAAGACAGGTAACTGTAACTTCGATTCTTATTATGACAGGTAACAGTAACTTCGATACTAATTATGGCAGGTAACTGTAACTTCGATACTAATTATGACAGGTAACAGTAACTTCGATTATAATTATGACATGTAACTGTAACTTCGATACTAATTATGACTGGTAACTGTAACTTCGTTACTAATTATGACAAGTAACTGTAATTTCGTTACAAATAGGGGCAGGTAATTATAATTTCGATACTAATTATGACAGGTAACAGTAACTTCGGTACTAATTATGACAAGTAACAGTAACTTCGATACTAATTATGACAAGTAACAGTAACTTCGATACTAAATATGACAAGTAATTGTAACTTCGATACTAATAATGACAGGTAACTGTAACTTCGTTACTAATTATGACAAGTAACTGTAATTTCGATACAAATTTTGGCAGGTAACTGTTTTTTCGATACTAATTATGACAGGTAACAGTAACTTCGATACTAATTATGACAAGTAACTGTAACTTCGATACTAATTAGAACAGGTAACTGTAACTTCATTACTAATTATGACAAGTAACTGTAATTTTGATACAAATTATGGCAGGTAACTGTAACTTCGATACTAACTATGACAGGTAACAGTATCTTCGATACTAACTATGACAGGTAACAGTAACTTCGATACTTATTATGACAGGTAACTGTAACTTCGTTACTAATTATGACAAGTAACTTTAATTTCGATACAAATTATGACAGGTAACTGTAACTTCGTTACTAATTATGACAAGTAACTGTAATTTCAATACAAATTATGGCAGGTAACAGTACCTTCGATACTAATTATGACAGGTAACTGTAACGTCGATACTAATTATGGCAAGGAACTGTAATTTCGATACAAATTATGGCAGGTAACTGTAACTTCGATACTAATTATGACAGGTGACAGTAACTTCGATACTAATTATGACAAGCAACTATAACTTCGATACAAATTATGACAGGTAACAGTAACTTCGATACTAATTACGACAAGAAGCTCTACCTTCGTTACTCATTATGACAAGTAACTGTAATTTTGATTAAAAAAATGGTAGGTAACTGTAACTTCAATACTAGTTATGACCGGTAACAGTAACTTCGATACTAATTATGACAGGTAACTATAACTTCGATACAAATTATGACAGGTAACTGTAACTCCGATACTAATTATGACAAGAAACTCTAACTTCGTTACTAATTATGACAAGTAACTGTAATTTTGATAAAAAATTATGGTAGATAACTGTAACTTCAATACTAATTATGACAGGTAACAGTAACGTCGATATAATTATGACAAGTAACAGTACCTTCGATACTAATTATGACAGGTAACAGTAACTTCGATACTAATTATGACAAGTAACAGCAACTTCGATACTAATTATGACAAGTAACTGTAACTTCGATACTAATTATGACAGGTAACTGTAACTTCGTTACTAATTATGACAGGTAACTGTAATTTCGATACAAATTATGTTAGGTAACTGTAACTTCGATACTAATTATGACAGGTAACAGTAACTTCGGTACTAATTATGACAAGTTACTATAACTTCGATACAAATTATGACAGGTAACTGTAACTTCGATACTAATTATGACAAGAAACTCTAACTTCGTTACTAACTATGACAAGTAACTGTAATTTTGATTTAAAAAAATTGGTAGGTAACTGTAACTTCAATACCTATTATGACAGGTAACAGTAACTTCGATACTAATTAGTACAGGTATCTGTAACTTCTTTACTAATTATGACAAGTAACTTTAATTTCAATACTAATTATGGCAGGTAACTGTAACTTCGTTACTAATTATGACATGTCCCTGTAATTTCGATACAAATTATGACAGGTAACTGTAACTTCGATACTTATTATGACAGGTAACAGTAACTTCGATACTAATTATGGCAGGTAAATGTAACTTCGATACTAATTATGACAGGTAACAGTAACTTCGATACTAATTATGACAAGTAACTGAAACTTCGATACTAATTATGACTGGTAACTGTAACTTCGATACTAATTATGACTGGTAACTGTAACTTCGTTACTAATTATGACAAGTAACTGTAATTTCGAAACAAATTGTGGCAGGTAACTGTAACTTCGATACTAATTTTGACAGGTAACACTATCTTCGATACTAATTATGACAATTAACTATAACTTCGGTACAAATTATGACAGGTAACTGTAACTTCGATACTAATTATGACAAGAAACTCTAACTTCATTACTAATTATGACAAGTAACTGTAATTTTGATAAAAAATGATGGTAGGTAACTGTAACTTCAATACTAATTATGACAGGTAACAGTAACTTCGATACTTATTATGACAGGTAACTGTAACTTCGTTACTGATTATGACAAGTTACTTTAATTTCGATACTTATTATGGCAGGTAACTGTAACTTCGTTACTAATTATGACAAGTCCCTGTAATTTCGATACAAATAATGGCAGGTAACTGTAATTTCGATATTAATTATGACAGGTAACAGTAACTTCGATACTAATTATGACAGGAAACTGTAACTTCGTTACTAATTATGACAATTAACTGTAATTTCGATACAAATTTTGACAGGTAACTGTAACTTCGTTACTAATTATGACAAGTAACTGTAATTTCGATACAAATTATGGCAGGTAACAGTAACTTCCATACTAATTAGACAGGTAACGGTAACTTCGATACTAATTATGACAGGAAACTCTACCTTCGTTACTAATTATGACAAGTAACTGTAATTTTAATAAAAAATTATGGTAGGTAACTGTAACTTCAATACTAATTATTAGAGGTAACAGTAACTTCGATACTAATTATAAAGGTAACTGTAACGTCGTTACTAATTATGACAAGTAACTTTAATTTCGATACTAATTATGGCAGGTAACTGTAACTTCGTTACTAATTACGACAAGTCCCTGTAATTTCGATACAAATTATGGCAGGTAACTGTAACCTCGATACTAATTATGACAAGTAAATGTAACTTAGATATTAATTATGACATGTAACTGTAACTTCGTTACTAATTATGACAAGTAACTGTAATTTCGATACAAATTTTGGCAGGTTACTGTAACTTCGATACTAATTATGACAGGTAACAGTAACTTCGATTCTAATTATGACAAGTAACTGTAACTTCGATACTAATTATGACAGGTAACTGTAACTTCGTTACTAATTATGACAAGTAACTGTAATTTCGATACAAATTATGGCAGGTAACTGTAACATCGATACTAATTATGACAGGTAACAGTAACTTCGATACTAATTATGACAAGTAACTATAACTTCGATACAAATTATGACAGGTAACTGTAACTTCGATACTAATTATGACAAGAAACTCTAACTTCGTTACTAATTAAGACAAGTAACTGTAATTTTGATAAAAAATTATGGTAGGTAACTGTACCTTCAATACTAATTATGACAGGTAACAGTAACGTCGATACTAATTATGACAAGTAACAGTACCTTCGATGCTAATTATGACAGGTAACTGTAACTTCGATACTAAATATGACAAGGAACTGTAATTTCGATACAAATTATGGCAGGTAACTGTAACTTCGTTACTAATTATGACAAGTAACTGTAATGTCGATACAAATTTTGGCAGGTAACTGTAACTTCGATACTAATTATGACAAGATCCTGTAATTTCGATACAAATTATGGCAGGTAACTGTAACTTCCATACTAATTATGAAAGTTAACAGTAACTTCGATACTAAATGTGACAAGTAATTGTAACTTCGATACTAATAATGACAGGTAACTGTAACTTCGTTACTAATTATGACAAGTAACTGTAATTTCGATACAAATTTTGGCAGGTAACTGTATTTTCGATACTAATTATGACAGGTAACAGTAACTTCGATACTAATTATGACAAGTAACTGTAACTTCGATACTAATTATGACAGGTAACTGTAACTTCATTACTAATTATGACAAGTAACTGTAATTTTGATACAAATTATGGCAGGTAACTGTAACTTCGATACTAACTATGACAGGTAACAGTATCTTCGATACTAACTGTGACAGGTAACAGTAACTTCGATACTTATTATGACAGGTAACTGTAACTTCGTTACTAATTATGACAAGTAACTTTAATTTCGATACAAATTATGACAGGTAACTGTAACTTCGTTACTAATTATGACAAGTAACTGTAATTTCAATACAAATTATGGCAGGTAACAGTACCTTCGATACTAATTATGACAGGTAACTGTAACGTCGATACTAATTATGGCAAGGAACTGTAATTTCGATACAAATTATGGCAGGTAACTGTAACTTCGATACTAATTATGACAGGTGACAGTAACTTCGATACTAATTATGACAAGCAACTATAACTTCGATACAAATTATGACAGGTAACAGTAACTTCGATACTAATTACGACAAGAAGCTCTACCTTCGTTACTCATTATGACAAGTAACTGTAATTTTGATTAAAAAAATGGTAGGTAACTGTAACTTCAATACTAGTTATGACCAGTAACAGTAACTTCGATACTAATTATGACAGGTAACTATAACTTCGATACAAATTATGACAGGTAACTGTAACTCCGATACTAATTATGACAAGAAACTCTAACTTCGTTACTAATTATGACAAGTAACTGTAATTTTGATAAAAAATTATGGTAGATAACTGTAACTTCAATACTAATTATGACAGGTAACAGTAACGTCGATATAATTATGACAAGTAACAGTACCTTCGATGCTAATTATGACAGGTAACTGTAACTTCGATACTAATTATGACAAGTAACTGTAATTTCGATACAAATTTTGGCAGGTAACTGTAACTTCGATACTAATTATGACAAGTCCCTGTAATTTCGATACAAATTATGGCAGGTAACTGTAACTTCCATACTAATTATGACAGGTAACAGTAACTTCGATACTTATTATGACAAGTAACTGTAACTTCGATACTAATTATGGCAAGTAACTGTAACTTCGTTACTAATTATGACAAATAACTGTAATTTCGTTACAAATTATGGCAGGTAATTGTAATTTCGATACTAATTATGACAGGTAACAGTAACTTCGATACTAATTATGACAAGTAACAGCAACTTCGATACTAATTATGACAAGTAACTGTAACTTCGATACTAATTATGACAGGTAACTGTAACTTCGTTACTAATTATGACAGGTAACTGTAATTTCGATACAAATTATGTTAGGTAACTGTAACTTCGATACTAATTATGACAGGTAACAGTAACTTCGGTACTAATTATGACAAGTTACTATAACTTCGATACAAATTATGACAGGTAACTGTAACTTCGATACTAATTATGACAAGAAACTCTAACTTCGTTACTAACTATGACAAGTAACTGTAATTTTGATTTAAAAAAATTGGTAGGTAACTGTAACTTCAATACCTATTATGACAGGTAACAGTAACTTCGATACTAATTAGTACAGGTATCTGTAACTTCTTTACTAATTATGACAAGTAACTTTAATTTCAATACTAATTATGGCAGGTAACTGTAACTTCGTTACTAATTATGACATGTCCCTGTAATTTCGATACAAATTATGACAGGTAACTGTAACTTCGATACTTATTATGACAGGTAACAGTAACTTCGATACTAATTATGGCAGGTAAATGTAACTTCGATACTAATTATGACAGGTAACAGTAACTTCGATACTAATTATGACAAGTAACTGAAACTTCGATACTAATTATGACTGGTAACTGTAACTTCGATACTAATTATGACTGGTAACTGTAACTTCGTTACTAATTATGACAAGTAACTGTAATTTCGAAACAAATTGTGGCAGGTAACTGTAACTTCGATACTAATTTTGACAGGTAACACTATCTTCGATACTAATTATGACAATTAACTATAACTTCGGTACAAATTATGACAGGTAACTGTAACTTCGATACTAATTATGACAAGAAACTCTAACTTCATTACTAATTATGACAAGTAACTGTAATTTTGATAAAAAATGATGGTAGGTAACTGTAACTTCAATACTAATTATGACAGGTAACAGTAACTTCGATACTTATTATGACAGGTAACTGTAACTTCGTTACTGATTATGACAAGTTACTTTAATTTCGATACTTATTATGGCAGGTAACTGTAACTTCGTTACTAATTATGACAAGTCCCTGTAATTTCGATACAAATAATGGCAGGTAACTGTAATTTCGATATTAATTATGACAGGTAACAGTAACTTCGATACTAATTATGACAGGAAACTGTAACTTCGTTACTAATTATGACAATTAACTGTAATTTCGATACAAATTTTGACAGGTAACTGTAACTTCGTTACTAATTATGACAAGTAACTGTAATTTCGATACAAATTATGGCAGGTAACAGTAACTTCCATACTAATTAGACAGGTAACGGTAACTTCGATACTAATTATGACAGGAAACTCTACCTTCGTTACTAATTATGACAAGTAACTGTAATTTTAATAAAAAATTATGGTAGGTAACTGTAACTTCAATACTAATTATTAGAGGTAACAGTAACTTCGATACTAATTATAAAGGTAACTGTAACGTCGTTACTAATTATGACAAGTAACTTTAATTTCGATACTAATTATGGCAGGTAACTGTAACTTCGTTACTAATTACGACAAGTCCCTGTAATTTCGATACAAATTATGGCAGGTAACTGTAACCTCGATACTAATTATGACAAGTAAATGTAACTTAGATATTAATTATGACATGTAACTGTAACTTCGTTACTAATTATGACAAGTAACTGTAATTTCGATACAAATTTTGGCAGGTTACTGTAACTTCGATACTAATTATGACAGGTAACAGTAACTTCGATTCTAATTATGACAAGTAACTGTAACTTCGATACTAATTATGACAGGTAACTGTAACTTCGTTACTAATTATGACAAGTAACTGTAATTTCGATACAAATTATGGCAGGTAACTGTAACATCGATACTAATTATGACAGGTAACAGTAACTTCGATACTAATTATGACAAGTAACTATAACTTCGATACAAATTATGACAGGTAACTGTAACTTCGATACTAATTATGACAAGAAACTCTAACTTCGTTACTAATTAAGACAAGTAACTGTAATTTTGATAAAAAATTATGGTAGGTAACTGTACCTTCAATACTAATTATGACAGGTAACAGTAACGTCGATACTAATTATGACAAGTAACAGTACCTTCGATGCTAATTATGACAGGTAACTGTAACTTCGATACTAATTATGACAAGGAACTGTAATTTCGATACAAATTATGGCAGGTAACTGTAACTTCGTTACTAATTATGACAAGTAACTGTAATGTCGATACAAATTTTGGCAGGTAACTGTAACTTCGATACTAATTATGACAAGATCCTGTAATTTCGATACAAATTATGGCAGGTAACTGTAACTTCCATACTAATTATGACAGTTAACAGTAACTTCGATACTAATTATGACAGGAAACTGTAACTTCGTTACTAATTATGACAAGTAACTGTAATTTCGATACAAATTATGACAGGTAACTGTAACTTCGTTACTAATTATGACAAGTAACAGTACCTTCGATGCTAATTATGACAGGTAACTGTAACTTCGATACTAATTATGACAAGGAACTGTAATTCCGATACAAATTATGGCAGGTAACTGTATCTTCGTTACTAATTATGACAAGTAACTGTAATTTCGATACAAATTTTGGCAGGTAACTGTAACTTCGATACTAATTATGACAGGTAACAGTAACTTCGATACTAATTATGACAAGTAACTGTAACTTCGATACTAATTATGAGAGGTAACTGTAACTTCGTTACTAATTATGACAAGTAACTGTAATTTTGATACAAATTAAGGCAGGTAACTGTAACTTCGATACTAATTATGACAGGTAACAGTAACTTCGTTACTAATTATGACAAGTAACTATAACTTCGATACAAATTATGACAGGAAACTGTAACTTCGATACTAATTATGACAAGAAACTATAACTTCGTTACTAATTATGACAAGTAACTGTAATTTTGATTTAAAAAAATTGTTAGGTAACTGTAAATTCAATACTAATTATGACAGGTAACAGTAACTTCGATACTAATTATGACAAGTAACTATAACTTCGATGTAAATTATGACAGGTAACTGTAACTTCGATACTAATTATGACAAGAAACTCTATCTTCGTTACTAATTATGACAAGTAACTGTAATTTTGATAAAAAATTATGGTAGATTACTGTAACTTCAATACTAATTATGACAGGTAACAGTAACGTCGATACTAATTATGACAAGTAACAATACCTTCGATGCTAATTATGACAGGTAACTGTAACTTCGTTACTAATTATGACAAGGAAGTGTAATTTCGATACAAATTATGGCAGGTAACTGTAACTTCGTTACTAATTATGACAAGTAACTGTAATTTCGATACATATTATGGCAGGTAACAGTACCTTCGATACTAATTATGACTGGTAACTGTAACATCGATACTAATTATGACAAGGAACTATTATTTCGATACAAATTATGGCAGGTAACTGTAACTTCGATGCTAATTATGACAGGTAACAGTAACCTCGATACTAATTATGTCAAGTAAATATAACTTCGATACAAATTATGACAGGTAACTGTAACTTCGATACTAATTATGACAAGAAACTCTACCTTCGTTACTAATTAGGACAAGTAACTGTAATTTTGATAAAAATTATGGTAGGTAACTGTAACTTCAATACTAATTATGACAGGTAACAGTAACGTCGATACTATTTATGACAAGTAACTGTAACCTCGACAATAATTATGACAGGTAACTGTAACTTCGTTACTAATTATGACAAGTAACTGTAATTTGGATACAAATTATGGCAGGTAACTGTAACTTCGATACTAATTATGACAGGTAACAGTAACGTCGATACTAATTATGACAAGTAACAGTACCTTCGACGCTAATTATGACAGGTAACTGTAACTTCGATACTAATTATGACAAGGAACTGTAATTTCGATACAAGTTATGGCAGGTAACTCTAACTTCGTTACTAATTATGACAAGTAACTGTAATTTCGATACAAATTTTGGCAGGTAACTGTAACTTCCATACTAATTATGACAAGACCCTGTAATTTCGATACAAATTATGGCAGGTAACTGTAACGTCCATACTAATTATGACAGGTAACCGTAACTTCGATACTAATTATGACAGGAAACTCTAACTTCGTTACTAATTATGACAAGTAACAGTACCTTCGATGCTAATTATGACAGGTAACTGTAACTTCGATACTAATTATGACAAGGAACTGTAATTTTGATACAAATTATGGCAGGTAACTGTAACTTCGTTACTAATTCTGACAAGTAACTGTAATTTCGATACAAATTTTGGCAGGTAACTGTAACTTCGATACTAATTATGACAGGTAACAGTAACTTCGATACAATTATGACAAGTAACTATAACTTCGATACAAATTATGACAGGTAACTGTAACTTCGATACTATTTATGACAAGAAACTCTAACTTCGTTACTAACTATGACAAGTAACTGTAATTTTGATAAAAAATTTTGGTAGGTAACTGTAACTTCAATACTAATTATGACATGTAACAGTAACTTCGATACTAATTAGGACAGGTAACTGTAACTTCGTTACTAATTATGACAAGTAACTTTAATTTCAATACTAATTATTGCAGGTAACTGTAACTTCGTTTCTAATTATGACAAGTCCCTGTAATTTCAAAACAAATTATGACAGGTAACTGTAACTTCGATACTTATTATGACAGGTAACAGTAACTTCGAAACTAATTATGGCAGGTAACTGTAACTTCGATACTAATTATGACAGGTAACAGTAACTTCGATACTAATTATGACAAGTAACTGAAACTCCGATATTAATTATGACTGGTAACTGTAACTTCGTTACTAATTATGACAAGAAACTGTAATTTCGTTACAAATTGTGGCAGGTAATTGTAATTTCGATACTAATTATGACAGGTAACAGTAACTTCGATACTAATTATGACATGTAACAGTAACTTCGATACTAATTATGACAAGAAACTCTAACTTCGTTACTAACTATGACAAGTAACTGCAATTTTGAAAAATTTTTGGTAGGTAACTGTAACTTCAATACTAATTATGACATGTAACAGTAACATCGATACTAATTAGGACAGGTAACTGTAACTTCGTTACTAATTATGACAAGTAACTTTAATTTCAATACTAATTATGGCAGGTAACTGTAACTTCGTTACTAAATATGACAAGTCCCTGTAATTTCGATACAAATTAAGACAGGTAACTGTAACTTCGATACTTATTATGACAGGTAACAGTAACTTCGATACTAATTATGGCAGGTAACTGTAACTTCGATACTAATTATGACAGGTAACAGTAACTTCGATTATAATTATGACATGTAACTGTAACTTCGATACTAATTATGACTGGTAACTGTAACTTCGTTACTAATTATGACAAGTAACTGTAATTTCGTTACAAATAGGGGCAGGTAATTATAATTTCGATACTAATTATGACAGGTAACAGTAACTTCGGTACTAATTATGACAAGTAACAGTAACTTCGATACTAATTATGACAAGTAACAGTAACTTCGATACTAAATATGACAAGTAATTGTAACTTCGATACTAATAATGACAGGTAACTGTAACTTCGTTACTAATTATGACAAGTAACTGTAATTTCGATACAAATTTTGGCAGGTAACTGTTTTTTCGATACTAATTATGACAGGTAACAGTAACTTCGATACTAATTATGACAAGTAACTGTAACTTCGATACTAATTAGAACAGGTAACTGTAACTTCATTACTAATTATGACAAGTAACTGTAATTTTGATACAAATTATGGCAGGTAACTGTAACTTCGATACTAACTATGACAGGTAACAGTATCTTCGATACTAACTATGACAGGTAACAGTAACTTCGATACTTATTATGACAGGTAACTGTAACTTCGTTACTAATTATGACAAGTAACTTTAATTTCGATACAAATTATGACAGGTAACTGTAACTTCGTTACTAATTATGACAAGTAACTGTAATTTCAATACAAATTATGGCAGGTAACAGTACCTTCGATACTAATTATGACAGGTAACTGTAACGTCGATACTAATTATGGCAAGGAACTGTAATTTCGATACAAATTATGGCAGGTAACTGTAACTTCGATACTAATTATGACAGGTGACAGTAACTTCGATACTAATTATGACAAGCAACTATAACTTCGATACAAATTATGACAGGTAACAGTAACTTCGATACTAATTACGACAAGAAGCTCTACCTTCGTTACTCATTATGACAAGTAACTGTAATTTTGATTAAAAAAATGGTAGGTAACTGTAACTTCAATACTAGTTATGACCGGTAACAGTAACTTCGATACTAATTATGACAGGTAACTATAACTTCGATACAAATTATGACAGGTAACTGTAACTCCGATACTAATTATGACAAGAAACTCTAACTTCGTTACTAATTATGACAAGTAACTGTAATTTTGATAAAAAATTATGGTAGATAACTGTAACTTCAATACTAATTATGACAGGTAACAGTAACGTCGATATAATTATGACAAGTAACAGTACCTTCGATGCTAATTATGACAGGTAACTGTAACTTCGATACTAATTATGACAAGTAACTGTAATTTCGATACAAATTTTGGCAGGTAACTGTAACTTCGGTACTAATTATGACAAGTCCCTGTAATTTCGATACAAATTATGGCAGGTAACTGTAACTTCCATACTAATTATGACAGGTAACAGTAACTTCGATACTTATTATGACAAGTAACTGTAACTTCGATACTAATTATGGCAAGTAACTGTAACTTCGTTACTAATTATGACAAATAACTGTAATTTCGTTACAAATTATGGCAGGTAATTGTAATTTCGATACTAATTATGACAGGTAACAGTAACTTCGATACTAATTATGACAAGTAACAGCAACTTCGATACTAATTATGACAAGTAACTGTAACTTCGATACTAATTATGACAGGTAACTGTAACTTCGTTACTAATTATGACAGGTAACTGTAATTTCGATACAAATTATGTTAGGTAACTGTAACTTCGATACTAATTATGACAGGTAACAGTAACTTCGGTACTAATTATGACAAGTTACTATAACTTCGATACAAATTATGACAGGTAACTGTAACTTCGATACTAATTATGACAAGAAACTCTAACTTCGTTACTAACTATGACAAGTAACTGTAATTTTGATTTAAAAAAATTGGTAGGTAACTGTAACTTCAATACCTATTATGACAGGTAACAGTAACTTCGATACTAATTAGTACAGGTATCTGTAACTTCTTTACTAATTATGACAAGTAACTTTAATTTCAATACTAATTATGGCAGGTAACTGTAACTTCGTTACTAATTATGACATGTCCCTGTAATTTCGATACAAATTATGACAGGTAACTGTAACTTCGATACTTATTATGACAGGTAACAGTAACTTCGATACTAATATGGCAGGTAAATGTAACTTCGAAACTAATTATGACAGGTAACAGTAACTTCGATACTAATTATGACAAGTAACTGAAACTTCGATACTAATTATGACTGGTAACTGTAACTTCGATACTAATTATGACTGGTAACTGTAACTTCGTTACTAATTATGACAAGTAACTGTAATTTCGAAACAAATTGTGGCAGGTAACTGTAACTTCGATACTAATTTTGACAGGTAACACTATCTTCGATACTAATTATGACAATTAACTATAACTTCGGTACAAATTATGACAGGTAACTGTAACTTCGATACTAATTATGACAAGAAACTCTAACTTCATTACTAATTATGACAAGTAACTGTAATTTTGATAAAAAATGATGGTAGGTATCTGTAACTTCAATACTAATTATGACAGGTAACAGTAACTTCGATACTTATTATGACAGGTAACTGTAACTTCGTTACTGATTATGACAAGTTACTTTAATTTCGATACTTATTATGGCAGGTAACTGTAACTTCGTTACTAATTATGACAAGTCCCTGTAATTTCGATACAAATAATGGCAGGTAACTGTAATTTCGATATTAATTATGACAGGTAACAGTAACTTCGATACTAATTATGACAGGAAACTGTAACTTCGTTACTAATTATGATAATTAACTGTAATTTCGATACAAATTTTGACAGGTAACTGTAACTTCGTTACTAATTATGACAAGTAACTGTAATTTCGATACAAATTATGGCAGGTAACAGTAACTTCCATACTAATTAGACAGGTAACGGTAACTTCGATACTAATTATGACAGGAAACTCTACCTTCGTTACTAATTATGACAAGTAACTGTAATTTTAATAAAAAATTATGGTAGGTAACTGTAACTTCAATACTAATTATTAGAGGTAACAGTAACTTCGATACTAATTATAAAGGTAACTGTAACGTCGTTACTAATTATGACAAGTAACTTTAATTTCGATACTAATTATGGCAGGTAACTGTAACTTCGTTACTAATTACGACAAGTCCCTGTAATTTCGATACAAATTATGGCAGGTAACTGTAACCTCGATACTAATTATGACAAGTAAATGTAACTTAGATATTAATTATGACATGTAACTGTAACTTCGTTACTAATTATGACAAGTAACTGTAATTTCGATACAAATTTTGGCAGGTTACTGTAACTTCGATACTAATTATGACAGGTAACAGTAACTTCGATTCTAATTATGACAAGTAACTCTAACTTCGATACTAATTATGACAGGTAACTGTAACTTCGTTACTAATTATGACAAGTAACTGTAATTTCGATACAAATTATGGCAGGTAACTGTAACATCGATACTAATTATGACAGGTAACAGTAACTTCGATACTAATTATGACAAGTAACTATAACTTCGATACAAATTATGACAGGTAACTGTAACTTCGATACTAATTATGACAAGAAACTCTAACTTCGTTACTAATTAAGACAAGTAACTGTAATTTTGATAAAAAATTATGGTAGGTAACTGTACCTTCAATACTAATTATGACAGGTAACAGTAACGTCGATACTAATTATGACAAGTAACAGTACCTTCGATGCTAATTATGACAGGTAACTGTAACTTCGATACTAATTATGACAAGGAACTGTAATTTCGATACAAATTATGGCAGGTAACTGTAACTTCGTTACTAATTATGACAAGTAACTGTAATGTCGATACAAATTTTGGCAGGTAACTGTAACTTCGATACTAATTATGACAAGATCCTGTAATTTCGATACAAATTATGGCAGGTAACTGTAACTTCCATACTAATTATGACAGTTAACAGTAACTTCGATACTAATTATGACAGGAAACTGTAACTTCGTTACTAATTATGACAAGTAACTGTAATTTCGATACAAATTATGACAGGTAACTGTAACTTCGTTACTAATTATGACAAGTAACAGTACCTTCGATGCTAATTATGACAGGTAACTGTAACTTCGATACTAATTATGACAAGGAACTGTAATTCCGATACAAATTATGGCAGGTAACTGTATCTTCGTTACTAATTATGACAAGTAACTGTAATTTCGATACAAATTTTGGCAGGTAACTGTAACTTCGATACTAATTATGACAGGTAACAGTAACTTCGATACTAATTATGACAAGTAACTGTAACTTCGATACTAATTATGAGAGGTAACTGTAACTTCGTTACTAATTATGACAAGTAACTGTAATTTTGATACAAATTAAGGCAGGTAACTGTAACTTCGATACTAATTATGACAGGTAACAGTAACTTCGTTACTAATTATGACAAGTAACTATAACTTCGATACAAATTATGACAGGAAACTGTAACTTCGATACTAATTATGACAAGAAACTATAACTTCGTTACTAATTATGACAAGTAACTGTAATTTTGATTTAAAAAAATTGTTAGGTAACTGTAAATTCAATACTAATTATGACAGGTAACAGTAACGTCGATACTAATTATGACAAGTAACAATACCTTCGATGCTAATTATGACAGGTAACTGTAACTTCGTTACTAATTATGACAAGGAAGTGTAATTTCGATACAAATTATGGCAGGTAACTGTAACTTCGTTACTAATTATGACAAGTAACTGTAATTTCGATACATATTATGGCAGGTAACAGTACCTTCGATACTAATTATGACTGGTAACTGTAACATCGATACTAATTATGACAAGGAACTATTATTTCGATACAAATTATGGCAGGTAACTGTAACTTCGATGCTAATTATGACAGGTAACAGTAACCTCGATACTAATTATGTCAAGTAAATATAACTTCGATACAAATTATGACAGGTAACTGTAACTTCGATACTAATTATGACAAGAGACTCTACCTTCGTTACTAATTAGGACAAGTAACTGTAATTTTGATAAAAATTATGGTAGGTAACTGTAACTTCAATACTAATTATGACAGGTAACAGTAACGTCGATACTATTTATGACAAGTAACTGTAACCTCGACAATAATTATGACAGGTAACTGTAACTTCGTTACTAATTATGACAAGTAACTGTAATTTGGATACAAATTATGGCAGGTAACTGTAACTTCGATACTAATTATGACAGGTAACAGTAACGTCGATACTAATTATGACAAGTAACAGTACCTTCGACGCTAATTATGACAGGTAACTGTAACTTCGATACTAATTATGACAAGGAACTGTAATTTCGATACAAGTTATGGCAGGTAACTCTAACTTCGTTACTAATTATGACAAGTAACTGTAATTTCGATACAAATTTTGGCAGGTAACTGTAACTTCCATACTAATTATGACAAGACCCTGTAATTTCGATACAAATTATGGCAGGTAACTGTAACGTCCATACTAATTATGACAGGTAACCGTAACTTCGATACTAATTATGACAGGAAACTCTAACTTCGTTACTAATTATGACAAGTAACAGTACCTTCGATGCTAATTATGACAGGTAACTGTAACTTCGATACTAATTATGACAAGGAACTGTAATTTTGATACAAATTATGGCAGGTAACTGTAACTTCGTTACTAATTCTGACAAGTAACTGTAATTTCGATACAAATTTTGGCAGGTAACTGTAACTTCGATACTAATTATGACAGGTAACAGTAACTTCGATACAATTATGACAAGTAACTATAACTTCGATACAAATTATGACAGGTAACTGTAACTTCGATACTATTTATGACAAGAAACTCTAACTTCGTTACTAACTATGACAAGTAACTGTAATTTTGATAAAAAAAATTGGTAGGTAACTGTAACTTCAATACTAATTATGACATGTAACAGTAACTTCGATACTAATTAGGACAGGTAACTGTAACTTCGTTACTAATTATGACAAGTAACTTTAATTTCAATACTAATTATTGCAGGTAACTGTAACTTCGTTTCTAATTATGACAAGTCCCTGTAATTTCAAAACAAATTATGACAGGTAACTGTAACTTCGATACTTATTATGACAGGTAACAGTAACTTCGAAACTAATTATGGCAGGTAACTGTAACTTCGATACTAATTATGACAGGTAACAGTAACTTCGATACTAATTATGACAAGTAACTGAAACTCCGATATTAATTATGACTGGTAACTGTAACTTCGTTACTAATTATGACAAGAAACTGTAATTTCGTTACAAATTGTGGCAGGTAATTGTAATTTCGATACTAATTATGACAGGTAACAGTAACTTCGATACTAATTATGACATGTAACAGTAACTTCGATACTAATTATGACAAGAAACTCTAACTTCGTTACTAACTATGACAAGTAACTGCAATTTTGAAAAATTTTTGGTAGGTAACTGTAACTTCAATACTAATTATGACATGTAACAGTAACATCGATACTAATTAGGACAGGTAACTGTAACTTCGTTACTAATTATGACAAGTAACTTTAATTTCAATACTAATTATGGCAGGTAACTGTAACTTCGTTACTAAATATGACAAGTCCCTGTAATTTCGATACAAATTAAGACAGGTAACTGTAACTTCGATACTTATTATGACAGGTAACAGTAACTTCGATACTAATTATGGCAGGTAACTGTAACTTCGATACTAATTATGACAGGTAACAGTAACTTCGATTATAATTATGACATGTAACTGTAACTTCGATACTAATTATGACTGGTAACTGTAACTTCGTTACTAATTATGACAAGTAACTGTAATTTCGTTACAAATTGGGGCAGGTAATTATAATTTCGATACTAATTATGACAGGTAACAGTAACTTCGGTACTAATTATGACAAGTAACAGTAACTTCGATACTAATTATGACAAGTAACAGTAACTTCGATACTAAATATGACAAGTAATTGTAACTTCGATACTAATAATGACAGGTAACTGTAACTTCGTTACTAATTATGACAAGTAACTGTAATTTCGATACAAATTTTGGCAGGTAACTGTTTTTTCGATACTAATTATGACAGGTAACAGTAACTTCGATACTAATTATGACAAGTAACTGTAACTTCGATACTAATTATGACAGGTAACTGTAACTTCATTACTAATTATGACAAGTAACTGTAATTTTGATACAAATTATGGCAGGTAACTGTAACTTCGATACTAACTATGACAGGTAACAGTATCTTCGATACTAACTATGACAGGTAACAGTAACTTCGATACTTATTATGACAGGTAACTGTAACTTCGTTACTAATTATGACAAGTAACTTTAATTTCGATACAAATTATGACAGGTAACTGTAACTTCGTTACTAATTATGACAAGTAACTGTAATTTCAATACAAATTATGGCAGGTAACAGTACCTTCGATACTAATTATGACAGGTAACTGTAACGTCGATACTAATTATGGCAAGGAACTGTAATTTCGATACAAATTATGGCAGGTAACTGTAACTTCGATACTAATTATGACAGGTGACAGTAACTTCGATACTAATTATGACAAGCAACTATAACTTCGATACAAATTATGACAGGTAACAGTAACTTCGATACTAATTACGACAAGAAGCTCTACCTTCGTTACTCATTATGACAAGTAACTGTAATTTTGATTAAAAAAATGGTAGGTAACTGTAACTTCAATACTAGTTATGACCGGTAACAGTAACTTCGATACTAATTATGACAGGTAACTATAACTTCGATACAAATTATGACAGGTAACTGTAACTCCGATACTAATTATGACAAGAAACTCTAACTTCGTTACTAATTATGACAAGTAACAGTAATTTTGATAAAAAATTATGGTAGATAACTGTAACTTCAATACTAATTATGACAGGTAACAGTAACGTCGATATAATTATGACAAGTAACAGTACCTTCGATGCTAATTATGACAGGTAACTGTAACTTCGATACTAATTATGACAAGTAACTGTAATTTCGATACAAATTTTGGCAGGTAACTGTAACTTCGGTACTAATTATGACAAGTCCCTGTAATTTCGATACAAATTATGGCAGGTAACTGTAACTTCCATACTAATTATGACAGGTAACAGTAACTTCGATACTTATTATGACAAGTAACTGTAACTTCGATACTAATTATGACAAGTAACTGTAACTTCGTTACTAATTATGACAAATAACTGTAATTTCGCTACAAATTATGGCAGGTAATTGTAATTTCGATACTAATTATGACAGGTAACAGTAACTTCGATACTAATTATGACAAGTAACAGCAACTTCGATACTAATTATGACAAGTAACTGTAACTTCGATACTAATTATGACAGGTAACTGTAACTTCGTTACTAATTATGACAGGTAACTCTAATTTCGATACAAATTATGTTAGGTAACTGTAACTTCGATACTAATTATGACAGGTAACAGTAACTTCGGTACTAATTATGACAAGTTACTATAACTTCGATACAAATTATGACAGGTAACTGTAACTTCGATACTAATTATGACAAGAAACTCTAACTTCGTTACTAACTATGACAAGTAACTGTAATTTTGATTAAAAAAAATTGGTAGGTAACTGTAACTTCAATACCTATTATGACAGGTAACAGTAACTTCGATACTAATTAGTACAGGTATCTGTAACTTCTTTACTAATTATGACAAGTAACTTTAATTTCAATACTAATTATGGCAGGTAACTGTAACTTCGTTACTAATTATGACATGTCCCTGTAATTTCGATACAAATCATGACAGGTAACTGTAACTTCGATACTTATTATGACAGGTAACAGTAACTTCGATACTAATTATGGCAGGTAACTGTAACTTCGATACTAATTATGACAGGTAACAGTAACTTCGATACTAATTATGACAAGTAACTGAAACTTCGATACTAATTATGACTGGTAACTGTAACTTCGATACTAATTATGACTGGTAACTGTAACTTCGTTACTAATTATGACAAGTAACTGTAATTTCGAAACAAATTGTGGCAGGTAACTGTAACTTCGATACTAATTTTGACAGGTAACACTATCTTCGATACTAATTATGACAATTAACTATAACTTCGGTACAAATTATGACAGGTAACTGTAACTTCGATACTAATTATGACAAGAAACTCTAACTTCATTACTAATTATGACAAGTAACTGTAATTTTGATAAAAAATGATGGTAGGTAACTGTAACTTCAATACTAATTATGACAGGTAACAGTAACTTCGATACTTATTATGACAGGTAACTGTAACTTCGTTACTGATTATGACAAGTTACTTTAATTTCGATACTTATTATGGCAGGTAACTGTAACTTCGTTACTAATTATGACAAGTCCCTGTAATTTCGATAAAAATAATGGCAGGTAACTGTAATTTCGATATTAATTATGACAGGTAACAGTAACTTCGATACTAATTATGACAGGAAACTGTAACTTCGTTACTAATTATGACAATTAACTGTAATTTCGATACAAATTTTGACAGGTAACTGTAACTTCATTACTAATTATGACAAGTAACTGTAATTTCGATACAAATTATGGCAGGTAACAGTAACTTCCATACTAATTAGACAGGTAACGGTAACTTCGATACAAATTATGACAGGAAACTCTACCTTCGTTACTAATTATGACAAGTAACTGTAATTTTAATAAAAAATTATGGTACGTAACTGTAACTTCAATACTAATTATGAGAGGTAACAGTAACTTCGATACTAATTATAAAGGTAACTGTAACGTCGTTACTAATTATGACAAGTAACTTTAATTTCGATACTAATTATGGTAGGTAACTGTAACTTCGTTACTAATTACGACAAGTCCCTGTAATTTCGATACAAATTATGGCAGGTAACTGTAACTTCGATACTAATTATGACAAGTAAATGTAACTTAGATATTAATTATGACATGTAACTGTAACTTCGTTACTAATTATGACAAGTAACTGTAATTTCGATACAAATTTTGGCAGGTTACTGTAACTTCGATACTAATTATGACAGGTAACAGTAACTTCGATTCTAATTATGACAAGTAACTGTAACTTCGATACTAATTATGACAGGTAACTGTAACTTCGTTACTAATTATGACAAGTAACTGTAATTTCGATACAAATTATGGCAGGTAACTGTAACTTCGATACTAATTATGACAGGTAACAGTAACTTCGATACTATTTATGACAAGTAACTATAACTTCGATACAAATTATGACAGGTAACTGTAACTTCGATACTAATTATGACAAGAAACTCTAACTTCGTTACTAATTAAGACAAGTAACTGTAATTTTGATAAAAAATTATGGTTGGTACCTGTACCTTCAATACTAATTATGACAGGTAACAGTAACGTCGATACTAATTATGACAAGTAACAGTACCTTCGATGCTAATTATGACAGGTAACTGTAACTTCGATACTAATTATGACAAGGAACTGTAATTTCGATACAAATTATGGCAGGTAACTGTAACTTCGTTACTAATTATGACAAGTAACTGTAATGTCGATACAAATTTTGGCAGGTAACTGTAACTTCGATACTAATTATGACAAGACCCTGTAATTTCGATACAAATTATGGCAGGTAACTGTAACTTCCATACTAATTATGACAGTTAACAGTAACTTCGATACTAATTATGACAGGAAACTGTAACTTCGTTACTAATTATGACAAGTAACTGTAATTTCGATACAAATTATGACAGGTAACTGTAACTTCGTTACTAATTATGACAAGTAACAGTACCTTCGATGCTAATTATGACAGGTAACTGTAACTTCGATACTAATTATGACAAGGAACTGTAATTCCGATATAAATTATGGCAGGTAACTGTATCTTCGTTACTAATTATGACAAGTAACTGTAATTTCGATACAAATTTTGGCAGGTAACTGTAACTTCGATACTAATTATGACAGGTAACAGTAACTTCGATACTAATTATGACAAGTAACTGTAACTTCGATACTAATTATGAGAGGTAACTGTAACTTCGTTACTAATTATGACAAGTAACTGTAATTTTGATACAAATTAAGGCAGGTAACTGTAACTTCGATACTAATTATGACAGGTAACAGTAACTTCGTTACTAATTATGACAAGTAACTATAACTTCGATACAAATTATGACAGGAAACTGTAACTTCGATACTAATTATGACAAGAAACTATAACTTCGTTACTAATTATGACAAGTAACTGTAATTTTGATTTTAAAAAATTGTTAGGTAACTGTAAATTCAATACTAATTATGACAGGTAACAGTAACTTCGATACTAATTATGACAAGTAACTATAACTTCGATGTAAATTATGACAGGTAACTGTAACTTCGATACTAATTATGACAAGAAACTCTATCTTCGTTACTAATTATGACAAGTAACTGTAATTTTGATAAAAAATTATGGTAGATTACTGTAACTTCAATACTAATTATGACAGGTAACAGTAACGTCGATACTAATTATGACAAGTAACAATACCTTCGATGCTAATTATGACAGGTAACTGTAACTTCGTTACTAATTATGACAAGGAAGTGTAATTTCGATACAAATTATGGCAGGTAACTGTAACTTCGTTACTAATTATTACAAGTAACTGTAATTTCGATACATATTATGGCAGGTAACAGTACCTTCGATACTAATTATGACTGGTAACTGTAACATCGATACTAATTATGACAAGGAACTGTAATTTCGATACAAATTATGGCAGGTAACTGTAACTTCGATGCTAATTATGACAGGTAACAGTAACCTCGATACTAATTATGTCAAGTAAATATAACTTCGATACAAATTATGACAGGTTACTGTAACTTCGATACTAATTATGACAAGAAACTCTACCTTCGTTACTAATTAGGACAAGTAACTGTAATTTTGATAAAAATTATGGTAGGTAACTGTAACTTCAATACTAATTATGACAGGTAACAGTAACTTCGATACTATTTATGACAAGTAACTGTAACCTCGACAATAATTATGACAGGTAACTGTAACTTCGATACTAATTATGACAAGGAACTGTAATTTCGATACAAGTTATGGCAGGTAACTCTAACTTCGTTACTAATTATGACAAGTAACTGTAATTTCGATACAAATTTTGGCAGGTAACTGTAACTTCCATACTAATTATGACAAGACCCTGTAATTTCGATACAAATTATGGCAGGTAACTGTAACGTCCATACTAATTATGACAGGTAACCGTAACTTCGATACTAATTATGACAGGAAACTCTAACTTCGTTACTAATTATGACAAGTAACAGTACCTTCGATGCTAATTATGACAGGTAACTGTAACTTCGATACTAATTATGACAAGGAACTGTAATTTTGATACAAATTATGGCAGGTAACTGTAACTTCGTTACTAATTCTGACAAGTAACTGTAATTTCGATACAAATTTTGGCAGGTAACTGTAACTTCGATACTAATTATGACAGGTATCAGTAACTTCGATACTAATTATGACAAGTAACTGTAACTTCGATACTAATTATGACAAGTAACTGTAACTTCGTTACTAATTATGACAAGTAACTGAAATTTTGATACAAATTAAGGCAGGTAACTGTAACTTCGATACTAATTATGACAGGTAACAGTAACTTCGTTACTAATTATGACAAGTAACTATAACTTCGATACAAATTATGACAGGTAACTGTAACTTCGATACTAATGATGACAAGAAACTATAACTTCGTTACTAATAATGACAAGTACCTGTAATTTTGATTTAAAAAAAATTGGTAGGTAACTGTAAATTCAATACTAATTATGACAGGTAACAATAACTTCGATACTAATTATGACAAGTAACTATAACTTCGATGCAAATAATGACAGGTAACTGTAACTTCGTTACTAATTATGATAAGTAACTGTAATTTCGATACAAATTATGGCAGGTAACTGTAACTTCGATACTAATTATGACAGGTAACAGTAACTTCGATACTAATTATGACAAGTAACTATAACTTCGATACAAATTATGACAGTTAACTGTAACTTCGATACTAATTATGACAAGAAACTCTATCTTCGTTACTAATTATGAAAAGTAACTGTAATTTTGATAAAAATTATGGTAGATAACTGTAACTTCAATACTAATTATGACAGGTAACAGTAACGTCGATACTAATTATGACAAGTAACAATACCTTCGATGCTAATTATGACAGGTAACTGTAACTTCGATACTAATTATGACAAGGAACTGTAATTTCGATACAAATTATGGCAGGTAACTGTAACTTCGTTACTAATTATGACAAGTAACTGTAATTTCGATACAAATTTTGGCAGGTAACTGTAACTTCGATACTAATTTTGACAAGTCCCTGTAATTTCGATACAAATTATGGCAGGTAACTGTAACTTCCATACTAATTATGACAGGTAACTGTTACTTCGTTACCAATTAAGACAAGTAACTGTAATTTCGTTACAAATTATAGCAGGTAATTGTAATTTCGATACTAATTATGACAGGTAACAGTAACTTCGATACTAATTATGACAAGTAACTGTAATTTCTATACAAATTTTGGAAGGTAACTGTAACTTCTGTACTAATTATGACAGGTTACAGTAACTTCGATACTAATTATGACATGTAACTGTAACTTCGATACTAATTATGACAGGCAACTGTAACTTCGATACTAATTATGACAAGTCCCTGTAATTTCGATACAAATTATGGCAGGTAACTGTAACTTCCATACTAATTATGACAAGTAACTGTAACTTCGATACTAATTATGACAGGTAACTGTAACTTCGTTACTAATTATGACAAGTAACTGTAATTTCTATACAAATTTTGGAAGGTAACTGTAACTTCTGTACTAATTATGACAGGTAACAGTAACTTCGATACTAATTATGACATGTAACTGTAACTTCGATACTAATTATGACAGGCAACTGTAACTTCGTTACTAATTATGACAAGTAACTTTAATTTCGATACTTATTATGGCAGGTAACTGTAATTTCGTTACTAATTATGACAAATCCCTGTAATTTCAATACAAATTATGGCAGGTTACTGTAACTTCGATACTAATTATGACAGGTAACAGTAACTTCGATACTAATTATGACAGGAAACTGTAACTTCGTTACTAATTCTGATAAGTAACTGTAATTTCGATACAAATTATGACAGGTAACTGTTACTTCGTTACTAATTATGACAAGTAACTGTAATTTCGTTACAAATTATGGCAGGTAACAGTACCTTCGATACTAATTATGACTGGTAACTGTAACTTCGATACTAATTATGACAAAGAACTGTAATTTCGATACAAATTATGGCAGGTAACTGTAACTTAGATACTAATTATGACACGTAACAGTAACTTCGATACTAATTATGACAAGTAACTATAACTTCGATACAAATAATGACAGGTAACTGTAACTTCGATATTAATTATGACAAGAAACTCTACCTTCGTTACTTATTATGACAAGTAACTGTAATTTTGATAAAAATTATGGTAGGTAACTGTAACTTTAATACTAATTATGACAGGTAACAGTAACTTCGATACTATTTATGACAAGTAACTGTAACCTCGACAATAATTATGACAGGTAACTGTAACTTCGTTACTAATTATGTCAAGTAACTGTAATTTCGATACAAATTATGGCAGGTAACTGTAACTTCGATACTAATTATGACAGGTAACAGTAACTTCGATACTAATTATGACATTTAGCTATAACATCGATACAAATTATGGCAGGTAACTGTAACTTCGATGATAACTATGAGAGGTAACAGTATCTTCGATACTAATTATGACAAGTAACTGTAATTTTGATAAAAAATTATGGTAGGTAACTGTAACTTCAATACTAATTATGACAGGTAACAGTAACTTCGATACTAATTATGACAGGTAACTGTAACTTCGTTACTAATTATGACAAGTAACTTTAATTTCGATACAAATTATGACAGGTAACTGTAACTTCGTTACTAATTATGACAAGTAACTGTAATTTCGATACAAATTATGGCAGGTAACAGTACCTTCGATACTAATTATGACAGGTAACTGTAACTTCGATACTAATTATGGCAAGGAACTGTAACTTCGATACAAATTATGGCAGGTAACTGTAACATCGATACTAATTATGACAAGAAGCTCTACCTTCGTTACTAATTATGACAAGTAACTGTAATTTTGATAAAAAAAATGGTAGGTAACTATAACTTCAATACTAGTTATGACCGGTAACAGTAACATCGATACTAATTATGACAGGTAACTATAACTTCGATACAAATTATGACAGGTAACTGTAACTCCGATACTTATTATGACAAGAAACTCTAACTTCGTTAGTAATTATGACAAGTAACTGTAATTTTGATAAAAAATTATGCTAGATAACTGTAACTTCAATACTAATTATGACAGGTAACAGTAACGTCGATACTAATTATGACAAGTAACAGAACCTTCGATGATAATTATGACAGGTAACTGTAAATTCGATACTAATTATGACAAGGAACTGTAATTTCGATACAAATTATGGCAGGTAACTGTAACTTCGTTACTAATTATGACAAGTAACTGTAATTTCGATACAAATTTTGGCAGGTAACTGTAACTTCGATACTAATTATGACAAGTCCCTGTAATTTCGATACAAATTATGGCAGGTAACTGTAACTTCCATACTAATTATGACAGGTAACAGTAACTTCGATACTTATTATGACAAGTAACTGTAACTTCGATACTAATTATGACAAGTAACTGTAACTTCGTTACTAATTATGACAAGTAACTGTAATTTCGTTACAAATTATGGCAGGTAATTGTAATTTCGATACTAATTATGACAGGTAACAGTAACTTCGATACTAATTATGACAAGTAACAGCAACTTCGATACTAATTATGACAAGTAACTGTAACTTCGATACTAATTATGACAGGTAACTGTAACTTCGTTACTAATTATGACAGGTAACTGTAATTACGATACAAATTATGTTAGGTAACTGTAACTTCGATACTAATTATGACAGGTAACAGTAACTTCGATACTAATTATGACAAGTAACTATAACTTCGATACAAATTATGACAGGTAACTGTAACTTCGATACTAATTATGACAAGAAACTCTAACTTCGTTACTAACTATGACAAGTAACTGTAATTTTGATAAAAAAATTGGTAGGAAACTGTAACTTCAATACTAATTATGACAGGTAACAGTAACTTCGATACTAATTAGGACAGGTATTTGTAACTTCTTTACTAATTATGACAAGTAACTTTAATTTCAATACTAATTATGGCAGGTAACTGTAACTTCGTTACTAATTGTGACATGTCCCTGTAATTTCGATACAAATTATGACAGGTAACTGTAACTTCGTTTCAAATTATGACAAGTAACTGTAATTTCGATACAAATTATGGCAGGTAACAGTACCTTCGATACTAATTATGAGAGGTAACTGTAACTTCGATACTAATTATGGCAAGGAACTGTAATTTCGATACAAATTATGGCAGGTAACTGTAACATCGATACTAATTATGACAGGTGACAGTAACTTCGATACTAATTATGACAAGCAACTATAACTTCGATACAAATTATGACAGGTAACAGTAACTTCGATACTAATTACGACAAGAAGCTCTACCTTCGTTACTAATTATGACAAGTAACTGTTATTTTGATAAAAAATAGTAGGTAACTGTAACGTCAATACTAGTTATGACCGGTAACAGTAACTTCGATACTAATTATGACAGGTAACTGTAACTTCGATACTAATTATGACAAGGAACTGTAATTTCGATAGAAATTATGGCAGGTAACTGTAACTTCGTTACTAATTATGACAAGTAACTGTAATTTCGATACAAATTTTGGCAGGTGACTGTAACTTCGATACTAATTATGTCAAGTCCCTGTAATTTCGATACAAATTATGGCAGGTAACTGTAACTTCCATACTAATTATGACAGGTAACAGTAACTTCGATACTTATTATGACAAGTAACTGTAACTTCGATACTAATTATGACAAGTAACTGTAACTTCGTTACTAATTATGACAAGTAACTGTAATTTCGTTACAAATTATGGCAGGTAATTGTAATTTCGATACTAATTATGACAGGTAACATTAACTTCGATACTAATTATGACAAGTAACAGCAACTTCGATACTAATTATGACAAGTAACTGTAACTTCGATACTAATTATGACAGGTAACTGTAACTTCGTTACTAATTATGACAGGTAACTGTAATTTCGATACAAATTATGTTAGGTAACTGTAACTTCGATACTAATTATGACAGGTAACAGTAACTTCGATACTAATTATGACAAGTAACTATAACTTCGATACAAATTATGACAGGTAAATATAACTTCAATACTAATTATGACAAGAAACTCTAACTTCGTTACTAACTATGACAAGTAACTGTAATTTTGATAAAAAAATTTGGTAGGTAACTGTAACTTCAATACTAATTATGACAGGTAACAGTAACTTCGATACTAATTAGGACAGGTATTTGTAACTTCTTTACTAATTATGACAAGTAACTTTAATTTCAATACTAATTATGGCAGGTAACTGTAACTTCGTTACTAATTATGACATGTCCCTGTAATTTCGATACAAATTATGACAGGTAACTGTAACTTCGATACTTATTATGACAGGTAACAGAAACTTAGATACTAATTATGGCAGGTAACTGTATCTTCGATACTAATTATGACAGGTAACAGTAACTTCGATACTAATTATGACAAGTAACTGAAACTTCGATACTAATTATGACTGGTTACTGTAACTTCGATACTAATTATGACTGGTAACTGTAACTTCGTTACTAATTATGACAAGTAACTGTAATTTCGTTACAAATTGTGGCAGGTAACTGTATCTTCGATACTAATTATGACAGGTAACACTATCTTCGATACTAATTATGACAATTAACTATAACTTCGGTACAAATTATGACAGGTAACTGTAACTTCGATACTAATTATGACAAGAAACTCTAACTTCGTTACTAATTATGACAAGTAACTGTAATTTTGATTAAAAATTATGGTAGGTAACCGTAACTTCAATACTAATTATGACAGGTAACAGTAACTTCGATACTAATTATGACAGGTAACTGTAACTTCGTTACTAATTATGACAAGTTACTTTAATTTCGATACTTATTATGGCAGGTAACTGTAACATCGTTACTAATTATGACAAGTCCCTGTAATTTCGATACAAATTATGGCAGGTAACTGTAATTTCGATACTAATTATGACAGGTAACAGTAACTTCGATACTAATTATAACAGGAAACTGTAACTTCGTTACTAATTATGACAATTAACTGTAATTTCGATACAAATTATGACAGGTAACTGTAACTTCGTTACTAATTATGACAAGTAACTGTAATTTCGATACAAATTATGGCAGGTAACAGTACCTTCCATACTAATTAGACAGGTAACGGTAACTTCGATACTAATTATGACAGGAAACTCTACCTTCGTTACTAATTATGACAAGTAACTGTAATTTTGATAAAAAATGATGGTAGGTAACTGTAACTTCAATACTAATTATGACAGGTAACAGTAACTTCGATACTAATTATGACAGGTAACTGTAACTTCGTTACTAATTATGACAAGTTACTTTAATTTCGATACTTATTATGGCAGGTAACTGTAACTTTGTTACTAATTATGACAAGTCCCTGTAATTTCGATACAAATTATGGCAGGTAACTGTAAATTCGATACTAATTATTACAAGTAAATGTAACTTCGATATTAATAATGACAGGTAACTGTAACTTCGTTACTAATTATGCCAAGTAACTGTAATTTCGGTACAAATTTTGGCAGGTAACTGTAACTTCGATACTAATTATGACAGGAACAAGTAACTTCGATTCTAATTATGACAAGTAACTGAAACTTCGATACTAATTATGACAGGTAACTGTAACCTCGTTACTAATTACGACAAGTAACTGTAATTTCGATACAAATTATAGCAGGTAACTGTAACTTCGATACTAATTATGACAGGAAACAGTAACTTCGATACTAATTATGACAAGTAACTATAACTTCGATACAAATTATGACAGGTAACTGTAACTTCGATACTAATTATGACAAGAAACTCTAACTTCGTTACTAATTATGACAAGTAACTGTTTTTTGATAAAAAATTATGGTAGGTAACTGTAACTTCAATACTAATTATGACAGGTAACAGTAACGTCGATACTAATTATGACAAGTAACAGTACCTTCGATGCTAATTATGACAGGTAAATGTAACTTCGATACTAAATATGACAAGGAACTGTAATTTCGATACAAATTATGGCAGGTAACTGTAACTTCGTTACTAATTACGACAAGTAACTGTAATTTCGATACAAATTTTGGCAGGTAACTGTAACTTCGAAACTAATTATGACAAGACCCTGTAATTTCGATACAAATTATGGCAGGTAACTGTAACTTCCATACTAATTATGACAGTTAACAGTAACTTCGATACTAATTATGACAGGAAACTGTAACTTCGTTACTAATTATGACAAGTAACTGTAATTTCGATACAAATTATGACAGGTAACTGTAACTTCGTTACTAATTATGACAAGTAACAGTACCTTCGATGCTAATTATGACAGGTAACTGTAACTTCGATACTAATTATGACAAGGAACTGTAATTCCGATACAAATTATGGCAGGTAACTGTAACTTCGTTACTAATTATGACAAGTAAGTGTAATTTCGATACAAATTTTGGCAGGTAACTGTAACTTCGATACTAATTATGACAGGTAACAGTAATTTCGATACTAATTATGACAAGTAACTGTAACTTCGATACTAATTATGACAGGTATCTGTAACTTCGTTACTAATTATGACAAGTAACTGTAATTTTGATACAAATTAAGGCAGGTAACTGTAACTTCGATACTAATAATGACAGGTAACAGTAACTTCGTTACTAATTATGACAAGTAACTATAACTTCGATACAAATTATGACAGGTACCTGTAACTTCGATACTAATTATGACAAGAAACTATAACTTCGTTACTAATTATGACAAGTAACTGTAATTTTGATTAAAAAATTGGTAGGTAACTGTAAATTCAATACTAATTATGACAGGTAACAGTAACTTCGATACTAATTATGACAAGTAACTATAACTTCGATGCAAATTATGACAGGTAACTGTAAATTCGTTACTAATTATGACAAGTAACTGTAATTTCGATACAAATTATGGCAGGTAACTGTAATTTCGATACTTATTATGACAGGTAACAGTAACTTCGATACTAATTATGACAAGTAACTGAAACTTCGATACTAATTATGACTGGTTACTGTAACTTCGATACTAATTATGACTGGTAACTGTAACTTCGTTACTAATTATGACAAGTAACTGTAATTTCGATACAAATTATGGCAGGTTACTGTAATTTCGATACTAATTATGACAGGTAACAGTAACTTCGATAGTAATTATGACAAGTAACTGAAACTTCGATACTAATTATGACAGGTAACAGTTACTTCGATACTAATTATGACAGGAAACTGTAACTTCGTTACTAATTCTGATAAGTAACTGTAATTTCGATACAAATTATGACAGGTAACTGTTACTTCGTTACTAATTATGACAAGTAACTGTAATTTCGTTACAAATTATGGCAGGTAACAGTACCTTCGATACTAATTATGACTGGTAACTGTAACTTCGATACTAATTATGACAAAGAACTGTAATTTCGATACAAATTATGGCAGGTAACTGTAACTTAGATACTAATTATGACACGTAACAGTATCTTCGATACTAATTATGACAAGTAACTATAACTTCGATACAAATTATGACAGGTAACTGTAGCTTCGATACTAATTATGACAAGAAACTCTAACTTCGTTACTAATTATGACAAGTAACTGTAATTTTGATAAAAAATTATGGTAGGTAACTGTAACTTCAATACTAATTATGACAGGTAACAGTAACTTCGATACTAATTATGACAGGTAACTGTAACTTCGTTACTAATTATGTCAAGTAACTTTAATTTCGATACAAATTATGACCGGTAACTGTAACTTCGTTACTAATTATGACAAGTAACTGTAATTTCGATACAAATTTTGGCAGGTAACTGTAACTTCGATACTAATTATGACAAGAAACTCTAACTTCGTTACTAATTATGACAAGTAACTGTTATTTTGATAAAAAATTATGGTAGGTAACTGTAACTTCAATACTAATTATGACAGGTAACAGTAACTTCGATACTAATTATGACAAGCAACTATAACTTCGATACAAATTATGACAGGTAACAGTAACTTCGATACTAATTACGACAAGAAGCTCTACCTTCGTTACTAATTATGACAAGTAACTGTAATTTTGATAAAAAAATGGTAGGTAACTGTAACTTCAATACTAGTTATGACCGGTAACAGTAACTTCGATACTAATTATGACAGGTAACTATAACTTCGATACAAATTATGACAGGTAACTGTAACTCCGATACTAATTATGACAAGAAACTCTAACTTCGTTACTAATTATGACAAGTAACTGTAATTTTGATAAAAAATTATGCTAGATAACTGTAACTTCAATACTAATTATGACAGGTAACAGTAACGTCGATACTAATTATGACAAGTAACAGTACCTTCGATGATAATTATGACAGGTAACTGTAACTTCGATACTAATTATGACAAGGAACTGTAATTTCGATACAAATTATGGCAGGTAACTGTAACTTCGTTACTAATTATGACAAGTAACTCTAATTTCGATACAAATTTTGGCAGGTAACTGTAACTTCGATACTAATTATGACATGTCCCTGTATTTTCGATACAAATTATGGCAGGTAACTGTAACTTCCATACTAATTATGACAGGTAACAGTAACTTCGATAGTTATTATGACAAGTAACTGTAACTTCGATACTAATTATGACAAGTAACTGTAACTTCGTTACTAATTATGACAAGTAACTGTAATTTCGTTACAAATTATGGCTGGTAATTGTAATTTCGATACTAATTATGACAGGTAACAGTAACTTCGATACTAATTATGACAAGTAACAGCAACTTCGATACTAATTATGACAAGTAACTGTAACTTCGATACTAATTATGACAGGTAACTGTAACTTCGTTACTAATTATGACAGGTAACTGTAATTACGATACAAATTATGTTAGGTAACTGTAACTTCGATACTAATTATGACAGGTAACAGTAACTTCGATACTAATTATGACAAGTAACTATAACTTCGATACAAATTATGACAGGTAACTGTAACTTCGATACTAATTATGACAAGAAACTCTAACTTCGTTACTAACTGTGACAAGTAACTGTAATTTTGATAAAAAAAATTGGTAGGAAACTGTAACTTCAATACTAATTATGACAGGTAACAGTAACTTCGATACTAATTAGGACAGGTATTTGTAACTTCTTTACTAATTATGACAAGTAACTTTAATTTCAATACTAATTATGGCAGGTAACTGTAACTTCGTTACTAATTATGACATGTCCCTGTAATTTCGATACAAATTATGACAGGTAACTGTAACTTCGTTACAAATTATGACAAGTAACTGTAATTTCGATACAAATTATGGCAGGTAACAGTACCTTCGATACTAATTATGAGAGGTAACTGTAACTTCGATACTAATTATGGCAAGGAACTGTAATTTCGATACAAATTATGGCAGGTAACTGTAACATCGATACTAATTATGACAGGTGACAGTAACTTCGATACTAATTATGACAAGCAACTATAACTTCGATACAAATTATGACAGGTAACAGTAATTTCGATACTAATTACGACAAGAAGCTCTACCTTCGTTACTAATTATGACAAGTAACTGTAATTTTGATAAAAAATAGTAGGTAACTGCAACGTCAATACTAGTTATGACCGGTAACAGTAACTTCGATACTAATTATGACAGGTAACTATAACTTCGATACAAATTATGACAGGTAACTGTAACTCCGATACTAATTATGACAAGAAACTCTAACTTCGTTACTAATTATGACAAGTAACTGTAATTTTGATAAAAAATTATGCTAGATAACTGTAACATCAATACTAATTATGACAGGTAACAGTAACGTCGATACTAATTATGACAAGTAACAGTACCTTCGATGCTAATTATGACAGATAACTGTAACTTCTAAACTAATTATGACAAGGAACTGTAATTTCGATACAAATTATGGCAGGTAACTGTAACTTCGTTACTAATTATGACAAGTAACTGTAATTTCGATACAAATTTTGGCAGGTAACTGTAACTTCGATACTAATTATGACAAGTCCCTGTAATTTCGATACAAATTATGGCAGGTAACTGTAACTTCCATACTAATTATGACAGGTAACAGTAACTTCGATACTTATTATGACAAGTAACTGTAACTTCGATACTAATTATGACAAGTAACTGTAACTTCGTTACTAATTATGACAAGTAACTGTAATTTCGTTACAAATTATGGCAGGTAATTGTAATTTCGATACTAATTATGACAGGTAACATTAACTTCGATACTAATTATGACAAGTAACAGCAACTTCGATACCAATTATGACAAGTAACTGTAACTTCGATACAAATTATGACAGGTAACTGTAACTTCGATATTAATTATGACAAGTAACTGAAACTTCGATACTAATTATGACTGGTTACTGTAACTTCGATACTAATTATGACATGTCCCTGTAATTTCGATACAAATTATGACAGGTAACTGTAACTTCGATACTTATTATGACAGGTAACAGTAACTTAGATACTAATTATGGCAGGTAACTGTAACTTCGATACTAATTATGACAGGTAACAGTAACTTCGATACTAATTATGACAAGTAACTGAAACTTCGATACTAATTATGACTGGTTACTGTAACTTCGATACTAATTATGACTGGTAACTGTAACTTCGTTACTAATTATGACATGTAACTGTAATTTCGATACAAATTATGGCCGGTAACAGTACCTTCCATACTAATTAGACAGGTAACGGTAACATCGATACTAATTATGACAGGAAACTCTACCTTCGTTACTAATTATGACAAGTAACTGTAATTTTGATAAAAATTTAAGGTAGGTAACTGTAACTTCAATACTAATTATGACAGGTAACAGTAACTTCGATACTAATTATGACAGGAAACTCTACCTTCGTTACTAATTATGACAAGTAACTGTAATTTTGATAAAAAATTATGGTAGGTAACTGTAACTTCAATACTAATTATGACAGGTAACAGTAACTTCGATACTAATTATGACAGGTAACTGTAACTTCGTTACTAATTATGACAAGTAACTGTAATTTCGATACAAATTTTGGCAGTTAACTGTAACTTCGATACTAATTATGACAGGAAACAGTAACTTCGATTCTAATTATGACAAGTAACTGTAACTTCGATATTAATTATGACAGGTAACTGTAACCTCGTTACTAATTATGACAAGTAACTGTAATTTCGATACAAATTATAGCAGGTAACTGTAACTTCGATACTAATTATGACAGGTAACAGTAACTTCGATACTAATTATGACAAGTAACTATAACTTCGATACAAATTATGACAGGAAACTGTAACTTCGATACTAATTATGACAAGGAACTCTAACTTCGTTACTAATTATGACAAGTAACGGTAATTTTGATAAAAAATTATGGTAGGTAACTGTAACTTCAATACTAATTATGACAGGTAACAGTAACGTCGATAATAATTATGACAAGTAACAGTACCTTCGATGCTAATTATGACAGGTAAATGTAACTTCGATACTAAATATGACAAGGAACTGTAATTTCGATACAAATTATGGCAGGTAACTGTAACTTCGTTACTAATTACGACAAGTAACTGTAATTTCGATACAAATTTTGGCAGGTAACTGTAACTTCGATACTAATTATGACAAGACCCTGTAATTTCGATACAAATTATGGCAGGTAACTGTAACTTCCATACTAATTATGACAGTTAACAGTAACTTCGATACTAATTATGACAGGAAACTGTAACTTCGTTACTAATTATGACAAGTAACTGTAATTTCGATACAAATTATGACAGGTAACTGTAACTTCGTTACTAATTATGACAAGTAACAGTACCTTCGATGCTAATTATGACAGGTAACTGTAACTTCGATTATAATTATGACAAGGAACTGTAATTCCGATACAAATAATGGCAGGTAACTGTAACTTCGTTACTAATTATGACAAGTAACTGTAATTTCGATACAAATTTTGGCAGGTAACTGTAACTTCGATACTAATTATGACAGGTAACAGTAATTTCGATACTAATTACGACAAGTAACTGTAACTTCGATACTAATTATGACAGGTATCTGTAACTTCGTTACTAATTATGACAAGTAACTGTAATTTTGATACAAATTAAGGCAGTTAACTGTAACTTCGATACTAATTATGACAGGTAACAGTAACTTCGTTACTAATTATGACAAGTAACTATAACTTCGATACAAATTATGACAGGTACCTGTAACTTCGATACTAATTATGACAAGAAACTATAACTTCGTTACTAATTATGACAAGTAACTGTAATTTTGATTTAAAAAATTGGTAGGTAACTGTAAATTCAATACTAATTATGACAGGTAACAGTAACTTCGATACTAATTATGACACGTAACTATAACTTCGATGCAAATTATGATAGGTAACTGTAACTTCGTTACTAATTATGACAAGTAACTGTAATTTCGATACAAATTATGGCAGGTAACTGTAATTTCGATACTAATTATGACAGGTAACAGTAACTTCGATACTAATTATGACAAGTAACTGAAACTTCGATACTAATTATGACTGGTTACTGTAACTTCGATACTAATTATGACTGGTAACTGTAACTTCGTTACTAATTATGACAAGTAACTGTAATTTCGTTACAAATTGTGGCAGGTAACCGTAACTTCGATACTAATTATGACAGGTAACACTATCTTCGATACTAATTATGACAATTAACTATAACTTCGGTACAAATTATGACAGGTAACTGTAACTTCGATACTAATTATGACAAGAAACTCTAACTTCGTTACTAATTATGACAAGTTACTTTAATTTCGATACTTATTTTGGCAGGTAACTGTAACTTCGTTACTAATTATGACAAGTCCCTGTAATTTCGATACAAATTATGGCAGGTAACTGTAATTTCGATACTAATTATGACAGGTAACAGAAACTTCGATACTAATTATGACAGGAAACTGTAACTTCGTTTCTAATTATGACAATTAACTGTAATTTCGATACAAATTATGACAGGTAACTGTAACTTCGTTACTAATTATGACAAGTAACTGTAATTTCGATACAAATTATGGCAGGTAACAGTAACTTCCATACTAATTAGACAGGTAACGGTAACTTCGACACTAATTATGACAGGAAACTCTACCTTCGTTACTAATTATGACAAGTAACTGTAATTTTGATAAAAAATTATGGTAGGTAACTGTAACTTCAATACTAATTATGACAGGTAACAGTAACTTCGATAATAATTATAAAGGTAACTGTAACTTCGTTACTAATTATGACAAGTAACTTTAATTTCGATACTAATTATGGCAGGTAACAGTAACTTCGGTACTAATTATGACAAGTCCCTGTAATTTCGATACAAATTATGGCAGGTAACTGTAAATTCGATACTAATTATGACAAGTAAATGTAACTTCGATATCAATTATGACAGGTAACTGTAACTTCGTTACTAATTATAACAAGTAACTGTAATTTCGATACAAATTTTGGCCGGTAACTGTAACTTCGATACTAATTATGACAGGTAACAGTAACTTCGATTCTAATTATGACAAGTAACTGTAACTTCGATACTAATTATGACAGGTAACTGTAACCTCGTTACTAATTATGACAAGTAACTGTAATTTCGATACAAATTATAGCAGGTAACTGTAACTTCGATACTAATTATGACAGGTAACAGTAACTTCGATACTAATTATGACATGTAACTATAACTTCGATACAAATTATGACAGGTAACTGTAACTTCGATACTAATTATGACAAGAAACTCTAACTTCGTTACTAATTATGACAAGTAACTGTAATTTTGATAAAAAATTATGGTAGGTAACTGTAACTTCAATACTAATTATGACAGGTAACATTAACGTCGATACTAATTATGACAAGTAACAGTACCTTCGATGCTAATTATGACAGGTAAATGTAACTTCGATACTAATTATGACAAGGAACTGTAATTTCGATACAAATTATGGCAGGTAACTGTAACTTCGTTACTAATTACGACAAGTAACTGTAATTTCGATACAAATTTTGGCAGGTAACTGTAACATCGATACTAATTATGACAAGACCCTGTAATTTCGATACAAATTATGGCAGGTAACTGTAACTTCCATACTAATTATGACAGTTAACAGTAACTTCGATACTAATTATGACAGGAAACTGTAACTTCGTTACTAATTATGACAAGTAACTGTAATTTCGATACAAAATATGACAGGTAACTGTAACTTCGTTACTAATTATGACAAGTAACAGTACCTTCGATGCTAATTATGACAGGTAACTGTAACTTCGATACTAATTATGACAGGTAACTGTAACTTCGTTACTAATTATGACAAGTAACTGTAATTTCGATACAAATTTTGGCAGGTAACTGTAACTTCGATACTAATTATGACAGGTAACAGTAATTTCGATACTAATTATGACAAGTAACTGTAACTTCGATACTAATTATGACAGGTATCTGTAACTTCGTTACTAATTATGACAAGTAACTGTAATTTTGATACAAATTAAGGCAGGTAACTGTAAATTCGATACTAATTATGACAGGTAACAGTAACTTCGTTACTAATTATGACAAGTAACTATAACTTCGATACAAATTATGACAGGTACCTGTAACTTCGATACTAATTATGACAAGAATCTATAACTTCGTTACTAATTATGACAAGTAACTGTAATTTTGATTTAAAAAAATTGGTAGGTAACTATAAATTCAATACTAATTATGACAGGTAACAGTAACATCGATACTAATTATGACAAGTAACTATAACTTCGATGCAAATTATGACAGGTAACTGTAACTTCGTTACTAATTATGACAAGTAACTGTAATTTCGATACAAATTATGGCAGGTAACTGTAACTTCTATACTAATTAAGACAGGTAACAGTAACTTCGATACTAATTATGACAAGTAACTATAACTTCGATACAAATTATGACAGGTAACTGTAACTTCGATACTAATTATGACAAGAAACTCTATCTTCGTTACTAATTAGGACAAGTAACTGTAATATTGATAAAAAATTATGGTAGATAACTGTAACTTCAATACTAATTATGACAGGTAAGAGTAACGTCGATACTAATTATGACAAGTAACAATACCTTCGATGCTAATTATGACAGGTAACTGTAACTTCGATACTAATTATGACAAGGAACTGTAATTTCGATACAAATTATGGCAGGTAACTGTAACTTCGTTACTAATTATGACAAGTAACTGTAAATTCGATACATATTATGGCAGGTAACAGTACCTTCGATACTAATTATGACTGGTAACTGTAACTTCGATACTAATTATGACAAGAAACTGTAATTTCGATACAAATTATGGCAGGTAACTGTAACTTCGATACTAATTATGACAGGTAACTGTAACCTCGATACTAATTATGTCAAGTAAATATAACTTCGATACAAATTATGACAGGTAACTGTAACTTCGATACTAATTATGACAAGAAACTCTACCTTCGTTACTAATTATGACAAGTAACTGTAATTTTGATAAAAATTATGGTAGGTAACTGTAACTTCAATACTAATTATGAAAGGTGACAGTAACTTCGATACTATTTATGACAAGTAACTGTAACCTCGACAATAATTATGACAGGTAACTGTAACTTCGTTATTAATTATGACAAGTAACTGTAATTTCGATACAAATTATGGCAGGTAACTGTAACTTCGATACTAATTATGACAGGTAACAGTAACGTCGATACTAATTATGACAAGTAACAGTACCTTCGACGCTAATTATGACAGGTAACTGTAACTTCGATACTAATTATGACAAGGAACTGTAATTTCGATACAAGTTATGGCAGGTAACTGTAACTTCGTTACTTATTATGACAAGTAACTGTAATTTCGATACAAATTTTGGCAGGTAACAGTAACTTCCATACTAATTATGACAAGACCCTGTAATTTCGATACAAATTATGGCAGGTAACTGTAACTTCGATACTAATTTTGACAGGTAACAGTAACTTCGTTACTAATTATGACATGTAACTATAACTTCGATACAAATTATGACAGGTAACTGTAACTTCGTTACTAATTATGACAAGTAACAGTACCTTCGATGCTAATTATGACAGGTAACTGTAACTTCGATACTAATTATGACAAGGAACTGTAATTTCGATACAAATTATGGCAGGTAACTGTAACTTCTGCACTAATTATGACAGGTAACAGTAACTTCGATACTAATTATGACATGTAACTGTAACTTCGAAACTAATTATGACAGGCAACTGTAACTTCGTTACTAATTATGACAAGTAACTTTAATTTCGATACATATTATGGCAGGTAACAGTACCTTCGATACTAATTATGACTGGTAACTGTAACTTTCTATACTAATTATGACAAGGAACTGTAATTTCGATACAAATTATGGCAGGTAACTGTAACTTCGATACTAATTATGACAGGTAACAGTAACCTCGATACTAATTATGTTAAGTAAATATAACTTCGATACTAGACAGGTAACAGTTACTTCGATACTAATTATGACTGGAAACTGTAACTTCGTTACTAATTATGACAAGTAACTGTAATTTCGATACAAATTATGACAGGTAACTGTAACTTCGTTACTAATTATGACAAGTAACAGTAACTTCGATGCTAATTATGACAGGTAACTGTAACTTCGATACTAAATATGACAAGGAACTGTAATTTCGATACAAATTATGGCAGGTAACTGTAACTCCGTTACTAATTCTGACAAGTAACTGTAATTTCGATACAAATTTTGGCAGGTAACTGTAACTTCGATACTAATTATGACAGGTAACAGTAACTTCGATACTAATCATGACAAGTAACTGTAACTTCGATACTAATTATGACAGGTAACAGTAACTTCGTTACTAATTATGACAAGTAACTGTAATTTTGATACAAATTAAGGCAGGTAACTGTAACTTCGATACTAATTATGACAGGTAACAGTAACTTCGTTACTAATTATGACAGGTAACTATAACTTCGATACAAATTATGACAGGTAACTGTAACTTCGATACTAATTATGACAAGAAACTATAAATTCGTTACTAATTATGACAAGTACCTATAAATTTGATTTTAAAAAAATTGGTAGGTAACTGTAAATTCAATACTAATTATGACAGGTAACAATAACTTCGATATTAATTATGACAAGTAACTATAACTTCGATGCAAATTATGACAGGTAACTGTAACTTCGTTACTAATTATGATAAGTAACTGTAATTTCGATACAAATTATGGCAGGTAACTGTAACTTCGATACTAATTATGACAGGTAACAGTAAATTCGATACTAATTATGAAAAGTAAGTATAACTTCGATACAAATTATGACAGTTAATTGTAACTTCGATACTAATTATGACAAGAAACTCTATCTTCGTTACTAATTATGACAAGTAACTGTAATTTTGATAAAAAATTATGGTAGATAACTGTAACTTCAATACTATGTATGACAGGTAACAGTAACGTCGATACTAATTATGACAAGTAACAATACCTTCGATGCTAATTATGAAAGGTAACTGTAACTTCGATACTAATTATTACAAGGAACTGTAATTTCGATACAAATTATGGCAGGTAACAGTAACTTCGATACTAATTATGACAGGAAACTGTAACTTCGAAACTAATTATGACAAGTAATTGTAACTTCGATACTAATTATGACAAGTAACTGTAACTTCGATACTAATTATGACAGGTAACTGTAACTTCGTTACTAATTATGACAAGTAACTGTAATTTCGTTACAAATTATAGCAGGTAATTGTAATTTCGATACTAATTATGACAGGTAACAGTAACTTCGATACTAATTATGACAAGTAACAGTAACTTCGAAACTAATTATGACAAGTAACTGTAACTTCGATACTAATTATGACAGGTAACTGTAACTTCGTTACTAATTATGACAAGTACTGTAATTTCTATACAAATTTTGGCAGGTAACTGTAACTTCTGTACTAATTATGACAGGTAACAGTAACTTCGATACTAATTATGACATGTAACTGTAACTTCGATACTAATTATGACAGGCAACTGTAACATCGTTACAAATTATGACAAGTAACTTTAATTTCGATACTTATTATGGCAGGTAACTGTAACTTCGTTACTAATTATGACAAGTCCCTGTAATTTCGATACAAATTATGGCAGGTAACTGTAACTTCGATACTAATTATGACAGGTAACAGTAACTTCGATACTAATTATGACAGGAAACTGTAACTTCGTTACTAATTCTGAGAAGTAACTGTAATTTCGATACAAATTATGACAGGTAACTGTAACTTCGTTACTAATTATGACAAGTAACTGTAATTTCGATACAAATTATGGCAGGTAACTGTAACTTCGATACCAATTATGACAGGTAACACTATCTTCGATACTAATTATGACAATTAATTATAACTTCGGTACAAATTATGATAGGTAACTGTAACTTCGATACTAATTATGACAAGAAACTCTAACTTCGTTACTAATTATGACAAGTAACTGTAATTTTGATAAAAAATTATGGTAGGTAACTGTTACTTCAATACTAATTATGACAGGTAACAGTAACTTCGATACTAATTATGACAGGTAACTGTAACTTCGTTACTAATTATGACAAGTTACTTTAATTTCGATACTTATTATGGCAGGTAACTGTAACTTCGTTACTAATTATGACAAGTCCCTGTAATTTCGATACAAATTATGGCAGGTAACTGTAATTTCGATACTAATTATGACAGGTAACAGTAACTTCGATACTAATTATGACAGGAAACTGTAACTTCGTTACTAATTATGACAATTAACTGTAATTTCGATACAAATTATGACAGGTAACTGTAACTTCGTTACTAATTATGACAAGTAACTGTAATTTCGATACAAATTATGGCAGGTAACAGTAACTTCCATACTAATTAGACAGGAACGTAACTTCGATACTAATTATGACAGGAAACTCTACCTTCGTTACTAATTATGACAAGTAACTGTAATTTTGATAAAAAATTATGGTAGGTAACTGTAACTTCAATACTAATTATGACAGGTAACAGTAACTTCGATACTAATTATAAAGGTAACTGTAACTTCGTTACTAATTATGACAAGTAACTTTAATTTCGATACCAATTATGGCAGGTAACTGTAACTTCGTTACTAATTATGACAAGTCCCTGTAATTTCGATACAAATTATGGCAGGTAACTGTAAATTCGATACTAATTATGACAAGTAAATGTAACTTCGATATTAATTATGACAGGTAACTGTAACTTCGTTACTAATTATGACAAGTAACTGTAATTTCGATATAAATTTTGGCAGGTAACTGTAACTTCGATACTAATTATGACAAGTAGCTATAACTTCGATACTAATTATGACAAGTAACTGTAATTTTGATAAAAAATTATGGTAGGTAACTGTAACTTCAATACTAATTATGACAGGTAACAGTAACGTCGATACTAATTATGACAAGTAACAGTACCTTCGATGCTAATTATGACAGGTAAATGTAACTTCGATACTAATTGTGACAAGGAACTGGAATTTCGATACAAATTATGGCAGGTAACTGTAACTTCGTTACTAATTATGACAAGTAACTGTAATTTCGATACAAATTTTGGCAGGTAACTGTAACTTCGATACTAATTATGACAAGACCCTGTAATTTCGGTACAAATTATGGCTGGAAACTGTAACTTCCATACTAATTATGACAGTTAACAGTTACTTCGATACTAATTATGACAGGAAACTGTAACTTCGTTACTAATTATGACAAGTAACTGTAATTTCGATACAAATTATGACAGGTAACTGTAACTTCGTTACTAATTATGACAAGTAACAGTACCTTCGATGCTAATTATGACAGGTAACTGTAACTTCGATACTAATTATGACAAGGAACTGTAATTCCGATACAAATTATGGCAGGTAACTGTAACTTCGTTACTAATTATGACAAGTAACTGTATTTTCGATACAAATTTTGGCAGGTAACTGTAACTTCGATACTAATTATGACAGGTAACAGTAACTTCGATACTTATTATGACAAGTAACTGTAACTTCGATACTAATTATGACAGGTAACTGTAACTTCGTTACTAATTATGACAAGTAACTGTAATTTTGATACAAATTAAGGCACGTAACTGTAACTTCGATACTAATTATGACAGGTAACGGTAACTTCGTTACTTATTATGACAAGTAACTATAACTTCGATACAAATTATGACAGGTAACTGTAACTTCGATACTAATTATGACAAGAAACTATAACTTCGTTACTAATTATGACAAGTAACTGCAATTTTGATTTAAAAAAATTGGTAGGTAACTGTAAATTCAATACTAATTATGACAGATAACAGTAACTTCGATACTAATTAGGACAAGTAACTATAACTTCGATGCAAATTATGACAGGTAACTGTAACTTCGTTACTAATTATGACAAGTAACTGTAATTTCGATACAAATTATGGCAGGTAACTGTAACTTCTATACTAATTATGACAGGTAACAGTCACTTCGATACTATTTATGACAAGTAACTATAACTTCGATACAAATTATGGCAGGTAACTGTAACTTCGTTATTAATTATGACAAGTAACTGTAATTTCGATACATATTATGGCAGGTAAGAGTACCTTCGATACTAATTATGACTGGTAACTGTAACATCGATACTAATTATGACAAGGAACTGTAATTTCGATACAAATTATGGCAGGTAACTGTAACTTCGATACTAAATATGACAGGTAACAGTAACCTCGATACTAATTATGTCAAGTAAATATAACTTCGATACAAATTATGACAGGTAACTGTAACTTCGATACTAATTATGACAAGAAACTCTACCTTCGTTACTAATTATGACAAGTAACTGTAATTTTGATAAAAATTATGGTAGGTAACTGTAACTTCAATACTAATTATGACAGGTAACAGTAACTTCGATACTATTTATGACAAGTAACTGTAACCTCGACAATAATTATGACAGGTAACTGTAACTTCGTTACTAATTATGACAAGTAACTGTAATTTCGATACAAATTATGGCAGGTAACTGTAACTTCGATACTAATTATGACAGGTAACAGTAACGTCGATACTAATTATGACAAGTAACAGTACCTTCGACGCTAATTATGAAAGGTAACTGTAACTTCGATACTAATTATGACAAGGAACTGTAATTTCGATACAAATTATGGCAGGTAACTGTAACTTCGTTACTAATTCTGACAAGTAACTGTAATTTCGATACAAATTTTGGCAGGTAACTTTAACTTCGATACTAATTATGACAGGTAACAGTAACTTCGATACTAATTATGACAAGTAACTGTAACTTCGATACTAATTATGACAGGTAACTGTAACTTCGTTACTAATTATGACAAGTAACTGTAATTTTGATACAAATTAAGGGAGGTAACTGTAACTTCGATACTAATTATGACAGGTAACAGTAACTTCGTTACTAATTATGACAAGTAACTATAACTTCGATACAAATTATGACAGGTAACTGTAACTTCGATACTAATTATGACAAGAAACTATAACTTCGTTACTAATTATGACAAGTACCTGTAATTTTGATTTAAAACAAATTGGTAGGTAACTGTAAATTCAATACTAATTATGACAGGTAACAATAACTTCGATACTAATTATGACAAGTAACTATAACTTCGATGCAAATTATGACAGGTAACTGTAACTTCGTTACTAATTATGATAAGTAACTGTAATTTCGATACTAATTATGAGTAGTAACTGTAACTTCGATACTAATTATGACAGGTAACTGTAACTTCGATACTAATTATGACAAGAAACTATAACTTCGTTACTAATTATGACAAGTACCTGTAATTTTGATTTTAAAAAAATTGGCAGGTAACTGTAACTTCGATACTAATTATGACAGGTAACAGTAACTTCGATACTAATTATGACAAGTAACTATAACTTCGATACAAATTATGACAGTTAACTGTAACTTCGATACTAATTATGACAAGAAACTCTATCTTCGTTACTAATTATGACAAGTAACTGTAATTTTGATAAAAAATTATGGTAGATAACTGTAACTTCAATACTAATTATGACAGGTAACAGTAACGTCGATACTTATTATGACAAGTAACAATACCACCGATGCTAATTATGAAAGGTAACTGTAACTTCGATACTAATTATGACAAGGAACTGTAATTTCGATACAAATTATGGCAGGTAACAGTAACTTCGATACTAATTATGACAGGAAACGGTAACTTCGATACTAATTATAACAAGTAATTGTAACTTCGATACTAATTATGACAAGTAACTGTAACTTCGATACTAATTATGACAGGTAACTTTAACTTCGTTACTAATTATGACAAGTAATTGTAATTTCGTTACAAATTATAGCAGGTAATTGTAATTTCGATACTAATTATGACAGGTAACAGTAAATTCGATACTAATTATGACAAGTAACAGTAACTTCGATACTAATTATGACAAGTAACTGTAACTTCGATACTTATTATGACAGGTAACTGTAACTTCGTTACTAATTATGACATGTAACTGTAATTTCTATACAAATTTTGGCAGGTAACTGTAACTTCTGTACTAATTATGACAGGTAACAGTAACTTCGATACTAATTATGACATGTAACTGTAACTTCGATACTAATTATGACAGGCAACTGTAACTTCGTTACTAATTATGACAAGTAACTTTAATTTCGATACTTATTATGGCAGGTAACTGTAACTTCGTTACTAATTATGACAAGTCCCTGTAATTTCGATACAAATTATGGCAGGTTACTGTAACTTCGATACTAATTATGACAGGTAAGAGTAACTTCGATACTAATTATGACAGGAAACTGTAACTTCGTTACTAATTCTGACAAGTAACTGTAATTTCGATACAAATTATGACAGGTAACTGTAACTTCGTTACTAATTATGACAAGTAACTGTAATTTCGATACAAATTATGGCAGGTAACAGTACCTTCGATACTAATTATGACACGTAACAGTAACTTCGATACTAATTATGACAAGTAACTATAACTTCGATACAAATTATGACAGGTAACTGTAACTTCGATACTAATTATGACAAGAAACTCTACCTTCGTTACTAATTATGACAAGTAACTGTAATTTTGATTAAAATTATGGTAGGTAACTGTAACTTCAATACTAATTATGACAGGTAACAGCAACTTCGATACTAATTATGACATTTAACTATAACTTCGATACAAATTATGGCAGGTAAATGTAACTTCGTTACTAACTATGACAAGTCCCTGTAATTCCGATATAAATTATGGCAGGTAACTGTAACTTCGATACTAATTATGACAAGTAACTGTAACTTCGATACTAATTATGACAGGTAACTGTAACTTCCTTAATAATTATGACAAGTAACTGTAGTTTCGATAGAAATTTTAGCAGGTAACTGTAACTTCGATGGTAATTATGACAGGTAAGAGTTACTTCGATACTAATTATGACATTTAACTATAACTTCGATACAAATTATGACAGGTAACTGTAACTTCGATACTAATTATGACAAGAAACTCTAACTTCGTTACTAATTACGACAAGTAACTGTAACTTCGATACAAATTATGGCAGGTAACAGTACCTTCGATACTAATTATGACACGTAACAGTAACTTCGATACTAATTATGACAAGTAACTATAACTTCGATACAAATTATGACAGGTAACTGTAACTTCGATACTAATTATGACAAGAAACTCTACCTTCGTTACTAATTATGACAAGTAACTGTAATTTTGATTAAAATTATGGTAGGTAACTGTAACTTCAATACTAATTATGACAGGTAACAGTAACTTCGATACTAATTATGACATTTAACTATAACTTCGATACAAATTATGGCAGGTAACTGTAACTTCGTTACTAATTATGACAAGTAACTGTAATTTCGATACAAATTTTGGCAGGTAACTGTAACTTCGATACTAATTATGACAAGTCCCTGTAATTTCGATACAAATTATGGCAGGTAACTGTAACTTCCATAGTAATTATGACAGAAACAGGAACTTCGATACTAATTATGCCTGGAAACTGTAACTTCGATACTAATTATGACAAGTAATTGTAACTTCGATACTAATTATGACAAGTAACTGTTACTTCGATACTAATTATTACAGGTAACTGTAACATCGTTACTAATTATGACAAGTAACTGTAATTTCGTTACAAATTATAGCAGGTAATTGTAATTTCGATACTAATTATGACAGGTAACAGTAACTTCGATACTTATTATGACAAGTAACAGTAACTTCGATACTAATTATGACAAGTAACTGTAACTTCGATAATAATTATGACAGATAACTGTAACTTCATTACTAACTATGACAAGTAACTGTAATTTCTATACAAATTTTGGCAGGTAACTGTAACTTCTGTACTAATTATGACAGGTAACAGTTACTTCGATACTAATTATGACATGTAACTGTAACTTCGATACTAATTATGACAGGCAACTGTAACTTCGTTACTAATTATGACAAGTAACTTTAATTTCGATACTTATTATGGCAGGTAATTGTAACTTCGTTACTAATTATGACAAGTCCCTGTAATTTCGATACAAATTATGGCAGGTTACTGTAACTTCGATACTAATTATGACAGGTAACAGTAACTTCGATAATAATTATGACAGGAAACTGTAACTTCGTTACTAATTCTGACAAGTAACTGTAATTTCGATACAAATTATGACAGGTAACTGTAACTTCGTTACTAATTATGACAAGTAACTGTAATATCGATACAAATTATGGCAGGTAACAGTTCCTTCGATACTAATTATGACTGGTAAATGTAACTTCGATATTAATTATGACAAGGGACTGTAATTTCGATACAAATTCTGGCAGGTAACTGTAACTTCGATACTAATTATGACAGGTAACAGTAACTTCGATACTAATTATGACAAGTAACTATAACTTCGATACAAATTATGACAGGTAACTGTAACTTCAATACTAATTATGACAGGTAACAGTAACTTCGATACTAATTATGACAAGAAACTATAACTTCGTTACTAATTATGACAAGTACCTGTAATTTTGATTTTAAAAAAATTGGCAGGTAACTGTAACTTCGATACTAATTATGACAGGTAACAGTAACTTCGATACTAATTATGACAAGTAACTATAACTTCGATACAAATTATGACAGTTAACTGTAACTTCGATACTAATTATGACAAGAAACTCTATCTTCGTTACTAATTATGACAAGTAACTGTAATTTTGATAAAAAATTATGGTAGATAACTGTAACTTCAATACTAATTATGACAGGTAACAGTAACGTCGATATTTATTATGACAAGTAACAATACCACCGATGCTAATTATGAAAGGTAACTGTAACTTCGATATTAATTATGACAAGGAACTGTAATTTCGATACAAATTATGGCAGGTAACAGTAACTTCGATACTAATTATGACAGGAAACGGTAACTTCGATACTAATTATAACAAGTAATTGTAACTTCGATACTAATTATGACAAGTAACTGTAACTTCGATACTAATTATGACAGGTAACTTTAACTTCGTTACTAATTATGACAAGTAATTGTAATTTCGTTACAAATTATAGCAGGTAATTGTAATTTCGATACTAATTATGACAGGTAACAGTAAATTCGATACTAATTATGACAAGTAACAGTAACTTCGATACTAATTATGACAAGTAACTGTAACTTCGATACTAATTATGACAGGTAACTGTAACTTCGTTACTAATTATGACATGTAACTGTAATTTCTATACAAATTTTGGCAGGTAACTGTAACTTCTGTACTAATTATGACAGGTAACAGTAATTTCGATACTAATTATGACATGTAACTGTAACTTCGATACTAATTATGACAGGCAACTGTAACTTCGTTACTAATTATGACAAGTAACTTTAATTTCGATACTTATTATGGCAGGTAACTGTAACTTCGTTACTAATTATGACAAGTCCCTGTAATTTCGATACAAATTAGGGCAGGTTACTGTAACTTCGATACTAATTATGACAGGTAAGAGTAACTTCGATACTAATTATGACAGGAAACTGTAACTTCGTTACTAATTCTGACAAGTAAATGTAATTTCGATACAAATTATGACAGGTAACTGTAACTTCGTTACTAATTATGACAAGTAACTGTAATTTCGATACAAATTATGGCAGGTAACAGTACCTTCGATACTAATTATGACACATAACAGTAACTTCGATACTAATTATGACAAGTAACTATAACTTCGATACAAATTATGACAGGTAACTGTAACTTCGATACTAATTATGACAAGAAACTCAACCTTCGTTACTAATTATGACAAGTAACTGTAATTTTGATTAAAATTATGGTAGGTAACTGTAACTTCAATACTAATTATGACAGGTAACAGTAACTTCGATACTAATTATGACATTTAACTATAACTTCGATACAAATTATGGCAGGTAAATGTAACTTCGTTACTAATTATGACAAGTCCCTGTAATTCCGATATAAATTATGGCAGGTAACTGTAACTTCGATACTAATTATGACAAGTAACTGTAACTTCGATACTAATTATGACAGGTAACTGTAACTTCCTTAATAATTATGACAAGTAACTGTAGTTTCGATAGAAATTTTAGCAGGTAACTGTAACTTCGATGGTAATTATGACAGGTAAGAGTTACTTCGATACTAATTATGACATTTAACTATAACTTCGATACAAATTATGACAGGTAACTGTAACTTCGATACTAATTATGACAAGAAACTCTAACTTCGTTACTAATTACGACGAGTAACTGTAATTTTGATAAAAAATTATGGTAGGTAACTGTAACTTCAATACTAATTATGACAGGTAAGAGTAACTTCGATACTAATTATGACAGGGAACTGTCACTTCGATACTATTTATGACAAGTAACTATAACTTCGATACAAATTATGGCAGGTAACTGTAACTTCGTTACTAATTATGACAAGTAACTGTAATTTCGATACATATTATGGCAGGTAAGAGTACCTTCGATACTAATTATGACTGGTAACTGTAACATCGATACTAATTATGACAAGGAACTGTAATTTCGATACAAATTATGGCAGGTAACTGTAACTTCGATACTAAATATGACAGGTAACAGTAACCTCGATACTAATTATGTCAAGTAAATATAACTTCGATACAAATTATGACAGGTAACTGTAACTTCGATACTAATTATGACAAGAAACTCTACCTTCGTTACTAATTATGACAAGTAACTGTAATTTTCATAAAAATTATGGTAGGTAACTGTAACTTCAATACTAATTATGACAGGTAACAGTAACTTCGATACTATTTATGACAAGTAACTGTAACCTCGACAATAATTATGACAGGTAACTGTAACTTCGTTACTAATTATGACAAGTAACTGTAATTTCGATACAAATTATGGCAGGTAACTGTAACTTCGATACTAATTATGACAGGTAACAGTAACGTCGATACTAATTATCACAAGTAACAGTACCTTCGACGCTAATTATGAAAGGTAACTGTAACTTCGATACTAATTATGACAAGGAACTGTAATTTCGATACAAGTCATGGCAGGTAACTGTAACTTCGTTACTAATTATGACAAGTAACTGTAATTTCGATACAAATTTTGGCAGGTAACAGTAACTTCCATACTAATTATGACAAGACCCTGTAATTTCGGTACAAATTATGGCAGGTAACTGTAACTTCCATACTAATTATGACAGGTAACAGTAACGTCGATACTAATTATGACAGGAAACTGTAACTTCGTTACTAATTATGGCAGTTAAGTGTAATTTCGATACAAATTATGACAGGTAACTGTAACTTCGTAACTAATTATGACAAGTAACAGTACCTTCGATGCTAATTATGACAGGTAACTGTAACTTCGATACTAATTATGACAAGGAACTGTAATTTCGATACAAATTATGGCAGGTAACTGTAACTTCGTTACTAATTCTGACAAGTAACTGTAATTTCGATACAAATTTTGGCAGGTAACTGTAACTTCGATACTAATTATGACAGGTAACAGTAACTTCGATACTAATTATGACAAGTAACTGTAACTTCGATACTAATTATGACAGGTAACTGTAACTTCGTTACTAATTATGACAAGTAACTGTAATTTTGATACAAATTAAGGGAGGTAACTGTAACTTCGATACTAATTATGACAGGTAACAGTAACTTCGTTACTAATTATGACAAGTAACTATAACTTCGATACAAATTATGACGGGTAACTGTAACTTCGATACTAATTATGACAAGAAACTATAACTTCGTTACTAATTATGACAGGTAACAGTAACTTCGATACTAATTATGACAAGTAACTATAACTTCGATACAAATAATGACAGTTAACTGTAACTTCGATACTAATTATGACAAGAAACTCTATCTTCGTTACTAATTATGACAAGTAACTGTAATTTTGATAAAAAATTATGGTAGATAACTGTAACTTCAATACTAATTATGACAGGTAACAGTAACGTCGATACTTATTATGACAAGTAACAATACCACCGATGTTAATTATGAAAGGTAACTGTAACTTCGATACTAATTATGACAAGGAACTGTAATTTCGATACAAATTATGGCAGGTAACAGTAACTTCGATACTAATTATGACAGGAAACGGTAACTTCGATACTAATTATAACAAGTAATTGTAACTTCGATACTAATTATGACAAGTAACTGTAACTTCGATACTAATTATGACAGGTAACTTTAACTTCGTTACTAATTATGACAAGTAATTGTAATTTCGTTACAAATTATAGCAGGTAATTGTAATTTCGATACTAATTATGACAGGTAACAGTAAATTCGATACTAATTATGACAAGTAACAGTAACTTCGATACTAATTATGACAAGTAACTGTAACTTCGATACTTATTATGACAGGTAACTGTAACTTCGTTACTAATTATGACATGTAACTGTAATTTCTATACAAATTTTGGCAGGTAACTGTAACTTCTGTACTAATTATGACAGGTAACAGTAACTTCGATACTAATTATGACATGTAACTGTAACTTCGATACTAATTATGACAGGCAACTGTAACTTCGTTACTAATTATGACAAGTAACTTTAATTTCGATACTTATTATGGCAGGTAACTGTAACTTCGTTACTAATTATGACAAGTCCCTGTAATTTCGATACAAATTATGGCAGGTTACTGTAACTTCGATACTAATTATGACAGGTAAGAGTAACTTCGATACTAATTATGACAGGAAACTGTAACTTCGTTACTAATTCTGACAAGTAACTGTAATTTCGATACAAATTATGACAGGTACCTGTAACTTCGTTACTAATTATGACAAGTAACTGTAATTTCGATACAAATTATGGCAGGTAACAGTACCTTCGATACTAATTATGACACGTAACAGTAACTTCGATACTAATTATGACAAGTAACTATAACTTCGATACAAATTATGACAGGTAACTGTAACTTCGATACTAATTATGACAAGAAACTCTACCTTCGTTACTAATTATGACAAGTAACAGTAATTTTGATTAAAATTATGGTAGGTAACTGTAACTTCAATACTAATTATGACAGGTAACAGTAACTTCGATACTAATTATGACATTTAACTATAACTTCGATACAAATTATGGCAGGTAAATGTAACTTCGTTACTAATTATGACAAGTCCCTGTAATTCCGATATAAATTAAGGCAGGTAACTGTAACTTCGATACTAATTATGACAAGTAACTGTAACTTCGATACTAATTATGACAGGTAACTGTAACTTCCTTAATAATTATGACAAGTAACTGTAGTTTCGATAGAAATTTTAGCAGGTAACTGTAACTTCGATGGTAATTATGACAGGTAAGAGTTACTTCGATACTAATTATGACATTTAACTATAACTTCGATACAAATTATGACAGGTAACTGTAACTTCGATACTAATTATGACAAGAAACTCTAACTTCGTTACTAATTACGACAAGTAACTGTAATTTCGATACAAATTATGGCAGGTAACAGTACCTTCGATACTAATTATGACACGTAACAGTAACTTCGATACTAATTATGACAAGTAACTATAACTTCGATACAAATTATGACAGGTAACTGTAACTTCGATACTAATTATGACAAGAAACTCTACCTTCGTTACTAATTATGACAAGTAACTGTAATTTTGATTAAAATTATGGTAGGTAACTGTAACTTCAATACTAATTATGACAGGTAACAGTAACTTCGATACTAATTATGACATTTAACTATAACTTCGATACAAATTATGGCAGGTAACTGTATCTTCGTTACTAATTATGACAAGTAACTGTAATTTCGATACAAATTTTGGCAGGTAACTGTAACTTCGATACTAATTATGACAAGTCCCTGTAATTTCGATACAAATTATGGCAGGTAACTGTAACTTCCATATTAATTATGACAGAAACAGGAACTTCGATACTAATTATGCCTGGAAACTGTAACTTCGATACTAATTATGACAAGTAATTGTAACTTCGATACTAATTATGACAAGTAACTGTTACTTCGATACTAATTATTACAGGTAACTGTAACTTCGTTACTAATTATGACAAGTAACTGTAATTTCGTTACAAATTATAGCAGGTAATTGTAATTTCGATACTAATTATGACAGGTAACAGTAACTTCGATACTTATTATGACAAGTAACAGTAACTTCGATACTAATTATGACAAGTAACTGTAACTTCGATAATAATTATGACAGATAACTGTAACTTCGTTACTAATTATGACAAGTAACTGTAATTTCTATACAAATTTTGGCAGGTAACTGTAACTTCTGTACTAATTATGACAGGTAACAGTTACTTCGATACTAATTATGACATGTAACTGTAACTTCGATACTAATTATGACAGGCAACTGTAACTTCGTTACTAATTATGACAAGTAACTTTAATTTCGATACTTATTATGGCAGGTAATTGTAACTTCGTTACTAATTATGACAAGTCCCTGTAATTTCGATACAAATTATGGCAGGTTACTGTAACTTCGATACTAATTATGACAGGTAACAGTAACTTCGATAATAATTATGACAGGAAACTGTAACTTCGTTACTAATTCTGACAAGTAACTGTAATTTCGATACAAATTATGACAGGTAACTGTAACTTCGTTACTAATTATGACAAGTAACTGTAATATCGATACAAATTATGGCAGGTAACAGTTCCTTCGATACTAATTATGACTGGTAAATGTAACTTCGATATTAATTATGACAAGGGACTGTAATTTCGATACAAATTCTGGCAGGTAACTGTAACTTCGATACTAATTATGACAGGTAACAGTAACTTCGATACTAATTATGACAAGTAACTATAACTTCGATACAAATTATGACAGGTAACTGTAACTTCAATACTAATTATGACAGGTAACAGTAACTTCGATACTATTTATGACAAGTAACTGTAACCTCGACAATAATTATGACAGGTAACTGTAACTTCGTTACTAATTATGACACGTAACTGTAATTTCGATACAAATTATGGCAGGTAACTGTAACTTCGATACTAATTATGACAGGAAACAGTAACTTCGATACTAATTATGACATTTAACTATAACTTCGATACAAATTATGGCAGGAAAATGTAACTTCGTTACTAATTATGACAAGTCCCTGTAATTTCGATATAAATTATGGCAGGTAACTGTAACTTCGATACTAATTATGACAAGTAACTGTAACTTCGATACTAATTATGACAGGTAACTGTAACTTCGTTACTAATTATGACAAGTAACTGTAGTTTCGATAGAAATTTTAGCAGGTAACTGTAACTTCGATGCTAATTATGACAGGTAAGAGTTTCTTCGATACTAATTATGACATTTAACTATAACTTCGATACAAATTATGACAGGTAACTGTAACTTCGATACTAATTATGACAAGAAACTTTAACTTCGTTACTAATTACGACAAGTAACTGTAATTTTGATAAAAAATTATGGTAGGTAACTGTAACTTCAATACTAATTATGACAGGTAACAGTAACTTCGATACTATTTATGACAAGTAACTGTAACCTCGACAATAATTATGACAGGTAACTGTAACTTCGTTACTAATTATGACAAGTAACTGTAATTTCGATACAAATTATGGCAGGTAACTGTAACTTCGATACTAATTATGACAGGTAACAGTAACTTCGATACTAATTATGACATTTAACTATAACTTCGATACAAATTATGGCAGGTAAATGTAACTTCGTTACTAATTATGACAAGTCCCTGTAATTTCGATATAAATTATGGCAGGTAACTGAAACTTCGATACTAATTATGACAAGTAACTGTAACTTCGATACTAATTATGACAGGTAACTGTAACTTCGTTACTAATTATGACAAGTAACTGTAGTTTCGATAGAAATTTTAGCAGGTAACTGTAACTTCGATGCTAATTATGACAGGTAAGAGTTTCTTCGATACTAATTATGACATTTAACTATAACTTCGATACAAATTATGACAGGTAACTGTAACTTCGATACTAATTATGACAAGAAACTCTAACTTCGTTACTAATTACGACAAGTAACTGTAATTTTGATAAAAAATTATGGTAGGTAACTGTAACTTCAATACTAATTATGACAGGTAACAGTAACTTCGATACTAATTATGACAAGTCCCTGTAATTTCGATACAAATTATGGCAGGTAACTGTAACTTCCATAATAATTATGACAGGTAACAGTATCTTCGATACTAATTATGACAGGAAACTGTAACTTCGTTACTAATTATGACAAGTAACTGTAATATCGATACAATTTATGACAGATAACTGTAACTTAGTTACTAATTATGACAAGTAACAGTACCTTCGATGCTAATTATGACAGGTAACTGTAACTTCGATACTAATTATGACAAGGAACTGTAATTTCGATACAAATTATGGCAGGTACTGTAACTTCGTTACTACTTATGACAAGTAACTGTAATTTCGATACAAATTTTGGCAGGTAACTGTAACTTCGATACTAATTATGACTGGTAGCAGTAACTTCGATACTATTTAGGACAAGTTACTGTAACTTCGATACTAATTATGACAGGTAACTGTAACTACGATACTTATTATGACAAGTAACTGTAATTTCGATAAAAATTATGACAGGTAACAGTAACTTCGATAATAATTATGACAAGTAACTGGAACTTTGTTACTAATTATGACAAGTAACTGTAATTTCGATATAAATTAAGGCAGGTGACTGTAACTTCGATACTAATTATGACAGGTAACAGTAACTTCGATACTAATTATGACAGGTATCAGTAACTTCGATTCTAATTATGTTAAGTAACTGTAACTCCGATACTAATTGTGACAGGTAACTGTAACTTCGTTACTAATTAAGACAAGTAACTGTAATTTCGATACAAATTATGGCAGGTAACTGTAACTTCGATACTAATTATGACAAGGAACTGTAATTTCGATACAAATTATGGCAGGTGACTGTAACTTCGATACTAATTATGACAGGTAACAGTAACTTCGATACTAATTATGACAGGTATCAGTAACTTCGATTCTAATTATGACAAGTAACTATAACTTCGATACTAATTATGATAAGTAACTGTAACTTCGTTACTAATTATGACAAGTAACTGTAATTTCGATACAAATTATGGCAGGTAACTGTAACTTCGATACTAATTATGACAGGTAACTGTAACTTCGATACTAATTATGACAAGAAACTCTAACTTCGTTACTAATTACGACAAGTAACTGTAATTTTGATAAAAAATTATGGTAGGTAACTGTAACTTCAATACTAATTATGACAGGTAAGAGTAACTTCGATACTAATTATGACAGGGAACTGTCACTTCGTTACTAATTATGACAAGTAACTTAAATTTCAATACTAATTATGGTAGGTAACTGTAACTTCGTTACTAATTATGACAAGTCCCTGTAATTTCGATACAAATTATGGCAGGTAACTGTAACTTCCATAATAATTATGACAGGTAACAGTATCTTCGATACTAATTATGACAGGAAACTGTAACTTCGTTACTAATTATGACAAGTAACTGTAATATCGATACAATTTATGACAGATAACTGTAACTTAGTTACTAATTATGACAAGTAACAGTACCTTCGATGCTAATTATGACAGGTAACTGTAACTTCGATACTAATTATGACAAGGAACTGTAATTTCGATACAAATTATGGCAGGTGACTGTAACTTCGATACTAATTATGACAGGTAACAGTAACTTCGATACTAATTATGACAGGTATCAGTAACTTCGATTCTAATTATGACAAGTAACTATAACTTCGATACTAATTATGATAAGTAACTGTAACTTCGTTACTAATTATGACAAGTAACTGTAATTTCGATACAAATTATGGCAGGTAACTGTAACTTCGATACTAATTATGACAGGTAACAGTAACATCGATACTAATTATGACAAGTAACTATAACTTCGATACAAATTATGACAGGTAACTGTAACTTCGATACTAATTATGACAAGAAACTCTAACTTCGTTACTAATTATGACAAGTAAATGTAATTTTGATAAAAAATTATGGTAGGTAACTGTAACTTCAATACTAATTATGACAGGTAACAGTAACGCCGATACTAATTATGACAAGTAACAGTACCTTCGATGCTAATTATGACAGGTAACTGTAACTTCGATACTAATTATGACAAGGAACTGTAATTTCGATACAAATTATGGCAGGTAACTGTAACTTCGTTACTAATTAAGACAAGTAACTGTAATTTCGAAACAAATTTTGGCAGGTAACTGTAACTTCGATACTAATTATGACAAGACCCTGTAATTTCGATACAAACTATGGCAGGTAACTGTAACTTCCATACTAATTATGACAGGTAACAGTAACTTCGATACTAATTATGACAGGAAACTGTAACTTCGTTACTAATTATGACAAGTAACTGTTATTTCGATACAAATTATGACAGGTAACTGTAACTTCGTTACTAATTATGACAAGTAACAGTACCTTCGATGCTAATTATGACAGGTAACTGTAACTTCGATACTAATTATGACAAGGAACGGTAATTTCGATACAAATTATGGCAGGTAACTGTAACTTCGTTACTAATTATGACAAGTAACTGTAATTTCGATACAAATTTTGGCAGGTAACTGTAACTTCGATACTAATTATGACAGGTAACAGTAACTTCGATACTAATTATGACAAGTAACTGTAACTTCGATACTAATTATGACAGGTAACTGTAACTTCGTTACTAATTATGACAAGTAACTGTAATTTTGATACAAATTAAGGCAGGTAACTGTAACTTCGATACTAATTATGACAGGTAACAGTAACTTCGTTACTAATTATGACAAGTAACTATAACTTCGATACAAATTATGACAGGTAACTGTAACTTCGTTACTAATTATGACAAGAAACTATAACTTCGTTACTAATTATGACAAGTAACTGTAATTTTGATTTAAAAAAATGGTAGGTAACTGTAAATTCAATACTAATTATGACAGGTAACAGTAACTTCGATACTAATTATGATAAGTAACTATAACTTCGATGCAAATTATGACAGGTAACTGTAACTTCGTTACTAATTATGACAAGTAACTGTAATTTCGATACAAATTATGGCAGGTAACTCTAACTTCGATACTTATTATGACAGGTAACAGTAACATCGATACTAATTATGACAAGTAACTATAACTTCGATACAAATTATGACAGGAAACTTCGATACTAATTATGACAAGAAACTCTATCTTCGTTACTAATTATGACAAGTAACTGTAATTTGGTAAAAAATTATGGTAGATAACGGTAACTTCAATACTAATTATGACAGGTAACAGTATCGTCGATACTAATTATGACAAGTAACAATACCTTCGATGCCAATTATGACAGGTAACTGTAACTTCGATACTAATTATGACAAGGAACTGTAATTTCGATACAAATTATGGCAGGTAACTGTAACTTCGTTACTAATTATGACAAGTAACTGTAATTTCGATACAAATTTTGGCAGGTAACTGTAACTTCGATACTAATTATGACAAGTCCCTGTAATTTCGATACAAATTATGGCAGGTAACTGTAACTTCCATACTAATTATGACAGAAACAGGAACTTCGATACTAATTATGCCTGGAAGCTGTGCTTCGATACTAATTATGACAAGTAATTGTAACTTCGATACTAATTATGAACAGTAACTGTTACTTCGATACTAATTATTACAGGTAACTGTAACTTCGTTACTAATTATGACAAGTAACTGTAATTTCGTTACAAATTATAGCAGGTAATTGTAATTTCGATACTAATTATGACAGGTAACAGTAACTTCGATACTTATTATGACAAGTAACAGTAACTTCGATACTAATTATGACAAGTAACTGTAACTTCGATAATAATTATGACAGATAACTGTAACTTCGTTACTAATTATGACAAGTAACTGTAATTTCTATACAAATTTTGGCAGGTAACTGTAACTTCTGTACTAATTATGACAGGTAACAGTTACTTCGATACTAATTATGACATGTAACTGTAACTTCGATACTAATTATGACAGGCAACTGTAACTTCGTTACTAATTATGACAAGTAACTTTAATTTCGATACTTATTATGGCAGGTAATTGTAACTTCGTTACTAATTATGACAAGTCCCTGTAATTTCGATACAAATTATGGCAGGTTACTGTAACTTCGATACTAATTATGACAGGTAACAGTAACTTCGATAATAATTATGACAGGAAACTGTAACTTCGTTACTAATTCTGACAAGTAACTGTAATTTCGATACAAATTATGACAGGTAACTGTAACTTCGTTACTAATTATGACAAGTAACTGTAATATCGATACAAATTATGGCAGGTAACAGTTCCTTCGATACTAATTATGACTGGTAAATGTAACTTCGATATTAATTATGACAAGGGACTGTAATTTCGATACAAATTCTGGCAGGTAACTGTAACTTCGATACTAATTATGACAGGTAACAGTAACTTCGATACTAATTATGACAAGTAACTATAACTTCGATACAAATTATGACAGGTAACTGTAACTTCAATACTAATTATGACAGGTAACAGTAACTTCGATACTATTTATGACAAGTAACTGTAACCTCGACAATAATTATGACAGGTAACTGTAACTTCGTTACTAATTATGACAAGTAACTGTAATTTCGATACAAATTATGGCAGGTAACTGTACCTTCGATACTAATTATGACAGGTAACAGTAACTTCGATACTAATTATGACATTTAACTATAACTTCGATACAAATTATGGCAGGTAAATGTAACTTCGTTACTAATTATGACAAGTCCCTGTAATTTCGATATAAATTATGGCAGGTAACTGTAACTTCGATACTAATTATGACAAGTAACTGTAACTTCGATACTAATTATGACAGGTAACTGTAACTTCGTTACTAATTATGACAAGTAACTGTAGTTTCGATAGAAATTTTAGCAGGTAACTGTAACTTCGATGCTAATTATGACAGGTAAGAGTTTCTTCGATACTAATTATGACATTTAACTATAACTTCGATACAAATTATGACAGGTAACTGTAACTTCGATACTAATTATGACAAGAAACTTTAACTTCGTTACTAATTACGACAAGTAACTGTAATTTTGATAAAAAATTATGGTAGGTAACTGTAACTTCAATACTAATTATGACAGGTAACAGTAACTTCGATACTAATTATGACAAGTCCCTGTAATTTCGATACAAATTATGGCAGGTAACTGTAACTTCCATACTAATTATGACAGGAACAGGAACTTCGATACTAATTATGCCTGGAAACTGTAACTTCGATACTAATTATGACAAGTAATTGTAACTTCGATACTAATTATGACAAGTAACTGTAACTTCGATACTAATTATTACAGGTAACTGTAACTTCGTTACTAATTATGACAAGTAACTGTAATTTCGTTACAAATTATAGCAGGTAATTGTAATTTCGATACTTATTATGACAGGTAACAGTAACTTCGATACTTATTATGACAAGTAACAGTAACTTCGATACTAATTATGACAAGTAACTGTAACTTCGATAATAATTATGACAGATAACTGTAACTTCGTTACTAATTATGACAAGTAACTGTAATTTATATACAAATTTTGGCAGGTAACTGTAACTTCTGTACTAATTATGACAGGTAACAGTTACTTCGATACTAATTATGACATGTAACTGTAACTTCGATACTAATTATGACAGGCAACTGTAACTTCGTTACTAATTATGACAAGTAACTTTAATTTCGATACTTATTATGGCAGGTAATTGTAACTTCGTTACTAATTATGACAAGTCCCTGTAATTTCGATACAAATTATGGCAGGTTACTGTAACTTCGATACTAATTATGACAGGTAACAGTAACTTCGATAATAATTATGACAGGAAACTGTAACTTCGTTACTAATTCTGACAAGTAACTGTAATTTCGATACAAATTATGACAGGTAACTGTAACTTCGTTACTAATTATGACAAGTAACTGTAATTTCGATACAAATTATGGCAGGTAACAGTACCTTCGATACTAATTATGACTGGTAAATGTAACTTCGATATTAATTATGACAAGGGACTGTAATTTCGATACAAATTATGGCAGGTAACTGTAACTTCGATACTAATTATGACAGGTAACAGTAACTTCGATACTAATTATGACAAGTAACTATAACTTCCATACAAATTATGACAGGTAACTGTAACTTCGATACTAATTATGACAAGAAACTCTACCTTCGTTACTAATTATGACAAGTAACTGTAATTTTGATAAACATTATGGTAGGTAACTGTAAGTTCAATACTAATTATGACAGGTAACAGTAACTTCGATACTATTTATGACAAGTAACTGTAACCTCGACAATAATTATGACAGGTAACTGTAACTTCGTTACTAATTATGACAAGTAACTGTAATTTCGATACAAATTATGGCAGGTAACTGTAACTTCGATACTAATTATGACAGGTAACAGTAACTTCGATACTAATTATGACATTTAACTATAACTTCGATACAAATTATGGCAGGTAAATGTAACTTCGTTACTAATTATGACAAGTCCCTGTAATTTCGATATAAATTATGGCAGGTAACTGAAACTTCGATACTAATTATGACAAGTAACTGTAACTTCGATACTAATTATGACAGGTAACTGTAACTTCGTTACTAATTATGACAAGTAACTGTAGTTTCGATAGAAATTTTAGCAGGTAACTGTAACTTCGATGCTAATTATGACAGGTAAGAGTTTCTTCGATACTAATTATGACATTTAACTATAACTTCGATACAAATTATGACAGGTAACTGTAACTTCGATACTAATTATGACAAGAAACTCTAACTTCGTTACTAATTACGACAAGTAACTGTAATTTTGATAAAAAATTATGGTAGGTAACTGTAACTTCAATACTAATTATGACAGGTAACAGTAACTTCGATACTAATTATGACAAGTCCCTGTAATTTCGATACAAATTATGGCAGGTAACTGTAACTTCCATAATAATTATGACAGGTAACAGTATCTTCGATACTAATTATGACAGGAAACTGTAACTTCGTTACTAATTATGACAAGTAACTGTAATATCGATACAATTTATGACAGATAACTGTAACTTAGTTACTAATTATGACAAGTAACAGTACCTTCGATGCTAATTATGACAGGTAACTGTAACTTCGATACTAATTATGACAAGGAACTGTAATTTCGATACAAATTATGGCAGGTACTGTAACTTCGTTACTACTTATGACAAGTAACTGTAATTTCGATACAAATTTTGGCAGGTAACTGTAACTTCGATACTAATTATGACAGGTAGCAGTAACTTCGATACTATTTATGACAAGTTACTGTAACTTCGATACTAATTATGACAGGTAACTGTAACTACGATACTTATTATGACAAGTAACTGTAATTTCGATAAAAATTATGACAGGTAACAGTAACTTCGATAATAATTATGACAAGTAACTGGAACTTTGTTACTAATTATGACAAGTAACTGTAATTTCGATATAAATTAAGGCAGGTGACTGTAACTTCGATACTAATTATGACAGGTAACAGTAACTTCGATACTAATTATGACAGGTATCAGTAACTTCGATTCTAATTATGTTAAGTAACTGTAACTCCGATACTAATTGTGACAGGTAACTGTAACTTCGTTACTAATTAAGACAAGTAACTGTAATTTCGATACAAATTATGGCAGGTAACTGTAACTTCGATACTAATTATGACAGGTAACAGTAACTTCGATACTAATTATGACAAGCAACTATAACTTCGATACAAATTATGACAGGTAACTGTAACTTCTGTACTAATTATGACAGGTAACAGTTACTTCGATACTAATTATGACATGTAACTGTAACTTCGATACTAATTATGACAGGCAACTGTAACTTCGTTACTAATTATGACAAGTAACTTTAATTTCGATACTTATTATGGCAGGTAATTGTAACTTCGTTACTAATTATGACAAGTCCCTGTAATTTCGATACAAATTATGGCAGGTTACTGTAACTTCGATACTAATTATGACAGGTAACAGTAACTTCGATAATAATTATGACAGGAAACTGTAACTTCGTTACTAATTCTGACAAGTAACTGTAATTTCGATACAAATTATGACAGGTAACTGTAACTTCGTTACTAATTATGACAAGTAACTGTAATATCGATACAAATTATGGCAGGTAACAGTTCCTTCGATACTAATTATGACTGGTAAATGTAACTTCGATATTAATTATGACAAGGGACTGTAATTTCGATACAAATTCTGGCAGGTAACTGTAACTTCGATACTAATTATGACAGGTAACAGTAACTTCGATACTAATTATGACAAGTAACTATAACTTCGATACAAATTATGACAGGTAACTGTAACTTCAATACTAATTATGACAGGTAACAGTAACTTCGATACTATTTATGACAAGTAACTGTAACCTCGACAATAATTATGACAGGTAACTGTAACTTCGTTACTAATTATGACAAGTAACTGTAATTTCGATACAAATTATGGCAGGTAACTGTAACTTCGATACTAATTATGACAGGTAACAGTAACTTCGATACTAATTATGACATTTAACTATAACTTCGATACAAATTATGGCAGGTAAATGTAACTTCGTTACTAATTATGACAAGTCCCTGTAATTTCGATATAAATTATGGCAGGTAACTGTAACTTCGATACTAATTATGACAAGTAACTGTAACTTCGATACTAATTATGACAGGTAACTGTAACTTCGTTACTAATTATGACAAGTAACTGTAGTTTCGATAGAAATTTTAGCAGGTAACTGTAACTTCGATGCTAATTATGACAGGTAAGAGTTTCTTCGATACTAATTATGACATTTAACTATAACTTCGATACAAATTATGACAGGTAACTGTAACTTCGATACTAATTATGACAAGAAACTTTAACTTCGTTACTAATTACGACAAGTAACTGTAATTTTGATAAAAAATTATGGTAGGTAACTGTAACTTCAATACTAATTATGACAGGTAACAGTAACTTCGATACTAATTATGACAAGTCCCTGTAATTTCGATACAAATTATGGCAGGTAACTGTAACTTCCATACTAATTATGACAGGAACAGGAACTTCGATACTAATTATGCCTGGAAACTGTAACTTCGATACTAATTATGACAAGTAATTGTAACTTCGATACTAATTATGACAAGTAACTGTAACTTCGATACTAATTATTACAGGTAACTGTAACTTCGTTACTAATTATGACAAGTAACTGTAATTTCGTTACAAATTATAGCAGGTAATTGTAATTTCGATACTTATTATGACAGGTAACAGTAACTTCGATACTTATTATGACAAGTAACAGTAACTTCGATACTAATTATGACAAGTAACTGTAACTTCGATAATAATTATGACAGATAACTGTAACTTCGTTACTAATTATGACAAGTAACTGTAATTTATATACAAATTTTGGCAGGTAACTGTACCTTCTGTACTAATTATGACAGGTAACAGTTACTTCGATACTAATTATGACATGTAACTGTAACTTCGATACTAATTATGACAGGCAACTGTAACTTCGTTACTAATTATGACAAGTAACTTTAATTTCGATACTTATTATGGCAGGTAATTGTAACTTCGTTACTAATTATGACAAGTCCCTGTAATTTCGATACAAATTATGGCAGGTTACTGTAACTTCGATACTAATTATGACAGGTAACAGTAACTTCGATAATAATTATGACAGGAAACTGTAACTTCGTTACTAATTCTGACAAGTAACTGTAATTTCGATACAAATTATGACAGGTAACTGTAACTTCGTTACTAATTATGACAAGTAACTGTAATTTCGATACAAATTATGGCAGGTAACAGTACCTTCGATACTAATTATGACTGGTAAATGTAACTTCGATATTAATTATGACAAGGGACTGTAATTTCGATACAAATTATGGCAGGTAACTGTAACTTCGATACTAATTATGACAGGTAACAGTAACTTCGATACTAATTATGACAAGTAACTATAACTTCCATACAAATTATGACAGGTAACTGTAACTTCGATACTAATTATGACAAGAAACTCTACCTTCGTTACTAATTATGACAAGTAACTGTAATTTTGATAAACATTATGGTAGGTAACTGTAAGTTCAATACTAATTATGACAGGTAACAGTAACTTCGATACTATTTATGACAAGTAACTGTAACCTCGACAATAATTATGACAGGTAACTGTAACTTCGTTACTAATTATGACAAGTAACTGTAATTTCGATACAAATTATGGCAGGTAACTGTAACTTCGATACTAATTATGACAGGTAACAGTAACTTCGATACTAATTATGACATTTAACTATAACTTCGATACAAATTATGGCAGGTAAATGTAACTTCGTTACTAATTATGACAAGTCCCTGTAATTTCGATATAAATTATGGCAGGTAACTGAAACTTCGATACTAATTATGACAAGTAACTGTAACTTCGATACTAATTATGACAGGTAACTGTAACTTCGTTACTAATTATGACAAGTAACTGTAGTTTCGATAGAAATTTTAGCAGGTAACTGTAACTTCGATGCTAATTATGACAGGTAAGAGTTTCTTCGATACTAATTATGACATTTAACTATAACTTCGATACAAATTATGACAGGTAACTGTAACTTCGATACTAATTATGACAAGAAACTCTAACTTCGTTACTAATTACGACAAGTAACTGTAATTTTGATAAAAAATTATGGTAGGTAACTGTAACTTCAATACTAATTATGACAGGTAACAGTAACTTCGATACTAATTATGACAAGTCCCTGTAATTTCGATACAAATTATGGCAGGTAACTGTAACTTCCATAATAATTATGACAGGTAACAGTATCTTCGATACTAATTATGACAGGAAACTGTAACTTCGTTACTAATTATGACAAGTAACTGTAATATCGATACAATTTATGACAGATAACTGTAACTTAGTTACTAATTATGACAAGTAACAGTACCTTCGATGCTAATTATGACAGGTAACTGTAACTTCGATACTAATTATGACAAGGAACTGTAATTTCGATACAAATTATGGCAGGTACTGTAACTTCGTTACTACTTATGACAAGTAACTGTAATTTCGATACAAATTTTGGCAGGTAACTGTAACTTCGATACTAATTATGACAGGTAGCAGTAACTTCGATACTATTTATGACAAGTTACTGTAACTTCGATACTAATTATGACAGGTAACTGTAACTACGATACTTATTATGACAAGTAACTGTAATTTCGATAAAAATTATGACAGGTAACAGTAACTTCGATAATAATTATGACAAGTAACTGGAACTTTGTTACTAATTATGACAAGTAACTGTAATTTCGATATAAATTAAGGCAGGTGACTGTAACTTCGATACTAATTATGACAGGTAACAGTAACTTCGATACTAATTATGACAGGTATCAGTAACTTCGATTCTAATTATGTTAAGTAACTGTAACTCCGATACTAATTGTGACAGGTAACTGTAACTTCGTTACTAATTAAGACAAGTAACTGTAATTTCGATACAAATTATGGCAGGTAACTGTAACTTCGATACTAATTATGACAGGTAACAGTAACTTCGATACTAATTATGACAAGCAACTATAACTTCGATACAAATTATGACAGGTAACTGTAACTTCTGTACTAATTATGACAGGTAACAGTTACTTCGATACTAATTATGACATGTAACTGTAACTTCGATACTAATTATGACAGGCAACTGTAACTTCGTTACTAATTATGACAAGTAACTTTAATTTCGATACTTATTATGGCAGGTAATTGTAACTTCGTTACTAATTATGACAAGTCCCTGTAATTTCGATACAAATTATGGCAGGTTACTGTAACTTCGATACTAATTATGACAGGTAACAGTAACTTCGATAATAATTATGACAGGAAACTGTAACTTCGTTACTAATTCTGACAAGTAACTGTAATTTCGATACAAATTATGACAGGTAACTGTAACTTCGTTACTAATTATGACAAGTAACTGTAATATCGATACAAATTATGGCAGGTAACAGTTCCTTCGATACTAATTATGACTGGTAAATGTAACTTCGATATTAATTATGACAAGGGACTGTAATTTCGATACAAATTCTGGCAGGTAACTGTAACTTCGATACTAATTATGACAGGTAACAGTAACTTCGATACTAATTATGACAAGTAACTATAACTTCGATACAAATTATGACAGGTAACTGTAACTTCAATACTAATTATGACAGGTAACAGTAACTTCGATACTATTTATGACAAGTAACTGTAACCTCGACAATAATTATGACAGGTAACTGTAACTTCGTTACTAATTATGACAAGTAACTGTAATTTCGATACAAATTATGGCAGGTAACTGTAACTTCGATACTAATTATGACAGGTAACAGTAACTTCGATACTAATTATGACATTTAACTATAACTTCGATACAAATTATGGCAGGTAAATGTAACTTCGTTACTAATTATGACAAGTCCCTGTAATTTCGATATAAATTATGGCAGGTAACTGTAACTTCGATACTAATTATGACAAGTAACTGTAACTTCGATACTAATTATGACAGGTAACTGTAACTTCGTTACTAATTATGACAAGTAACTGTAGTTTCGATAGAAATTTTAGCAGGTAACTGTAACTTCGATGCTAATTATGACAGGTAAGAGTTTCTTCGATACTAATTATGACATTTAACTATAACTTCGATACAAATTATGACAGGTAACTGTAACTTCGATACTAATTATGACAAGAAACTTTAACTTCGTTACTAATTACGACAAGTAACTGTAATTTTGATAAAAAATTATGGTAGGTAACTGTAACTTCAATACTAATTATGACAGGTAACAGTAACTTCGATACTAATTATGACAAGTCCCTGTAATTTCGATACAAATTATGGCAGGTAACTGTAACTTCCATACTAATTATGACAGGAACAGGAACTTCGATACTAATTATGCCTGGAAACTGTAACTTCGATACTAATTATGACAAGTAATTGTAACTTCGATACTAATTATGACAAGTAACTGTAACTTCGATACTAATTATTACAGGTAACTGTAACTTCGTTACTAATTATGACAAGTAACTGTAATTTCGTTACAAATTATAGCAGGTAATTGTAATTTCGATACTTATTATGACAGGTAACAGTAACTTCGATACTTATTATGACAAGTAACAGTAACTTCGATACTAATTATGACAAGTAACTGTAACTTCGATAATAATTATGACAGATAACTGTAACTTCGTTACTAATTATGACAAGTAACTGTAATTTATATACAAATTTTGGCAGGTAACTGTAACTTCTGTACTAATTATGACAGGTAACAGTTACTTCGATACTAATTATGACATGTAACTGTAACTTCGATACTAATTATGACAGGCAACTGTAACTTCGTTACTAATTATGACAAGTAACTTTAATTTCGATACTTATTATGGCAGGTAATTGTAACTTCGTTACTAATTATGACAAGTCCCTGTAATTTCGATACAAATTATGGCAGGTTACTGTAACTTCGATACTAATTATGACAGGTAACAGTAACTTCGATAATAATTATGACAGGAAACTGTAACTTCGTTACTAATTCTGACAAGTAACTGTAATTTCGATACAAATTATGACAGGTAACTGTAACTTCGTTACTAATTATGACAAGTAACTGTAATTTCGATACAAATTATGGCAGGTAACAGTACCTTCGATACTAATTATGACTGGTAAATGTAACTTCGATATTAATTATGACAAGGGACTGTAATTTCGATACAAATTATGGCAGGTAACTGTAACTTCGATACTAATTATGACAGGTAACAGTAACTTCGATACTAATTATGACAAGTAACTATAACTTCGATACAAATTATGACAGGTAACTGTAACTTCGATACTAATTATGACAAGAAACTCTACCTTCGTTACTAATTATGACAAGTAACTGTAATTTTGATAAACATTATGGTAGGTAACTGTAAGTTCAATACTAATTATGACAGGTAACAGTAACTTCGATACTATTTATGACAAGTAACTGTAACCTCGACAATAATTATGACAGGTAACTGTAACTTCGTTACTAATTATGACAAGTAACTGTAATTTCGATACAAATTATGGCAGGTAACTGTAACTTCGATACTAATTATGACAGGTAACAGTAACTTCGATACTAATTATGACATTTAACTATAACTTCGATACAAATTATGGCAGGTAAATGTAACTTCGTTACTAATTATGACAAGTCCCTGTAATTTCGATATAAATTATGGCAGGTAACTGAAACTTCGATACTAATTATGACAAGTAACTGTAACTTCGATACTAATTATGACAGGTAACTGTAACTTCGTTACTAATTATGACAAGTAACTGTAGTTTCGATAGAAATTTTAGCAGGTAACTGTAACTTCGATGCTAATTATGACAGGTAAGAGTTTCTTCGATACTAATTATGACATTTAACTATAACTTCGATACAAATTATGACAGGTAACTGTAACTTCGATACTAATTATGACAAGAAACTCTAACTTCGTTACTAATTACGACAAGTAACTGTAATTTTGATAAAAAAATTATGGTAGGTAACTGTAACTTCAATACTAATTATGACAGGTAACAGTAACTTCGATACTAATTATGACAAGTCCCTGTAATTTCGATACAAATTATGGCAGGTAACTGTAACTTCCATAATAATTATGACAGGTAACAGTATCTTCGATACTAATTATGACAGGAAACTGTAACTTCGTTACTAATTATGACAAGTAACTGTAATATCGATACAATTTATGACAGATAACTGTAACTTAGTTACTAATTATGACAAGTAACAGTACCTTCGATGCTAATTATGACAGGTAACTGTAACTTCGATACTAATTATGACAAGGAACTGTAATTTCGATACAAATTATGGCAGGTACTGTAACTTCGTTACTACTTATGACAAGTAACTGTAATTTCGATACAAATTTTGGCAGGTAACTGTAACTTCGATACTAATTATGACAGGTAGCAGTAACTTCGATACTATTTATGACAAGTTACTGTAACTTCGATACTAATTATGACAGGTAACTGTAACTACGATACTTATTATGACAAGTAACTGTAATTTCGATAAAAATTATGACAGGTAACAGTAACTTCGATAATAATTATGACAAGTAACTGGAACTTTGTTACTAATTATGACAAGTAACTGTAATTTCGATATAAATTAAGGCAGGTGACTGTAACTTCGATACTAATTATGACAGGTAACAGTAACTTCGATACTAATTATGACAGGTATCAGTAACTTCGATTCTAATTATGTTATGTAACTGTAACTCCGATACTAATTGTGACAGGTAACTGTAACTTCGTTACTAATTAAGACAAGTAACTGTAATTTCGATACAAATTATGGCAGGTAACTGTAACTTCGATACTAATTATGACAGGTAACAGTAACTTCGATACTAATTATGACAAGCAACTATAACTTCGATACAAATTATGACAGGTAACTGTAACTTCGATACTAATTATGACAAGAAACTCTAACTTCGTTACTAATTATGACAAGTAAATGTAATTTTGATAAAAAATTATGGTAGGTAACTGTAACTTCAATACTAATTATGACAGGTAACAGTAACGCCGATACTAATTATGACAAGTAACAGTACCTTCGATGCTAATTATGACAGGTAACTGTAACTTCGATACTAATTATGACAAGGAACAGTAATTTCGATTGAAATTATGGCAGGTAACTGTACCTTCGTTACTAATTATGACAAGTAACTGTAATTTCGATACAAATTTTGGCAGGTAACTGTAACTTCGATACTAATTATGACAAGACCCTGTAATTTCGATACAAACTATGGCAGGCAACTGTAACTTCCATACTAATTATGACAGGTAACAGTAACTTCGATACTAATTATGACAGGAAACTGTAACTTCGTTACTAATTATGACAAGTAACTGTAATTTCGATACAAATTATGACAGGTAACTGTAACTTCGTTACTAATTATGACAAGTAACAGTACCTTCGATGCTAATTATGACAGGTAACTGTAACTTCGATACTAATTATGACAAGGAACTGTAATTTCGATACAAATTATGGCAGGTAACTGTAACTTCGTTACTAATTATGACAAATAACTGTAATTTCGATACAAATTTTGGCAGGTAACTGTAACTTCGATACTAATTATGACAGGTAACAGTAACTTCGATACTAATTATGACAAGTAACTGTAACTTCGATACTAATTATGACAGGTAACTGTAACTTCGTTACTAATTATGACAAGTAACTGTAATTTTGATACAAATTAAGGCAGGTAACTGTAACTTCGATACTAATTATGACAGGTAACCGTAACTTCGTTACTAATTATGACAAGTAACTATAACTTCGATACAAATTATGACAGGTATTTGTAACTTCGATACTAATTATGACAAGAAACTATAACTTCGTTACTAATTATGACAAGTAACTGTAATTTTGATTAAAAAAAATTGGTAGGTAACTGTAAATTCAATACTAATTATGACAGGTAACAGTAACTTCGATACTAATTATGATAAGTAACTATAACTTCGATGCAAATTATGACAGGTAACTGTAACTTCGTTACTAATTATGACAAGTAACTGTAATTTCGATACAAATTATGGCAGGTAACTCTAACTTCGATACTAATTATGACAGGTAACAGTAACATCGATACTAATTATGACAAGTAACTATAACTTCGATACAAATTATGACAGGTAACTTCGATACTAATTATGACAAGAAACTCTATCTTCGTTACTAATTATGACAAGTAACTGTAATTTTGATAAAAATTATGGTAGATAACGGTAACGTCAATACTAATTATGACAGGTAAGAGTAACGTCGATACTAATTATGACAAGTTACAATACCTTCGATGCCAATTATGACAGGTAACTGTAACTTCGATACTAATTATGACAAGGAACTGTAATTTCGATACAAATTATGGCAGGTAACTGTAACTTCGTTACTAATTATGACAAGTAACTGTAATATCGATACAAATTTTGGCAGGTAACTGTAACTTCGATACTAATTATGACAAGTCCCTGTAATTTCGATTCAAATTATGGAAGGTAACTGTAACTTACATACTAATTATGACAGGAACAGGAACTTCGATACTAATTATGCCTGGAAACTGTAACTTCGATACTAATTATGACAAGTAATTGTAACTTCGATACTAATTATGACAAGTAACTGTAACTTCGATACTAATTATTACAGGTAACTGTAACTTCGTTACTAATTATGACAAGTAACTGTAATTTCGTTACAAATTATAGCAGGTAATTGTAATTTCGATACTAATTATGACAGGTAACAGTAACTTCGATACTTATTATGACAAGTAACAGTAACTTCGATACTAATTACGACAAGTAACTCTAACTTCGATAATAATTATGCCAGATAACTGTAACTTCGTTACTAATTATGACAAGTAACTGTAATTTCTATACAAATTTTGGCAGGTAACTGTAACTTCTGTACTAATTATGACAGGTAACAGTTACTTCGATACTAATTATGACATGTAACTGTAACTTCGATACTAATTATGACAGGCAACTGTAACTTCGTTACTAATTATGACAAGTAACTTTAATTTCGATACTTATTATGGCAGGTAATTGTAACTTCGTTACTAATTATGACAAGTCCCTGTAATTTCGATACAAATTATGGCAGGTTACTGTAACTTCGTTACTAATTATGACAGGTAACAGTAACTTCGATAATATTTATGACAGCAAACTGTAACTTCGTTACTAATTCTGACAAGTAACTGTAATTTCGATACAAATTATGACAGGTAACTGTAACTTCGTTACTAATTATGACAAGTAACTGTAATTTAGATACAAATTATGGCAGGTAACAGTACCTTCGATACTAATTATGACTGGTAAATGTAACTTCGATATTAATTATGACAAGGGACTGTAATTTCATTACAAATTATGGCAGGTAACTGTAACTTCGATACTAATTATGACTGGTAACAGTAACTTCGATACTAATTATGACAAGTAACTATAACTTCGATACAAATTATGACAGGTAACTGTAACTTCGATACTAATTATGACAAGAAACTCTACCTTCGTTACTAATTATGACAAGTAACTGTAATTTTGATAAAAATTATGGTAGGTAACTGTAACTTCAATACTAATTACGACAAGTAACTGTAATTTTGATACAAATTAAGGCAGGTAACTGTAACTTCGATACAAATTATGGCAGGTAACTGTAACTTCCATACTAATTATGACAGGAACAGGAACTTCGATACTAATTATGCCTGGAAACTGTAACTTCGATACTAATTATGACAAGTAATTGTAACTTCGATACTAATTATGACAAGTAACTGTAACTTCGATACTAATTATTACAGGTAACTGTAACTTCGTTACTAATTATGACAAGTAACTGTAATTTCGTTACAAATTATAGCAGGTAACAGTAACTTCGATACTTATTATGACAAGTAACAGTAACTTCGATACTAATTATGACAAGTAACTGTAATTTCAATACAAATTATAGCAGGTAACTGTAACTTCGATACTAATTATGACAAGGAACTGTAATTTCGATACTAATTATGACAGGTAACAGTAACTTCGATACTTATTATGACAAGTAACAGTAACTTCGATACTAATTATGACAAGTAACTGTAACTTCGATAACAATTATGACAGATAACGGTAACTTCGTTACTAATTATGACAAGTAACTGTAATTTCTATACAAATTTTGGCAGGTAACTGTAACTTCTGTACTAATTATGACAGGTAACAGTTACTTCGATACTAATTATGACATGTAACTGTAACTTCGATACTAATTATGACAGGCAACTGTAACTTCGTTACTAATTATGACAAGTAACTTTAATTTCGATACTTATTATGGCAGGTAATTGTATCTACGTTACTAATTATGACAAGTCCCTGTAATTTCGATACAAATTATGGCAGGTTACTGTAACTTCGATACTAATTATGACAGGTAACAGTAACTTCGATAATAATTATGACAGGAAACTGTAACATCGTTACTAATTCTGACAAGTAACTGTAATTTCGATACAAATTATGACAGGTAACTGTAACTTCGTTACTAATTATGACAAGTAACTGTAATTTCGAAACAAATTATGGCAGGTAACAGTACCTTCGATACTAATTATGACTGGTAAATGTAACTTCGATATTAATTATTACAAGGGACTGTAATTTCGATACAAATTATGGTAGGTAACTGTAACTTCGATATTAATTATGACAGGTAACAGTAACTTCGATACTAATTATGACAAGTAACTATAACTTCGATACAAATTATGACAGGTAACTGTAACTTCGATAATAATTATGACAAGAAACTCTACCTTCGTTACTAATTATGACAAGTAACTGTAATTTTGATAAAAATTATGGTAGGTAACTGTAACTTCAATACTAATTATGACAGGTAACAGTAACTACGATACTATTTATGACAAGTAACTGTAACCTCGACAATAATTATGACAGGTAACTGTAACTTCGTTACTAATTATGACAAGTAACGGTAATTTCGATACAAATTATGGCAGGTAACTGTAACTTCGATACTATTTATGACATGTAACAGTAACTTCGATATTAATTATGACAAGTAACTGTAACTTCTATACTAATTATGACAGGTAACTGTAACTTCGTTACTAATTATGACAAGTAACTGTAATTTTGATACAAATTAAGGCAGGTAACTGTAACTTCGATACTAATTATGACAGGTAACAGTAACTTCGTTACTAATTATGACAAGTAACTATAACTTCGATACAAATTATGACAGGTAACTGTAACTTCGATACTAATTATGACAAGAAACTATAACTTCGTTACTAATTAGGTCAAGTAACTGTAATTTTGATTTTAAAAAATTGGTAGGTAACTGTAAATTCAATACTAATTATGACAGGTAACAGTAACTTTGATACTAATTATGACAAGTAACTATAACTTCGATGCAAATTATGACAGGTAACTGTAACTTCGTTACTAATTATGACAAGTAACTGTAATTTCGATACAAATTATGGCAGATAACTGTAACTTCGATACTAATTATGACAGGTAACAGTAACTTCTATACTAATTATGACAAGTAACTATAACTTCGATACAAATTATGACAGGTAACTGAAACTTCGATACTAATTATGACAAGAAACTCTATCTTCGTTACTAATTATGACAAGTAACTGTAATTTTGATAAAAAATTATGGTAGATAACTGTAACTTCAATACTAATTATGAAAGGTAACAGAAACGTCGATACTAATTATGACAAGTAACAATACCTACGATGCTAATTATGACAGGTAACTGTAACTTCGATACTAATTATGACAAGGAACTGTAATTTCGATACAAATTATGGCAGGTAACTGTAACTTCGTTACTAATTATGACAAGTAACTGTAATTTCTATACAAATTTTGGCAGGTGACTGTAACTTCGATACTAATTATGACAAGTCCCTGTAATTTCGATACATATTATGGCAGGTAACTGTAACTTCCATACTAATTATGACAGGAACAGGAACTTCGATACTAATTATGCCTGGAAACTGTAACTTCGATACTATTTATGACAAGTAATTGTAACTTCGATTCTAATTATGACAAGTAATTGTAACTTCGATACTAATTATGACAGGTAACTGTAACTTCGTTACTAATTATGACAAGTAACTGTAATTTCGTTACAAATTATAGCAGGTAATTGTAATTTCGATAATAATTATGACAGGTAACAGTAACTTCGATACTTATTATGACAAGTAACAGTAACTTCGATACTAATTATGACAAGTAACTGTAACTTCGATAATAATTATGACAGATAACTGTAACTTCGTTACTAATTATGACAAGTAACCGTAATTTCTATACAAATTTTGGCAGGTAACTGTAACTTCTGTACTAATTATGACAGGTAACAGTTACTTCGATACTAATTATGACATGTAACTGTAACTTGGATACTAATTATGACAGGCAACTGTAACTTCGTTACTAATTATGACAAGTAACTTTAATTTCGATACTTATTATGGCAGGTAACTGTAACTTCGATACTAATTATGACAGGTAACAGTAACTTCGATACTAATTATGACAAGTAACTATAACTTCGATACAAATTATGACAGGTAACTGTAACTTTGATACTAATTATGACAAGAAACTCTATCTTCGTTACTAATTATGACAAGTAACTGTAATTTTGATAAAAAATTATGGTAGATAACTGTAACTTCAATACTAATTATGACAGGTAACAGTAACGTCGATACTAATTATGACAAGTAACAATACCTTCGATGTTAATTATGACAGGTAACTGTAACTTCGATACTAATTATGACAAGGAACTGTAATTTCGATACAAATTATGGCAGGTAACTGTAACTTCGTTACTAATTATGACAAGTAACTGTAATTTCGATACAAATTTTGGCAGGTAACTGTAACTTCGATACTAATTATGACAAGTCCCTGTAATTTCGATACAAATTATGGCAGGTAACTGTAACTTCCATACTAATTATGACAGGAACAGGAACTTCGATAGTAATTATGCCTGGAAACTGTAACTTCAATACTAATTATGACAAGTAATTGTACTTCGATACTAATTATGACAAGTAACTGTAACTTCGATACTAATTATGACAGGTAACTGTAACTTCGTTACTAATTATGACAAGTAACTGTAATTTCGTTACAAATTATAGCAGGTAATTGTAATTTCGATACTAATTATGACAGGTAACAGTAACTTCGATACTTATTATGACAAGTAACAGTAACTTCGATACTAATTATGACAAGTAACTGTAACTTCGATAATATTTATGACAGATAACTGTAACTTCGTTACTAATTATGACAAGTAACTGTAATTTCTATACAAATTTTGGCAGGTAACTGTAACTTCTGTACTAATTATGACAGGTAACAGTTACTTCGATACTAATTATGACATGTAACTGTAACTTGGATACTAATTATGACAGGCAACTGTAACTTCGTTACTAATTATGACAAGTAACTTTAATTTCGATACTTATTATGGCAGGTAATTGTAACTTCGTTACTAATTATGACAAGTCCCTGTAATTTCGATACAAATTATGGCAGGTTACTGTAACTTCGATACTAATTATGACAGGTAACAGTAACTTCGATACTAATTATGACAGGAAACTGTAACTTCGTTACTAAATCTGACAAGTAACTGTAATTTCGATACAAATTATGACAGGTAACTGTAACTTCGTTACTAATTAAGACAAGTAACTGTAATTTCGATACAAATTATGGCAGGTAACAGTACCTTCGATACTAATTATGACTGGTAAATGTAACTTCGATACTAATTTTGACAAGGGACTGAAATTTCGATACAAATTATGGCAGGTAACTGTAACTTCGATACTAATTATGACAGGTAACAGTAACTTCGATACTAATTATGACAAGTAACTATAACTTCGATACAAATTATGACAGGTAACTGTAACTTCGATACTAATTATGACAAGAAACTCTACCTTCGTTACTAATTATGACAAGTAAATGTAATTTTGATAAAAATTATGGCAGGTAACTGTAACTTCAATACTAATTATGACAGGTAACAGTAACTTCGATACTATTTATGACAAGTAACTGTAACCTCGACAATAATTATGACAGGTAACTGTAACTTCGTTACTAATTAAGACAAGTAACGGTAATTTCGATACAAATTATGGCAGGTAACTGTAACTTCGATACTAATTATGACAGGTAACAGTAACTTCGATACTAATTATGACAAGTAACTATAACTTCGATACAAATTATGACAGGTAACTGTAACTTCGATACTAATTATGACAAGAAACTCTACCTTCGTTACTAATTATGACAAGTAACTGTAATTTTGATAAAAATTATGGTAGGTAACTGTAACTTCAATACTAATTATGACAGGTAACAGTAACTTCGATACTATTTATGACAAGTAACTGTAACCTCGACAATAATTATGACAGGTAACTGTAACTTCGATACTTATTATGACAAGGAACTGTAATTTCGATACAAGTTATGGCAGGTAACTGTAACTTCGTTACAAATTATGACAAGTAACTGTAATTTCGTTACAAATTTTGGCAGGTAACTGTAACTTCGATACTAATTATGACAAGACCCTGTAATTTCGATAAAAATTATGGCTGGTAACTGTAACGTCCATACTAATTATGACAAGTCCCTGTAATTTCGATACAAATTATGGCAGGTAACTGTAACTTCCATACTAATTATGACAGGAACAGGAACTTCGATACTAATTATGCCTGGAAACTGTAACTTCGATACTAATTATGACAAGTAATTGTAACTTCGATAATAATTATGACAAGTAACTGTAACTTCGATACTAATTATGACAGGTAACCGTAACTTCGTTACTAATTATGACAAGTAACTGTAATTTCGTTACAAATTATAGCAGGTAATTGTAATTTCGATACTAATTATGACACGTAACAGTAACTTCGATACTTATTATGACTAGTAATAGTAACTTCGATACTAATTATGACAAGTAACTGTAACTTCGATAATAATTATGACAGATAACTGTAACTTCGTTACTAATTATGACAAGTAACTGTAATTTCTATACAAATTTTGGCGGGTAACTGTAACTTCTGTACTAATTATGACAGGTAACAGTTACTTCGATACTAATTATGACATGTAACTGTAACTTCGATACTAATAATGACAGGCAACTGTAACTTCGTTACTAATTATGACAAGTAACTTTAATTTCGATACTTATTATGGCAGGTAATTGTAACTTCGTTACTAATTATGACAAGTCCCTGTAATTTCGATACAAATTATGGCAGGTTACTGTAACTTCGATACTTATTATGACAGGTAACAGTAACTTCGATACTAATTATGACAGGAAACTGTAACTTCGTTACTAATTCTGACAAGTAACTGTAATTTCGATACAAATTATGACAGGTCATTTTAACTTCGTTACTAATTATGACAAGTAACTGTAATTTCGATACAAATTATGGCAGGTAACAGTACCTTCGATACTAATTATGACTGGTAAATGTAACTTCGATACTAATTATGACAAGGGACTGTAATTTCGATACAAATTATGGCAGGTAACTGTAACTTCGATACTAATTATGACAGGTAACAGTAACTTCGATACTAATTATGACAAGTAACTATAACATCGATACAAATTATGACAGGTAACTGTAACTTCGATACTAATTATGACAAGAAACTCTACCTTCGTTACTAATTATGACAAGTAACTGTAATTTTGATAAAAATTATGGTAGGTAACTGTAACTTCAATACTAATTATGACAGGTAACAGTTACTTCGATGCTATTTATGACAAGTAACTGTAACCTCGACAATAATTATGACAGGTAACTGTAACTTCGTTACTAATTATGACAAGTAACGGTAATTTCGATACAAATAAGGGCAGGTAACTGTAACTTCGATACTAATTATGACAGGTAACAGTAACTTTGATACTAATTATGACAAGTAACTGTAACTTCGATACTAATTATGACAGGTAAATGTAACTTCGTTACTAATTATGACAAGTAACTGTAATTTTGATACAAATTATGGCAGGTAACTGTAACTTCGATACTAATTATGACAGGTAACAGTAACTTCGTTACTAATTATGACAAGTAACTATAACTTCGATACAAATTATGACAGGTAACTGTAACTTCGATACTAATTATGACAAGAAACTATAACTTCGTTACTTATTATGACAAGTAACTGTAATTTTGATTTAAAAAAATTGGTAGGTAACAGTAACTTCGATACTAATTATGACAAGTAACTATAACTTCGATGCAAATTATGACAGGTAACTGTAACTTCGTTACTAATTATGACAAGTAACTGTAATTTCGAAACAAATTATGGCAGGTAACAGTACCTTCGATACTAATTATGACTGGTAAATGTAACTTCGATATTAATTATTACAAGGGACTGTAATTTCGATACAAATTATGGTAGGTAACTGTAACTTCGATATTAATTATGACAGGTAACAGTAACTTCGATACTAATTATGACAAGTAACTATAACTTCGATACAAATTATGACAGGTAACTGTAACTTCGATAATAATTATGACAAGAAACTCTACCTTCGTTACTAATTATGACAAGTAACTGTAATTTTGATAAAAATTATGGTAGGTAACTGTAACTTCAATACTAATTATGACAGGTAACAGTAACTACGATACTATTTATGACAAGTAACTGTAACCTCGACAATAATTATGACAGGTAACTGTAACTTCGTTACTAATTATGACAAGTAACGGTAATTTCGATACAAATTATGGCAGGTAACTGTAACTTCGATACTATTTATGACATGTAACAGTAACTTCGATATTAATTATGACAAGTAACTGTAACTTCTATACTAATTATGACAGGTAACTGTAACTTCGTTACTAATTATGACAAGTAACTGTAATTTTGATACAAATTAAGGCAGGTAACTGTAACTTCGATACTAATTATGACAGGTAACAGTAACTTCGTTACTAATTATGACAAGTAACTATAACTTCGATACAAATTATGACAGGTAACTGTAACTTCGATACTAATTATGACAAGAAACTATAACTTCGTTACTAATTAGGTCAAGTAACTGTAATTTTGATTTTAATAAATTGGTAGGTAACTGTAAATTCAATACTAATTATGACAGGTAACAGTAACTTCGATACTAATTATGACAAGTAACTATAACTTCGATGCAAATTATGACAGGTAACTGTAACTTCGTTACTAATTATGACAAGTAACTGTAATTTCGATACAAATTATGGCAGATAACTGTAACTTCGATACTAATTATGACAGGTAACAGTAACTTCTATACTAATTATGACAAGTAACTATAACTTCGATACAAATTATGACAGGTAACTGAAACTTCGATACTAATTATGACAAGAAACTCTATCTTCGTTACTAATTATGACAAGTAACTGTAATTTTGATAAAAAATTATGGTAGATAACTGTAACTTCAATACTAATTATGAAAGGTAACAGAAACGTCGATACTAATTATGACAAGTAACAATACCTACGATGCTAATTATGTCAGGTAACTGTATCTTCGATACTAATTATGACAAGGAACTGTAATTTCGATACAAATTATGGCAGGTAACTGTAACTTCGTTACTAATTATGACAAGTAACTGTAATTTCTATACAAATTTTGGCAGGTGACTGTAACTTCGATACTAATTATGACAAGTCCCTGTAATTTCGATACATATTATGGCAGGTAACTGTAACTTCCATACTAATTATGACAGGAACAGGAACTTCGATACTAATTATGCCTGGAAACTGTAACTTCGATACTATTTATGACAAGTAATTGTAACTTCGATTCTAATTATGACAAGTAATTGTAACTTCGATACTAATTATGACAGGTAACTGTAACTTCGTTACTAATTATGACAAGTAACTGTAATTTCGTTACAAATTATAGCAGGTAATTGTAATTTCGATAATAATTATGACAGGTAACAGTAACTTCGATACTTATTATGACAAGTAACAGTAACTTCGATACTAATTATGACAAGTAACTGTAACTTCGATAATAATTATGACAGATAACTGTAACTTCGTTACTAATTATGACAAGTAACTGTAATTTCTATACAAATTTTGGCAGGTAACTGTAACTTCTGTACTAATTATGACAGGTAACAGTTACTTCGATACTAATTATGACATGTAACTGTAACTTGGATACTAATTATGACAGGCAACTGTAACTTCGTTACTAATTATGACAAGTAACTTTAATTTCGATACTTATTATGGCAGGTAACTGTAACTTCGATACTAATTATGACAGGTAACAGTAACTTCGATACTAATTATGACAAGTAACTATAACTTCGATACAAATTATGACAGGTAACTGTAACTTTGATACTAATTATGACAAGAAACTCTATCTTCGTTACTAATTATGACAAGTAACTGTAATTTTGATAAAAAATTATGGTAGATAACTGTAACTTCAATACTAATTATGACAGGTAACAGTAACGTCGATACTAATTATGACAAGTAACAATACCTTCGATGTTAATTATGACAGGTAACTGTAACTTCGATACTAATTATGACAAGGAACTGTAATTTCGATACAAATTATGGCAGGTAACTGTAACTTCGTTACTAATTATGACAAGTAACTGTAATTTCGATACAAATTTTGGCAGGTAACTGTAACTTCGATACTAATTATGACAAGTCCCTGTAATTTCGATACAAATTATGGCAGGTAACTGTAACTTCCATACTAATTATGACAGGAACAGGAACTTCGATAGTAATTATGCCTGGAAACTGTAACTTCAATACTAATTATGACAAGTAATTGTACTTCGATACTAATTATGACAAGTAACTGTAACTTCGATACTAATTATGACAGGTAACTGTAACTTCGTTACTAATTATGACAAGTAACTGTAATTTCGTTACAAATTATAGCAGGTAATTGTAATTTCGATACTAATTATGACAGGTAACAGTAACTTCGATACTTATTATGACAAGTAACAGTAACTTCGATACTAATTATGACAAGTAACTGTAACTTCGATAATATTTATGACAGATAACTGTAACTTCGTTACTAATTATGACAAGTAACTGTAATTTCTATACAAATTTTGGCAGGTAACTGTAACTTCTGTACTAATTATGACAGGTAACAGTTACTTCGATACTAATTATGACATGTAACTGTAACTTGGATACTAATTATGACAGGCAACTGTAACTTCGTTACTAATTATGACAAGTAACTTTAATTTCGATACTTATTATGGCAGGTAATTGTAACTTCGTTACTAATTATGACAAGTCCCTGTAATTTCGATACAAATTATGGCAGGTTACTGTAACTTCGATACTAATTATGACAGGTAACAGTAACTTCGATACTAATTATGACAGGAAACTGTAACTTCGTTACTAAATCTGACAAGTAACTGTAATTTCGATACAAATTATGACAGGTAACTGTAACTTCGTTACTAATTAAGACAAGTAACTGTAATTTCGATACAAATTATGGCAGGTAACAGTACCTTCGATACTAATTATGACTGGTAAATGTAACTTCGATACTAATTTTGACAAGGGACTGAAATTTCGATACAAATTATGGCAGGTAACTGTAACTTCGATACTAATTATGACAGGTAACAGTAACTTCGATACTAATTATGACAAGTAACTATAACTTCGATACAAATTATGACAGGTAACTGTAACTTCGATACTAATTATGACAAGAAACTCTACCTTCGTTACTAATTATGACAAGTAAATGTAATTTTGATAAAAATTATGGCAGGTAACTGTAACTTCAATACTAATTATGACAGGTAACAGTAACTTCGATACTATTTATGACAAGTAACTGTAACCTCGACAATAATTATGACAGGTAACTGTAACTTCGTTACTAATTAAGACAAGTAACGGTAATTTCGATACAAATTATGGCAGGTAACTGTAACTTCGATACTAATTATGACAGGTAACAGTAACTTCGATACTAATTATGACAAGTAACTATAACTTCGATACAAATTATGACAGGTAACTGTAACTTCGATACTAATTATGACAAGAAACTCTACCTTCGTTACTAATTATGACAAGTAACTGTAATTTTGATAAAAATTATGGTAGGTAACTGTAACTTCAATACTAATTATGACAGGTAACAGTAACTTCGATACTATTTATGACAAGTAACTGTAACCTCGACAATAATTATGACAGGTAACTGTAACTTCGATACTTATTATGACAAGGAACTGTAATTTCGATACAAGTTATGGCAGGTAACTGTAACTTCGTTACAAATTATGACAAGTAACTGTAATTTCGTTACAAATTTTGGCAGGTAACTGTAACTTCGATACTAATTATGACAAGACCCTGTAATTTCGATAAAAATTATGGCTGGTAACTGTAACGTCCATACTAATTATGACAAGTCCCTGTAATTTCGATACAAATTATGGCAGGTAACTGTAACTTCCATACTAATTATGACAGGAACAGGAACTTCGATACTAATTATGCCTGGAAACTGTAACTTCGATACTAATTATGACAAGTAATTGTAACTTCGATAATAATTATGACAAGTAACTGTAACTTCGATACTAATTATGACAGGTAACCGTAACTTCGTTACTAATTATGACAAGTAACTGTAATTTCGTTACAAATTATAGCAGGTAATTGTAATTTCGATACTAATTATGACACGTAACAGTAACTTCGATACTTATTATGACTAGTAATAGTAACTTCGATACTAATTATGACAAGTAACTGTAACTTCGATAATAATTATGACAGATAACTGTAACTTCGTTACTAATTATGACAAGTAACTGTAATTTCTATACAAATTTTGGCAGGTAACTGTAACTTCTGTACTAATTATGACAGGTAACAGTTACTTCGATACTAATTATGACATGTAACTGTAACTTCGATACTAATAATGACAGGCAACTGTAACTTCGTTACTAATTATGACAAGTAACTTTAATTTCGATACTTATTATGGCAGGTAATTGTAACTTCGTTACTAATTATGACAAGTCCCTGTAATTTCGATACAAATTATGGCAGGTTACTGTAACTTCGATACTTATTATGACAGGTAACAGTAACTTCGATACTAATTATGACAGGAAACTGTAACTTCGTTACTAATTCTGACAAGTAACTGTAATTTCGATACAAATTATGACAGGTCACTTTAACTTCGTTACTAATTATGACAAGTAACTGTAATTTCGATACAAATTATGGCAGGTAACAGTACCTTCGATACTAATTATGACTGGTAAATGTAACTTCGATACTAATTATGACAAGGGACTGTAATTTCGATACAAATTATGGCAGGTAACTGTAACTTCGATACTAATTATGACAGGTAACAGTAACTTCGATACTAATTATGACAAGTAACTATAACATCGATACAAATTATGACAGGTAACTGTAACTTCGATACTAATTATGACAAGAAACTCTACCTTCGTTACTAATTATGACAAGTAACTGTAATTTTGATAAAAATTATGGTAGGATACTGTAACTTCAATACTAATTATGACAGGTAACAGTTACTTCGATGCTATTTATGACAAGTAACTGTAACCTCGACAATAATTATGACAGGTAACTGTAACTTCGTTACTAATTATGACAAGTAACGGTAATTTCGATACAAATAAGGGCAGGTAACTGTAACTTCGATACTAATTATGACAGGTAACAGTAACTTTGATACTAATTATGACAAGTAACTGTAACTTCGATACTAATTATGACAGGTAAATGTAACTTCGTTACTAATTATGACAAGTAACTGTAATTTTGATACAAATTATGGCAGGTAACTGTAACTTCGATACTAATTATGACAGGTAACAGTAACTTCGTTACTAATTATGACAAGTAACTATAACTTCGATACAAATTATGACAGGTAACTGTAACTTCGATACTAATTATGACAAGAAACTATAACTTCGTTACTTATTATGACAAGTAACTGTAATTTTGATTTAAAAAAATTGGTAGGTAACAGTAACTTCGATACTAATTATGACAAGTAACTATAACTTCGATGCAAATTATGACAGGTAACTGTAACTTCGTTACTAATTATGACAAGTAACTGTAATTTCGATACAAATTATGGCAGATAACTGTAACTTCGATACTAATTATGACAGGTAACAGTAACTTCTATACTAATTATGACAAGTAACTATAACTTCGATACAAATTATGACAGGTAACTGTAACTTCGATACTAATTATGACAAGAAACTCTATCTTCGTTACTAATTATGACAAGTAACTGTAATTTTGATAAAAAATTATGGTAGATAACTGCAACTTCAATACTAATTATGACAGGTAACAGAAACGTCGATACTAATTATGACAAGTAACAATACCTTCGATGCTAATTATGACAGGTAACTGTAACTTCGATACTAATTATGACAAGGAACTGTAATTTCGATACAAATTATGGCAGGTAACTGTAACTTCGTTACTAATTATGACAAGTAACTGTAATTTCGATACAAATTTTGGCAGGTGACTGTAACTTCGATACTAATTATGACAAGTCCCTGTAATTTCGATACATATTATGGCAGGTAACTGTAAATTCCATACTAATTATGACAGGAACAGGAACTTCGATACTAATTATGCCTGGAAACTGTAACTTCGATACTATTTATGACAAGTAATTGTAACTTCGATTCTAATTATGACAAGTAATTGTAACTTCGATACTAAGTATGACAGGTAACTGTAACTTCGTTACTAATTATGACAAGTAACTGTAATTTCGTTACAAATTATAGCAGGTAATTGTAATTTCGATACTAATTATGACAGGTAACAGTTACTTCGATACTTATTATGACAAGTAACAGTAACTTCGATACTAATTATGACAAGTAACTGTAACTTCGATAATAATTATGACAGATAACTGTAACTTTGTTACTAATTATGACAAGTAACTGTAATTTCTATACAAATTTTGGCAGGTAATTGTAACTTCTGTACTAATTATGACAGGTAACAGTTACTTCGATACTAATTATGACATGTAACTGTAACTTCGATACTAATTATGACAGGCAACTGTAACTTCGTTACTAATTATGACAAGTAACTTTAATTTCGATACTTATTATGGCAGGTAATTGTAACTTCGTTACTAATTATGACAAGTCCCTGTATTTTCGATACAAATTATGGCAGGTTACTGTAACTTCGATACTAATTATGACAGGTAACAGTAACTTCGATACTAATTATGACAGGAAACTGTAACTTCGTTACTAATTCTGACAAGTGACTGTAATTTCGATACAAATTATGACAGGTAACTGTAACTTCGTTACTAATTATGACAAGTAACTGTAATTTCGATACAAATTATGGCAGGTAACAGTACCTTCGATACTAATTATGACTGGTAAATGTAACTTCGATATTAATTATGACAAGGGACTGTAATTTCGATACAAATTATGGCAGGTAACTGTAACTTCGATACTAATTATGACAGGTAACAGTAACTTCGATACTAATTATGACAAGTAACTATAACTTCGATACAAATTATGGCAGGTAACTGTAACTTCGATACTAATTATGACAAGAAACTCTACCTTCGTTACTAATTATGACAAGTAACTGTAATTTTGATTAAAAAATTGGTAGGTAACTGTAACTTCAATACTTATTATGACAGGTAACAGTAACTTCGATACTATTTATGACAAGTAACTGTAACCTCGACAATAATTATGACAGGTAACTGTAACTTCGTTACTTATTATGACAAGTAACGGTAATTTCGATACAAATTATGGCAGGTAACTGTAACTTCGATACTAATTATGACAGGTAACAGTAACTTCGATACTAATTATGACAAGTAACTATAACTTCGATACAAATTATGACAAGTAACTATAACTTCGATACAAATTATGGCAGGTAACTGTAACTTCGATACTAATTATGACAAGAAACTCTACCTTCGTTACTAATTATGACAAGTAACTGTAATTTTGATAAAAATTATGGTAGGTAACTGTAACTTCAATACTAATTATGACAGGTAACATTAACTTCGATACTATTTACGACAAGTAACTGTAACCTCGACAATAATTATGACAGGTAACTGTAACTTCGTTACTAATTATGACAAGTAACCGTAATTTCGATACAAATTATGGCAGGTAACTGTAACTTCGATACTAATTATGACAGGTAACAGTAACTTCCATACTAATTATGACAAGTAACTGTAACTTCTATACTAATTATGACAGGTAACTGTAACTTCGTTACTAATTATGACAAGTAACTGTAATTTAGATACAAATTAAGGCAGGTAACTGTAACTTCGATACTAATTATGACAAGAAACTCTACCTTCGTTACTAATTATGACAAGTAACTGTAATTTTGATAAAAATTATGGTAGGTAACTGTAACTTCAATACTAATTATGACAGGTAACAGTAACTTCGATACCATTTATGACAAGTAACTGTAATTTTGATACAAATTAAGGCAGGTAACTGTAACTTCGATACTAATTATGACAGGTAACAGTAACTTCGTTACTAATTATGACAAGTAACTATAACTTCGAAACAAATTATGACAGGTAACTGTAACTTCGATACTAATTATGACAAGAAACTATAACTTCGTTACTAATTATGACAAGTAACTGTAATTTTGATTAAAAAAATTGGTAGGTAACTGTAAATTGAATACTAATTATGACAGGTAACAGTAACTTCGATACTAATTATGATAAGTAACTATAACTTCGATGCAAATTATGACAGGTAACTGTAACTTCGTTACTAATTATAACAAGTAACTGTAATTTCGATACAAATTATGGCAGGTAACTCTAACTTCGATACAAATTATGACAGGTAACAGTAACATCGATACTAATTATGACAAGTAACTATAACTTCGATACAAATTATGACAGGTAACTTCGATACTAATTATGACAAGAAACTCTATCTTCGTTACTAATTATGACAAGTAACTGTAATTTTGATAAAAATTATGGTAGATAACGGTAACTTCAATACTAATTATGACAGGTAAGAGTAACGTCGATACTAATTATGACAAGTAACAATACCTTCGATGCCAATTATGACAGGTAACTGTAACTTCGATACTAATTATGACAAGGAACTGTAATTTCGATACAAATTAAGGCAGGTAACTGTAACTTCGTTACTAATTATGACAAGTAACTGTAATTTCGATACAAATTTTGGCAGGTAACTGTAACTTCGATACTAATTATGACAAGTCCCTGTAATTTCGATACAAATTATGGCAGGTAACTGTAACTTCCATACTAATTATGACAGGAACGGGAACTTCGATACTAATTATGCCTGGAAACTGTAACTTCGATACTAATTATGACAAGTAATTGTAACTTCGATACTAATTATGACAAGTAACTGTAACTTCGATACTAATTATTACAGGTAACTGTAACTTCGTTACTAATTATGACAAGTAACTGTAATTTCGTTACAAATTATAGCAGGTAACAGTAACTTCGATACTTATTATGACAAGTAACAGTAACTTCGATACTAATTATGACAAGTAACTGTAATTTCGTTACAAATTATAGCAGGTAACTGTAACTTCGATACTAATTATGACAAGGAACTGTAATTTCGATACTAATTATGACAGGTAACAGTAACTTCGATACTTATTATGACAAGTAACAGTAACTTCGATACTAATTATGACAAGTAACTGTAACTTCGATAACAATTATGACAGATAACTGTAACTTCGTTACTAATTATGACAAGTAACTGTAATTTCTATACAAATTTTGGCAGGTAACTGTAACTTCTGTACTAATTATGACAGGTAACAGTTACTTCGATACTAATTATGACATGTAACTGTAACTTCGATACTAATTATGACAGGCAACTGTAACTTCGTTACTAATTATGACAAGTAACTTTAATTTCGATACTTATTATGGCAGGTAATTGTATCTTCGTTACTAATTATGACAAGTCCCTGTAATTTCGATACAAATTATGGCAGGTTACTGTAACTTCGATACTAATTATGACAGGTAACAGTAACTTCGATAATAATTATGACAGGAAACTGTAACTTCGTTACTAATTCTGACAAGTAACTGTAATTTCGATACAAATTATGACAGGTAACTGTAACTTCGTTACTAATTATGACAAGTAACTGTAATTTCGAAACAAATTATGGCAGGTAACAGTACCTTCGATACTAATTATGACTGGTAAATGTAACTTCGATATTAATTATGACAAGGGACTGTAATTTCGATACAAATTATGGTAGGTAACTGTAACTTCGATATTAATTATGACAGGTAACAGTAACTTCGATACTAATTAAGACAAGTAACTATAACTTCGATACAAATTATGACAGGTAACTGTAACTTCGATACTAATTATGACAAGAAACTCTACCTTCGTTACAAATTATGACAAGTAACTGTAATTTTGATAAAAATTATGGTAGGTAACTGTAACTTCAATACTAATTATGACAGGTAACAGTAACTACGATACTATTTATGACAAGTAACTGTAACCTCGACAATAATTATGACAGGTAACTGTAACTTCGTTACTAATTATGACAAGTAACGGTAATTTCGATACAAATTATGGCAGGTAACTGTAACTTCGATACTATTTATGACAGGTAACAGTAACTTCGATATTAATTATGACAAGTAACTGTAACTTCTATACTAATTATGACAGGTAACTGTAACTTCGTTACTAATTATGACAAGTAACTGTAATTTTGATTTAAAAAAATTGGTAGGTAACTGTAAATTCAATACTAATTATGACAGGTAACAGTAACTTCGATACTAATTACGACAAGTAACTATAACTTCGATGCAAATTATGACAGGTAACTGTAACTTCGTTACTAATTACGACAAGTAACTGTAATTTCGATACAAATTATGGCAGATAACTGTAACTTCGATACTAATTATGACAGGTAACAGTAACTTCTATACTAATTATGACAAGTAACTATAACTTCGATACAAATTATGACAGGTAACTGTAACTTCGATACTAATTATGACAAGAAACTCTATCTTCGTTACTAATTATGACAAGTAACTGTAATTTTGATAAAAAATGATGGTAGATAACTGTAACTTCAATACTAATTATGAAAGGTAACAGAAACGTCGATACTAATTATGACAAGTAGCAATACCTACGATGCTAATTATGACAGGTAACTGTAACTTCGATACTAATTATGACAAGGAACTGTAATTTCGATACAAATTATGGCAGGTAACTGTAACTTCGTTACTAATTATGACAAGTAACTGTAATTTCTGTACAAATTTTGGCAGGTGACTGTAACTTCGATACTAATTATGACAAGTCCCTGTAATTTCGATACATATTATGGCAGGTAACTGTAACTTCCATACTAATTATGACAGGAACAGGAACTTCGATACTAATTATGCCTGGAAACTGTAATTTCGATACTATTTATGACAAGTAATTGTAACTTCGATTCTAATTATGACAAGTAATTGTAACTTCGATACTAATTAAGACAGGTAACTGTAACTTCGTTACTAATTATGACAAGTAACTGTAATTTCGTTACAAATTATAGCAGGTAATTGTAATTTCGATACTAATTATGACAGGTAAAAGTAACTTCGATAATTATTATGACAAGTAACAGTAACTTCGATACTAATTATGACAAGTAACTGTAACTTCGATAATAATTATGACAGATAACTGTAACTTCGTTACTAATTATGACAAGTAACTGTAATTTCTATACAAATTTTGGCAGGTAACTGTAACTTCTGTACTAATTATGACAGGTAACAGTTACTTCGATACTAATTATGACATGTAACTGTAACTTGGATACTAATTATGACAGGCAACTGTAACTTCGTTACTAATTATGACAAGTAACTTTAATTTCGATACTTATTATGGCAGGTAACTGTAACTTCGATACTAATTATGACAGGTAACAGTAACTTCGATACTAATTATGACAAGTAACTATAACTGCGATACAAATTATGACAGGTAACTGTAACTTTGATACTAATTATGACAAGAAACTCTATCTTCGTTACTAATTATGACAAGTAACTGTAATTTTGATAAAAAATTATGGTAGATAACTGTAACTTCAATACTAATTATGACAGGTAACAGTAACGTCGATACTAATTATGACAAGTAACAATACCTTCGATGCTAATTATGACAGGTAACTGTAACTTCGATACTAATTATGACAAGGAACTGTAATTTCGATACAAATTATGGCAGGTAACTGTAACTTCGTTACTAATTATGACAAGTAACTGTTATTTCGATACAAATTTTGGCAGGTAACTGTAACTTCGATACTAATTATGACAAGTCCCTGTAATTTCGATACAAATTATGGCAGGTAACTGTAACTTCCATACTAATTATGACAGGAACAGGAACTTCGATAGTAATTATGCCTGGAAACTGTAACTTCAATACTAATTATGACAAGTAACTGTAACTTCGATACTAATTATGACAAGTAACTGTAACTTCGATACTAATTATGACAGGTAACTGTAACTTCGTTACTAATTATGACAAGTAACTGTAATTTCGTTACAAATTATAGCAGGTAATTGTAATTTCGATACTAATTATGACAGGTAACAGTAACTTCGATACTTATTATGACAAGTAACAGTAACGTCGATACTAATTATGACAAATAACTGTAACTTCGATAATAATTATGACAGATAACTGTAACTTCGTTACTAATTATGACAAGTAACTGTAATTTCTATACAAATTTTGGCAGGTAACTGTAACTTCTGTACTAATTATGACAGGTAACAGTTACTTCGATACTAATTATGACATGTAACTGTAACTTGGATACTAATTATGACAGGCAACTGTAACTTCGTTACTAATTATGACAAGTAACTTTAATTTCGATACTTATTATGGCAGGTAATTGTAACTTCGTTACTAATTATGACAAGTCCCTGTAATTTCGATACAAATTATGGCAGGTTACTGTAACTTCGATACTAATTATGACAGGTAACAGTAACTTCGATACTAATTATGACAGGAAACTGTAACTTCGTTACTAATTCTGACAAGTAACTGTAATTTCGATACAAATTATGACAGGTAACTGTAACTTCGTTACTAATTATGTCAAGTAACTGTAATTTCGATACAAATTATGGCAGGTAACAGTACCTTCGATACTAATTATGACTGGTAAATGTAACTTCGATACTAATTTTGACAAGGGACTGTAATTTCGATACAAATTATGGCAGGTAACTGTAACTTCGATACTAATTATGACAGGTAACAGTAACTTCGATACTAATTATGACAAGTAACTATAACTTCGATACAAATTATGACAGGTAACTGTAACTTCGATACTAATTATGACAAGAAACTCTACCTTCGTTACTAATTATGACAATAAATGTAATTTTGATAAAAATTATGGCAGGTAACTGTAACTTCAATACTAATTATGACAGGTAACAGTAACTTCGATACTATTTATGACAAGTAAATGTAACCTCGACAATAATTATGACAGGTAACTGTAACTTCGTTACTAATTAAGACAAGTAACGGTAATTTCGATACAAATTATGGCAGGTAACTGTAACTTCAATACTAATTATGACAGGTAACAGTAACTTCGATACTAATTATGACAAGTAACTATAACTTCGATACAAATTATGACAGGTAACTGTAACTTCGATACTAATTATGACAAGAAACTCTACCTTCGTTAGTAATTATGACAAGTAAATGTAATTTTGATAAAAATTATGGCAGGTAACTGTAACTTCAATACTAATTATGACAGGTAACAGTAACTTCGATACTATTTATGACAAGTAACTGTAACCTCGACAATAATTATGACAGGTAACTGTAACTTCGTTACTAATTAAGACAAGTAACGGTAATTTCGATACAAATTATGGCAGGTAACTGTAACTTCGATACTAATTATGACAGGTAACTGTAACTTCGATACTAATTATGACAAGAAACTCTACCGTCGTTACTAATTATGACAAGTAACTGTAATTTTGATAAAAATTATGGTAGGTAACTGTAACTTCAATACTAATTATGACAGGTAACAGTAACTTCGATACTATTTATGACAAGTAACTGTAACCTCGACAATAATTATGACAGGTAACTGTAACTTCGATACTTATTATGAAAAGGAACTGTAATTTCGATACAAGTTATGGCAGGTAACTGTAACTTCGTTACAAATTATGACAAGTAACTGTAATTTCGATACAAATTTTGGCAGGTAACTGTAACTTCGATACTAATTATGACAAGACCCTGTAATTTCGATACAAATTATGGCTGGTAACTGTAACGTCCATACTAATTATGACAAGTCCCTGTAATTTCGATACAAATTATGGCAGGTAACTGTAACTTCCATACTAATTATGACAGGAACAGGAACTTCGATACTAATTATGCCTTGAAACTGTAACTTCGATACTAATTATGACAAGTAATTGTAACTTCGATACTAATTATGACAAGTAACTGTAACTTCGATACTAATTATGACAGGTAACCGTAATTTCGTTACTAATTATGACAAGTAACTGTAATTTCGTTACAAATTATAGCAGGTAATTGTAATTTCGATACTAATTATGACACGTAACACTAACTTCGATACTTATTATGACAAGTAATAGTAACTTCGATACTAATTATGACAAGTAACTGTAACTTCGATAATAATTATGACAGATAACTGTAACTTCGTTACTAATTATGACAAGTAACTGTAATTTCTATACAAATTTTGGCAGGTAACTGTAACTTCTGTACTAATTATGACAGGTAACAGTTACTTCGATACTAATTATGACATGTAACTGTAACTTCGATACTAATTATGACAGGCAACTGTAACTTCGTTACTAATTATGACAAGTAACTTTAATTTCGATACTTATTATGGCAGGTAATTGTAACTTCGTTACTAATTATGACAAGTCCCTGTAATTTCGATACAAATTATGGCAGGTTAATGTAACTTCGATACTTATTATGACAGGTAACAGTAACTTCGATACTAATTATGACAGGAAACTGTAACTTCGTTACTAATTCTGACAAGTAACTGTAATTTCGATACAAATTATGACAGGTAACTTTAACTTCGTTACTAATTATGACAAGTAACTGTAATTTCGATACATATTATGGCAGGTAACAGTACCTTCGATACTAATTATGACTGGTAAATGTAACTTCGATACTAATTATGACAAGGGACTGTAATTTCGATACAAATTATGGCAGGTAACTGTAACTTCGATATTAATTATGACAGGTAACAGTAACTTAGATACTAATTATGACAAGTAACTATAACTTCGATACAAATTATGACAGGTAACTGTAACTTCGATACTAATTATGACAAGAAACTCTACCTTCGTTACTAATTATGACAAGTAACTGTAATTTTGATAAAAATTATGGTAGGTAACTGTAACTTCAATACTAATTATGACAGGTAACAGTAACTACGATACTATTTATGACAAGTAACTGTAACCTCGACAATAATTATGACAGGTAACTGTAACTTCGTTACTAATTATGACAAGTAACGGTAATTTCGATACAAATTATGGCAGGTAACTGTAACTTCGATACTATTTATGACAGGTAACAGTAACTTCGATATTAATTATGACAAGTAACTGTAACTTCTATACTAATTATGACAGGTAACTGTAACTTCGTTACTATTTATGACAAGTAACTGTAATTTTGATTAAAAAAAATTGGTAGGTAACTGTAAATTCAATACTAATTATGACAGGTAACAGTAACTTCGATACTAATTACGACAAGTAACTATAACTTCGATGCAAATTATGACAGGTAACTGTAACTTCGTTACTAATTACGACAAGTAACTGTAATTTCGATACAAATTATGGCAGATAACTGTAACTTCGATACTAATTATGACAGGTAACAGTAACTTCTATACTAATTATGACAAGTAACTATAACTTCGATACAAATTATGACAGGTAACTGTAACTTCGATACTAATTTTGACAAGAAACTCTATCTTCGTTACTAATTATGACAAGTAACTGTAATTTTGATAAAAAATTATGGTAGATAACTGTAACTTCAATACTAATTATGAAAGGTAACAGAAACGTCGATACTAATTATGACAAGTAACAATACCTACGATGCTAATTATGACAGGTAACTGTAACTTCGATTCTAATTATGACAAGGAACTGTAATTTCGATACAAATTATGGCAGGTAACTGTAACTTCGTTACTAATTATGACAAGTAACTGTAATTTCTGTACAAATTTTGGCAGGTGACTGTAACTTCGATACTAATTATGACAAGTCCCTGTAATTTCGATACATATTATGGCAGGTAACTGTAACTTCCATACTAATTATGACAGGAACAGGAACTTCGATACTAATTATGCCTGGAAACTGTAATTTCGATACTATTTATGACAAGTAATTGTAACTTCGATTCTAATTATGACAAGTAATTGTAACTTCGATACTAATTATGACAGGTAACTGTAACTTCGTTACTAATTATGACAAGTAACTGTAATTTCGTTACAAATTATAGCAGGTAATTGTAATTTCGATACTAATTATGACAGGTAACAGTAACTTCGATAATTATTATGACAAGTAACAGTAACTTCGATACTAATTATGACAAGTAACTGTAACTTCGATAATAATTATGACAGATAACTGTAACTTCGTTACTAATTATGACAAGTAACTGTAATTTCTATACAAATTTTGGCAGGTAACTGTAATTTCTGTACTAATTATGACAGGTAACAGTTACTTCGATACTAATTATGACATGTAACTGTAACTTGGATACTAATTATGACAGGCAACTGTAACTTCGTTACTAATTATGACAAGTAACTTTAATTTCGATACTTATTATGGCAGGTAACTGTAACTTCGATACTAATTATGACAGGTAACAGTAACTTCGATACTAATTATGACAAGTAACTATAACTGCGATACAAATTATGACAGGTAACTGTAACTTTGATACTAATTATGACAAGAAACTCTATCTTCGTTACTAATTATGACAAGTAACTGTAATTTTGATAAAAAATTATGGTAGATAACTGTAACTTCAATACTAATTATGACAGGTAACAGTAACGTCGATACTAATTATGACAAGTAACAATACCTTCGATGCTAATTATGACAGGTAACTGTAACTTCGATACTAATTATGACAAGGAACTGTAATTTCGATACAAATTATGGCAGGTAACTGTAACTTCGTTACTAATTATGACAAGTAACTGTTATTTCGATACAAATTTTGGCAGGTAACTGTAACTTCGATACTAATTATGACAAGTCCCTGTAATTTCGATACAAATTATGGCAGGTAACTGTAACTTCCATACTAATTATGACAGGAACAGGAACTTCGATAGTAATTATGCCTGGAAACTGTAACTTCAATACTAATTATGACAAGTAACTGTAACTTCGATACTAATTATGACAAGTAACTGTAACTTCGATACTAATTATGACAGGTAACTGTAACTTCGTTACTAATTATGACAAGTAACTGTAATTTCGTTACAAATTATAGCAGGTAATTGTAATTTCGATACTAATTATGACAGGTAACAGTAACTTCGATACTTATTATGACAAGTAACAGTAACGTCGATACTAATTATGACAAATAACTGTAACTTCGATAATAATTATGACAGATAACTGTAACTTCGTTACTAATTATGACAAGTAACTGTAATTTCTATACAAATTTTGGCAGGTAACTGTAACTTCTGTACTAATTATGACAGGTAACAGTTACTTCGATACTAATTATGACATGTAACTGTAACTTGGATACTAATTATGACAGGCAACTGTAACTTCGTTACTAATTATGACAAGTAACTTTAATTTCGATACTTATTATGGCAGGTAATTGTAACTTCGTTACTAATTATGACAAGTCCCTGTAATTTCGATACAAATTATGGCAGGTTACTGTAACTTCGATACTAATTATGACAGGTAACAGTAACTTCGATACTAATTATGACAGGAAACTGTAACTTCGTTACTAATTCTGACAAGTAACTGTAATTTCGATACAAATTATGACAGGTAACTGTAACTTCGTTACTAATTATGACAAGTAACTGTAATTTCGATACAAATTATGGCAGGTAACAGTACCTTCGATACTAATTATGACTGGTAAATGTAACTTCGATACTAATTTTGACAAGGGACTGTAATTTCGATACAAATTATGGCAGGTAACTGTAACTTCGATACTAATTATGACAGGTAACAGTAACTTCGATACTAATTATGACAAGTAACTATAACTTCGATACAAATTATGACAGGTAACTGTAACTTCGATACTAATTATGACAAGAAACTCTACCTTCGTTACTAATTATGACAATAAATGTAATTTTGATAAAAATTATGGCAGGTAACTGTAACTTCAATACTAATTATGACAGGTAACAGTAACTTCGATACTATTTATGACAAGTAAATGTAACCTCGACAATAATTTTGACAGGTAACTGTAACTTCGTTACTAATTAAGACAAGTAACGGTAATTTCGATACAAATTATGGCAGGTAACTGTAACTTCGATACTAATTATGACAGGTAACAGTAACTTCGATACTAATTATGACAAGTAACTATAACTTCGATACAAATTATGACAGGTAACTGTAACTTCGATACTAATTATGACAAGAAACTCTACCTTCGTTACTAATTATGACAAGTAAATGTAATTTTGATAAAAATTATGGCAGGTAACTGTAACTTCAATACTAATTATGACAGGTAACAGTAACATCGATACTATTTATGACAAGTAACTGTAACCTCGACAATAATTATGACAGGTAACTGTAACTTCGTTACTAATTAAGACAAGTAACGGTAATTTCGATACAAATTATGGCAGGTAACTGTAACTTCGATACTAATTATGACAGGTAACTGTAACTTCGATACTAATTATGACAAGAAACTCTACCTTCGTTACTAATTATGACAAGTAACTGTAATTTTGATAAAAATTATGGTAGGTAACTGTAACTTCAATACTAATTATGACAGGTAACAGTAACTTCGATACTATTTATGACAAGTAACTGTAACCTCGACAATAATTATGACAGGTAACTGTAACTTCGATACTTATTATGACAAGGAACTGTAATTTCGATACAAGTTATGGCAGGTAACTGTAACTTCGTTACAAATTATGACAAGTAACTGTAATTTCGATACAAATTTTGGCAGGTAACTGTAACTTCGATACTAATTATGACAAGACCCTGTAATTTCGATACAAATTATGGCTGGTAACTGTAACGTCCCAGCTAATTATGACAAGTCCCTGTAATTTCGATACAAATTATGGCAGGTAACTGTAACTTCCATACTAATTATGACAGGAACAGGAACTTCGATACTAATTATGCCTTGAAACTGTAACTTCGATACTAATTATGACAAGTAATTGTAACTTCGATACTAATTATGACAAGTAACTGTAACTTCGACACTAATTATGACAGGTAACCGTAATTTCGTTACTAATTATGACATGTAACTGTAATTTCGTTACAAATTATAGCAGGTAATTGTAATTTCGATACTAATTATGACACGTAACAGTAACTTCGATACTTATTATGACAAGTAATAGTAACTTCGATACTAATTATGACAAGTAACTGTAACTTCGATAATAATTATGACAGATAACTGTAACTTCGTTACTAATTATGACAAGTAACTGTAATTTCTATACAAATTTTGGCAGGTAACTGTAACTTCTGTACTAATTATGACAGGTAACAGTTACTTCGATACTAATTATGACATGTAACTGTAACTTCGATACTAATTATGACAGGCAACTGTAACTTCGTTACTAATTATGACAAGTAACTTTAATTTCGATACTTATTATGGCAGGTAATTGTAACTTCGTTACTAATTATGACAAGTCCCTGTAATTTCGATACAAATTATGGCAGGTTACTGTAACTTCGATACTTATTATGACAGGTAACAGTAACTTCGATACTAATTATGCCAGGAAACTGTAACTTCGTTACTAATTCTGACAAGTAACTGTAATTTCGATACAAATTATGACAGGTAACTTTAACTTCGTTACTAATTATGACAAGTAACTGTAATTTCGATACAAATTATGGCAGGTAACAGTACCTTCGATACTAATTATGACTGGTAAATGTAACTTCGATACTAATTATGACAAGGGACTGTAATTTCGATACAAATTATGGCAGGTAACTGTAACTTCGATATTAATTATGACAGGTAACAGTAACTTCGATACTAATTATGACAAGTAACTATAACTTCGATACAAATTATGACAGGTAACTGTAACTTCGATACTAATTATGACAAGAAACTCTACCTTCGTTACTAATTATGACAAGTAACTGTAATTTTGATAAAAATTATGGTAGGTAACTGTAACTTCAATACTAATTATGACAGGTAACAGTAACTACGATACTATTTATGACAAGTAACTGTAACCTCGACAATAATTATGACAGGTAACTGTAACTTCGTTACTAATTATGACAAGTAACGGTAATTTCGATACAAATTATGGCAGGTAACTGTAACTTCGATACTATTTATGACAGGTAACAGTAACTTCGATATTAATTATGACAAGTAACTGTAACTTCTATACTAATTATGACAGGTAACTGTAACTTCGTTACTAATTATGACAAGTAACTGTAATTTTGATTTAAAAAAATTGGTAGGTAACTGTAAATTCAATACTAATTATGACAGGTAACAGTAACTTCGATACTAATTACGACAAGTGACTATAACTTCGATGCAAATTATGACAGGTAACTGTAACTTCGTTACTAATTACGACAAGTAACTGTAATTTCGATACAAATTATGGCAGATAACTGTAACTTCGATACTAATTATGACAGGTAACAGTAACTTCTATACTAATTATGACAAGTAACTATAACTTCGATACAAATTATGACAGGTAACTGTAACTTCGATACTAATTTTGACAAGAAACTCTATCTTCGTTACTAATTATGACAAGTAACTGTAATTTTGATAAAAAATTATGGTAGATAACTGTAACTTCAATACTAATTATGAAAGGTAACAGAAACGTCGATACTAATTATGACAAGTAACAATACCTACGATGCTAATTATGACAGGTAACTGTAACTTCGATACTAATTATGACAAGGAACTGTAATTTCGATACAAATTATGGCAGGTAACTGTAACTTCGTTACTAATTATGACAAGTAACTGTAATTTCTGTACAAATTTTGGCAGGTGACTGTAACTTCGATACTAATTATGACAAGTCCCTGTAATTTCGATACATATTATGGCAGGTAACTGTAACTTCCATACTAATTATGACAGGAACAGGAACTTCGATACTAATTATGCCTGGAAACTGTAATTTCGATACTATTTATGACAAGTAATTGTAACTTCGATTCTAATTATGACAAGTAATTGTAACTTCGATACTAATTATGACAGGTAACTGTAACTTCGTTACTAATTATGACAAGTAACTGTAATTTCGTTACAAATTATAGCAGGTAATTGTAATTTCGATACTAATTATGACAGGTAACAGTAACTTCGATAATTATTATGACAAGTAACAGTAACTTCGATACTAATTATGACAAGTAACTGTAACTTCGATAATAATTATGACAGATAACTGTAACTTCGTTACTAATTATGACAAGTAACTGTAATTTCTATACAAATTTTGGCAGGTAACTGTAACTTCTGTACTAATTATGACAGGTAACAGTTACTTCGATACTAATTATGACATGTAACTGTAACTTGGATACTAATTATGACAGGCAACTGTAACTTCGTTACTAATTATGACAAGTAACTTTAATTTCGATACTTATTATGGCAGGTAACTGTAACTTCGATACTAATTATGACAGGTAACAGTAACTTCGATACTAATTATGACAAGTAACTATAACTGCGATACAAATTATGACAGGTAACTGTAACTTTGATGCTAATTATGACAAGAAACTCTATCTTCGTTACTAATTATGACAAGTAACTGTAATTTTGATAAAAAATTATGGTAGATAACTGTAACTTCAATACTAATTATGACAGGTAACAGTAACGTCGATACTAATTATGACAAGTAACAATACCTTCGATGCTAATTATGACAGGTAACTGTAACTTCGATACTAATTATGACAAGGAACTGTAATTTCGATACAAATTATGGCAGGTAACTGTAACTTCGTTACTAATTATGACAAGTAACTGTTATTTCGATACAAATTTTGGCAGGTAACTGTAACTTCGATACTAATTATGACAAGTCCCTGTAATTTCGATACAAATTATGGCAGGTAACTGTAACTTCCATACTAATTATGACAGGAACAGGAACTTCGATAGTAATTATGCCTGGAAACTGTAACTTCAATTCTAATTATGACAAGTAACTGTAACTTCGATACTAATTATGACAAGTAACTGTAACTTCGATACTAATTATGACAGGTAACTGTAACTTCGTTACTAATTATGACAAGTAACTGTAATTTCGTTACAAATTATAGCAGGTAATTGTAATTTCGATACTAATTATGACAGGTAACAGTAACTTCGATACTTATTATGACAAGTAACAGTAACGTCGATACTAATTATGACAAATAACTGTAACTTCGATAATAATTATGACAGATAACTGTAACTTCGTTACTAATTATGACAAGTAACTGTAATTTCTATACAAATTTTGGCAGGTAACTGTAACTTCTGTACTAATTATGACAGGTAACAGTTACTTCGATACTAATTATGACATGTAACTGTAACTTGGATACTAATTATGACAGGCAACTGTAACTTCGTTACTAATTATGACAAGTAACTTTAATTTCGATACTTATTATGGCAGGTAATTGTAACTTCGTTACTAATTATGACAAGTCCCTGTAATTTCGATACAAATTATGGCAGGTTACTGTAACTTCGATACTAATTATGACAGGTAACAGTAACTTCGATACTAATTATGACAGGAAACTGTAACTTCGTTTCTAATTCTGACAAGTAACTGTAATTTCGATACAAATTATGACAGGTAACTGTAACTTCGTTACTAATTATGACAAGTAACTGTAATTTCGATACAAATTATGGCAGGTAACAGTACCTTCGATACTAATTATGACTGGTAAATGTAACTTCGATACTAATTTTGACAAGGGACTGTAATTTCGATACAAATTATGGCAGGTAACTGTAACTTCGATACTAATTATGACAGGTAACAGTAACTTCGATACTAATTATGACAAGTAACTATAACTTCGATACAAATTATGACAGGTAACTGTAACTTCGATACTAATTATGACAAGAAACTCTACCTTCGTTACTAATTATGACAATAAATGTAATTTTGATAAAAATTATGGCAGGTAACTGTAACTTCAATACTAATTATGACAGGTAACAGTAACTTCGATACTATTTATGACAAGTAAATGTAACCTCGACAATAATTTTGACAGGTAACTGTAACTTCGTTACTAATTAAGACAAGTAACGGTAATTTCGATACAAATTATGGCAGGTAACTGTAACTTCGATACTAATTATGACAGGTAACAGTAACTTCGATACTAATTATGACAAGTAACTATAACTTCGATACAAATTATGACAGGTAACTGTAACTTCGATACTAATTATGACAAGAAACTCTACCTTCGTTACTAATTATGACAAGTAAATGTAATTTTGATAAAAATTATGGCAGGTAACTGTAACTTCAATACTAATTATGACAGGTAACAGTAACTTCGATACTATTTATGACAAGTAACTGTAACCTCGACAATAATTATGACAGGTAACTGTAACTTCGTTACTAATTAAGACAAGTAACGGTAATTTCGATACAAATTATGGCAGGTAACTGTAACTTCGATACTAATTATGACAGGTAACTGTAACTTCGATACTAATTATGACAAGAAACTCTACCTTCGTTACTAATTATGACAAGTAACTGTAATTTTGATAAAAATTATGGTAGGTAACTGTAACTTCAATACTAATTATGACAGGTAACAGTAACTTCGATACTATTTATGACAAGTAACTGTAACCTCGACAATAATTATGACAGGTAACTGTAACTTCGATACTTATTATGACAAGGAACTGTAATTTCGATACAAGTTATGGCAGGTAACTGTAACTTCGTTACAAATTATGACAAGTAACTGTAATTTCGATACAAATTTTGGCAGGTAACTGTAACTTCGATACTAATTATGACAAGACCCTGTAATTTCGATACAAATTATGGCTGGTAACTGTAACGTCCATACTAATTATGACAAGTCCCTGTAATTTCGATACAAATTATGGCAGGTAACTGTAACTTCCATACTAATTATGACAGGAACAGGAACTTCGATACTAATTATGCCTTGAAACTGTAACTTCGATACTAATTATGACAAGTAATTGTAACTTCGATACTAATTATGACAAGTAACTGTAACTTCGATACTAATTATGACAGGTAACCGTAATTTCGTTACTAATTATGACAAGTAACTGTAATTTCGTTACAAATTATAGCAGGTAATTGTAATTTCGATATTAATTATGACACGTAACAGTAACTTCGATACTTATTATGACAAGTAATAGTAACTTCGATACTAATTATGACAAGTAACTGTAACTTCGATAATAATTATGACAGATAACTGTAACTTCGTTACTAATTATGACAAGTAACTGTAATTTCTATACAAATTTTGGCAGGTAACTGTAACTTCTGTACTAATTATGACAGGTAACAGTTACTTCGATACTAATTATGATATGTAACTGTAACTTCGATACTAATTATGACAGGCAACTGTAACTTCGTTACTAATTATGACAAGTAACTTTAATTTCGATACTTATTATGGCAGGTAATTGTAACTTCGTTACTAATTATGACAAGTCCCTGTAATTTCGATACAAATTATGGCAGGTTACTGTAACTTCGATACTTATTATGACAGGTAACAGTAACTTCGATACTAATTATGACAGGAAACTGTAACTTCGTTACTAATTCTGACAAGTAACTGTAATTTCGATACAAATTATGACAGGTAACTTTAACTTCGTTACTAATTATGACAAGTAACTGTAATTTCGATACAAATTATGGCAGGTAACAGTACCTTCGATACTAATTATGACTGGTAAATGTAACTTCGATACTAATTATGACAAGGGACTGTAATTTCGATACAAATTATGGCAGGTAACTGTAACTTCGATATTAATTATGACAGGTAACAGTAACTTCGATACTAATTATGACAAGTAACTATAACTTCGATACAAATTATGACAGGTAACTGTAACTTCGATACTAATTATGACAAGAAACTCTACCTTCGTTACTAATTATGACAAGTAACTGTAATTTTGATAAAAATTATGGTAGGTAACTGTAACTTCAATACTAATTATGACAGGTAACAGTAACTACGATACTATTTATGACAAGTAACTGTAACCTCGACAATAATAATGACAGGTAACTGTAACTTCGTTACTAATTATGACAAGTAACGGTAATTTCGATACAAATTATGGCAGGTAACTGTAACTTCGATACTATTTATGACAGGTAACAGTAACTTCGATATTAATTATGACAAGTAACTGTAACTTCTATACTAATTATGACAGGTAACTGTAACTTCGTTACTAATTATGACAAGTAACTGTAATTTTGATTTAAAAAAATTGGTAGGTAACTGTAAATTCAATACTAATTATGACAGGTAACAGTAACTTCGATACTAATTACGACAAGTAACTATAACTTCGATGCAAATTATGACAGGTAACTGTAACTTCGTTACTAATTACGACAAGTAACTGTAATTTCGATACAAATTATGGCAGATAACTGTAACTTCGATACTAATTATGACAGGTAACAGTAACTTCTATACTAATTATGACAAGTAACTATAACTTCGATACAAATTATGACAGGTAACTGTAACTTCGATACTAATTTTGACAAGAAACTCTATCTTCGTTACTAATTATGACAAGTAACTGTAATTTTGATAAAAAATTATGGTAGATAACTGTATCTTCAATACTAATTATGAAAGGTAACAGAAACGTCGATACTAATTATGACAAGTAACAATACCTACGATGCTAATTATGACAGGTAACTGTAACTTCGATACTAATTATGACAAGGAACTGTAATTTCGATACAAATTATGGCAGGTAACTGTAACTTCGTTACTAATTATGACAAGTAACTGTAATTTCTGTACAAATTTTGGCAGGTGACTGTAACTTCGATACTAATTATGACAAGTCCCCGTAATTTCGATACATATTATGGCAGGTAACTGTAACTTCCATACTAATTATGACAGGAACAGGAACTTCGATACTAATTATGCCTGGAAACTGTAATTTCGATACTATTTATGACAAGTAATTGTAACTTCGATTCTAATTATGACAAGTAATTATAACTTCGATACTAATTATGACAGGTAACTGTAACTTCGTTACTAATTATGACAAGTAACTGTAATTTCGTTACAAATTATAGCAGGTAATTGTAATTTCGATACTAATTATGACAGGTAACAGTAACTTCGATAATTATTATGACAAGTAACAGTAACTTCGATACTAATTATGACAAGTAACTGTAACTTCGATAATAATTATGACAGATAACTGTAACTTCGTTACTAATTATGACAAGTAACTGTAATTTCTATACAAATTTTGGCAGGTAACTGTAACTTCTGTACTAATTATGACAGGTAACAGTTACTTCGATACTAATTATGACATGTAACTGTAACTTGGATACTAATTATGACAGGCAACTGTAACTTCGTTACTAATTATGACAAGTAACTTTAATTTCGATACTTATTATGGCAGGTAACTGTAACTTCGATACTAATTATGACAGGTAACAGTAACTTCGATACTAATTATGACAAGTAACTATAACTGCGATACAAATTATGACAGGTAACTGTAACTTTGATACTAATTATGACAAGAAACTCTATCTTCGTTACTAATTATGACAAGTAACTGTAATTTTGATACAAATTATGGCAGGTAACTGTAACTTCCATACTAATTATGACAGGAACAGGAACTTCGATAGTAATTATGCCTGGAAACTGTAACTTCAATACTAATTATGACAAGTAACTGTAACGTCGATACTAATTATGACAAGTAACTGTAACTTCGATACTAATTATGACAGGTAACTGTAACTTCGTTACTAATTATGACAAGTAACTGTAATTTCGTTACAAATTATAGCAGGTAATTGTAATTTCGATACTAATTATGACAGGTAACAGTAACTTCGATACTTATTATGACAAGTAACAGTAACGTCGATACTAATTATGACAAGTAACTGTAACTTCGATAATAATTATGACAGATAACTGTAACTTCGTTACTAATTATGACAAGTAACTGTAATTTCAATACAAATTTTGGCAGGTAACTGTAACTTCTGTACTAATTATGACAGGTAACAGTTACTTCGATACTAATTATGACATGTAACTGTAACTTGGATACTAATTATGACAGGCAACTGTAACTTCGTTACTAATTATGACAAGTAACTTTAATTTCGATACTTATTATGGCAGGTAATGGTAACTTCGTTACTAATTATGACAAGTCCCTGTAATTTCGATACAAATTATGGCAGGTTACTGTAACTTCGATACTAATTATGACAGGTAACAGTAACTTCGATACTAATTATGACAGGAAACTGTAACTTCGTTACTAATTCTGACAAGTAACTGTAATTTCGATACAAATTATGACAGGTAACTGTAACTTCGTTACTAATTATGACAAGTAACTGTAATTTCGATACAAATTATGGCAGGTAACAGTACCTTCGATACTAATTATGACTGGTAAATGTAACTTCGATACTAATTTTGACAAGGGACTGTAATTTCGATACAAATTATGGCAGGTAACTGTAACTTCGATACTAATTATGACAGGTAACAGTAACTTCGATACTAATTATGACAAGTAACTATAACTTCGATACAAATTATGACAGGTAACTGTAACTTCGATACTAATTATGACAAGAAACTCTACCTTCGTTACTAATTATGACAATAAATGTAATTTTGATAAAAATTATGGCAGGTAACTGTAACTTCAATACTAATTATGACAGGTAACAGTAACTTCGATACTATTTATGACAAGTAAATGTAACCTCGACAATAATTATGACAGGTAACTGTAACTTCGTTACTAATTAAGACAAGTAACGGTAATTTCGATACAAATTATGGCAGGTAACTGTAACTTCGATACTAATTATGACAGGTAACAGTAACTTCGATACTAATTATGACAAGTAACTATAACTTCGATACTAATTATGACAGGTAACTGTAACTTCGATACTAATTATGACAAGAAACTCTACCTTCGTTACTAATTATGACAAGTAAATGTAATTTTGATAAAAATTATGGCAGGTAACTGTAACTTCAATACTAATTATGACAGGTAACAGTAACTTCGATACTATTTATGACAAGTAACTGTAACCTCGACAATAATTATGACAGGTAACTGTAACTTCGTTACTAATTAAGACAAGTAACGGTAATTTCGATACAAATTATGGCAGGTAACTGTAACTTCGATACTAATTATGACAGGTAACTGTAACTTCGATACTAATTATGACAAGAAACTCTACCTTCGTTACTAATTATGACAAGTAACTGTAATTTTGATAAAAATTATGGTAGGTAACTGTAACTTCAATACTAATTATGACAGGTAACAGTAACTTCGATACTATTTATGACAAGTAACTGTAACCTCGACAATAATTATGACAGGTAACTGTAACTTCGATACTTATTATGACAAGGAACTGTAATTTCGATACAAGTTATGGCAGGTAACTGTAACTTCGTTACAAATTATGACAAGTAACTGTAATTTCGATACAAATTTTGGCAGGTAACTGTAACTTCGATACTAATTATGACAAGACCCTGTAATTTCGATACAAATTATGGCTGGTAACTGTAACGTCCATACTAATTATGACAAGTCCCTGTAATTTCGATACAAATTATGGCAGGTAACTGTAACTTCCATACTAATTATGACAGGAACAGGAACTTCGATACTAATTATGCCTGGAAACTGTAACTTCGATACTAATTATGACAAGTAATTGTAACTTCGATACTAATTATGACAAGTAACTGTAACTTCGATACTAATTATGACAGGTAACCGTAATTTCGTTACTAATTATGACAAGTAACTGTAATTTCGTTACAAATTATAGCAGGTAATTGTAATTTCGATACTAATTATGACACGTAACAGTAACTTCGATACTTATTATGACAAGTAATAGTAACTTCGATACTAATTATGACAAGTAACTGTAACTTCGATAATAATTATGACAGATAACTGTAACTTCGTTACTAATTATGACAAGTAACTGTAATTTCTATACAAATTTTGGCAGGTAACTGTAACTTCTGTACTAATTATGACAGGTAACAGTTACTTCGATACTAATTATGACATGTAACTGTAACTTCGATACTAATTATGACAGGCAACTGTAACTTCGTTACTAATTATGACAAGTAACTTTAATTTCGATACTTATTATGGCAGGTAATTGTAACTTCGTTACTAATTATGACAAGTCCCTGTAATTTCGATACAAATTATGGCAGGTTACTGTAACTTCGATACTTATTATGACAGGTAACAGTAACTTCGATACTAATTATGACAGGAAACTGTAACTTCGTTACTAATTCTGACAAGTAACTGTAATTTCGATACAAATTATGACAGGTAACTTTAACTTCGTTACTAATTATGACAAGTAACTGTAATTTCGATACAAATTATGGCAGGTAACAGTACCTTCGATACTAATTATGACTGGTAAATGTAACTTCGATACTAATTATGACAAGGGACTGTAATTTCGATACAAATTATGGCAGGTAACTGTAACTTCGATACTAATTATGACAGGTAACAGTAACTTCGATACTAATTATGACAAGTAACTATAACATCGATACAAATTATGAAAGGTAACTGTAACTTCGATACTAATTATGACAAGAAACTCTACCTTCGTTACTAATTATGACAAGTAACTGTAATTTTGATAAAAATTATGGTAGGTAACTGTAACTTCAATACTAATTATGACAGGTAACAGTAACTTCGATACTATTTATGACAAGTAACTGTAACCTCGACAATAATTATGACAGGTAACTGTAACTTCGTTACTAATTATGACAAGTAACGGTAATTTCGATACAAATAATGGCAGGTAACTGTAACTTCGATACTAATTATGACAGGTAACAGTAACTTTGATACTAATTATGACAAGTATCTGTAACTTCGATACTAATTATGACAGGTAACTGTAACTTCGTTACTAATTATGACAAGTAACTGTAATTTTGATACAAATTAAGGCAGGTAACTGTAACTTCGATACTAATTATGACAGGTAACAGAAACTTCGTTACTAATTATGACAAGTAACTATAACTTCGATACAAATTATGACAGGTAACTGTAACTTCGATACTAATTATGACAAGAAACTATAACTTCGTTACTAATTATGACAAGTAACTGTAATTTTGATTTAAAAAAATTGGTAGGTAACTGTAAATTCAATACTAATTATGACAGGTAACAGTAACTTCGATACTAATTATGACAAGTAACTATAACTTCGATGCAAATTATGACAGGTAACTGTAACTTCGTTACTAATTATGACAAGTAACTGTAATTTCGATACAAATTATGGCAGATAACTGTAACTTCGATACTAATTATGACAGGTAACAGTAACTTCTATACTAATTATGACAAGTAACTATAACTTCGATACAAATTATGACAGGTAACTGTAACTTCGATACTAATTATGACAAGAAACTCTATCTTCGTTACTAATTATGACAATTAACTGTAATTTTGATAAAAAATTATGGTAGATAACTGTAACTTCAATACTAATTATGACAGGTAACAGAAACGTCGATACTAATTATGACAAGTAACAATACCTTCGATGCTAATTATGAGAGGTAACTGTAACTTCGATACTAATTATGACAAGGAACTGTAATTTCGATACAAATTATGGCAGGTAACTGTAACTTTGTTACTAATTATGACAAGTAACTGTAATTTCGATACAAATTTTGGCAGGTGACTGTAACTTCGATACTAATTATGACAAGTCCCTGTAATTTCGATACATATTATGGCAGGTAACTGTAACTTCCATACTAATTATGACAGGAACAGGAACTTCGATACTAATTATGCCTGGAAACTGTAACTTCGATACTATTTATGACAAGTAATTGTAACTTCGATTCTAATTATGACAAGTAATTGTAACTTCGATACTAATTATGACAGGTAACTGTAACTTCGTTACTAATTATGACAAGTAACTGTAATTTCGTTACAAATTATAGCAGGTAATTGTAATTTCGATACTAATTATTACAGGTAACAGTTACTTCGATACTTATTATGACAAGTAACAGTAACTTCGATACTAATTATGACAAGTAACAGTAACTTCGATAATAATTATGACAGATAACTGTAACTTTGTTACTAATTATGACAAGTAACTGTAATTTCTATACAAATTTTGGCAGGTAACTGTAACTTCTGTACTAATTATGACAGGTAACAGTTACTTCGATACTAATTATGACATGTAACTGTAACTTCGATACTAATTATGACAGGCAACTGTAACTTCGTTACTAATTATGACAAGTGACTGTAATTTCGATACAAATTATGACAGGTAACTGTAACTTCGTTACTAATTATGACAAGTAACTGTAATTTCGATACAAATTATGGCAGGTAACAGTACCTTCGATACTAATTATGACTGGTAAATGTAACTTCGATACTAATTATGACAAGGGACTGTAATTTCGATACAAATTATGGCAGGTAACTGTAACTTCGATACTAATTATGACAGGTAACAGTAACTTCGATACTAATTATGACAAGTAACTATAACTTCGATACAAATTATGACAGGTAACTGTAACTTCGATACTAATTATGACAAGAAACTCTACCTTCGTTACTAATTATGACAAGTAACTGTAATTTTGATAAAAATTATGGTAGGTAACTGTAACTTCAATACTAATTATGACAGGTAACAGTAACTTCGATACTATTTATGACAAGTAACTGTAACCTCGACAATAATTATGACAGGTAACTGTAACTTCGTTACTAATTATGACAAGTAACGGTAATTTCGATACAAATTATGGCAGGTAACTGTAACTTCGATACTAATTATGACAGGTAACAGTAACTTCGATACTAATTATGACAAGTAACTATAACTTCGATACAAATTATGACAGGTAACTGTAACTTCGATACTAATTATGACAAGAAACTCTATCTTCGTTACTAATTATGACAAGTAACTGTAATTTTGATAAAAAATTATGGTAGATAAATGTAACTTCAATACTAATTATGACAGGTAACAGTAACGTCGATACTAATTATGACAAGTAACAATTCCTTCGATGCTAATTATGTTAGGTAACTGTAACTTCGATTCTAATTATGACAAGGAACTGTAATTTCGATACAAATTATGGCAGGTAACTGTAACTTCGTTACTAATTATGACAAGTAACTGTAATTTCGATACAAATTTTGGCAGGTAACTGTAACTTCGATACTAATTATGACAAGTCCCTGTAATTTCGTTACAAATTATGGCAGGTAACTGTAACATCCATACTAATTATGACAGGTAACAGTAACTTCGATACTAATTATGACAGGTAACTGTAACTTCGATACTAATTATGACAAGTAATTGTAACTTCGATACTAATTATGACAAGTAACTGTAACTTCGATACTAATTATGACAGGTAACTGTAACTCCGTTACTAATTATGACAAGTAACTGTAATTTCGTTACAAATTATAGCAGGTAATTGTAATTTCGATACTAATTATGACAGGTAACAGTAACTTCGATAATTATTATGACAAGTAACAGTAACATCGATACTAATTATGACAAGTAACTGTAACTTCGATAATAATTATGACAGATAACTGTAACTTCGTTACTAATTATGACAAGTAACTGTAATTTCTATACAAATTTTGGCAGGTAACTGTAACTTCTGTACTAATTATGACAGGTAACAGTTACTTCGATACTAATTATGACATGTAACTGTAACTTGGATACTAATTATGACAGGCAACTGTAACTTCGTTACTAATTATGACAAGTAACTTTAATTTCGATACTTATTATGGCAGGTAACTGTAACTTCGATACTAATTATGACAGGTAACAGTAACTTCGATACTAATTATGACAAGTAACTATAACTGCGATACAAATTATGACAGGTAACTGTAACTTTGATACTAATTATGACAAGAAACTCTATCTTCGTTACTAATTATGACAAGTAACTGTAATTTTGATAAAAAATTATGGTAGATAACTGTAACTTCAATACTAATTATGACAGGCAACAGTAACGTCGATACTAATTATGACAAGTAACAATACCTTCGATGCTAATTATGACAGGTAACTGTAACTTCGATACTAATTATGACAAGGAACTGTAATTTCGATACAAATTATGGCAGGTAACTGTAACTTCGTTACTAATTATGACAAGTAACTGTAATTTCGATACAAATTTTGGCAGGTAACTGTAACTTCGATACTAATTATGACAAGTCCCTGTAATTTCGATACAAATTATGGCAGGTAACTGTAACTTCCATACTAATTATGACAGGAACAGGAACTTCGATAGTAATTATGCCTGGAAACTGTAACTTCAATACTAATTATGACAAGTAACTGTAACTTCGATACTAATTATGACAAGTAACTGTAACTTCGATACTAATTATGACAGGTAACTGTAACTTCGTTACTAATTATGACAAGTAACTGTAATTTCGTTACAAATTATAGCAGGTAATTGTAATTTCGATACTAATTATGACAGGTAACAGTAACTTCGATACTTATTATGACAAGTAACAGTAACGTCGATACTAATTATGACAAGTAACTGTAACTTCGATAATAATTATGACAGATAACTGTAACTTCGTTACTAATTATGACAAGTAACTGTAATTTCTATACAAATTTTGGCAGGTAACTGTAACTTCTGTACTAATTATGACAGGTAACAGTTACTTCGATACTAATTATGACATGTAACTGTAACTTGGATACTAATTATGACAGGCAACTGTAACTTCGTTACTAATTATGACAAGTAACTTTAATTTCGATACTTATTATGGCAGGTAATTGTAACTTCGTTACTAATTATGACAAGTCCCTGTAATTTCGATACAAATTATGGCAGGTTACTGTAACTTCGATACTAATTATGACAGGTAACAGTAACTTCGATACTAATTATGACAGGAAACTGTAACTTCGTTACTAATTCTGACAAGTAACTGTAATTTCGATACAAATTATGACAGGTAACTGTAACTTCGTTACTAATTATGACAAGTAACTGTAATTTCGATACAAATTATGGCAGGTAACAGTACCTTCGATACTAATTATGACTGGTAAATGTAACTTCGATACTAATTTTGACAAGGGACTGTAATTTCGATACAAATTATGGCAGGTAACTGTAACTTCGATACTAATTATGACAGGTAACAGTAACTTCGATACTAATTATGACAAGTAACTATAACTTCGATACAAATTATGACAGGTAACTGTAACTTCGATACTAATTATGACAAGAAACTCTACCTTCGTTACTAATTATGACAAGTAAATGTAATTTTGATAAAAATTATGGCAGGTAACTGTAACTTCAATACTAATTATGACAGGTAACAGTAACTTCGATACTATTTATGACAAGTAACTGTAACCTCGACAATAATTATGACAGGTAACTGTAACTTCGTTACTAATTAAGACAAGTAACGGTAATTTCGATACAAATTATGGCAGGTAACTGTAACTTCGATACTAATTATGACAGGTAACTGTAACTTCGATACTAATTATGACAAGAAACTCTACCTTCGTTACTAATTATGACAAGTAACTGTAATTTTGATAAAAATTATGGTAGGTAACTGTAACTTCAATACTAATTATGACAGGTAACAGTAACTTCGATACTATTTATGACAAGTAACTGTAACCTCGACAATAATTATGACAGGTAACTGTAACTTCGTTACTAATTATGACAAGTAACTGTAATTTCTATACAAATTTTGGCAGGTAACTGTAACTTCTGTACTAATTATGACAGGTAACAGTTACTTCGATACTAATTATGACATGTAACTGTAACTTGGATACTAATTATGACAGGCAACTGTAACTTCGTTACTAATTATGACAAGTAACTTTAATTTCGATACTTATTATGGCAGGTAACTGTAACTTCGATACTAATTATGACAGGTAACAGTAACTTCGATACTAATTATGACAAGTAACTATAACTGCGATACAAATTATGACAGGTAACTGTAACTTTGATACTAATTATGACAAGAAACTCTATCTTCGTTACTAATTATGACAAGTAACTGTAATTTTGATAAAAAATTATGGTAGATAACTGTAACTTCAATACTAATTATGACAGGTAACAGTAACGTCGATACTAATTATGACAAGTAACAATACCTTCGATGCTAATTATGACAGGTAACTGTAACTTCGATACTAATTATGACAAGGAACTGTAATTTCGATACAAATTATGGCAGGTAACTGTAACTTCGTTACTAATTATGACAAGTAACTGTAATTTCGATACAAATTTTGGCAGGTAACTGTAACTTCGATACTAATTATGACAAGTCCCTGTAATTTCGATACAAATTATGGCAGGTAACTGTAACTTCCATACTAATTATGACAGGAACAGGAACTTCGATAGTAATTATGCCTGGAAACTGTAACTTCAATACTAATTATGACAAGTAACTGTAACGTCGATACTAATTATGACAAGTAACTGTAACTTCGATACTAATTATGACAGGTAACTGTAACTTCGTTACTAATTATGACAAGTAACTGTAATTTCGTTACAAATTATAGCAGGTAATTGTAATTTCGATACTAATTATGACAGGTAACAGTAACTTCGATACTTATTATGACAAGTAACAGTAACGTCGATACTAATTATGACAAGTAACTGTAACTTCGATAATAATTATGACAGATAACTGTAACTTCGTTACTAATTATGACAAGTAACTGTAATTTCTATACAAATTTTGGCAGGTAACTGTAACTTCTGTACTAATTATGACAGGTAACAGTTACTTCGATACTAATTATGACATGTAACTGTAACTTGGATACTAATTATGACAGGCAACTGTAACTTCGTTACTAATTATGACAAGTAATTTTAATTTCGATACTTATTATGGCAGGTAATGGTAACTTCGTTACTAATTATGACAAGTCCCTGTAATTTCGATACAAATTATGGCAGGTTACTGTAACTTCGATACTAATTATGACAGGTAACAGTAACTTCGATACTAATTATGACAGGAAACTGTAACTTCGTTACTAATTCTGACAAGTAACTGTAATTTCGATACAAATTATGACAGGTAACTGTAACTTCGTTACTAATTATGACAAGTAACTGTAATTTCGATACAAATTATGGCAGGTAACAGTACCTTCGATACTAATTATGACTGGTAAATGTAACTTCGATACTAATTTTGACAAGGGACTGTAATTTCGATACAAATTATGGCAGGTAACTGTAACTTCGATACTAATTATGACAGGTAACAGTAACTTCGATACTAATTATGACAAGTAACTATAACTTCGATACAAATTATGACAGGTAACTGTAACTTCGATACTAATTATGACAAGAAACTCTACCTTCGTTACTAATTATGACAATAAATGTAATTTTGATAAAAATTATGGCAGGTAACTGTAACTTCAATACTAATTATGACAGGTAACAGTAACTTCGATACTATTTATGACAAGTAAATGTAACCTCGACAATAATTATGACAGGTAACTGTAACTTCGTTACTAATTAAGACAAGTAACGGTAATTTCGATACAAATTATGGCAGGTAACTGTAACTTCGATACTAATTATGACAGGTAACAGTAACTTCGATACTAATTATGACAAGTAACTATAACTTCGATACAAATTATGACAGGTAACTGTAACTTCGATACTAATTATGACAAGAAACTCTACCTTCGTTACTAATTATGACAAGTAAATGTAATTTTGATAAAAATTATGGCAGGTAACTGTAACTTCAATACTAATTATGACAGGTAACAGTAACTTCGATACTATTTATGACAAGTAACTGTAACCTCGACAATAATTATGACAGGTAACTGTAACTTCGTTACTAATTAAGACAAGTAACGGTAATTTCGATACAAATTAAGGCAGGTAACTGTAACTTCGATACTAATTATGACAGGTAACTGTAACTTCGATACTAATTATGACAAGAAACTCTACCTTCGTTACAAATTATGACAAGTAACTGTAATTTTGATAAAAATTATGGTAGGTAACTGTAACTTCAATACTAATTATGACAGGTAACAGTAACTTCGATACTATTTATGACAAGTAACTGTAACCTCGACAATAATTATGACAGGTAACTGTAACTTCGATACTTATTATGACAAGGAACTGTAATTTCGATACAAGTTATGGCAGGTAACTGTAACTTCGTTACAAATTATGACAAGTAACTGTAATTTCGATACAAATTTTGGCAGGTAACTGTAACTTCGATACTAATTATGACAAGACCCTGTAATTTCGATACAAATTATGGCTGGTAACTGTAACGTCCATACTAATTATGACAAGTCCCTGTAATTTCGATACAAATTATGGCAGGTAACTGTAACTTCCATACTAATTATGACAGGAACAGGAACTTCGATACTAATTATGCCTGGAAACTGTAACTTCGATACTAATTATGACAAGTAATTGTAACTTCGATACTAATTATGACAAGTAACTGTAACTTCGATACTAATTATGACAGGTAACCGTAATTTCGTTACTAATTATGACAAGTAACTGTAATTTCGTTACAAATTATAGCAGGTAATTGTAATTTCGATACTAATTATGACACGTAACAGTAACTTCGATTCTTATTATGACAAGTAATAGTAACTTCGATACTAATTATGACAAGTAACTGTAACTTCGATAATAATTATGACAGATAACTGTAACTTCGTTACTAATTATGACAAGTAACTGTAATTTCTATACAAATTTTGGCAGGTAACTGTAACTTCTGTACTAATTATGACAGGTAACAGTTACTTCGATACTAATTATGACATGTAACTGTAACTTCGATACTAATTATGACAGGCAACTGTAACTTCGTTACTAATTATGACAAGTAACTTTAATTTCGATACTTATTATGGCAGGTAATTGTAACTTCGTTACTAATTATGACAAGTCCCTGTAATTTCGATACAAATTATGGCAGGTTACTGTAACTTCGATACTTATTATGACAGGTAACAGTAACTTCGATACTAATTATGACAGGAAACTGTAACTTCGTTACTAATTCTGACAAGTAACTGTAATTTCGATACAAATTATGACAGGTAACTTTAACTTCGTTACTAATTATGACAAGTAACTGTAATTTCGATACAAATTATGGCAGGTAACAGTACCTTCGATACTAATTATGACTGGTAAATGTAACTTCGATACTAATTATGACAAGGGACTGTAATTTCGATACAAATTATGGCAGGTAACTGTAACTTCGATACTAATTATGACAGGTAACAGTAACTTCGATACTAATTATGACAAGTAACTATAACATCGATACAAATTATGAAAGGTAACTGTAACTTCGATACTAATTATGACAAGAAACTCTACCTTCGTTACTAATTATGACAAGTAACTGTAATTTTGATAAAAATTATGGTAGGTAACTGTAACTTCAATACTAATTATGACAGGTAACAGTAACTTCGATACTATTTATGACAAGTAACTGTAACCTCGACAATAATTATGACAGGTAACTGTAACTTCGTTACTAATTATGACAAGTAACGGTAATTTCGATACAAATAATGGCAGGTAACTGTAACTTCGATACTAATTATGACAGGTAACAGTAACTTTGATACTAATTATGACAAGTATCTGTAACTTCGATACTAATTATGACAGGTAACTGTAACTTCGTTACTAATTATGACAAGTAACTGTAATTTTGATACAAATTAAGGCAGGTAACTGTAACTTCGATACTAATTATGACAGGTAACAGAAACTTCGTTACTAATTATGACAAGTAACTATAACTTCGATACAAATTATGACAGGTAACTGTAACTTCGATACTAATTATGACAAGAAACTATAACTTCGTTACTAATTATGACAAGTAACTGTAATTTTGATTTAAAAAAATTGGTAGGTAACTGTAAATTCAATACTAATTATGACAGGTAACAGTAACTTCGATACTAATTATGACAAGTAACTATAACTTCGATGCAAATTATGACAGGTAACTGTAACTTCGTTACTAATTATGACAAGTAACTGTAATTTCGATACAAATTATGGCAGATAACTGTAACTTCGATACTAATTATGACAGGTAACAGTAACTTCTATACTAATTATGACAAGTAACTATAACTTCGATACAAATTATGACAGGTAACTGTAACTTCGATACTAATTATGACAAGAAACTCTATCTTCGTTACTAATTATGACAAGTAACTGTAATTTTGATAAAAAATTATGGTAGATAACTGTAACTTCAATACTAATTATGACAGGTAACAGAAACGTCGATACTAATTATGACAAGTAACAATTCCTTCGATGCTAATTATGAGAGGTAACTGTAACTTCGATACTAATTATGTCAAGGAACTGTAATTTCGATACAAATTATGGCAGGTAACTGTAACTTTGTTACTAATTATGACAAGTAACTGTAATTTCGATACAAATTTTGGCAGGTGACTGTAACTTCGATACTAATTATGACAAGTCCCTGTAATTTCGATACATATTATGGCAGGTAACTGTAACTTCCATACTAATTATGACAGGAACAGGAACTTCGATACTAATTATGCCTGGAAACTGTAACTTCGATACTATTTATGACAAGTAATTGTAACTTCGATTCTAATTATGACAAGTAATTGTAACTTCGATACTAATTATGACAGGTAACTGTAACTTCGTTACTAATTATGACAAGTAACTGTAATTTCGTTACAAATTATAGCAGGTAATTGTAATTTCGATACTAATTATTACAGGTAACAGATACTTCGATACTTATTATGACAAGTAACAGTAACTTCGATACTAATTATGACAAGTAACAGTAACTTCGATAATAATTATGACAGATAACTGTAACTTTGTTACTAATTATGACAAGTAACTGTAATTTCTATACAAATTTTGGCAGGTAACTGTAACTTCTGTACTAATTATGACAGGTAACAGTTACTTCGATACTAATTATGACATGTAACTGTAACTTCGATACTAATTATGACAGGCAACTGTAACTTCGTTACTAATTATGACAAGTGACTGTAATTTCGATACAAATTATGACAGGTAACTGTAACTTCGTTACTAATTATGACAAGTAACTGTAATTTCGATACAAATTATGGCAGGTAACAGTACCTTCGATACTAATTATGACTGGTAAATGTAACTTCGATACTAATTATGACAAGGGACTGTAATTTCGATACAAATTATGGCAGGTAACTGTAACTTCGATACTAATTATGACAGGTAACAGTAACTTCGATACTAATTATGACAAGTAACTATAACTTCGATACAAATTATGACAGGTAACTGTAACTTCGATACTAATTATGACAAGAAACTCTACCTTCGTTACTAATTATGACAAGTAACTGTAATTTTGATAAAAATTATGGTAGGTAACTGTAACTTCAATACTAATTATGACAGGTAACAGTAACTTCGATACTATTTATGACAAGTAACTGTAACCTCGACAATAATTATGACAGGTAACTGTAACTTCGTTACTAATTATGACAAGTAACGGTAATTTCGATACAAATTATGGCAGGTAACTGTAACTTCGATACTAATTATGACAGTTAACAGTAACTTCGATACTAATTATGACAAGTAACTATAACTTCGATACAAATTATGACAGGTAACTGTAACTTCGATACTAATTATGACAAGAAACTCTACCTTCGTTACTAATTATGACAAGTAACTGTAATTTTGATAAAAATTATGGTAGGTAACTGTAACTTCAATACCACTTATGACAGGTAACAGTAACTTCGATACTATTTATGACAAGTAACTGTAACCTCGACAATAATTATGACAGGTAACTGGAACTTCGATACTAATTATGAAAAGGGACTGTAATTTCGATACAAGTTATGGCAGGTAACTGTAACTTCGTTACAAATTATGACAAGTAACTGTAATTTCGATACAAATTTTGGCAGGTAACTGTAACTTCGATACTAATTATGACAAGACCCTGTAATTTCGATACAAATTATGGCAGGTAACTGTAACGTCCATACTAATTATGACAGGTATCAGTAACTTCGATACTAATTATGACAGGAATCTGTAACTTCGTTACTAATTATGACAAGTAACTGTAATTTCGATACAAATTATGACAGGTAACTGTAACTTCGTTACTAATTATGACAAGTAACAGTACCTTCGATGCTAATTAGGACAGGTAACTGTAACTTCGATACTAATTATGACAAGGAACTGTAATTTCGATACAAATTTTGGCAGGTAACTGTAACTTCGATACTAATTATGACAGGTAACAGTAACTTCGATACTAATTATGACAAGTAACTGTAACTTCGATACTAATTATGACAGGTAACTGTAACGTCGTTACTAATTATGACAAGTAACTGTAATTTTGATACAAATTAAGGCATGTAACTGTAACTTCGATACTAATTATGACAGGTAACAGTAACTTAGTTACTAATTATGACAAGTAACTATAACTTCGATACAAATTATGACAGGTAACTGTAACTTCGATACTAATTATGACAAGAAACTATAACTTCGTTACTAATTATGACAAGTAACTGTAATTTTGATTTAAAAAAATTGGTAGGTAACTGTAAATTCAATACTAATTATGACAGGTAACAGTAACTTCGATACTAATTATGACAAGTAAATATAACTTCGATGGAAATTATGACAGGTAACTGTAACTTCGTTACTAATTATGATAAGTAACTGTAATTTCGATACAAATTATGGCAGGTAACTGTAACTTCGATACTAATTATGACAGGTAACAGTAACTTCGATACTAATTATGACAAGTAACTATAACTTCGATACAAATTATGACAGGTAACTGTAACTTCGATACTAATTATGACAAGAAACTCTATGTTCGTTACTAATTATGACAAGTAACTGTAATTTTGATAAAAAATTATGGTAGATAAATGTAACTTCAATACTAATTATGACAGGTAACAGTAACGTCGATACTAATTATGACAAGTAACAATTCCTTCGATGCTAATTATGTTAGGTAACTGTAACTTCGATTCTAATTATGACAAGGAACTGTAATTTCGATACAAATTATGGCAGGTAAATGTAACTTCGTTACTAATTATGACAAGTAACTGTAATTTCGATACAAATTTTGGCAGGTAACTGTAACTTCGATACTAATTATGACAAGTCCCTGTAATTTCGTTACAAATTATGGCAGGTAACTGTAACATCCATACTAATTATGACAGGTAACAGTAACTTCGATACTAATTATGACAGGTAACTGTAACTTCGATACTAATTATGACAAGTAATTGTAACTTCGATACTAATTATGACAAGTAACTGTAACTTCGATACTAATTATGACAGGTAACTGTAACTCCGTTACTAATTATGACAAGTAACTGTAATTTCGTTACAAATTATAGCAGGTAATTGTAATTTCGATACTAATTATGACAGGTAACAGTAACTTCGATAATTATTATGACAAGTAACAGTAACTTCGATACTAATTATGACAAGTAACTGTAACTTCGATAATAATTATGACAGATAACTGTAACTTCGTTACTAATTATGACAAGTAACTGTAATTTCTATACAAATTTTGGCAGGTAACTGTAACTTCTGTACTAATTATGACAGGTAACAGTTACTTCGATACTAATTATGACATGTAACTGTAACTTGGATACTAATTATGACAGGCAACTGTAACTTCGTTACTAATTATGACAAGTAACTTTAATTTCGATACTTATTATGGCAGGTAACTGTAACTTCGATACTAATTATGACAGGTAACAGTAACTTCGATACTAATTATGACAAGTAACTATAACTGCGATACAAATTATGACAGGTAACTGTAACTTTGATACTAATTATGACAAGAAACTCTATCTTCGTTACTAATTATGACAAGTAACTGTAATTTTGATAAAAAATTATGGTAGATAACTGTAACTTCAATACTAAATATGACAGGTAACAGTAACGTCGATACTAATTATGACAAGTAACAATACCTTCGATGCTAATTATGACAGGTAACTGTAACTTCGATACTAATTATGACAAGGAACTGTAATTTCGATACAAAATATGGCAGGTAACTGTAACTTCGTTACTAATTATGACAAGTAACTGTAATTTCGATACAAATTTTGGCAGGTAACTGTAACTTCGATACTAATTATGACAAGTCCCTGTAATTTCGATACAAATTATGGCAGGTAACTGTAACTTCCATACTAATTATGACAGGAACAGGAACTTCGATAGTAATTATGCCTGGAAACTGTAACTTCAATACTAATTATGACAAGTAACTGTAACTTCGATACTAATTATGACAAGTAACTGTAACTTCGATACTAATTATGACAGGTAACTGTAACTTCGTTACTAATTATGACAAGTAACTGTAATTTCGTTACAAATTATAGCAGGTAATTGTAATTTCGATACTAATTATGACAGGTAACAGTAACTTCGATACTTATTATGACAAGTAACAGTAACGTCGATACTAATTATGACAAGTAACTGTAACTTCGATAATAATTATGACAGATAACTGTAACTTCGTTACTAATTATGACAAGTAACTGTAATTTCTATACACATTTTGGCAGGTAACTGTAACTTCTGTACTAATTATGACAGGTAACAGTTACTTCGATACTAATTATGACATGTAACTGTAACTTGGATACTAATTATGACAGGCAACTGTAACTTCGTTACTAATTATGACAAGTAACTTTAATTTCGATACTTATTATGGCAGGTAATTGTAACTTCGTTACTAATTATGACAAGTCCCTGTAATTTCGATACAAATTATGGCAGGTTACTGTAACTTCGATACTAATTATGACAGGTAACAGTAACTTCGATACTAATTATGACAGGAAACTGTAACTTCGTTACTAATTCTGACAAGTAACTGTAATTTCGATACAAATTATGACAGGTAACTGTAACTTCGTTACTAATTATGACAAGTAACTGTAATTTCGATACAAATTATGGCAGGTAACAGTACCTTCGATACTAATTATGACTGGTAAATGTAACTTCGATACTAATTTTGACAAGGGACTGTAATTTCGATACAAATTATGGCAGGTAACTGTAACTTCGATACTAATTATGACAGGTAACAGTAACTTCGATACTAATTATGACAAGTAACTATAACTTCGATACAAATTATGACAGGTAACTGTAACTTCGATACTAATTATGACAAGAAACTCTACCTTCGTTACTAATTATGACAAGTAAATGTAATTTTGATAAAAATTATGGCAGGTAACTGTAACTTCAATACTAATTATGACAGGTAACAGTAACTTCGATACTATTTATGACAAGTAACTGTAACCTCGACAATAATTATGACAGGTAACTGTAACTTCGTTACTAATTAAGACAAGTAACGGTAATTTCGATACAAATTATGGCAGGTAACTGTAACTTCGATACTAATTATGACAGGTAACTGTAACTTCGATACTAATTATGACAAGAAACTCTACCTTCGTTACTAATTATGACAAGTAACTGTAATTTTGATAAAAATTATGGTAGGTAACTGTAACTTCAATACTAATTATGACAGGTAACAGTAACTTCGATACTATTTATGACAAGTAACTGTAACCTCGACAATAATTATGACAGGTAACTGTAACTTCGATACTTATTATGACAAGGAACTGTAATTTCGATACAAGTTATGGCAGGTAACTGTAACTTCGTTACAAATTATGACAAGTAACTGTAATTTCGATACAAATTTTGGCAGGTAACTGTAACTTCGATACTAATTATGACAAGACCCTGTAATTTCGATACAAATTATGGCTGGTAACTGTAACGTCCATACTAATTATGACAAGTCCCTGTAATTTCGATACAAATTATGGCAGGTAACTGTAACTTCCATACTAATTATGACAGGAACAGGAACTTCGATACTAATTATGCCTGGAAACTGTAACTTCGATACTAATTATGACTAGTAATTGTAACTTCGATACTAATTATGACAAGTAACTGTAACTTCGATACTAATTATGACAGGTAACCGTAATTTCGTTACTAATTATGACAAGTAACTGTAATTTCGTTACAAATTATAGCAGGTAATTGTAATTTCGATACTAATTATGACACGTAACAGTAACTTCGATACTTATTATGACAAGTAATAGTAACTTCGATACTAATTATGACAAGTAACTGTAACTTCGATAATAATTATGACAGATAACTGTAACTTCGTTACTAATTATGACAAGTAACTGTAATTTCTATACAAATTTTGGCAGGTAACTGTAACTTCTGTACTAATTATGACAGGTAACAGTTACTTCGATACTAATTATGACATGTAACTGTAACTTCGATACTAATTATGACAGGCAACTGTAACTTCGTTACTAATTATGACAAGTAACTTTAATTTCGATACTTATTATGGCAGGTAATTGTAACTTCGTTACTAATTATGACAAGTCCCTGTAATTTCGATACAAATTATGGCAGGTTACTGTAACTTCGATACTTATTATGACAGGTAACAGTAACTTCGATACTAATTATGACAGGAAACTGTAACTTCGTTACTAATTCTGACAAGTAACTGTAATTTCGATACAAATTATGACAGGTAACTTTAACTTCGTTACTAATTATGACAAGTAACTGTAATTTCGATACAAATTATGGCAGGTAACAGTACCTTCGATACTAATTATGACTGGTAAATGTAACTTCGATACTAATTATGACAAGGGACTGTAATTTCGATACAAATTATGGCAGGTAACTGTAACTTCGATATTAATTATGACAGGTAACAGTAACTTCGATACTAATTATGACAAGTAACTATAACTTCGATACAAATTATGACAGGTAACTGTAACTTCGATACTAATTATGACAAGAAACTCTACCTTCGTTACTAATTATGACAAGTAACTGTAATTTTGATAAAAATTATGGTAGGTAACTGTAACTTCAATACTAATTATGACAGGTAACAGTAACTACGATACTATTTATGACAAGTAACTGTAACCTCGACAATAATTATGACAGGTAACTGTAACTTCGTTACTAATTATGACAAGTAACGGTAATTTCGATACAAATTATGGCAGGTAACTGTAACTTCGATACTATTTATGACAGGTAACAGTAACTTCGATATTAATTATGACAAGTAACTGTAACTTCTATACTAATTATGACAGGTAACTGTAACTTCGTTACTAATTATGACAAGTAACTGTAATTTTGATTTAAAAAAATTGGTAGGTAACTGTAAATTCAATACTAATTATGACAGGTAACAGTAACTTCGATACTAATTACGACAAGTAACTATAACTTCGATGCAAATTATGACAGGTAACTGTAACTTCGTTACTAATTACGACAAGTAACTGTAATTTCGATACAAATTATGGCAGATAACTGTAACTTCGATACTAATTATGACAGGTAACAGTAACTTCTATACTAATTATGACAAGTAACTATAACTTCGATACAAATTATGACAGGTAACTGTAACTTCGATACTAATTATGACAAGAAACTCTATCTTCGTTACTAATTATGACAAGTAACTGTAATTTTGATAAAAAATTATGGTAGATAACTGTAACTTCAATACTAATTATGAAAGGTAACAGAAACGTCGATACTAATTATGACAAGTAACAATACCTACGATGCTAATTATGACAGGTAACTGTAACTTCGATACTAATTATGACAAGGAACTGTAATTTCGATACAAATTATGGCAGGTAACTGTAACTTCGTTACTAATTATGACAAGTAACTGTAATTTCTGTACAAATTTTGGCAGGTGACTGTAACTTCGATACTAATTATGACAAGTCCCTGTAATTTCGATACATATTATGGCAGGTAACTGTAACTTCCATACTAATTATGACTGGAACAGGAACTTCGATACTAATTATGCCTGGAAACTGTAATTTCGATACTATTTATGACAAGTAATTGTAACTTCGATTCTAATTATGACAAGTAATTGTAACTTCGATACTAATTATGACAGGTAACTGTAACTTCGTTACTAATTATGACAAGTAACTGTAATTTCGTTACAAATTATAGCAGGTAATTGTAATTTCGATACTAATTATGACAGGTAACAGTAACTTCGATAATTATTATGACAAGTAACAGTAACTTCGATACTAATTATGACAAGTAACTGTAACTTCGATAATAATTATGACAGATAACTGTAACTTCGTTACTAATTATGACAAGTAACTGTAATTTCTATACAAATTTTGGCAGGTAACTGTAACTTCTGTACTAATTATGACAGGTAACAGTTACTTCGATACTAATTATGACATGTAACCGTAACTTGGATACTAATTATGACAGGCAACTGTAACTTCGTTACTAATTATGACAAGTAACTTTAATTTCGATACTTATTATGGCAGGTAACTGTAACTTCGATACTAATTATGACAGGTAACAGTAACTTCGATACTAATTATGACAAGTAACTATAACTGCGATACAAATTATGACAGGTAACTGTAACTTTGATACTAATTATGACAAGAAACTCTATCTTCGTTACTAATTATGACAAGTAACTGTAATTTTGATAAAAAATTATGGTAGATAACTGTAACTTCAATACTAATTATGACAGGTAACAGTAACGTCGATACTAATTATGACAAGTAACAATACCTTCGATGCTAATTATGACAGGTAACTGTAACTTCGATACTAATTATGACAAGGAACTGTAATTTCGATACAAATTATGGCAGGTAACTGTAACTTCGTTACTAATTATGACAAGTAACTGTAATTTCGATACAAATTTTGGCAGGTAACTGTAACTTCGATACTAATTATGACAAGTCCCTGTAATTTCGATACAAATTATGGCAGGTAACTGTAACTTCCATACTAATTATGACAGGAACAGGAACTTCGATAGTAATTATGCCTGGAAACTGTAACTTCAATACTAATTATGACAAGAACTGTAACTTCGATACTAATTATGACAGGTAACTGTAACGTCGTTACTAATTATGACAAGTAACTGTAATTTTGAAAAAAATTATGGTAGGTAACTGTAACTTCAATACCACTTATGACAGGTAACAGTAACTTCGATACTATTTATGACAAGTAACTGTAACCTCGACAATAATTATGACAGGTAACTGGAACTTCGATACTAATTATGAAAAGGGACTGTAATTTCGATACAAGTTATGGCAGGTAACTGTAACTTCGTTACAAATTATGACAAGTAACTGTAATTTCGATACAAATTTTGGCAGGTAACTGTAACTTCGATACTAATTATGACAAGACCCTGTAATTTCGATACAAATTATGGCAGGTAACTGTAACGTCCATACTAATTATGACAGGTATCAGTAACTTCGATACTAATTATGACAGGAATCTGTAACTTCGTTACTAATTATGACAAGTAACTGTAATTTCGATACAAATTATGACAGGTAACTGTAACTTCGTTAGTAATTATGACAAGTAACAGTACCTTCGATGCTAATTAGGACAGGTAACTGTAACTTCGATACTAATTATGACAAGGAACTGTAATTTCGATACAAATTTTGGCAGGTAACTGTAACTTCGATACTAATTATGACAGGTAACAGTAACTTCGATACTAATTATGACAAGTAACTGTAACTTCGATACTAATTATGACAGGTAACTGTAACGTCGTTACTAATTATGACAAGTAACTGTAATTTTGATACAAATTAAGGCATGTAACTGTAACTTCGATACTAATTATGACAGGTAACAGTAACTTAGTTACTAATTATGACAAGTAACTATAACTTCGATCAAATTATGACAGGTAACTGTAACTTCGATACTAATTATGACAAGAAACTATAACTTCGTTACTAATTATGACAAGTAACTGTAATTTTGATTTAAAAAAATTGGTAGGTAACTGTAAATTCAATACTAATTATGACAGGTAACAGTAACTTCGATACTAATTATGACAAGTAAATATAACTTCGATGGAAATTATGACAGGTAACTGTAACTTCGTTACTAATTATGATAAGTAACTGTAATTTCGATACAAATTATGGCAGGTAACTGTAACTTCGATACTAATTATGACAGGTAACAGTAACTTCGATACTAATTATGACAAGTAACTATAACTTCGATACAAATTATGACAGGTAACTGTAACTTCGATACTAATTATGACAAGAAACTCTATGTTCGTTACTAATTATGACAAGTAACTGTAATTTTGATAAAAAATTATGGTAGATAAATGTAACTTCAATACTAATTATGACAGGTAACAGTAACGTCGATACTAATTATGACAAGTAACAATTCCTTCGATGCTAATTATGTTAGGTAACTGTAACTTCGATTCTAATTATGACAAGGAACTGTAATTTCGATACAAATTATGGCAGGTAAATGTAACTTCGTTACTAATTATGACAAGTAACTGTAATTTCGATACAAATTTTGGCAGGTAACTGTAACTTCGATACTAATTATGACAAGTCCCTGTAATTTCGTTACAAATTATGGCAGGTAACTGTAACATCCATACTAATTATGACAGGTAACAGTAACTTCGATACTAATTATGACAGGTAACTGTAACTTCGATACTAATTATGACAAGTAATTGTAACTTCGATACTAATTATGACAAGTAACTGTAACTTCGATACTAATTATGACAGGTAACTGTAACTCCGTTACTAATTATGACAAGTAACTGTAATTTCGTTACAAATTATAGCAGGTAATTGTAATTTCGATACTAATTATGACAGGTAACAGTAACTTCGATAATTATTATGACAAGTAACAGTAACTTCGATACTAATTATGACAAGTAACTGTAACTTCGATAATAATTATGACAGATAACTGTAACTTCGTTACTAATTATGACAAGTAACTGTAATTTCTATACAAATTTTGGCAGGTAACTGTAACTTCTGTACTAATTATGACAGGTAACAGTTACTTCGATACTAATTATGACATGTAACTGTAACTTGGATACTAATTATGACAGGCAACTGTAACTTCGTTACTAATTATGACAAGTAACTTTAATTTCGATACTTATTATGGCAGGTAACTGTAACTTCGATACTAATTATGACAGGTAACAGTAACTTCGATACTAATTATGACAAGTAACTATAACTGCGATACAAATTATGACAGGTAACTGTAACTTTGATACTAATTATGACAAGAAACTCTATCTTCGTTACTAATTATGACAAGTAACTGTAATTTTGATAAAAAATTATGGTAGATAACTGTAACTTCAATACTAATTATGACAGGTAACAGTAACGTCGATACTAATTATGACAAGTAACAATACCTTCGATGCTAATTATGACAGGTAACTGTAACTTCGATACTAATTATGACAAGGAACTGTAATTTCGATACAAATTATGGCAGGTAACTGTAACTTCGTTACTAATTATGACAAGTAACTGTAATTTCGATACAAATTTTGGCAGGTAACTGTAACTTCGATACTAATTATGACAAGTCCCTGTAATTTCGATACAAATTATGGCAGGTAACTGTAACTTCCATACTAATTATGACAGGAACAGGAACTTCGATAGTAATTATGCCTGGAAACTGTAACTTCAATACTAATTATGACAAGTAACTGTAACTTCGATACTAATTATGACAAGTAACTGTAACTTCGATACTAATTATGACAGGTAACTGTAACTTCGTTACTAATTATGACAAGTAACTGTAATTTCGTTACAAATTATAGCAGGTAATTGTAATTTCGATACTAATTATGACAGGTAACAGTAACTTCGATACTTATTATGACAAGTAACAGTAACGTCGATACTAATTATGACAAGTAACTGTAACTTCGATAATAATTATGACAGATAACTGTAACTTCGTTACTAATTATGACAAGTAACTGTAATTTCTATACAAATTTTGGCAGGTAACTGTAACTTCTGTACTAATTATGACAGGTAACAGTTACTTCGATACTAATTATGACATGTAACTGTAACTTGGATACTAATTATGACAGGCAACTGTAACTTCGTTACTAATTATGACAAGTAACTTTAATTTCGATACTTATTATGGCAGGTAATTGTAACTTCGTTACTAATTATGACAAGTCCCTGTAATTTCGATACAAATTATGGCAGGTTACTGTAACTTCGATACTAATTATGACAGGTAACAGTAACTTCGATACTAATTATGACAGGAAACTGTAACTTCGTTACTAATTCTGACAAGTAACTGTAATTTCGATACAAATTATGACAGGTAACTGTAACTTCGTTACTAATTATGACAAGTAACTGTAATTTCGATACAAATTATGGCAGGTAACAGTACCTTCGATACTAATTATGACTGGTAAATGTAACTTCGATACTAATTTTGACAAGGGACTGTAATTTCGATACAAATTATGGCAGGTAACTGTAACTTCGATACTAATTATGACAGGTAACAGTAACTTCGATACTAATTATGACAAGTAACTATAACTTCGATACAAATTATGACAGGTAACTGTAACTTCGATACTAATTATGACAAGAAACTCTACCTTCGTTACTAATTATGACAAGTAAATGTAATTTTGATAAAAATTATGGCAGGTAACTGTAACTTCAATACTAATTATGACAGGTAACAGTAACTTCGATACTATTTATGACAAGTAACTGTAACCTCGACAATAATTATGACAGGTAACTGTAACTTCGTTACTAATTAAGACAAGTAACGGTAATTTCGATACAAATTATGGCAGGTAACTGTAACTTCGATACTAATTATGACAGGTAACTGTAACTTCGATACTAATTATGACAAGAAACTCTACCTTCGTTACTAATTATGACAAGTAACTGTAATTTTGATAAAAATTATGGTAGGTAACTGTAACTTCAATACTAATTATGACAGGTAACAGTAACTTCGATACTATTTATGACAAGTAACTGTAACCTCGACAATAATTATGACAGGTAACTGTAACTTCGATACTTATTATGACAAGGAACTGTAATTTCGATACAAGTTATGGCAGGTAACTGTAACTTCGTTACAAATTATGACAAGTAACTGTAATTTCGATACAAATTTTGGCAGGTAACTGTAACTTCGATACTAATTATGACAAGACCCTGTAATTTCGATACAAATTATGGCTGGTAACTGTAACGTCCATACTAATTATGACAAGTCCCTGTAATTTCGATACAAATTATGGCAGGTAACTGTAACTTCCATACTAATTATGACAGGAACAGGAACTTCGATACTAATTATGCCTGGAAACTGTAACTTCGATACTAATTATGACTAGTAATTGTAACTTCGATACTAATTATGACAAGTAACTGTAACTTCGATACTAATTATGACAGGTAACCGTAATTTCGTTACTAATTATGACAAGTAACTGTAATTTCGTTACAAATTATAGCAGGTAATTGTAATTTCGATACTAATTATGACACGTAACAGTAACTTCGATACTTATTATGACAAGTAATAGTAACTTCGATACTAATTATGACAAGTAACTGTAACTTCGATAATAATTATGACAGATAACTGTAACTTCGTTACTAATTATGACAAGTAACTGTAATTTCTATACAAATTTTGGCAGGTAACTGTAACTTCTGTACTAATTATGACAGGTAACAGTTACTTCGATACTAATTATGACATGTAACTGTAACTTCGATACTAATTATGACAGGCAACTGTAACTTCGTTACTAATTATGACAAGTAACTTTAATTTCGATACTTATTATGGCAGGTAATTGTAACTTCGTTACTAATTATGACAAGTCCCTGTAATTTCGATACAAATTATGGCAGGTTACTGTAACTTCGATACTTATTATGACAGGTAACAGTAACTTCGATACTAATTATGACAGGAAACTGTAACTTCGTTACTAATTCTGACAAGTAACTGTAATTTCGATACAAATTATGACAGGTAACTTTAACTTCGTTACTAATTATGACAAGTAACTGTAATTTCGATACAAATTATGGCAGGTAACAGTACCTTCGATACTAATTATGACTGGTAAATGTAACTTCGATACTAATTATGACAAGGGACTGTAATTTCGATACAAATTATGGCAGGTAACTGTAACTTCGATATTAATTATGACAGGTAACAGTAACTTCGATACTAATTATGACAAGTAACTATAACTTCGATACAAATTATGACAGGTAACTGTAACTTCGATACTAATTATGACAAGAAACTCTACCTTCGTTACTAATTATGACAAGTAACTGTAATTTTGATAAAAATTATGGTAGGTAACTGTAACTTCAATACTAATTATGACAGGTAACAGTAACTACGATACTATTTATGACAAGTAACTGTAACCTCGACAATAATTATGACAGGTAACTGTAACTTCGTTACTAATTATGACAAGTAACGGTAATTTCGATACAAATTATGGCAGGTAACTGTAACTTCGATACTATTTATGACAGGTAACAGTAACTTCGATATTAATTATGACAAGTAACTGTAACTTCTATACTAATTATGACAGGTAACTGTAACTTCGTTACTAATTATGACAAGTAACTGTAATTTTGATTTAAAAAAATTGGTAGGTAACTGTAAATTCAATACTAATTATGACAGGTAACAGTAACTTCGATACTAATTACGACAAGTAACTATAACTTCGATGCAAATTATGACAGGTAACTGTAACTTCGTTACTAATTACGACAAGTAACTGTAATTTCGATACAAATTATGGCAGATAACTGTAACTTCGATACTAATTATGACAGGTAACAGTAACTTCTATACTAATTATGACAAGTAACTATAACTTCGATACAAATTATGACAGGTAACTGTAACTTCGATACTAATTATGACAAGAAACTCTATCTTCGTTACTAATTATGACAAGTAACTGTAATTTTGATAAAAAATTATGGTAGATAACTGTAACTTCAATACTAATTATGAAAGGTAACAGAAACGTCGATACTAATTATGACAAGTAACAATACCTACGATGCTAATTATGACAGGTAACTGTAACTTCGATACTAATTATGACAAGGAACTGTAATTTCGATACAAATTATGGCAGGTAACTGTAACTTCGTTACTAATTATGACAAGTAACTGTAATTTCTGTACAAATTTTGGCAGGTGACTGTAACTTCGATACTAATTATGACAAGTCCCTGTAATTTCGATACATATTATGGCAGGTAACTGTAACTTCCATACTAATTATGACTGGAACAGGAACTTCGATACTAATTATGCCTGGAAACTGTAATTTCGATACTATTTATGACAAGTAATTGTAACTTCGATTCTAATTATGACAAGTAATTGTAACTTCGATACTAATTATGACAGGTAACTGTAACTTCGTTACTAATTATGACAAGTAACTGTAATTTCGTTACAAATTATAGCAGGTAATTGTAATTTCGATACTAATTATGACAGGTAACAGTAACTTCGATAATTATTATGACAAGTAACAGTAACTTCGATACTAATTATGACAAGTAACTGTAACTTCGATAATAATTATGACAGATAACTGTAACTTCGTTACTAATTATGACAAGTAACTGTAATTTCTATACAAATTTTGGCAGGTAACTGTAACTTCTGTACTAATTATGACAGGTAACAGTTACTTCGATACTAATTATGACATGTAACCGTAACTTGGATACTAATTATGACAGGCAACTGTAACTTCGTTACTAATTATGACAAGTAACTTTAATTTCGATACTTATTATGGCAGGTAACTGTAACTTCGATACTAATTATGACAGGTAACAGTAACTTCGATACTAATTATGACAAGTAACTATAACTGCGATACAAATTATGACAGGTAACTGTAACTTTGATACTAATTATGACAAGAAACTCTATCTTCGTTACTAATTATGACAAGTAACTGTAATTTTGATAAAAAATTATGGTAGATAACTGTAACTTCAATACTAATTATGACAGGTAACAGTAACGTCGATAATAAATATGACAAGTAACAATACCTTCGATGCTAATTATGACAGGTAACTGTAACTTCGATACTAATTATGACAAGGAACTGTAATTTCGATACAAATTATGGCAGGTAACTGTAACTTCGTTACTAATTATGACAAGTAACTGTAATTTCGATACAAATTTTGGCAGGTAACTGTAACTTCGATACTAATTATGACAAGTCCCTGTAATTTCGATACAAATTATGGCAGGTAACTGTAACTTCCATACTAATTATGACAGGAACAGGAACTTCGATAGTAATTATGCCTGGAAACTGTAACTTCAATACTAATTATGACAAGAACTGTAACTTCGATACTAATTATGACAAGTAACTGTAACTTCGATACTAATTATGACAGGTAACTGTAACTTCGTTACTAATTATGACAAGTAACTGTAATTTCGTTACAAATTATAGCAGGTAATTGTAATTTCGATACTAATTATGACAGGTAACAGTAACTTCGATACTTATTATGACAAGTAACAGTAACGTCGATACTAATTATGACAAGTAACTGTAACTTCGATAATAATTATGACAGATAACTGTAACTTCGTTACTAATTATGACAAGTAACTGTAATTTCTATACAAATTTTGGCAGGTAACTGTAACTTCTGTACTAATTATGACAGGTAACAGTTACTTCGATACTAATTATGACATGTAACTGTAACTTGGATACTAATTATGACAGGCAACTGTAACTTCGTTACTAATTATGACAAGTAACTTTAATTTCGATACTTATTATGGCAGGTAATTGTAACTTCGTTACTAATTATGACAAGTCCCTGTAATTTCGATACAAATTATGGCAGGTTACTGTAACTTCGATACTAATTATGACAGGTTACAGTAACTTCGATACTAATTATGACAGGAAACTGTAACTTCGTTACTAATTCTGACAAGTAACTGTAATTTCGATACAAATTATGACAGGTAACTGTAACTTCGTTACTAATTATGACAAGTAACTGTAATTTCGATACAAATTATGGCAGGTAACAGTACCTTCGATACTAATTATGACTGGTAAATGTAACTTCGATACTAATTTTGACAAGGGACTGTAATTTCGATACAAATTATGGCAGGTAACTGTAACTTCGATACTAATTATGACAGGTAACAGTAACTTCGATACTAATTATGACAAGTAACTATAACTTCGATACAAATTATGACAGGTAACTGTAACTTCGATACTAATTATGACAAGAAACTCTACCTTCGTTACTAATTATGACAATAAATGTAATTTTGATAAAAATTATGGCAGGTAACTGTAACTTCAATACTAATTATGACAGGTAACAGTAACTTCGATACTATTTATGACAAGTAACTGTAACCTCGACAATAATTATGACAGGTAACTGTAACTTCGTTACTAATTAAGACAAGTAACGGTAATTTCGATACAAATTATGGCAGGTAACTGTAACTTCGATACTAATTATGACAGGTAACAGTAACTTCGATACTAATTATGACAAGTAACTATAACTTCGATACAAATTATGACAGGTAACTGTAACTTCGATACTAATTATGACAAGAAACTCTACCTTCGTTACTAATTATGACAAGTAAATGTAATTTTGATAAAAATTATGGCAGGTAACTGTAACTTCAATACTAATTATGACAGGTAACAGTAACTTCGATACTATTTATGACAAGTAACTGTAACCTCGACAATAATTATGACAGGTAACTGTAACTTCGTTACTAATTAAGACAAGTAACGGTAATTTCGATACAAATTATGGCAGGTAACTGTAACTTCGATACTAATTATGACAGGTAACTGTAACTTCGATACTAATTATGACAAGAAACTCTACCTTCGTTACTAATTATGACAAGTAACTGTAATTTTGATAAAAATTATGGTAGGTAACTGTAACTTCAATACTAATTATGACAGGTAACAGTAACTTCGATACTATTTATGACAAGTAACTGTAACCTCGACAATAATTATGACAGGTAACTGTAACTTCGATACTTATTATGACAAGGAACTGTAATTTCGATACAAGTTATGGCAGGTAACTGTAACTTCGTTACAAATTATGACAAGTAACTGTAATTTCGATACAAATTTTGGCAGGTAACTGTAACTTCGATACTAATTATGACAAGACCCTGTAATTTCGATACAAATTATGGCTGGTAACTGTAACGTCCATACTAATTATGACAAGTCCCTGTAATTTCGATACAAATTATGGCAGGTAACTGTAACTTCCATACTAATTATGACAGGAACAGGAACTTCGATACTAATTATGCCTGGAAACTGTAACTTCGATACTAATTATGACAAGTAATTGTAACTTCGATACTAATTATGACAAGTAACTGTAACTTCGATACTAATTATGACAGGTAACCGTAATTTCGTTACTAATTATGACAAGTAACTGTAATTTCGTTACAAATTATAGCAGGTAATTGTAATTTCGATACTAATTATGACACGTAACAGTAACATCGATACTTATTATGACAAGTAATAGTAACTTCGATACTAATTATGACAAGTAACTGTAACTTCGATAATAATTATGACAGATAACTGTAACTTCGTTACTAATTATGACAAGTAACTGTAATTTCTATACAAATTTTGGCAGGTAACTGTAACTTCTGTACTAATTATGACAGGTAACAGTTACTTCGATACTAATTATGACATGTAACTGTAACTTCGATACTAATTATGACAGGCAACTGTAACTTCGTTACTAATTATGACAAGTAACTTTAATTTCGATACTTATTATTGCAGGTAATTGTAACTTCGTTACTAATTATGACAAGTCCCTGTAATTTCGATACAAATTATGGCAGGTTACTGTAACTTCGATACTTATTATGACAGGTAACAGTAACTTCGATACTAATTATGACAGGAAACTGTAACTTCGTTACTAATTCTGACAAGTAACTGTAATTTCGATACAAATTATGACAGGTAACTTTAACTTCGTTACTAATTATGACAAGTAACTGTAATTTCGATACAAATTATTGCAGGTAACAGTACCTTCGATACTAATTATGACTGGTAAATGTAACTTCGATACTAATTATGACAAGGGACTGTAATTTCGATACAAATTATGGCAGGTAACTGTAACTTCGATACTAATTATGACAGGTAACAGTAACTTCGATACTAATTATGACAAGTAACTATAACATCGATACAAATTATGAAAGGTAACTGTAACTTCGATACTAATTATGACAAGAAACTCTACCTTCGTTACTAATTATGACAAGTAACTGTAATTTTGATAAAAATTATGGTAGGTAACTGTAACTTCAATACTAATTATGACAGGTAACAGTAACTTCGATACTATTTATGACAAGTAACTGTAACCTCGACAATAATTATGACAGGTAACTGTAACTTCGTTACTAATTATGACATGTAACGGTAATTTCGATACAAATAATGGCAGGTAACTGTAACTTCGATACTAATTATGACAGGTAACAGTAACTTTGATACTAATTATGACAAGTATCTGTAACTTCGATACTAATTATGACAGGTAACTGTAACTTCGTTACTAATTATGACAAGTAACTGTAATTTTGATACAAATTAAGGCAGGTAACTGTAACTTCGATACTAATTATGACAGGTAACAGAAACTTCGTTACTAATTATGACAAGTAACTATAACTTCGATACAAATTATGACAGGTAACTGTAACTTCGATACTAATTATGACAAGAAACTATAACTTCGTTACTAATTATGACAAGTAACTGTAATTTTGATTTAAAAAAATTGGTAGGTAACTGTAAATTCAATACTAATTATGACAGGTAACAGTAACTTCGATACTAATTATGACAAGTAACTATAACTTCGATGCAAATTATGACAGGTAACTGTAACTTCGTTACTAATTATGACAAGTAACTGTAATTTCGATACAAATTATGGCAGATAACTGTAACTTCGATACTAATTATGACAGGTAACAGTAACTTCTATACTAATTATGACAAGTAACTATAACTTCGATACAAATTATGACAGGTAACTGTAACTTCGATACTAATTATGACAAGAAAATCTATCTTCGTTACTAATTATGACAAGTAACTGTAATTTTGATAAAAAATTATGGTAGATAACTGTAACTTCAATACTAATTATGACAGGTAACAGAAACGTCGATACTAATTATGACAAGTAACAATACCTTCGATGCTAATTATGAGAGGTAACTGTAACTTCGATACTAATTATGACAAGGAACTGTAATTTCGATACAAATTATGGCAGTTAACTGTAACTTTGTTACTAATTATGACAAGTAACTGTAATTTCGATACAAATTTTGGCAGGTGACTGTAACTTCGATACTAATTATGACAAGTCCCTGTAATTTCGATACATATTATGGCAGGTAACTGTAACTTCCATACTAATTATGACAGGAACAGGAACTTCGATACTAATTATGCCTGGAAACTGTAACTTCGATACTATTTATGACAAGTAATTGTAACTTCGATTCTAATTATGACAAGTAATTGTAACTTCGATACTAATTATGACAGGTAACTGTAACTTCGTTACTAATTATGACAAGTAACTGTAATTTCGTTACAAATTATAGCAGGTAATTGTAATTTCGATACTAATTATTACAGGTAACAGTTACTTCGATACTTATTATGACAAGTAACAGTAACTTCGATACTAATTATGACAAGTAACAGTAACTTCGATAATAATTATGACAGATAACTGTAACTTTGTTACTAATTATGACAAGTAACTGTAATTTCTATACAAATTTTGGCAGGTAACTGTAACTTCTGTACTAATTATGACAGGTAACAGTTACTTCGATACTAATTATGACATGTAACTGTAACTTCGATACTAATTATGACAGGCAACTGTAACTTCGTTACTAATTATGACAAGTGACTGTAATTTCGATACAAATTATGACAGGTAACTGTAACTTCGTTACTAATTATGACAAGTAACTGTAATTTCGATACAAATTATGGCAGGTAACAGTACCTTCGATACTAATTATGACTGGTAAATGTAACTTCGATACTAATTATGACAAGGGACTGTAATTTCGATACAAATTATGGCAGGTAACTGTAACTTCGATACTAATTATGACAGGTAACAGTAACTTCGATACTAATTATGACAAGTAACTATAACTTCGATACAAATTATGACAGGTAACTGTAACATCGATACTAATTATGACAAGAAACTCTACCTTCGTTACTAATTATGACAAGTAACTGTAATTTTGATAAAAATTATGGTAGGTAACTGTAACTTCAATACTAATTATGACAGGTAACAGTAACTTCGATACTATTTATGACAAGTAACTGTAACCTCGACAATAATTATGACAGGTAACTGTAACTTCGTTACTAATTATGACAAGTAACGGTAATTTCGATACAAATTATGGCAGGTAACTGTAACTTCGATACTAATTATGACAGTTAACAGTAACTTCGATACTAATTATGACAAGTAACTATAACTTCGATACAAATTATGACAGGTAACTGTAACTTCGATACTAATTATGACAAGAAACTCTACCTTCGTTACTAATTATGACAAGTAACTGTAATTTTGATAAAAATTATGGTAGGTAACTGTAACTTCAATACCACTTATGACAGGTAACAGTAACTTCGATACTATTTATGACAAGTAACTGTAACCTCGACAATAATTATGACAGGTAACTGGAACTTCGATACTAATTATGAAAAGGGACTGTAATTTCGATACAAGTTATGGCAGGTAACTGTAACTTCGTTACAAATTATGACAAGTAACTGTAATTTCGATACAAATTTTGGCAGGTAACTGTAACTTCGATACTAATTATGACAAGACCCTGTAATTTCGATACAAATTATGGCAGGTAACTGTAACGTCCATACTAATTATGACAGGTAACAGTAACTTCGATACTAATTATGACAGGAATCTGTAACTTCGTTACTAATTATGACAAGTAACTGTAATTTCGATACAAATTATGACAGGTAACTGTAACTTCGTTACTAATTATGACAAGTAACAGTACCTTCGATGCTAATTAGGACATGTAACTGTAACTTCGATACTAATTATGACAAGGAACTGTAATTTCGATACAAATTATGGCAGGTAACTGTAAATTCGTTACTAATTCTGACAAGTAACTGTAATTTCGATACAAATTTTGGCAGGTAACTGTAACTTCGATACTAATTATGACAGGTAACAGTAACTTCGATACTAATTATGACAAGTAACTGTAACTTCGATACTAATTATGACAGGTAACTGTAACGTCGTTACTAATTATGACAAGTAACTGTAATTTTGATACAAATTAAGGCATGTAACTGTAACTTCGATACTAATTATGACAGGTAACAGTAACTTAGTTACTAATTATGACAAGTAACTATAACTTCGATACAAATTATGACAGGTAACTGTAACGTCGATACTAATTATGACAAGAAACTATAACTTCGATACTAATTATGACAAGAAACTATAACTTCGTTACTAATTATGACAAGTGACTGTAATTTCGATACAAATTATGACAGGTAACTGTAAATTCAATACTAATTATGACAGGTAACAGTAACTTCGATACTAATTATGACAAGTAAATATAACTTCGATGGAAATTATGACAGGTAACTGTAACTTCGTTACTAATTATGACAGGTAACAGTAACTTCGATACTAATTATGACAAGTAACTATAACTTCGATACAAATTATGACAAGTAACTGTAACTTCGATACTAATTATGACAAGAAACTCTATCTTCGTTACTAATTATGACAAGTAACTGTAATTTTGATAAAAAATTATGGTAGATAAATGTAACTTCAATACTAATTATGACAGGTAACAGTAACGTCGATACTAATTATGACAATTAACAATTCCTTCGATGCTAATTATGTTAGGTAACTGTAACTTCGATTCTAATTATGACAAGGAACTGTAATTTCGATACAAATTATGGCAGGTAACTGTAACTTCGTTACTAATTATGACAAGTAACTGTAATTTCGATACAAATTTTGGCAGGTAACTGTAACTTCGATACTAATTATGACAAGTCCCTGCAATTTCGTTACAAATTATGGCAGGTAACTGTAACATCCATACTAATTATGACAGGTAACAGTAACTTCGATACTAATTATGACAGGTAACTGTAACTTCGATACTAATTATGACAAGTAATTGTAACTTCGATACTAATTATGACAAGTAACTGTAACTTCGATACTAATTATGACAGGTAACTGTAACTCCGTTACTAATTATGACAAGTAACTGTAATTTCGTTACAAATTATAGCAGGTAATTGTAATTTCGATACTAATTATGACAGGTAACAGTAACTTCGATACTAACTATGACAAGTAACAGTAACTTCAATACTAATTATGACAAGTAACTGTAACTTCGATACTAATTATGACAGGTAACTGTAACTTCGTTACTAATTATGACAAGTAACTGTAATTTCTATACAAATTTTGGCAGGTAACTGTAACTTCTGTACTAATTATGACAGGTAACAGTAACTTCGATACTAATTATGACAAGTAACTGTAACTTCGATACTAATTATGACAGGTAACTGTAACTTCGTTACTAATTATGACAAGTAACTGTAATTTCTATACAAATTTTGGCAGGTAACTGTAACTTCTGTACTAATTATGACAGGTAACAGTAACTTCGATACTAATTATGACATGTAACTGTAACTTCGATACTAATTATGACAGGCAACTGTAACTTCGTTACTAATTATGACAAGTAACTTTAATTTCGATACTTATTATGGCAGGTAACTGTAACTTCGTTACTAATTATGACAAGTCCCTGTAATTTCGATACTAATTATGACAGGTAACAGTAATTTCGATACTAATTATGACAGGAAACTGTAACTTCCTTACTAATTCTGACAAGTAACTGTAATTTCGATACAAATTATGACAGGTAACTGTAACTTCGTTACTAATTATGACAAGTAACTGTAATTTCGATACAAATTATGGCAGGTAACAGTACCTTCGATACTAATTATGACTGGTAACTGTAACTTCGATACTAATTATGACAAGGAACTGTAATTTCGATACAAATTATGGCAGGTAACTGTAATTTCGATACTAATTATGACAGGTAACAGTAACTTCGATACTAATTATGACAAGTAACTATAACTTCGATACAAATTATGACAGGTAACTGTAACTTCGATACTAATTATGACAAGAAACTCTACCTTCGTTACTAATTATGACAAGTAACAGTAATTTTGATAAACATTATGGTAGGTAACTGTAACATCAATACTAATTATGACAGGAAACAGTAACTTCGATCCTATTTATGACAAGTAACTGTAACCTCGACAATAATTATGACAGGTAACTGTAACTTCGTTACTAATTATGACAAGTAACTGTAATTTCGATACAAATTATGGCAGGTAACTGTAACTTCGATACTAATTATGACAGGTAACAGTAACTTCGATACTAATTATGACATTTAACTATAACTTCGATACAAATTATGGCAGGTAACTGTAACTTCGTTACTAATTATTACAAGTCCCTGTAATTTCGATATAAATTATGGCAGGTAACTGTAACTTCGATACTAATTATGACAAGTAACTGTAACTTCGATACTAATTATGACAGGTTACTGTAACTTCGTTACTAATTATGACACGTAACTGTAGTTTCGATAGAAATTTTAGCAGGTAACTGTAACTTCGATGCTAATTATGACAGGTAAGAGTAACTTCGATACTAATTATGACATTTAACTATAACTTCGATACAAATTATGACAGGTAACTGTAACTTCGATACTAATTATGACAAGAAACTCTAACTTCGTTTCTAATTATGACAAGTAACTGTAATTTAAAAAAAAAATTATGGTAGGTAACTGAAACTTCAATACTAATAATGACAGGTAACAGTAACTTCGATATTAATTATGACAGGGAACTGTCACTTCGTTACTAATTATGACAAGTAACTTTAATTTCAATACTAATTATGGCAGGTAACTGTAACTTAGTTACTATTTATGACAAGTCCCTGTAATTTCGATTCAAATTATGGCAGGTAACGGTAACTTCCATAATAATTATGACAGGTACAGTATCTCCGATACTAATTATGACAGGAAACTGTAACTTCGATACTAATTATGACAAGTAACTGTAACTTCGATACTAATTATGACAGGTAACTGTAACTACGATACTTATTATGACAAGTAACTGTAATTTCGATAAAAATTATGACAGGTAACAGTACCTTCGATGCTAATTATGACAGGTAACTGTAACTTCGATACTAATTATGACAAGTAACTGTAACTTCGATACTAATTATGACAGGTAACTGTAACTACGATACTTATTATGACAAGTAACTGTAATTTCGATAAAAATTATGACAGGTAACAGTAACTTCGATAATAATTATGACAAGTAACTGGAACTTTGTTACTAATTATGACAAGTAACTGTAATTTTGATACAAATTATGGCAGGTAACTGTAACTTCGATACTAATTATGACAGGTAACAGAAACTTCGATACTAATTATGACAGGTATCAGTAACTTCGATTCTAATTATGACAAGTAACTGTAACTTCGATACTAATTATGACAGGTAACTGTAACTTCGTTACTAATTGTGACAAGTAACTGTAATTTCGATACAAATTATGGCAGGTAACTGTAACTTCGATACTAATTATGACAGGTAACAGTAACGTCGATACTAATTATGACAAGTAACAGTACCATCGATGCTAATTATGACAGGTAACTGTAACTTCGATACTAATTATGACAAGGAACTGTAATTTCGATACAAATTATGGCAGGTAACTGTAACTTCGATACTAATTATGACAAGACCCTGTAATTTCGATACAAACTATGGCAGGTAACTGTAATTTCCATACTAATTATGACAGGTAACAGTAACTTCGATACTAATTATGACAGGAAACTGTAACTTCGTTACTAATTATGACAAGTAACTGTAATTTCGATACAAATTATGACAGGTAACTGTAACTTCGTTACTAATTAAGACAAGTAACAGTACCTTCGATGCTAATTATGACAGGTAACTGTAACTTCGATACTAATTATGACAAGGAACTGTAATTTCGATACAAATTATGGCAGTTAACTGTAACTTCGTTACTAATTATGACAAGTAACTGTAATTTCGATACAAATTTTGGCAGGTAACTGTAACTTCGATACTAATTATGACAGGTAACAGTAACATCGATACTAATTATGACAAGTAACTGTAACTTCGATACTAATTATGACAGGTAACAGTAACCTCGATACTAATTATGACAAGTAACTATAACATCGATACAAATTATGAAAGGTAACTGTAACTTCGATACTAATTATGACAAGAAACTCTACCTTCGTTACTAATTATAACAAGTAACTGTAATTTTGATAAAAATTATGGTAGGTAACTGTAACTTCAATACTAATTATGACAGGTAACAGTAACTTCGATACTATTTATGACAAGTAACTGTAACCTCGACAATAATTATGACAGGTAACTGTAACTTCGTTACTAATTATGACAAGTAACGGTAATTTCGATACAAATAATGGCAGGTAACTGTAACTTCGATACTAATTATGACAGGTAACAGTAACTTTGATACTAATTATGACAAGTATCTGTAACTTCGATACTAATTATGACAGGTAACTGTAACTTCGTTACTAATTATGACAAGTAACTGTAATTTTGATACAAATTAAGGCAGGTAACTGTAACTTCGATACTAATTATGACAGGTAACAGAAACTTCGTTACTAATTATGACAAGTAACTATAACTTCGATACAAATTATGACAGGTAACTGTAACTTCGATACTAATTATGACAAGAAACTATAACTTCGTTACTAATTATGACAAGTAACTGTAATTTTGATTTAAAAAAATTGGTAGGTAACTGTAAATTCAATACTAATTATGACAGGTAACAGTAACTTCGATACTAATTATGACAAGTAACTATAACTTCGATGCAAATTATGACAGGTAACTGTAACTTCGTTACTAATTATGACAAGTAACTGTAATTTCGATACAAATTATGGCAGATAACTGTAACTTCGATACTAATTATGACAGGTAACAGTAACTTCTATACTAATTATGACAAGTAACTATAACTTCGATACAAATTATGACAGGTAACTGTAACTTCGATACTAATTATGACAAGAAACTCTATCTTCGTTACTAATTATGACAAGTAACTGTAATTTTGATAAAAAATTATGGTAGATAACTGTAACTTCAATACTAATTATGACAGGTAACAGAAACGTCGATACTAATTATGACTAGTAACAATACCTTCGATGCTAATTATGAGAGGTAACTGTAACTTCGATACTAATTATGACAAGGAACTGTAATTTCGATACAAATTACGGCAGGTAACTGTAACTTTGTTACTAATTATGACAAGTAACTGTAATTTCGATACAAATTTTGGCAGGTGACTGTAACTTCGATACTAATTATGACAAGTCCCTGTAATTTCGATACATATTATGGCAGGTAACTGTAACTTCCATACTAATTATGACAGGAACAGGAACTTCGATACTAATTATGCCTGGAAACTGTAACTTCGATACTATTTATGACAAGTAATTGTAACTTCGATTCTAATTATGACAAGTAATTGTAACTTCGATACTAATTATGACAGGTAACTGTAACTTCGTTACTAATTATGACAAGTAACTGTAATTTCGTTACAAATTATAGCAGGTAATTGTAATTTCGATACTAATTATTACAGGTAACAGTTACTTCGATACTTATTATGACAAGTAACAGTAACTTCGATACTAATTATGACAAGTAACAGTAACTTCGATAATAATTATGACAGATAACTGTAACTTTGTTACTAATTATGACAAGTAACTGTAATTTCTATACAAATTTTGGCAGGTAACTGTAACTTCTGTACTAATTATGACAGGTAACAGTTACTTCGATACTAATTATGACATGTAACTGTAACTTCGATACTAATTATGACAGGCAACTGTAACTTCGTTACTAATTATGACAAGTGACTGTAATTTCGATACAAATTATGACAGGTAACTGTAACTTCGTTACTAATTATGACAAGTAACTGTAATTTCGATACAAATTATGGCAGGTAACAGTACCTTCGATACTAATTATGACTGGTAAATGTAACTTCGATACTAATTATGACAAGGGACTGTAATTTCGATACAAATTATGGCAGGTAACTGTAACTTCGATACTAATTATGACAGGTAACAGTAACTTCGATACTAATTATGACAAGTAACTATAACTTCGATACAAATTATGACAGGTAACTGTAACTTCGATACTAATTATGACAAGAAACTCTACCTTCGTTACTAATTATGACAAGAAACTGTAATTTTGATAAAAATTATGGTAGGTAACTGTAACTTCAATACTAATTATGACAGGTAACAGTAACTTCGATACTATTTATGACAAGTAACTGTAACCTCGACAATAATTATGACAGGTAACTGTAACTTCGTTACTAATTATGACAAGTAACGGTAATTTCGATACAAATTATGGCAGGTAACTGTAACTTCGATACTAATTATGACAGTAAACAGTAACTTCGATACTAATTATGACAAGTAACTATAACTTCGATACAAATTATGACAGGTAACTGTAACTTCGATACTAATTATGACAAGAAACTCTACCTTCGTTACTAATTATGACAAGTAACTGTAATTTTGATAAAAATTATGGTAGGTAACTGTAACTTCAATACCACTTATGACAGGTAACAGTAACTTCGATACTATTTATGACAAGTAACTGTAACCTCGACAATAATTATGACAGGTAACTGGAACTTCGATACTAATTATGAAAAGGGACTGTAATTTCGATACAAGTTATGGCAGGTAACTGTAACTTCGTTACAAATTATGACAAGTAACTGTAATTTCGATACAAATTTTGGCAGGTTACTGTAACTTCGGTACTAATTATGACAAGACCCTGTAATTTCGATACAAATTATGGCAGGTAACTGTAACGTCCATACTAATTATGACAGGTAACAGTAACTTCGATACTAATTATGACAGGAATCTGTAACTTCGTTACTAATTATGACAAGTAACTGTAATTTCGATACAAATTATGACAGGTAACTGTAACTTCGTTACTAATTATGACAAGTAACAGTACCTTCGATGCTAATTAGGACAGGTAACTGTAACTTCGATACTAATTATGACAAGGAACTGTAATTTCGATACAAATTATGGCAGGTAACTGTAAATTCGTTACTAATTCTGACAAGTAACTGTAATTTCGATACAAATTTTGGCAGGTAACTGTAACTTCCATACTAATTATGACAGGTAACAGTAACTTCGATACTTATTATGACAAGTAACTGTAACTTCGATACTAATTATGACAGGTAACTGTAACGTCGTTACTAATTATGACAAGTAACTGTAATTTTGATACAAATTAAGGCATGTAACTGTAACTTCGATACTAATTATGACAGGTAACAGTAACTTAGTTACTAATTATGACAAGTAACTATAACTTCGATACAAATTATGACAGGTAACTGTAACTTCGATACTAATTATGACAAGAAACTATAACTTCGATACTAATTATGACAAGAAACTATAACTTCGTTACTAATTATGACAAGTGACTGTAATTTCGATACAAATTATGACAGGTAACTGTAAATTCAATACTAATTATGACAGGTAACAGTAACTTCGATACTAATTATGACAAGTAAATATAACTTCGATGGAAATTATGACAGGTAACTGTAACTTCGTTACTAATTATGATAAGTAACTGTAATTTCGATACAAATTATGGCAGGTAACTGTAACTACGATACTAATTATGACAGGTAACAGTAACTTCGATACTAATTATGACAAGTAACTATAACTTCGATACAAATTATGACAGGTAACTGTAACTTCGATACTAATTATGACAAGAAACTCTATCTTCGTTACTAATTATGACAAGTAACTGTAATTTTGATAAAAAATTATGATAGATAAATGTAACTTCAATACAAATTATGACAGGTAACAGTAACGTCGATACTAATTATGACAAGTAACAATTCCTTCGATGCTAATTATGTTAGGTAACTGTAACTTCGATTCTAATTATGACAAGGAACTGTAATTTCGATACAAATTATGGCAGGTAACTGTAACTTCGTTACTAATTATAACAAGTAACTGTAATTTCGATACAAATTTTGGCAGGTAACTGTAACTTCGATACTAATTATGACAAGTCCCTGTAATTTCGTTACAAATTATGGCAGGTAACTGTAACATCCATACTAATTATGACAGGTAACAGTAACTTCGATACTAATTATGGCAGGTAACTGTAACTTCGATACTAATTATGACAAGTAATTGTAACTTCGATACTAATTATGACAAGTAACTGTAACTTCGATACTAATTATGACAGGTAACTGTAACTCCGTTACTAATTATGACAAGTAACTGTAATTTCGTTACAAATTATAGCAGGTAATTGTAATTTCGATACTAATTATGACAGGTAACAGTAACTTCGATACTAACTATGACAAGTAACAGTAACTTCAATACTAATTATGACAAGTAACTGTAACTTCGATACTAATTATGACAGGTAACTGTAACTTCGTTACTAATTATGACAAGTAACTGTAATTTCTTTACAAATTTTGGCAGGTAACTGTAACTTCTGTACTAATTATGACAGGTAACAGTAACTTCGATACTAATTATGACAAGTAACTGTAACTTCGATACTAATTATGACAGGTAACTGTAACTTCGTAACTAATTATGACAAGTAACTGTAATTTCTATACAAATTTTGGCAGGTAACTGTAACTTCTGTACTAATTATGACAGGTAACAGTAACTTCGATACTAATTATGACATGTAACTGTAACTTCGATACTAATTATGACAGGCAACTGTAACTTCGTTACTAATTATGACAAGTAACTTTAATTTCGATACTTATTATGGCAGGTAACTGTAACTTCGTTACTAATTATGACAAGTAACTGTAATTTCGATACAAATTATGGCAGGTAACAGTACCTTCGATACTAATTATGACTGGTTACTGTAACTTCGATACTAATTATGACAAGGAACTGTAATTTCGATACAAATTATGGCAGGTAACTGTAATTTCGATACTAATTATGACAGGTAACAGTAACTTCGATACTAATTATGACAAGTAACTATAACTTCGATACAAATTATGACAGGTAACTGTAACTTCGATACTAATTATGACAAGAAACTCTACCTTCGTTACTAATTATGACAAGTAACTGTAATTTTGATAAAAATTATGGTAGGTAACTGTACCTTCAATACCACTTATGACAGGTAACAGTAACTTCGATACTATTTATGACAAGTAACTGTAACCTCGACAATAATTATGACAGGTAACTGGAACTTCGATACTAATTATGAAAAGGGACTGTAATTTCGATACAAGTTATGGCAGGTAACTGTAACTTCGTTACAAATTATGACAAGTAACTGTAATTTCGATACAAATTTTGGCAGGTAACTGTAACTTCGATACTAATTATGACAAGACCCTGTAATTTCGATACAAATTATGGCAGGTAACTGTAACGTCCATACTAATTATGACAGGTAACAGTAACTTCGATACTAATTATGACAGGAATCTGTAACTTCGTTACTAATTATGACAAGTAACTGTAATTTCGATACAAATTATGACAGGTAACTGTAACTTCGTTACTAATTATGACAAGTAACAGTACCTTCGATGCTAATTAGGACAGGTAACTGTAACTTCGATACTAATTATGACAAGGAACTGTAATTTCGATACAAATTATGGCAGGTAACTGTAAATTCGTTACTAATTCTGACAAGTAACTGTAATTTCGATACAAATTTTGGCAGGTAACTGTAACTTCGATACTAATTATGACAGGTAACAGTAACTTCGATACTAATTATGACAAGTAACTGTAACTTCGATACTAATTATGACAGGTAACTGTAACGTCGTTACTAATTATGACAAGTAACTGTAATTTTGATACAAATTAAGGCATGTAACTGTAACTTCGATACTAATTATGACAGGTAACAGTAACTTAGTTACTAATTATGACAAGTAACTATAACTTCGATACAAATTATGACAGGTAACTGTAACTTCGATACTAATTATGACAAGAAACTATAACTTCGATACTAATTATGACAAGAAACTATAACTTCGTTACTAATTATGACAAGTGACTGTAATTTCGATACAAATTATGACAGGTAACTGTAAATTCAATACTAATTATGACAGGTAACAGTAACTTCGATACTAATTATGACAAGTAAATATAACTTCGATGGAAATTATGACAGGTAACTGTAACTTCGTTACTAATTATGATAAGTAACTGTAATTTCGATACAAATTATGGCAGGTAACTGTAACTACGATACTAATTATGACAGGTAACAGTAACTTCGATACTAATTATGACAAGTAACTATAACTTCGATACAAATTATGACAGGTAACTGTAACTTCGATACTAATTATGACAAGAAACTCTATCTTCGTTACTAATTATGACAAGTAACTGTAATTTTGATAAACAATTATGGTAGATAAATGTAACTTCAATACTAATTATGACAGGTAACAGTAACGTCGATACTAATTATGACAAGTAACAATTCCTTCGATGCTAATTATGTTAGGTAACTGTAACTTCGATTCTAATTATGACAAGGAACTGTAATTTCGATACAAATTATGGCAGGTAACTGTAACTTCGTTACTAATTATAACAAGTAACTGTAATTTCGATACAAATTTTGGCAGGTAACTGTAACTTCGATACTAATTATGAAAAGTCCCTGTAATTTCGTTACAAATTATGGCCGGTAACTGTAACATCCATACTAATTATGACAGGTAACAGTAACTTCGATACTAATTATGACAGGTAACTGTAACTTCGATACTAATTATGACAAGTAATTGTAACTTCGATACTAATTATGACAAGTAACTGTAACTTCGATACTAATTATGACAGGTAACTGTAACTCCGTTACTAATTATGACAAGTAACTGTAATTTCGTTACAAATCATAGCAGGTAATTGTAATTTCGATACTAATTATGACAGGTAACAGTAACTTCGATACTAACTATGACAAGTAACAGTAACTTCAATACTAATTATGACAAGTAACTGTAACTACGATACTAATTATGACAGGTAACTGTAACTTCGTTACTAATTATGACAAGTAACTGTAATTTCTATACAAATTTTGGCAGGTAACTGTAACTTCTGTACTAATTATGACAGGTAACAGTAACTTCGATACTAATTATGACAAGTAACTGTAACTTCGATACTAATTATGACAGGTAACTGTAACTTCGTTACTAATTATGACAAGTAACTGTAATTTCTATACAAATTTTGGCAGGTAACTGTAACTTCTGTACTAATTATGACAGGTAACAGTAACTTCGATACTAATTATGACATGTAACTGTAACTTCGATACTAATTATGACAGGCAACTGTAACTTCGTTACTAATTATGACAAGTAACTTTAATTTCGATACTTATTATGGCAGGTAACTGTAACTTCGTTACTAATTATGACAAGTCCCTGTAATTTCGATACTAATTATGACAGGTAACAGTAACTTCGATACTAATTATGACAGGAAACTGTAACTTCGTTACTAATTCTGACAAGTAACTGTAATTTCGATACAAATTATGACAGGTAACTGTAACTTCGTTACTAATTATGAAAAGTAACTGTAATTTCGATACAAATTATGGCAGGTAACAGTACCTTCGATACTAATTATGACTGGTAACTGTAACTTCGATACTAATTATGACAAGGAACTGTAATTTCGATACAAATTATGGCAGGTAACTGTAATTTCGATACTAATTATGACAGGTAACAGTAACTTCGATACTAATTATGACAAGTAACTATAACTTCGATACAAATTATGACAGGTAACTGTAACTTCGATACTAATTATGACAAGAAACTCTACCTTCGTTACTAATTATGACAAGTAACAGTAATTTTGATAAACATTATGGTAGGTAACTGTAACATCAATACTAATTATGACAGGAAACAGTAACTTCGATCCTATTTATGACAAGTAACTGTAACCTCGACAATAATTATGACAGGTAACTGTAACTTCGTTACTAATTATGACAAGTAACTGTAATTTCGATACAAATTATGGCAGGTAACTGTAACTTCGATACTAATTATGACAGGTAACAGTAACTTCGATACTAATTATGACATTTAACTATAACTTCGATACAAATTATGGCAGGTAACTGTAACTTCGTTACTAATTATTACAAGTCCCTGTAATTTCGATATAAATTATGGCAGGTAACTGTAACTTCGAAACTAATTATGACAAGTAACTGTAACTTCGATACTAATTATGACAGGTTACTGTAACTTCGTTACTAATTATGACACGTAACTGTAGTTTCGATAGAAATTTTAGCAGGTAACTGTAACTTCGATGCTAATTATGACAGGTAAGAGTAACTTCGATACTAATTATGACATTTAACTATAACTTCGATACAAATTATGACAGGTAACTGTAACTTCGATACTAATTATGACAAGAAACTCTAACTTCGTTTCTAATTATGACAAGTAACTGTAATTTAAAAAAAAAATTATGGTAGGTAACTGAAACTTCAATACTAATAATGACAGGTAACAGTAACTTCGATATTAATTATGACAGGGAACTGTCACTTCGTTACTAATTATGACAAGTAACTTTAATTTCAATACTAATTATGGCAGGTAACTGTAACTTAGTTACTAATTATGACAAGTCCCTGTAATTTCGATTCAAATTATGGCAGGTAACTGTAACTTCCATAATAATTATGACAGGTACAGTATCTCCGATACTAATTATGACAGGAAACTGTAACTTCGATACTAATTATGACAAGTAACTGTAACTTCGATACTAATTATGACAGGTAACTGTAACTACGATACATATTATGACAAGTAACTGTAATTTCGATAAAAATTATGACAGGTAACAGTACCTTCGATGCTAATTATGACAGGTAACTGTAACTTCGATACTAATTATGACAAGTAACTGTAACTTCGATACTAATTATGACAGGTAACTGTAACTACGATACTTATTATGACAAGTAACTGTAATTTCGATAAAAATTATGACAGGTAACAGTAACTTCGATAATAATTATGACAAGTAACTGGAACTTTGTTACTAATTATGACAAGTAACTGTAATTTTGATACAAATTATGGCAGGTAACTGTAACTTCGATACTAATTATGACAGGTAACAGTAACTTCGATACTAATTATGACAGGTATCAGTAACTTCGATTCTAATTATGACAAGTAACTGTAACTTCGATACTAATTATGACAGGTAACTGTAACTTCGTTACTAATTGTGACAAGTAACTGTAATTTCGATACAAATTATGGCAGGTAACTGTAACTTCGATACTAATTATGACAGGTAACAGTAACGTCGATACTAATTATGACAAGTAACAGTACCATCGATGCTAATTATGACAGGTAACTGTAACTTCGATACTAATTATGACAAGGAACTGTAATTTCGATACAAATTATGGCAGGTAACTGTAACTTCGATACTAATTATGACAAGACCCTGTAATTTCGATACAAACTATGGCAGGTAACTGTAATTTCCATACTAATTATGACAGGTAACAGTAACTTCGATACTAATTATGACAGGAAACTGTAACTTCGTTACTAATTATGACAAGTAACTGTAATTTCGATACAAATTATGACAGGTTACTGTAACTTCGTTACTAATTAAGACAAGTAACAGTACCTTCGATGCTAATTATGACAGGTAACTGTAACTTCGATACTAATTATGACAAGGAACTGTAATTTCGATACAAATTATGGCAGGTAACTGTAACTTCGTTACTAATTATGACAAGTAACTGTAATTTCGATACAAATTTTGGCAGGTAACTGTAACTTCGATACTAATTATGACATGTAACTGTAATTTCGATACAAATTTTGGCAGGTAACTGTAACATCGATACTAATTATGACAGGTAACAGTATCTTCGATACTTATTATGACAAGTAACTATAGCTTCGATACAAATTATGACAGGTAACTGTAACTTCGCTACTAATTATGACAAGAAACTATAACTTCGTTACTAATTATGACAAGTAACTGTAATTTTGATTTAAAAAAATTGGTAGGTAACTGTAAATTCAATACTAATTATCACAGGTAACAGTAACATCGATACTAATTATGACAAGTAAATATAACTTCGATGCAAATTATGACAGGTAACTGTATTTTCGTTACTAATTATGACAAGAAACTCTATCTTCGTTACTAATTATGACAAGTAACTGTAATTCTGATAAAAAATTATGGTAGATAACTGTAACTTCAATACTAATTATGACAGGTAACAGTAACGTCGATACTAATTATGACAAGTAACAATACCTTCGATGCTAATTATGACAGGTAACTGTAACTTCGATACTAATTATGACAAGGAACTGTAATTTCGATACAAATTATGGCAGGTAACTGTAACTTCGTTACTAATTATGACAAGTAACTGTAATTTCGATACAAATTTTGGCAGGTAACTGTAACTTCGATACTAATTATGACAAGTCCCTGTAATTTCGATACAAATTATAGCAGGTAACTGTAACTTCCCTACTAATTATGACAGGTAACAGTAACTTCGATACTAATTATGACAGGAAACTGTAACTTCGTTACTAATTATGACAAGTAATTGTAACTTCGATACTAATTATGACAAGTAACTGTAACATCGATACTAATTATGACAGGTAACTGTAACTTCGTTACTAATTATGACAAGTAACTGTAATTTCGTTACAAATTATAGCAGGTAATTGTAATTTCGATACTAATTATGACAGGTAACAGTAACTTCGATACTAATTATGACAAGTAACAGTAACTTCGATACTATTTAAGACAAGTAACTGTAACATCGATACTAATTATGACAGGTAACTGTAACTTCGTTACTAATTATGACAAGTAAATGTAATTTCTATACAAATTTTGGCAGGTAACTGTAACTTCTGTACTAATTATGACAGGTAACAGTAACTTCGATACTTATTATGACATGTAACTGTAACTTCGATACTAATTATGACAGGCAACTGTAACTTCGTTACTAATTATGACAAGTAACTTTAATTTCGATACATATTATGGCAGGTAACTGTAACTTCGTTACTAATTATGACAAGTCGCTGTAATTTCGATACAAATTATGGCAGGTTACTGTAACTTCGATACTAATTATGACAGGTAACAGTAACTTCGATTCTAATTATGACAGGAAACTGTAACTTCGTTACTAATTCTGACAAGTAACTGTAATTTCGAAACAAATTATGACAGGTAACTGTAACTTCGTTACTAATTATGACAAGTAACTGTAATTTCGATACAAATTATGGCAGGTAACAGTACTTTCGATACTAGTTATGACTGGTAACTGTAACTTCGATACTAATTATGACAAGGAACTGTAATTTCGATACAAATTATGGCAGGTAACTGTAACTTCGATACTAATTATGACAGGTAACAGTAACTTCGATACAAATTATGACAAGTAACTATAACTTCGATACAAATTATGACAGGTAACTGTAACTTCGATACTAATTATGACAGGAAACTCTACCTTCGTTACTAATTATGACAAGTAACTGTAATTTTGATAAAAATTATGGTAGGTAACTGTAACTTCAATACTAATTATGACAGGTAACAGTAACTTCGATACTATTTATGACAAGTAACTGTAATCTCGACAATAATTATGACAGGTAACTGTAACTTCTTTACTAATTATGACAAGTAACTGTAATTTCGATACAAATTATGGCAGGTAACTGTAACTTCGATACTAATTATGACAGGTAACAGTAACGTCGATACTAATTATGACAAGTAACAGTACCTTCGATGCTAATTATGACAGGTAACTGTAACTTCGATACTAATTATGACAAGGAACTGTAATTTCGATACAAATTATGGCAGGTAACTGTAACTTCGTTACTAATTATGACAAGTAACTGTAATTTCGATACAAATTTTGGGAGGTAACTGTAACTACGATACTAATTATGACAAGACCCTGTAATTTCGATACAAATTATGGCAGGTAACTGTAACTTCCATACTAATTATGACAGGTAACAGTAACTTCGTTACTAATTATGACAGGAAACTGTAACTTCGTTACTAATTATGACAAGTAACTGTAATTTCGATACAAATTATGACAGGTAACTGAAACTTCGTTACTAATTATGAAAAGTAACAGTACCTTCGTTGCTAATTATGACAGGTAACTGTAACTTCGATACTAATTATGACAAGGAACTGTAATTTCGATACAAATTATGGCAGGTAACTGTAACTTCGTTACTAATTATGACAAGTAACTGTAATTTCGATACAAATGTTGGCAGGTAACTGTAACTTCGATACTAATTATGACAAGTCCCTGTAATTTCGATACTAATTATTACAGGTAACTGTAACTTCCCTACTAATTATGACAGGTAACTGTAACTTCGATACTAATTATGACAGGAAACTGTAACTTCGATACTAATTATGACAAGTAATTGTAACATCGATACTAATTATGACAAGTAACTGTAACATCGATACTAATTATGACAGGTAACTGTAACTTCGTTACTAATTATGACAAGTAACTGTAATTTCGTTACAAATTATAGCAGGTAATTGTAATTGCGATACTAATTATGACAGGTAACAGTAACTTCGATACTAATTATGACAAGTAACAGTAACTTCGATACTAATTAAGACAAGTAACTGTAACATCGATACTAATTATGACAGGTAACTGTAACTTCGTTACTAATTATGGCAAGTAAATGTAATTTCTATACAAATTTTGGCAGGTAACTGTAACTTCTGTACTAATTATGACAGGTAACAGTAACTTCGATACTTATTATGACATGTAACTGTAACTTCGATACTAATTATGACAGGCAACTCTAACTTCGTTACTAATTATGACAAGTAACTTTAATTTCGATACATATTATGGCAGGTAACTGTAACTTCGTTACTAATTATGACAAGTCGCAGTAATTTCGATACAAATTATGGCAGGTTACTGTAACTTCGATACTAATTATGACAGGTAACAGTAACTTCGATACTAATTATGACAGGAAACTCTAACTTCGTTACTAATTCTGACAAGTAACTGTGATTTCGATACAAATTACTAGCTGAAGTACCCGTGCTTCGCTACGCGTCATAAATAAATTAAAATGTGAAAGTGACAGTTAAAACAGGGGATAGGCGAGGTGCTGCGCAGAGGGAGATTAAGGATGGAACATTTTGTCCAACTACACCGTTCGGCGTCGACCGTGTTTTATAGCACAAATTTAGGTTTTACTCGCTAACCGTTGGAGATACCTTTCGGATAGAAAATGTAATTTTAAACCTCGTATATGCCATCAAAAGTTTGCTATTTCTTAGCGTTCACTTTTTATTTCAAATGGAAATATGAAAGTTTGAAACCAAAGGGTGTAGTGACGTCACTAAAATGGTCGCCATAGTGCAAAGTATTGAAATCAAAAGTAGCCTATATGTTAACCAGTTAAATCAGCTACTTTCATGTAAAATTGATGTAAGTCGGACCAGTGGTTCTTGCGTGATTGAGTAATACACAGACACACACCATCTCATTTTTAGCCTCGTTTCGCTCGCGTCATAGTCGTGTCATATTGTTATTCAATGACATGCAGGTTTAATTCCGTTAACACCCCTTTAGAACCTGAATATCCAAAAATCCCTCCTTAGTAGACATTTTCGACACACAACAAACATATCCCCTTCTTCTAACTTCAATAGTTTTGATTGGTCGATGAGAGTGAACATCCAAAAATCCTTCCTTAGCGGACGTTTTTATTCCAGAATTTCACCCCTCCCCATATGCCCCTTAAATTGGATTTATGAAAAAAAAACGGTCGAACATCTACTTATTTTAATTATTTATTCATTTATTAATTTTTAAGGTGATTGGAACTCGGAGAAAATCAAACTCCTCGTCTATGTCGTTTAAGAGATACACGCTCCGTTCGGAATCTTTCCACTTTTCATCCCTTTCACCTCATAATATACACCACATCGAAAAACCATTAGACATGTGTCAGCTTATTTTAAATGATTAGTATATATGCCAAGTACCACATCCGCAAATGAAACCACTCATGAGATATTGTTATTCAATGAAATGCACGTTTACCCCCCTTAACACCTCATTAGAACCTGAATATCCAAAACTCTTTCCTTAGTGGACGTTTTCGACATACCACGAACTTATCCCCAAAATTTCATGTTTCTAACTTCAATAATTTTTGCTGGGCGATGATGAGTGAGTGAGTCAGTCAGGACATTTTCTTTCATTAATATTTGAGAATTTCACCCCTCCCCAAGAACCCCTTAAATTGGATTTATGAAAAAGAAAACGGTCGAACACCTATTTACTTATTTAAAGCTGTTTTCCCCCTGAGTTTGATAAGTGAGTAAGTAAGTCAATCAGTTAGGACACCTTCTTTCCTGTTCCCCCCCCCCGAATTTCACTCCTCCCCATGGGCCCCTTAAATTGGATTTATGAAGAAATGGTCGAACACCTATTTACTTATTTTTAAGCTGCTTTTTCCGCTGAATTTCAAACTTATCCCCTATGTTGAATAAGAGATACAGTACACGCTCCGTTAAGAATCCTTCAACCCCCAATTTTCTCCCCTTTCACCTCATAATATACACCATATCGATAAACCCTTAGACATATGTCTGCTTATTTTAAATGATTAGTTTGTATGCCGAATATCACATCCCCATATGAAACAACTCGTGAGATATTGTTATTCAATGAAATGCAAGTTTAACCCCCTTAACACCCCTTCAGAACATGAATATCCAAAAATCCATCCTTAGTGGTCTTTTTCGACAAATAACGAACATATCCCCAAAATTTCAAGTTTCTAACTGCAATAGGTTTGCTGGGGGATGATGAGTGAATATCCAAAAATCCTTCCTTAGTGAACTTCTTTCCCCAGAATTTCATCCCTCTCCATGAGCCCCTTAAATTGGATTATGAAAAAACGATCGAACACCTATCTACTACTTTTTCAATCTGATTTTTCTCCCTGAGATTCTTACTTTTTGCCTCTGTCTTTTAAGAGATACTTGCTCCGTTAAGAATCCTTCAACACTCACTTTTCACACATACACCTCATAATATACACCACATCGAAAAACCCTCAGACATGTGTCTTCTTATTCTTAATGATGAGTTTATATGCCTAGTATCCCATCCCAAAGGAAATCATTCGGGAGATATTGTTATTCAATTAAATGCAAGTCTACCCCCTTAACACCCCTTTAGAACCTGAATATCCAAAATTCCTTTCTTAGTGGACGTTTTCAACATACAACGAACATATCCCCAAAATTTCATGTTTCCAACTTCAATAATTTTGGCTGGGGGATGATGAGTGAGTAAGTCAGGACATTTTCTTTCAATTATTTTTCAGAATTTCACCCCTCTCATGAACCCCTTAAATTGGATTTATGAAAGAAAAAAAACGGTCGAACACCTATTTACTTATTTTTGAGCTGTTCTTCCCCCCTGAGTTTGATGAGTGAGTGAGTTAGGACACTTTCTTTCCTGTTTTCCCCCCAGAATTTCACCTCTCTCCAAGGGCCCCTTAAATTGGATTTATGAAAAAACTGTCGAACACCTATTTACTTATATTTTAAGCTGTTTTTTACCGCCGAATTTCAAACTTCTCGCCTATGTCGTTTAAGAGATACTCGCTCCGTTAAGAATCCCTCAACCCCCAATTTTCACCCCTTTCACCTCGTAATATACACCTCATCGATAAACCCTTAGACATATGTCTGATTCTTTTAATGATTAGCTTATATACCGAATATCACATCCCCAAAGAAACAACTCATGAGATATCGTTATTCAATGAAATGCACGTTTACCCCCTTAACACCTCTTTAAAACCCGAATAACAAAAATCATTCATTAGTTGACGTTTTCGATATACAGCGAACATATTACCAAAATTTCATGTTTCTAACTTTAATAGTTTTCGCTGGGCGTGACGAGTGAGTGAGTCAGACAGGACATTTTCTTTCAATTATTTTTACCAGAATATCTCCCCTCCCCATGGGCCCCTTTAATTGGATTGATGAAAAAACGCTTGAACACCTATTAACTTATTTTTAAGCTGTCTTTTTCCCCTGAGTTTGATGATTGAGTGAGTTAGTCAGTCAGTTAGGACACTTTCTCTCCTTTTTCCCCCCAGAATTTCACCCCACCCCATTGGCTCCTTAAATTAATTTATGAAAAAACGGTGGAACACCGACTTACTTATTTTTAAGCTGATTTTTTTTCGCCGAGTTTCAAATTCCTCCCCTATGTCGTTTAGGAGATAGGCCTGCACGCTTCGTTAGGAATCCTTCAACCCCCAATTTTCACCCCTTTCACCTCATAATAATACACCACATCGAAAAACCCTTAGACACATGTCTGCTTATTTTTAATGATTAGTTTATATGCCGAGTATCACATCCACAAATGAAACCACTCGTGAGATATTGTTATTCAATAAAATGCAGGTTTAACCCCCTTAAGACCCCTTTAGAGCCTGAATATTCAAAAATCCTCCCTTAGTGTATGGTTTTGACATACAACGAACATATCCCGAAAATGACATGTTTCCAACTTCAATATTTTTGGCTGAGCAATGATGAGTGGGTGAGTGAGTCAGGACATTTTCTTTCAATTTTTTTCTTCAGAATTTCACCCCTCCCGATGAACCCCTTAATTTGGTTTATCAAAAAAACTGTCGAACACATATAAGTTATACTTATTTTTAAGCAGTTTTCCCCCTGAGTTTGAAGAGCGAGTGAGTCAATCGGTTAGGACACTTTCTTTCCTGTTTTTTTTACACAGAATTTCACCCCTCGCCATAGGCCCCTTAAATTGGATTTATGAAAAAAAAACCGGTCAAACACCTATTTACTTACTTTTTATGCTGATTTTTTCCCGCTGAGTTTCAAACTCCTCGCCTATGTCGTTTATGAGATACAGGCTCCGTTAGGAATCTTTCAACCCCCACTTTTCACCCCTTTCACCTCATAATATACACCACATCGAAAAACCCTCAGACACATGTCTTCTTATTTTTAATGATGAGTTTATATGCCGAGTATCACATCCCCCAGTGAAACCAATCGGGAGATATTGCTATTCGATGAAATGCAGGTCTACCCCCTTAACACCCCTTTAGAACCTGAATATCCAAAAATCCTTTCTTAGTGGGCAATTGCGGCCCTTGAGTAAGCTGCATACCAAATTTCATTCCAATCCGTTGGGTGGGTTCTGAGATTTCGTGATGAATGTGTGAGTGAGTGAGTAAGTGAGTGAGTGAGTGGGTGGTATTTGACAAATATCTAGTAGATAGTGTCAAGTCTTTGTTATGCTATACTCGGTTGACAGTGCTGTGTGAGCAGTTGAGTAACTAACGGGATTTCAAGTAAAGATCCTCATTTTCTATACCGGTAGTGCAGAGCGCAATTGGCATCCAGACGGCCGTGTCTCGACTTGGGCTATGTTGCCATGGAAACTATCTGCCTTGCCATTCCTTCATGAGTATATTTTATGATTTGATTAGCCTGTTTTTGAGTGAAAAAGGGCCGAAATCAGAAGAATGAGAAAGACTATCGAAAATTCATGTAGCCAGCGGTTCCTTCTGGGTCCTAAACTATATGTATGCAAAATATGGTTGAGATTGGTGGAACGGTGTAGATTTGTATACGGAACCAACATATATACATACATACATACATACATACATACAGACTTTCACTTTTATATATTAGATGACAGATAACTGTAACTTCGTTACTAATTATGACAAGTAACTGTAATTTCGATACAAATTATGGCAGGTAACAGTACCTTCGATACTAATTATGACTGGTAACTGTAACTTCGATACTAATTATGACAAGGAACTGTAATTTCGATACAAATTATGGCAGGTAACTGTAACTTCGTTACTAATTATGACAAGTAACTGTAATTTCGATACAAATTTTGGCAGGTAACTGTAACATCGATACTAATTATGACAGGTAACAGTATCTTCGATACTAATTATGACAAGTAACTGTAACTTCGATACTAATTATGACAGGTAACTGTAACTTCGTTACTAATTATGACAAGTATCTGTAATTTTGATACAAATTAAGGCAGGTAACTGTAACTTCGATACTAATTATGACAGGTAACAGTAACTTCGTTACTAATTATGACAAGTAACTATAACTTCGATACAAATTATGACAGGTAACTGTAACTTCGATACTAATTATGACAAGAAACTATAACATCGTTACTAATTATGACAAGTAACTGTAATTTTGATTTAAAAAAATGGTAGGTAACTGTAAATTCAATACTAATTATGACAAGTAACAGTAACATCGATACTAATTATGACAAGTAAATATAACTTCGATGCAAATTATGACAGGTAACTGTAACTTCGTTACTAATTATGACAAGTAACTGTAATTTCAATACAAATTATGGCATGTAACTGAAACTTCGATAATAATTATGACAGGTAACAATAACTTCGATACTAATTATCACAAGTAACTATAACTTCGATACAAATTATGACAGGTAACTGTAACTTCGATACTAATTATGACAAGAAATTCTATCTTCGTTACTAATTATGACAAGTAACTGTAATTTTGATAAAAAATTATGGTAGATAACTGTAACTTCAATACTAATTATGACAGGTAACAGTAACGTCGATACTAATTATGACAAGTAACAATACCTTCGATGCTAATTATGACAGGTAACTGTAACTTCGATACTAATTATGACAAGGAACTGTAATTTCGATACAAATTATGGCAGGTAACTGTAACATCGTTACTAATTATGACAAGTAACTGTAATTTCGATACAAATTTTGGCAGGTAACTGTAACTTCGATACTAATTATGACAAGTCCCTGTAATTTCGATACAAATTATGGCAGATAACTCTAACTTCCATACTAATTATGACAGGTAACAGTAACTTCGATACTAATTATGACAGGAAACTGTAACTTCGATACTAATTATGACAAGTAATTGTAACTTCGATACTAATTCTGACAAGTAACTGTAACATCGATACTAATTATGACAGGTAACTGTAACTTCGTTACTAATTATGACAAGTAACTGTAATTTCGTTACAAATTATAGCAGGTAATTGTAATTTCGATACTAATTATGACAGGTAACAGTAACTTCGATACTAATTATTACAAGTAACAGTAACTTCGATACTAATTATGACAAGTTGCTGTAACTTCGATACTAATTATGACAGGTAACTGTAACTTCGTTACTAATTATGACAAGTACATGTAATTTCTATACAAATTTTGGCAGGTAACTGTAACTTCTGTACTAATTATAACAGGTAACAGTAACTTCGATACTAATTATGACATGTAACTGTAACTTCGATACTAATTATGACAGGCAACTGTAACTTCGTTACTAATTATGACACGTAACTTTAATTTCGATACTTATTATGGCAGGTAACCGTAACTTCGTTACTAATTATGACAAGTCGTTGTAATTTCGATACAAATTATGGCAGGTTACTGTAACTTCGATACTAATTATGACAGGTAACAGTAACTTCGATACTAATTATGACAGGAAACTGTAACTTCGTTACTAATTCTGACAAGTAAATGTAATTTCGATACAAGTTATGACAGGTAACCGTAACTTCGTTACTACTTATGACAAGTAACTGTAATTTCGATACAATTTATGGCAGGTAATAGTACCTTCGATACTAATTATGACTGGTAACTGTAACTTCGATACTAATTATGACAAGGGACTGTAATTTCGATACAAATTATGGCAGGTAACTATAACCTCGATACTAATTATGACAGGTAACAGTAACTTCGATACTAATTATGACAAGTAACTATAACTTCGATACAAATTATGACAGGTAACTGTAACTTCGATACTAATTATGAGAAGAAACTCTACCTTCGTTACTAATTATGACAAGTAACTGTAATATTGATAACAATTATGGTAGGTAACTGTAACTTCAATACTAATTATGACAGGTAACAGTAACTTCGATACTATTTATGACAAGTAACTGTAACCTCGACAATAATTATGACAGGTAACTGTAACCTCGTTACTAATTATGACATGTAACGGTAATTTCGATACAAATTATGGCAGGTAACTGTAACTTCGATACTAATTTTGACAGGTAACAGTAACGTCGATACTAATTATGACAAGTAACAGTACCTTCGATGCTAATTATGACAGGTAACTGTAACTTCGATACTAATCATCACAAGGAACTGTAAATTCGATACAAATTATGGCAGGTAACTGTAACTTCGTTACTAATTATGACAAGTAACTGTAATTTCGATACAAATTTTGGCAGGTAACTGTAACTACGATACTAATTATGACAAGACCCTGTAATTTCGATACAAATTATGGCAGGTAACTGTAACTTCCAAACTAATTATGACAGGTAACAGTAACTTCGATACTAATTATGACAGGAAACTGTAACTTCGTTACTAATTATGACAAGTAACTGTAATTTCGATACAAATTATGACAGGTAACTGTAACTTCGTTACTAATTATGACAAGTAACAGTACCTTCGATGCTAATTATGACAGGTAACTGTAACTTCGATACTAATTATGACAAGGAACTGTAATTTCGATACAAATTATGGCAGGTAACTGTAACTTCGTTACTAATTATGACAAGTAACTGTAATTTCGATACAAATTTTGGCAGGTAACTGTAACTTCGATACTAATTATGACAGGTAACAGTATCTTCGATACTAATTATGACAAGTAACTGTAACTTCGATACTAATTATGACAGGTAACTGTAACTTCGTTACTAATTATGACAAGTAACTGTAATTTTGATACAAATTAAGGCATGTAACTGTAACTTCGATACTAATTATGACAGGTAAGAGTAACTTCGTTACTAATTATGACAAGTAACTATAACTTCGATACAAATTATGACAGGTAACTGTAACTTCGATACTAATTATGACAAGAAACTATAACTTCGTTACTAATTATGACAAGTAACTGTAATTTTGGTTAAAAAAAATTGGTAGGTAACTGTAAATTCAATACTAATTATGACAGGTAACAGTAACATCGATACTAATTATGACAAGTAACTATAACTTCGATGCAAATTATGACAGGTAACTGTAACTTCGTTACTAATTATGACAAGTAACTGTAATTTCAATACAAATTATGGCAGGTAACTGAAACTTCGATAATAATTATGACAGGTAACAATAACTTCGATACTAATTATCTCAAGTAACTATAACTTCGATACAAATTATGACAGGTAACTGTAACTTCGATACTAACTATGACAAGAAATTCTATCTTCGTTACTAATTATGACAAGTAACTGTAATTTTGATAAAAAATTATGGTAGATAACTGTAACTTCAATACTAATTATGACAGGTAACAGTAACGTCGATACTAATTATGACAAGTAACAATACCTTCGATGCTAATTATGACAGGTAACTGTAACTTCGATACTAATTATGACAAGGAACTGTAATTTCGATACAAATTATGGCAGGTAACTGTAACATCGTTACTAATTATTACAAGTAACTGTAATTTCGATACAAATTTTGGCAGGTAACTGTAACTTCGATACTAATTATGACAAGTCCCTGTAATTTCGATACAAATTATGGCAGATAACTCTAACTTCCATACTAATTATGACAGGTAACAGTAACTTCGATACTAATTATGACAGGAAACTGTAACTTCGATACTAATTATGACAAGTAATTGTAACTTCGATACAAATTGTGACAAGTAACTGTAACATCGATACTAATTATGACAGGTAACTGTAACTTCGTTACTAATTATGACAAGTAACTGTAATTTCGTTACAAATTATAGCAGGTAATTGTAATTTCGATACTAATTATGACAGGTAACAGTAACTTCGATACTAATTATGACAAGTAACAGTAACTTCGATACTAATTATGACAAGTTGCTGTAACGTCGATACTAATTATGACAGGTAACTGTACTTCGTTACTAATTATGACAAGTACATGTAATTTCTATACAAATTTTGGCAGGTAACTGTAACTTCTGTACTAATTATGACAGGTAACAGTTACTTCGATACTAATTATGACATGAAACTGTAACTTCGATACTAATTATGACAGGCAACTGTAACTTCGTTACTAATTATGACACGTAACTTTAATTTCGATATTTATTATGGCAGGTAACCGTAACTTCGTTACTAATTATGACAAGTCGTTGTAATTTCGATACAAATTATGGCAGGTTACTGTAAATTCGATACTAATTATGACAGGTAACAGTAACTTCGATACTAATTATGACAGGAAACTGTAACTTCGTTACTAATTCTGACAAGTAACTGTAATTTCGATACAAATTATGACAGGTAACCGTAACTTCGTTACTACTTATGACAAGTAACTGTAATTTCATTACAATTTATGGCAGGTAACAGTACCTTCGATACTAATTATGACTGGTAACTGTAACTTCGATACTAATTATGACAAGGGACTGTAATTTCGATACAAATTATGGCAGGTAACTATAACTTCGATACTAATTATGACAGGTAACAGTAACTTCGATACTAATTATGACAAGTAACTATAACTTCGATACAAATTATGACAGGTAACTGTAACTTCGATACTAATTATGACAAGAAACTCTACCTTCGTTACTAATTATGACAAGTAACTGTAATTTTGATAACAATTATGGTAGGTAACTGTAACTTCAATACTAATTATGACAGGTAACAGTAACTTCGATACTATTTATGACAAGTAACTGTAACCTCGACAATAATTATGACAGGTAACTGTAACCTCGTTACTAATTATGACATGTAACGGTAATTTCGATACAAATTTTGGCAGGTAACTGTAACTTCGTTACTAATTATGACAAGTAACTGTAATTTTGATACAAATTAAGGCAGGTAACTGTAACTTCGATAATAATTATGACAGGTAACAGTAACTTCGTTACTAATTATGACAAGTAACTATAACTTCGATACAAATTATGACAGGTAACTGTAACTTCGATACTAATTATGACAAGAAACTATTACTTCGTTACTAATTATGACAAGTAACTGTAATTTTGATTAAAAAAAATTGGTAGGTAACTGTAAATTCAATACTAATTATGACAGGTAACAGTAACATCGATACTAATTATGACAAGTAAATATAACTTCGATGCAAATTATGACAGGTAACTGTAACTTCGTTACTAATTATGACAAGTAACTGTAATTTCGATACAAATTATGGCAGGTAACTGTAACTTCGATACTAATTATGACAGGTAACAGTAACTTCGATACTAATTATGACAAGTAACTATAACTTCGATACAAATTATGACAGGTAACTGTAACTTCGATACTAATTATGACAAGAAACTCTATCTTCGTTACTAATTATGACAAGTAACTGTAATTCTGATAAAAAATTATGGTAGATAACTGTAACTTCAATACTAATTATGACAGGTAACAGTAACGTCCATACTAATTATGACAAGTTACAATACCTTCGATGCTAATTATGACAGGTAACTGTAACTTCGATACTAATTATGACAAGGAACTGTAATTTCGATACAAATTATGGCAGGTAACTGTAACTTCGTTACTAATTATGACAAGTAACTGTAACTTCGTTACTAATTATGACAAGTAACTGTAATTTCGTTACAAATTATAGCAGGTAATTGTAATTTCGATACTTATTATGACAGGTAACTGTAACTTCAATACTAATTATGACAGGTAACAGTAACTTCGATACTAATTAAGACAAGTAACTGTAAAATCGATACTAATTATGACAGGCAACTGTAACTTCGTTACTAACTATGACAAGTAACTTTAATTTCGATACATATTATGGCAGGTAACTGTAACTTCGTTACTAATTATGACAAGTCGCTATAATTTCGATACAAATTATGGCAGGTTACTGTAACTTCGATAATAATTATGACAGGTAACAGTAACATCGATACTAATTATGACAGGAAACTGTAACTTCGTTACTAATTCTGAGAAGTAAATGTAATTTCGATACAAATTATGACAGGTAACTGTAACTTCGTTACTAATTATGACAAGTAACTGTAATTTCGATACAAATTATGGCAGGTAACAGTACCTTCGATACTAATTATGACTGGTAACTGTAACTTCGTTACTAATTATGACAAGGAACTGTAATTTCGATACAAATTATGGCAGGTAACTGTAACTTCGATACTAATTTTGACAGGTAACAGTAACATCGATACAAATTATGACAAGTAACTATAACTTCGATACAAATTATGACAGGTAACTGTAACTTCGATACTAATTATGACAAGAAACTCTACCTTCGTTACTAATTATGACAAGTAACTGTAATTTTGATAAAAATTATGGTAGGTAACTGTAACTTCAATACTAATTATGACAGGTAACAGTAACTTCGATACTATTTATGACAAGTAACTGTAACCTCGACAATAATTATGACAGGTAACTGTAACTTCGTTATTAATTATGACAAGTAACTGTAATTTCGATACAAATTATGGCAGGTAACTGTAACTTCGATACTAATTATGACAGGTAACAGTAACGTCGATACTAATTATGACAAGTAACAGTACCTTCGATGCTAATTATGACAGGTAACTGTAACTTCGATACTAATTATGACAAGGAACTGTAATTTCGATACAAATTATGGCAGGTAACTGTAACTTCGTTACTAATTATGACAAGTAACTGTAATTTCGATACAAATTTTGGGAGGTAACTGTAACTACGATATTAATTATGACAAGACCCTGTAATTTCGATACAAATTATGGCAGGTAACTGTAACTTCCATACTAATTATGACAGGTAACAGTAACTTCGATACTAATTATGACAGGAAACTGTAACTTCGTTACTAATTATGACAAGTAACTGTAATTTCGATACAAATTATGACAGGTAACTGAAACTTCGTTACTAATTATGAAAAGTAACAGTACCTTCGTTGCTAATTATGACAGGTAACTGTAACTTCGGTACTAATTATGACAAGGAACTGTAATTTCGATACAAATTATGGCAGGTAACTGTAACTTCGTTACTAATTATGACAAGTAACTGTAATTTCGATACAAATTTTGGCAGGTAACGGTAACTTCGATACTAATTATGACAAGTCCCTGTAATTTCGATACAAATTATGGCAGGTAACTGTAACTTCCCTACTAATTATGACAGGTAACAGTAACTTCGATACTAATTATGACAGGAAACTGTAACTTCGTTACTAATTATGACAGGTAACAGTAACTTCGATACTAATTATGACAGGAAACTGTAACTTCGATACTAATTATGACAAGTAATTGTAATTTTGATAAAAATTATGGTAGGTAACTGTAACTTCAATACTAATTATGACAGGTAACAGTAACTTCGATACTATTTATGACAAGTAACTGTAACCTCGACAATAATTATGACAGGTAACTGTAACTTCGTTATTAATTATGACAAGTAACTGTAATTTCGATACAAATTATGGCAGGTAACTGTAACATCGATACTAATTATGACAGGTAACAGTAACGTCGATACTAATTATGACAAGTAACAGTACCTTCGATGCTAATTATGACAGGTAACTGTAACTTCGATACTAATTATGACAAGGAACTGTAATTTCGATACAAATTATGGCAGGTAACTGTAACTTCGTTACTAATTATGACAAGTAACTGTAATTTCGATACAAATTTTGGGAGGTAACTGTAACTACGATACTAATTATGACAAGACCCTGTAATTTCGATACAAATTATGGCAGGTAACTGTAACTTCCATACTAATTATGACAGGTAACAGTAACTTCGATACTAATTATGACAGGAAACTGTAACTTCGTTACTAATTATGACAGGTAACAGTAACTTCGATACTAATTATGACAGGAAACTGTAACTTCGATACTAATTATGACAAGTAATTGTAACTTCGATACTAATTATGACAAGTAACTGTAACATCGATACTAATTATGACAGGTAACTGTAACATCGTTACTAATTATGACAAGTAACTGTAATTTCGTTACAAATTATAGCAGGTAATTGTAATTGCGATACTAATTATGACAGGTAACAGTAACTTCGATACTAATTATGACAAGTAACAGTAACTTCGATACTAATTAAGACAAGTAACTGTAACATCGATACTAATTATGACAGGTAACTGTAACTTCGTTACTAATTATGACAATTAAATGTAATTTCTATACAAATTTTGGCAGGTAACTGTAACTTCTGTACTAATTATGACAGGAAACAGTAACTTCGATACTTATTATGACATATATCTGTAACTTCGATACTAATTATGACAGGCAACTGTAACTTCGTTACTAATTATGACAAGTAACTTTAATTTCGATACATATTATGGCAGGTAACTGTAACTTCGTTACTAATTATGACAACTCGCTGTAATTTCGATACAAATTATGGCAGGTTACTGTAACTTCGATACTAATTATGACAGGTAACAGTAACTTCGATACTAATTATGACAGGAAACTGTAACTTCGTTACTAATTCTGAGAAGTAACTGTAATTTCGATACAATTTATGACAGGTAACTGTAACTTCGTTACTAATTATGACAAGTAACTGTAATTTCGATACAAATTATGGCAGGTAACAGTACCTTCGATACTAATTATGACTGGTAACTGTAACTTCGATACTAATTATGACAAGGAACTGTAATTTCGATACAAATTATGGCAGGTAACTGTAACTTCGATACTAATTTTGACAGGTAACAGTAACTTCGATACAAATTATGACAAGTAACTATAACTTCGATACAAATTATGACAGGTAACTGTAACTTCGATACTAATTATGACAAGAAAATCAACCTTCGTTACTAATTATGACAAGTAACTGTAATTTTGATAAAAATTATGGTAGGTAACTGTAACGTCAATACTAATTATGACAGGTAACAGTAACTTCGATACTATTTATGACAAGTAACTGTAACCTCGACAATAATTATGACAGGTAACTGTAACTTCGTTATTAATTATGACAAGTAACTGTAATTTTGATACAAATTAAGGCAGGTAACAGTAACTTCGATACTAATTATGACAGGTAACAGTAACTTCGTTACTAATTATGACAAGTAACTGTAACTTCGATACTAATTATGACAGGTAACTGTAACTTCGTTACTAATTATGACAAGTATTTGTAATTTTGATACAAATTATGGCAGGTAACTGTAACTTCGATACTAATTATGACAGGTAACAGTAACTTCGATACTAATTATGACAAGTAACTATAACTTCGATACAAATTATGACAGGTAACTGTAACTTCGATACTAATTATGACAAGAAACTCTATCTTCGTTACTAATTATGACAAGTAACTGTAATTCTGATAAAAAATTATGGTAGATAACTGTAACTTCAATACTAATTATGACAGGTAACAGTAACGTCGATACTAATTATGACAAGTAACAATACCTTCGATGCTAATTATGACAGGTAACTGTAACTTCGATACTAATTATGACAAGGAACTGTAATTTCGATACAAATTATGGCAGGTAACTGTAACTTCGTTACTAATTATGACAAGTAACTGTAATTTCGATACAAATTTTGGCAGGTAACTGTAACTTCGATACTAATTATGACAAGTCCCTGTAATTTCGATACAAATTATGGCAGGTAACTGTAACTTCCCTACTAATTATGACAGGTAACAGTAACTTCGATACTAATTATGACAGGAAACTGTAACTTCGATACTAATTATGACAAGTAATTGTAACTTCGATACTAATTATGACAAGTAACTGTAACATCGATACTAATTATGACAGGTAACTGTAATTTCGTTACAAATTATAGCAGGTAATTGTAATTTCGATACTAATTATGACAGGTAACAGTAACCTCGATACTAATTATGACAAGTAACAGTAACTTCGATACTAATTAAGACAAGTAACTGTAACATCGATACTAATTATGACAGGTAACTGTAACTTCGTTACTAATTATGACAAGTAAATGTAATTTCTATACAAATTTTGGCAGGTAACTGTAACTTCTGTACTAATTATGACAGGTAACAGTAACTTCGATACTTATTATGACATGTAACTGTAACTTCGATACTAATTATGACAGGCAACTGTAACTTCGTTACAAATTATGACAAGTAACTTTAATTTCGATACATATTATGGCAGGTAACTGTAACTTCGTTACTAATTATGACAAGTCGCTATAATTTCGATACAAATTATGGCAGGTTACTGTAACTTCGATACTAATTATGACAGGTAACAGTAACTTCGATACTAATTATGACAGGAAACTGTAACTTCGTTACTAATTCTGACAAGTAACTGTAATTTCGATACAAATAATGACAGGTAACTGTAACTTCGTTACTAATTATGACAAGTAACTGTAATTTCGATACAAATTATGGCAGGTAACAGTACCTTCGATACTAATTATGACTGGTAACTGTAACTTCGATACTAATTATGACAAGGAACTGTAATTTCGATACAAATTATGGCAGGTAACTGTAACTTCGATACTAATTATGACAGGTAACAGTAACTTCGATACAAATTATGACTAGTAACTATAACTTCGATACAAATTATGACAGGTAACTGTAACTTCGATACGAATTATGACAAGAAACTCTACCTTCGTTACTAATTATGACAAGTCGCTGTAATTTCGATACAAATTATGGCAGGTTACTGTAACTTCGATACTAATTATGACAGGTAACAGTAACTTCGATACTAATTATGACAGGAAACTGTAACTTCGTTACTAATTCTGACAAGTAACTGTAATTTCGATACAAATTATGACAGGTAACTGTAACTTCGTTACTAATTATGACAAGTAACTGTAATTTCGATACAAATTATGGCAGGTAACAGTACCTTCGATACTAATTATGACTGGTAACTGTAACTTCGATACTAATTATGACAAGGAACTGTAATTTCGATACAAATTATGGCAGGTAACTGTAACTTCGATACTAATTATGACAGGTAACAGTAACTTCGATACAAATTATGACAAGTAACTATAACTACGATACAAATTATGACAGGTAACTGTAACTTCGATACTAATTATGACAAGAAACTCTACCTTCGTTACTAATTATGACAAGTAACTGTAATTTTGATAAAAATTATGGTAGGTAACTGTAACTTCAATACTAATTATGACAGGTAACAGTAACTTCGATACTATTTATGACAAGTAACTGTAACCTCGACAATAATTATGACAGGTAACTGTAACTTCGTTACTAATTATGACAAGTAACTGTAATTTCGATACAAATTATGGCAGGTAACTGTAACTTCGATACTAATTATGACAGGTAACAGTAACGTCGATATTAGTTATGACAAGTAACAGTACCTTCGATGCTAATTATGACAGGTAAATGTAACTTCGATACTAATTATGACATGGAACTGTAATTGCGATACAAATTATGGCAGGTAACTGTAACTTCGTTACTAATCATGACAAGTAACTGTAATTTCGATACAAATTTTGGCAGGTAACTGTAACTTCGATACTAATTATGACAGGTAACAGTAACTTCGATACTAATTATGACAAGTAACTGTAACTTCGATACTAATTATGACAGGTAACTGTAACTTCGTTACTAATTATGACAAGTAACTGTCATTTTGATACAAATTAAGGCAGGTAACTGTAACTTCGATACTAATTATGACAGGAAACTGTAACTTCGTTACTAATTATGACAAGTAACTGTAATTTCGATACAAATTATGACAGGTAACTGAAACGTCGTTACTAATTATGAAAAGTAACAGTACCTTCGATGCTAATTATGACAGGTAACTGTAACTTCGATACTAATTATGACAAGGAACTGTAATTTCGATACAAATTATGGTAGGTAACTGTAACTTCGTTACTAATTAGGACAAGTAACTGTATTTTCGATACAAATTTTGGCAGGTAACTGTAACTTCGATACTAATTATGACAGGTACAGTAACTTCGATACTAATTATGACAGGTAACAGTAACTTCGATACTAATTATGACAAGTAACTGTAACTTCGATACTAATTATGACAGGTAACTGTAACTTCGTTACTAATTATGACAAGTAACTGTCATTTTGATACAAATTAAGGCAGGTAACTGTAACTTCGATACTAATTATGACAGGTAACAGTAACTTCGATACTAATTATGACAGGAAACTGTAACTTCGTTACTAATTATGACAAGTTACTATAACTTCGATACAAATTATGACAGGTAACTGTAACTTCGATACTAATTATGACAAGAAACTCAATCTTCGTTACTAATTATGACAAGTAACTGTAATTTTGATAAAAAATTATGGTAGATAACTGTAACTTCAATACTAATTATGAGAGGTAACAGTACTGTCGATACTAATTATGACATGTAACAATACCTTCGATGCTAATTATGACAGGTAACTGTAACTTCGATACTAATTATGACAAGGAACTGTAATTTCGATACAAATTATGGCAGGTAATTGTAACTTCGCTACTAATTATGACAAGTAACTTTAATTTCGACACAAATTTTGGCAGGTAACTGTAACTTCGATACTAATTACGACAAGTCCCTGCAATTTCGATACAAATTATGGCAGGTAACTGTAACTTCCATACTAATTATGACAGGTAACAGTAACTTCGATACTAATTATGACAGGAAATTGTAACTTCGTTACTAATTATGACAAGTAACTGTAATTTTGATAAAAATTATGGTAGGTAACTGTAACTTCAATACTAATTATGACAGGTAACAGTAACTTCGATACTATTTATGACAAGTAACTGTAACCTCGACAATAATTATGACAGGTAACTGTAACTTCGTTACTAATTATGACAAGTAACGTTAATTTCGATACATATTATGGCAGGTAACTGTAACTTCGATATTAATTATGACAGGTAACAGTAACGTCGATACTAATTGTGACAAGTAACAGTACCTTCGATGCTAATTATGACAGGTAACTGTAACTTCGGTACTAATCATGACAAGGAACTGTAATTTCGATACAAATTATGGCTGGTAACTGTAACTTCGTTACTAATTATGACAAGTAACTGTAATTTCGATACAAATTTTGGCAGGTAACTGTAACCACGATACTAATTATGACAAGACCCTGTAATTTCGATACAAATTATGGCGGGTAACTGTAACTTCCAAACTAATTTTGACAGGTAACAGTTACTTCGATACTAATTATGACAGGAAACTGTAACTTCGTTACTAATTATGACAAGTAACTCTAATTTCGATACAAATTATGACAGGTAACTTTTACTTCGATACTAATTATGACAAGGAACTGTAATTTCGATACAAATTATGGCATTTAACTGTAACTTCGTTACTAATTATGACAATAACTGTAATTTCGATACAAATTTTGGCAGGTAACTGTAACTTCGATACAAATTATGACAGGTAACAGTATCTTCGATACTAATTATGACAAGTAACTGTAACTTCGATACTAATTATGACAGGTAACTGTAACTTCGTTACTAATTATGACAAGTAACTGTAATTTTGATACAAATTAAGACAGGTAAATGTAACTTCGATAATAACTATGACAGGTAACAGTAACTTCGTTACTAATTATGACAAGTAACTATAACTTCGATACAAATTATGACAGGTAACTGTAACTTCGATACTAATTATGACATGAAAATATAACTTCGTTACTAATTATGACAAGTAACTGTAATTTTGATTTAAAAAAATTGGTAGGTAACTGTAAATTCAATACTAATTATGATAGGTAACAGTAACATCGATACTAATTATGACAAGTAACTATAACTTCGATGAAAATTATGACAGGTAACTGTATCTTCGTTACTAATTATGACAAGTTACTTTAATTTCGATACAAATTATGGCAGGTAACTGTAACTTCGATACTAATTATGACAGGTAACAGTAACTTCGATACTAATTATGACAAGTAACTATAACTTCGATACAAATTATGACAGGTAACTGTAATTTCGATACTAATTATGACAAGAAACTCTATCTTCGTTACTAATTATGACAAGTAACTGTAATTTTGATAAAAAATTATGGTAGATAACTGTTACTTCAATACTAATTATGACAGGTAACAGTAACGTCGATACTAATTATGACAAGTAACAATACCTTCGATGCTAATTATGACAGGTAACTGTAACTTCGATACTAATTATGACAAGGAACTGTAATTTCGATACAAATTATGGCAGGTAACTGTAACTTCGTTACTAATTATGACAAGTAACTGTAATTTCGATACAAATTTTGGCAGGTAACTGTAACTTCGATACTAATTATGACAAGTCCCTGTAATTTAGATACAAATTATGGCAGGTAACTTTAACTTCCATACTAATTATGACAGGTAACAGTAACTTCGATACTAATTATGACAGGAAACTCTAACTTCGATACTAATTATGACAAGTAATTGTAACATCGATACTAATTATGATAAGTAACTGTAACATCGATACTAATTATGACAGGTAACTGTAACTTCGTTACTAATTAGGACAAGTAACTGTAATTTCGTTACAAATTATAGCAGGTAATTGAAATTTCGATACTAATTACGACAGGTAACAGTAACTTCGATACTAATTATGACAAGTAACAGTAACTTCGATACTAATTATGACAAGTAACTGTAACTTCGATACTAATTATGACAGGTAACTGTAACTTCGTTACTAATTATGACAAGTACTTGTAATTTCGATACAAATTATGGCAGGTTACTGTAACTTCGATACCAATTATGACAGGTAACAGTAACTTCGATACTAATTATGACAGGAAACTGTTACTTCGTTACTAATTCTGACAAGTAAATGAAATTTCGATACAAATTATGACAGGTAACTGTAATTTCGATACAAATTATGGCAGGTAACAGTACCTTCGATACTAATGACTGGTAACTGTAACTTCGATACTAATTATGACAAGGGACTGTAATTTCGATACAAATTATGGCAGGTAACTGTAACTTCGATCCTAATCATGTCAAGTAACAGTAATTTCGATACTAATTATGACAAGTAACTATAACTTCGATACAAATTATGACAGGCAACTGTAACTTCGATACTAATTATGACAAGAAACTCTACCTTCGTTACTAATTATGACAAGTAACTGTAATTTTGATAAAAATTATGGTAGGTAACTGTAACTTCGTTACTAATTATGACAAGTAACGGTAATTTCGATACAAATTATGGCAGGTAACTGTAACTTCGATACTAATTATGACAGGTAACAGTAACGTCGATACTAATTATGACAAGTAACAGTACCTTCGATGCTAATTATGACAGGTAACTGTAACTTCGATACTAATCATGACAAGGAACTGTAATTTCGATACAAATTATGGCAGGTAACTGTAACTTCGTTACTAATTATGACAAGTAACTGTAATTTCGATACACATTTTGGCAGGTAACTGTAACTACGATACTAATCATGACAAGACCCTGTAATTTCGATACAAATTATGGCAGGTAACTGTAACTTCCAAACTAATTATGACAGGTAACAGTAACTTCGATACTAATTATGACAGGAAACTGTAACTTCGTTACTAATTATGACAAGTAACTGTAATTTCAATACAAATTATGACAGGTAACTGTAACTTCGTTACTAATTATGACAAGTAACAGTACCTTCGATGCTAATTATGACAGGTAACTGTAACATCGATACTAATTATGACAAGGAACTGAAATTTCGATACAAATTATGGCAGGTAACTGTAACTTCGTTACTAATTATGACAAGTAACTGTAATTTCGATACAAATTTTGGCAGGTAACTGTAACTTCGATACTAATTATGACAGGTAACAGTATCTTCGATACTAATTATGACAAGTAACTGTAACTTCGATACTAATTATGACAGGTAACTGTAACTTCGTTACTAATTATGACAAGTAACTGTAATTTTGATACTAATTAAGGCAGGTAACTGTAACTTCGATACTAATTATGACAGGTAACAGTAACTTCGTTACTAATTATGACAAGTTACTATAACATCGATACAAATTATGACAGGTAACTGTAACTTCGATACTAATTATGACAAGAAACTATAACTTCGTTACTAATTATGACTAGTAACTGTAATTTTGATTTAAAAAAATTGGTAGGTAACTGTAAATTCAATATTAATTATGACAGGTAACAGTAACATCGATACTAATTATGACAAGTAACTATAACTTCGATGCAAATTATGACAGGTAACTGTAACTTCGTTACTAATTATGACAAGTAACTGTAATTTCGATACAAATTATGGCAGGTAACTGTAACTTCGATACTAATTATGACAGGTAACAGTAACTTCGATACTAATTATGACAAGTAACTATAACTTCGATACAAATTATGACAGGTAACTGTAACTTCTATACTAATTATGACAAGAAACTCTATCTTCGTTACTAATTATGACAAGTAACTGTAATTTTGATAAAAATTATGGTAGGTAACTGTAACTTCAATACTAATTATGACAGGTAACAGTAACGTCGATACTATTTATGACAAGTAACTGTAACCTCGACAATAATTATGACAGGTAACTGTAACTTCGTTATTAATTATGACAAGTAACTGTAATTTCGATACAAATTATGGCAGGTAACTGTAACTTCGTTACTAATTATGACAAGTAACTGTAATTTCGATACAAATTTTGGCAGGTAACTGTAACTTCGATACTAATTATGACAAGTCCCTGTAATTTCGATACAAATTATGGCAGGTAACTGTAACTCCCATACTAATTATGACAGGTAACAGTAACTTCGATACTAATTATGACAGGAAACTGTAACTTCGATACTAATTATGACAAGTAATTGTAACTTCGATACTAATTATGACAAGTAACTGTAACATCGATACTAATTATGACAGGTTACTGTAACTTCGTTACTAATTATGACAAGTAACTGTAATTTCGTTACAAATTATAGCAGGTAATTGTAATTTCGATACTAATTATGACAGGTAACAGTAACTTCGATACTAATAATGACAAGTAACAGTAACCTCGATACTAATTATGACAAGTAACTGTAACTTCGATACTAATTATGACAGGTAACTGTAACTTCGTTACTAATTATGACAAGTAAATGTAATTTCTATACAAATTTTGGCAGGTAACTGTAACTTCTGTACTAATTATGACAGGTAACAGTAACTTCGATACTAATTATGACATGTAACTGTAACATCCATACTAATTATGACAGGCAACTGTAACTTCGTTACTAATTATGACAAGTAACTTTAATTTCGATACTTATTATGACAGGTAACTGTAACTTCGTTACTAATTATGACAAGTCGCTGTAATTTCGATACAAATTATGGCAGGTTACTGTAACTTCGATTCTAATTATGACAGGTAACAGTAACTTCGATACTAATTATGACAGGAAACTGTATCTTCGTTACTAATTCTGACAAGTAACTGTAATTTCGATACAAATTATGACAGGTAACTGTAACTTCGATACTAATTAAGACAAGAAACTATGACTTCGTTACTAATTATGACAAGTAACTGTAATTTTGATAAAAAAATTCGTAGGTAACTGTAAATTCAATACTAATTATGACAGGTAACAGTAACTTCGATACCAATTATGACAAGTAACAATAACTTCGATGCAAATTATGACAGGTTACTGTAACTTCGTTACTAATTATGACAAGTCCCTGTAATTTCGATACAAATTATGGCAGGTAACTGTAACTTCCATACTAATTATGACAGGTAACAGTAACTTCGATACTAATTATGACAGGAAACTGTAACTTCGATACTAATTATGACAAGTAATTGTAACATCGATACTAATTATGATAAGTAACTGTAACATCGATACTAATTATGACAGGTAACTGTAACTTCGTTACTAATTAGGACAAGTAACTGTAATTTCGTTACAAATTATAGCAGGTAATTGTAATTTCGATACTAATTACGACAGGTAACAGTAACTTCGATACTAATTATGACAAGTAACAGTAACTTCGATACTAATTATGACAAGTAACTGTAACTTCGATACTAATTATGACAGGTAACTGTAACTTCGTTACTAATTATGACAAGTACATGTAATTTCCATACAAATTTTGGCAGGTAACTGTAACTTCTGTACTAATTATGACAGGTAACAGTAACTTCGATACTAATTATGACATGTAACAGTAACTTCGATACAAATTATGACAGGCAACTGTAACTTCGTTACTAATTATGACAAGTAACTTTAATTTCGATACTTATTATGGCAGGTAACTGTAGCTTCGTTACTAATTATGACAAGTCGCTGTAATTTCGATACAAATTATGGCAGGTTACTGTAACTTCGATACCAATTATGACAGGTAACAGTAACTTCGATACTAATTATGACAGGAAACTGTTACTTCGTTACTAATTCTGACAAGTAAATGTAATTTCGATACAAATTATGACAGGTAACTGTAATTTCGATACAAATTATGGCAGGTAACAGTACCTTCGATACTAATGACTGGTAACTGTAACTTCGATACTAATTATGACAAGGGACTGTAATTTCGATACAAATTATGGCAGGTAACTGTAACTTCGATACTAATTATGTCAGGTAACAGTAATTTCGATACTAATTATGACAAGTAACTATAACTTCGATACAAATTATGACAGGCAACTGTAACTTCGATACTAATTATGACAAGAAACTATACCTTCGTTACTAATTATGACAAGTAACTGTAATTTTGATAAAAATTATGGTAGGCTAGGTAACTGTAACTTCATTACTATTTATGACAGGTAACTGTAACTTCGATACTATTTATGACAAGTAACTGTAACCTCGACAATAATTATGAAAGGTAACTGTAACTTCGTTACTAATTATGACAAGTAACGGTAATTTCGATACAAATTATGGCAGGTAACTGTAACTTCGATACTAATTATGACAGGTAACAGTAACGTCGATACTAATTATGACAAGTAACAGTACCTTCGATGCTAATTATGACAGGTAACTGTAACTTCGATACTTATCATGACAAGGAACTGTAATTTCGATACAAATTATGGCAGGTAACTGTAACATCGTTACTAATTATGACAAGTAACTGTAATTTCGATACACATTTTGGCAGGTAACTGTAACTACGATACTAATCATGACAAGACCCTATAATTTCGATACAAATTATGGCAGATAACTGTAACTTCCAAACTAATTATGACAGGTAACAGTAACTTCGATACTAATTATGACAGGAAACTGTAACTTCGTTACTAATTATGACAAGTAACTGTAATTTCAATACAAATTATGACAGGTAACTGTAACTTCGTTACTAATTATGACAAGTAACAGTACCTTCGATGCTAATTATGACAGGTAACTGTAACTTCGATACTAATTATGACAAGGAACTGTAATTTCGATACAAATTATGGCAGGTAACTGTAACATCGTTACTAATTATGACAAGTAACTGTAATTTCGATACAAATTTTGGCAGGTAACTGTAACTTCGATACTAATTATGACAGGTAACAGTATCTTCGATACTAATTATGACAAGTAACTGTAACATCGATACTAATTATGACAGGTAACTGTAACTTCGTTACTAATTATGACAAGTAACTGTAATTTTAATACTAATTAAGGCAGGTAACTGTAACTTCGATACTAATTATGACAGGTAACATTAACTTCGTTACTAATTATGACAAGGAACTGTAATTTCGATACAAATTATGGCAGGAAACTGTAACTTCGTTACTAATTATGACAAGTAACTGTAATTTCGATACAAATTTTGGCAGGTAACTGTAACTTCGATACTAATTATGACAAGTCCCTGTAATTTCGATACAAATTATGGCAGGTAACTGTAACTCCCATACTAATTATGACAGGTAACAGTAACTTCGATACTAATTATGACAGGAAACTGTAACTTCGATACTAATTATGACAAGTAATTGTAACTTCGATACTAATTATGACAAGTAACTGTAACATCGATACTAATTATGACAGGTTACTGTAACTTCGTTACTAATTATGACAAGTAACTGTAATTTCGTTACAAATTATAGCAGGTAATTGTAATTTCGATACTAATTATGACAGGTAACAGTAACTTCGATACTAATAATGACAAGTAACAGTAACCTCGATACAAATTATGACAAGTAACTGTAACTTCGATACTAATTATGACAGGTAACTGTAACTTCGTTACTAATTATGACAAGTAAATGTAATTTCTATACAAATTTTGGCAGGTACCTGTAACTTCTGTACTAATTATGACAGGTAACAGTAACTTCGATACTAATTATGACATGTAACTGTAACTTCGATACTAATTATGACAGGCAACTGTAACTTCGTTACTAATTATGACAAGTAACTGTAATTTCGTTACAAATTAAAGCAGGTAACTGTAACTTCTGTACACAATATGACAGGTAACAGTAACTTCGATACTAATTATGACATGTAACTGTAACTTCGTTACTAATTCTGACAAGTAACTGTAATTTCGATACAAATTATGACAGGTAACTGTAACTTCGATACTAATTAAGACAAGAAACAATGACTTCGTTACTAATTATGACAAGTAACTGTAATTTCGATACAAATAATGGCAGGTAACTGTAACTTCAATACTAATTATGACAGGTAACAGTAACTTCGATACTAATTATGACAAGTAACTATAACTTCGATACAAATTATGACAGGCAACTGTAACTTCGATACTAATTATGACAAGAAAATCTATCTTCGTTACTAATTATGACAAGTAACTGTAATTTTGATAAAAAATTATGGTAGATAACTATAACTTCAATACTAATTATGACAGGTAACAGTAACGTCGATACTAATTATGACAAGTAACAATACCTTCGATGCTAATTATGACAGGTAACTGTAACTTCGATACTAATTATGACAAGTCCCTGTAATTTCGATACAAATTACGGCAGGTAACTGTAACTTCCATACTAATTATGACAGGTAACAGTAACTTCGATACTAATTATGACAGGAAACTGTAACTTCGATACTAATTATGACAAGTAATTGTAACTTCGATACTAATTATGACAAGTAACTGTAACTTCGATACTAATTATGACAGGTAACTGTAACTTCGTTACTAATTATGACAAGTAACTGTAATTTCGTTACAAATTAAAGCAGGTAACTGTAACTTCTGTACACAATATGACAGGTAACAGTAACTTCGATACTAATTATGACATGTAACTGTAACTTCGATACTAATTATGACAGGCAACTGTAACTTCGTTACTAATTATGACAAGTAACTTTAATTTCGATACTTATTACGGCAGGTAACTGTAACTTCGTTACTAATTATGACAAGTAACTGTAATTTCGATACAAATTATGACAGGTAACTGTAACTTCGTTATTAATTATGACATGTAACTGTAACTTCGATACTAATTAAGACAGGCAACTGTAACTTCGTTACTAATTATGACAAGTAACTTTAATTTCGATACTTATTACGGCAGGTAACTGTAACTTCGTTACTAATTATGACAGGTAACAGTAACTTCGATACTAATTATGACAGGAAACTGTAACTTCGTTACTAATTCTGACAAGTAACTGTAATTTCGATACAAATTATGACAGGTAACTGTAACTTCGTTACTAATTATGACAAGTAACTGTAATTTCGATACAAATTATGGCAGGTAACAGTACCTTCGATACTAATTATGACTGGTAACTGTAACTTCGATACTAATTATGACAAGGAACTGTAATTTCGATACAAATTATGGCAGGTAACTGTAACTTCGATACTAATTATGACAGGTAACAGTAACTTCGATACTAATTATGACAAGTAACTATAACTTCGATACAAATTATAACAGGTAACTGTAACTTCGATACTAATTATGACAAGAAACTCTACCTTCGTTACTAATTATGACAAGTAACTGTTATTTTGATAAAAATTATGGTAGGTAACTGTAACTTCAATACTAATTATGACAGGTAACAGTAACTTCGATACTATTTATGACAAGTAACTGTAACCTCGACAATAATTATGACAGGTAACTGTAACTTCGTTACTAATTATGACAAGTAACTGTAATTTCGATACAAATTATGGCAGGTAACTGTAACTTCGATACTAATTATGACAGGTAACAGTAACTTCGATACTAATTATGACATTTAACTATAACTTCGATACAAATTATGACAGGTAACTGTAACTTCGATACTAATTATGACAAGAAACTCTAACTTCGTTACTAATTATGACAAGTAACTGCAATTTTGATAAAAAATTATGGTAGGTAACTGTAACTTCAATACTAATTATGACAGGTAACAGTAACTTCGATACTAATTATGACAGGGAACTGTCACTTCGTTACTAATTATGACAAGTAACTTTAATTTCAATACTAATTATGGCAGGTAACTGTAACTTCGTTACTAATTATGACAAGTCCCTGTAATTTCGATACAAATTATGGCAGGTAACTGTAACTTCCATAATAATTATGACAGGTAACAGTATCTTCGATACTAATTATGACAGGAAACTGTAACTTCGTTACTAATTATGACAAGTAACTGTAATTTAGATACAATTATGACAGATAACTGTAACTTAGTTACTAATTATGACAAGTAACAGTACCTTCGATGCTAATTATGACAGGTAACTGTAACTTCGATACTAATTATGACAAGGAACTGTAATTTCGATATAAATTATGGCAGGTACTGTAACTTCGTTACTAATTATGACAAGTAACTGTAATTTCGATACAAATTTTGGCAGGTAAATGTAACTTCGATACTAATTATGACAGGTAGCAGTAACTTCGATACTAATTATGACAAGTAACTGTAACTTCGATGCTAATTATGACAGGTAACTGTAACTACGATATTTATTATGACAAGTAACTGTAATTTCCATAAAAATTATGACAGGTAACAGTAACTTCGATAATAATTATGACAAGTCACTGTAACTTTGTTACTAATTATGACAAGTAACTGTAATTTCGATACAAATTATGGCAGGTAACTGTAACTTCGATACTAATTATGACAGGTAACAGTAACTTCGATACAAATTTTGGCAGGTAACTGTAACATCGATACTAATTATGACAGGTCGCAGTAACTTCGATACTAATTATGACAAGTAACTGTAACTTCGATACTAATTATGACAGGTAACTGCAATTTCGATACTAATTATGACAGGAAACTGTAAATTCGTTACTAATTATGACAATTAACTGTAATTTCGATACAAATTATGACAGGTAACTGTAACTTCGTTACTAATTATGACAAGTAACTGTAATTTCGATACAAATTATGGCAGGTAACAGTAACTTCGATACTAATTAGACAGGTAACAGTAACGTCGATACTAATTATGACAGGAAACTCTACCTTCGTTACTAATTATGACAAGTAACTGTAATTTTGATAAAAAATTTTGGTAGGTAACTGTAACATCAATACTAATTATGACAGGTAACAGTAACTTCGATACTAATTATGACAAGTAAATGTAACTTCGATATTAATTATGACAGGTAACTGTAACTTCGTTACTAATTATGACAAGTAACTGTAATTTCGATACAAATTTTGGCAGGTAACTGTAACTTCGATACTAATTATGACAGGTAACAGTAACTTCGATTCTAATTATGACAAGTAACAATACCTTCGATGCTAATTATGACAGGTAACTGTAACTTCGATACTAATTATGACAAGGAACTGTAATTTCGATACAAATTATGGCAGGTAACTGTAACTTCGTTACTAATTATGACAAGTAACTGTAATTTCGATACAAATTTTGGCAGGTAACTGTAACTTCGATACTAATTATGACAGGTTACAGTAACTTCGATAATAATTATGACAAGTAACTGTAACTTCGATACTAATTATGACACGTAACTGTAACTTCGTTACTAATTATGACAAGTAACTGTAATTTTGATACAAATTAAGGCAGGTAACTGTAACTTCGATACTAATTATGACAGGTAACAGTAACTTCGTTACTAATTATGACAAGTAACTATAACTTCGATACAAATTATGACAGGCAACTGTAACTTCGATACTAATTATGACAAGAAACTCTACCTTCGTTACTAATTATGACAAGTAACTGTAATTTTGATAAAAATTATGGTAGGCTAGGTAACTGTAACTTCATTACTAATTATGACAGGTAACTGTAACTTCGATACTATTTATGACAAGTAACTGTAACCTCGACAATAATTATGAAAGGTAACTGTAACTTCGTTACTAATTATGACAAGTAACGGTAATTTCGATACAAATTATGGCAGGTAACTGTAACTTCGATACTAATTATGACAGGTAACAGTAACGTCGATACTAATTATGACAAGTAACAGTACCTTCGATGCTAATTATGACAGGTAACTGTAACTTCGATACTTATCATGACAAGGAAATGTAATTTCGATACAAATTATGGCAGGTAACTGTAACATCGTTACTAATTATGACAAGTAACTGTAATTTCGATACACATTTTGGCAGGTAACTGTAACTACGATACTAATCATGACAAGACCCTGTAATTTCGATACAAATTATGGCAGATAACTGTAACTTCCAAACTAATTATGACAGGTAACAGTAACTTCGATACTAATTATGACAGGAAACTGTAACTTCGTTACTAATTATGACAAGTAACTGTAATTTCAATACAAATTATGACAGGTAACTGTAACTTCGTTACTAATTATGACAAGTAACAGTACCTTCGATGCTAATTATGACAGGTAACTGTAACTTCGATACTAATTATGACAAGGAACTGTAATTTCGATACAAATTATGGCAGGTAACTGTAACATCGTTACTAATTATGACAAGTAACTGTAATTTCGATACAAATTTTGGCAGGTAACTGTAACTTCGATACTAATTATGACAGGTAACAGTATCTTCGATACTAATTATGACAAGTAACTGTAACATCGATACTAATTATGACAGGTAACTGTAACTTCGTTACTAATTATGACAAGTAACTGTAATTTTGATACTAATTAAGGCAGGTAACTGTAACTTCGATACTAATTATGACAGGTAACATTAACTTCGTTACTAATTATGACAAGGAACTGTAATTTCGATACAAATTATGGCAGGTAACTGTAACTTCGTTACTAATTATGACAAGTAACTGTAATTTCGATACAAATTTTGGCAGGTAACTGTAACTTCGATACTAATTATGACAAGTCCCTGTAATTTCGATACAAATTATGGCAGGTAACTGTAACTCCCATACTAATTATGACAGGTAACAGTAACTTCGATACTAATTATGACAGGAAACTGTAACTTCGATACAAATTATGACAAGTAATTGTAACTTCGATACTAATTATGACAAGTAACTGTAACATCGATACTAATTATGACAGGTTACTGTAACTTCGTTACTAATTATGACAAGTAACTGTAATTTCGTTACAAATTATAGCAGGTAATTGTAATTTCGATACTAATTATGACAGGTAACAGTAACTTCGATACTAATAATGACAAGTAACAGTAACCTCGATACAAATTATGACAAGTAACTGTAACTTCGATACTAATTATGACAGGTAACTGTAACTTCGTTACTAATTATGACAAGTAAATGTAATTTCTATACAAATTTTGGCAGGTACCTGTAACTTCTGTACTAATTATGACAGGTAACAGTAACTTCGATACTAATTATGACATGTAACTGTAACTTCGAAACTAATTATGACAGGCAACTGTAACTTCGTTACTAATTATGACAAGTAACTTTAATTTCGATACTTATTATGGCAGGTAACTGTAACTTCGTTACTAATTATGACAAGTCGCTGTAATTTCGATACAAATTATGGCAGGTTACTGTAACTTCGATTCTAATTATGACAGGTAACAGTAACTTCGATACTAACTATGACAGGAAACTGTAACTTCGTTACTAATTCTGACAAGTAACTGTAATTTCGATACAAATTATGACAGGTAACTGTAACTTCGATACTAATTAAGACAAGAAACAATGACTTCGTTACTAATTATGACAAGTAACTGTAATTTTGATTAAAAAAATTGGTAGGTTACTGTAAATTCAATACTAATTATGACAGGTAACAGTAACTTCGATACCAATTATGACAAGTAACTATAACTTCGATGCAAATTATGACAGGTAACTGTAACTTCGTTACTAATTATGACAAGTAACTGTAATTTCGATACAAATAATGGCAGGTAACTGTAACTTCAATACTAATTATGACAGGTAACAGTAACTTCGATACTAATTATGACAAGTAACTATAACTTCGATACAAATTATGACAGGCAACTGTAACTTCGATACTAATTATGACAAGAAAATCTATCTTCGTTACTAATTATGACAAGTAACTGTAATTTTGATAAAAAATTATGGTAGATAACTATAACTTCAATACTAATTATGACAGGTAACAGTAACGTCGATACTAATTATGACAAGTAACAATACCTTCGATGCTAATTATGACAGGTAACTGTAACTTCGATACTAATTATGACAAGTAACTGTAATTTCGACACAAATTTTGGCAGGTAACTGTAACTTCGATACTAATTATGACAAGTCCCTGTAATTTCGATACAAATTACGGCAGGTAACTGTAACTTCCATACTAATTATGACAGGTAACAGTAACTTCGATACTAATTATGACAGGAAACTGTAACTTCAATACTAATTATGACAAGTAATTGTAACTTCGATACTAATTATGACAAGTAACTGTAACTTCGATACTAATTATGACAGGTAACTGTAACTTCGTTACTAATTATGACAAGTAACTGTAATTTCGTTACAAATTAAAGCAGGTAATTGTAATTTTGATACTAATTATGACAGGTAACAGAAACTTCGATACTAATTATGATAAGTAACAGTAACTTCGATACTAATTATGACAAATAACTGTAACTTCGATACTAATTATGACAGGTAACTGTAACTTCGTTGCTAATTATGACAAGTAACTGTAATTTCTATACAAATTTTGGCAGGTAACTGTAACTTCTGTACACAATATGACAGGTAACAGTAACTTCGATACTAATTATGACATGTAACTGTAACTTCGATACTAATTATGACAGGCAACTGTAACTTCGTTACTAATTATGACAAGTAACTTTAATTTCGATACTTATTACGGCAGGTAACTGTAACTTCGTTACTAATTATGACAAGTAACTGTAATTTCGATACAAATTATGACAGGTAACTGTAACTTCGTTACTAATTATGACATGTAACTGTAACTTCGATACTAATTATGACAGGCAACTGTAACTTCGTTACTAATTATGACAAGTAACTTTAATTTCGATACTTATTACGGCAGGTAACTGTAACTTCGTTACTAATTATGACAGGTAACAGTAACTTCGATACTAATTATGACAGGAAACTGTAACTTCGTTACTAATTCTGACAAGTAACTGTAATTTCGATACAAATTATGACAGGTAACTGTAACTTCGTTACTAATTATGACAAGTAACTGTAATTTCGATACAAATTATGGCAGGTAACAGTACCTTCGATACTAATTATGACTGGTAACTGTAACTTCGATACTAATTATGACAAGGAACTGTAATTTCGATACAAATTATGGCAGGTAACTGTAACTTCGATACTAATTATGACAGGTAACAGTAACTTCGATACTAATTATGACAAGTAACTATAACTTCGATACAAATTATAACAGGTAACTGTAACTTCGATACTAATTATGACAAGAAACTCTACCTTCGTTACTAATTATGACAAGTAACTGTTATTTTGATAAAAATTATGGTAGGTAACTGTAACTTCAATACTAATTATGACAGGTAACAGTAACTTCGATACTATTTATGACAAGTAACTGTAACCTCGACAATAATTATGACAGGTAACTGTAACTTCGTTACTAATTATGACAAGTAACTGTAATTTCGATACAAATTATGGCAGGTAACTGTAACTTCGATACTAATTATGACAGGTAACAGTAACTTCGATACTAATTATGACATTTAACTATAACTTCGATACAAATTATGACAGGTAACTGTAACTTCGATACTAATTATGACAAGAAACTCTAACTTCGTTACTAATTATGACAAGTAACTGCAATTTTGATAAAAAATTATGGTAGGTAACTGTAACTTCAATACTAATTATGACAGGTAACAGTAACTTCGATACTAATTATGACAGGGAACTGTCACTTCGTTACTAATTATGACAAGTAACTTAAATTTCAATACTAATTATGGCAGGTAACTGTAACTTCGTTACTAATTATGACAAGTCCCTGTAATTTCGATACAAATTATGGCAGGTAACTGTAACTTCCATAATAATTATGACAGGTAACAGTATCTTCGATACTAATTATGACAGGAAACTGTAACTTCGTTACTAATTAAGACAAGTAACTGTAATTTAAATACAATTTATGACAGATAACTGTAACTTAGTTACTAATTATGACAAGTAACAGTACCTTCGATGCTAATTATGACAGGTAACTGTAACTTCGATACTAATTATGACAAGGAACTGTAATTTCGATATAAATTATGGCAGGTACTGTAACTTCGTTACTAATTATGACAAGTAACTGTAATTTCGATACAAATTTTGGCAGGTAAATGTAACTTCGATACTAATTATGACAGGTAGCAGTAACTTCGATACTAATTATGACAAGTAACTGTAACTTCGATGCTAATTATGACAGGTAACTGTAACTACGATATTTATTATGACAAGTAACTGTAATTTCCGTAAAAATTATGACAGGTAACAGTAACTTCGATAATAATTATGACAAGTCACTGTAACTTTGTTACTAATTATGACAAGTAACTGTAATTTCGATACAAATTATGGCAGGTAACTGTAACTTCGATACTAATTATGACAGGTAACAGTAACTTCGATACAAATTTTGGCAGGTAACTGTAACATCGATACTAATTATGACAGGTCGCAGTAACTTCGATACTAATTATGACAAGTAACTGTAACTTCGATACTAATTATGACAGGTAACTGCAATTTCGATACTAATTATGACAGGAAACTGTAAATTCGTTACTAATTATGACAATTAACTGTAATTTCGATACAAATTATGACAGGTAACTGTAACTTCGTTACTAATTATTTCAAGTAACTGTAATTTCGATACAAATTATGGCAGGTAACAGTAACTTCGATACTAATTAGACAGGTAACAGTAACGTCGATACTAATTATGACAGGAAACTCTACCTTCGTTACTAATTATGACAAGTAACTGTAATTTTGATAAAAAATTATGGTAGGTAACTGTAACATCAATACTAATTATGACAGGTAACAGTAACTTCGATACTAATTATGACAAGTAAATGTAACTTCGATATTAATTATGACAGGTAACTGTAACTTCGTTACTAATTATGACAAGTAACTGTAATTTCGATACAAATTTTGGCAGGTAACTGTAACTTCGATACTAATTATGACAGGTAACAGTAACTTCGATTCTAATTATGACAAGTTACAATACCTTCGATGCTAATTATGACAGGTAACTGTAACTTCGATACTAATTATGACAAGGAACTGTAATTTCGATACAAATTATGGCAGGTAACTGTAACTTCGTTACTAATTATGACAAGTAACTGTAATTTCGACACAAATTTTGGCAGGTAACTGTAACTTCGATACTAATTATGACAGGTAACAGTAACTTCGATAATAATTATGACAAGTAACTGTAACTTCGATACTAATTATGACACGTAACTGTAACTTCGTTACTAATTATGACAAGTAACTGTAATTTTGATACAAATTAAGGCAGGTAACTGTAACTTCGATACTAATTATGACAGGTAACAGTAACTTCGTTACTAATTATGACAAGTAACTATAACTTCGATACAAATTATGACAGGTAACTGTAACTTCGATACTAATTATGACAAGAAACTATAACTTCGTTACTAATTATGACAAGTAACTGTAATTTTGATTAAAAAAATTGGTAGGTAACTGTAAATTCAATACTAATTATGACAGGTAACAGTAACTTCGATACTAATTATGACAAGTAACCATAACCTCGATGCAAATTACGACAGGTAACTGTAACTTCGTTACTAATTATGACAAGTAACTGTAATTTCGATACAAATTATGGCAGGTAACTGTAACTTCGATACTAATTATGACAGGTAACAGTAACTTCGATACTAATTATGACAAGTAACTATAACTTCGATACAAATTATGACAGGTAACTGTAACTTCGATACTAATTATGACAAGAAAATCTATCTTCGTTACTAATTATGACAAGTAACTGTAATTTTGATAATAAATTAAGGTAGATAACTGTAACTTCAATACTAATTATGACAGGTAACAGTAACGTCGATACTAATTATGACAAGTAACAATAACTTCGATGCTAATTATGACAGGTAACTGTAACTTCGATACTAATTATGACAAGGAACAGTAATTTCGATACAAATTATGGCAGGTAACTGTAACTTCGTTACTAATTATGACAAGTAACTGTAATTTCGATACAAATTTTGGCAGGTAACTGTAACTTCGATACTAATTATGACAAGTCCCTGTAATTTCGATACAAATTATGGCAGGTAACTGTAACTTCCATACTAATTATGACAGGTAACAGTAACTTCGATACTAATTATGACAGGAAACTGTAACTTCGATACTAATTATGACAAGTAATTGTAACTTCGATACTAATTATGACAAGTAACTGTAACTTCGATACTAATTATGACAGGTAACTGTAGCTTCGTTACTAATTATGACAAGTAACTGTAATTTCGTTACAAATTATAGCAGGTAATTGTAATTTCGATACTTATTATGACAGGTAACAGTAACTTCGATACTAATTATGACAAGTAACAGTAACTTCGATACTAATTATGACAAATAACTGTAACTTCGATACTAATTATGACAGGTAACTGTAACTTCGTTACTAATTATGACAAGTAACTGTAATTTCTATACAAATTTTGGCAGGTAACTGTAACTTCTGTACTAATTATGACAGGTAACAGTAACTTCGATACAAATTATGACATGTAACTGTAACTTCGATACTAATTATGACAGGCAACTGTAACTTCGTTACTAATTATGACAAGTCCCTGTAATTTCGATACAAATTATGGCAGGTTACTGTAACTTCGATACTAATTATGACAGGTAACAGTAACTTCGATACTAATTATGACAGGAAACTGAAACTTCGTTACTAATTCTGACAAGTAACTGTAATTTCGATACAAATTATGACAGGTAACTGTAACTTCGTTACTAATTATGACAAGTAACTGTAATATGGTTACAAATTATGGCAGGTAACAGTACCTTCGATACTAATTATGACTGGTAACTGTTACTTCGATACTAATTATGACAAGGAACTGTAATTTCGATACAAATTATGACATGTAACTGTAACTTCGATACTAATTATGACAGGCAACTGTAAATTCGTTACTAATTATGACAAGTCCCTGTAATTTCGATACAAATTATGGCAGGTTACTGTAACTTCGATACTAATTATGACAGGTAACAGTAACTTCGATACTAATTATGACAGGAAACAGAAACTTCGTTACTAATTCTGACAAGTAACTGTAATTTCGATACAAATTATGACAGGTAACTGTAACTTCGATACTAATTATGACAAGAAACTCTACCTTCGTTACTAATTTTGACAAGTAACTGTGATTTTGATAAAAATTATGGTAGGTAACTGTAACTTCAATACTAATTATGACAGGTAACAGTAACTTCGATACTATTTATGACAAGTAACTGTAACCTCGACAATAATTATGACAGGTAACTGTAACTTCGTTACTAATTATGACAAGTAACTGTAATTTCGATACAAATTATGGCAGGTAACTGGAACTTCGATACTAATTATGACAGGTAACAGTAACTTCGATACTAATTGTGACATTTAACTATAACTTCGATACAAATTATGGCAGGTAACTGTAACTTCGTTACAAATTATGACAAGTCCCTGTAATTTCGATATAAATTATGGCAGGTTACTGTAACTTCGATACTAATTATGACAAGTAACTGTAATTTCGATACAAATTATGACAGGTAACTGTAACTTCGATACTAATTATGACAAGAAACTCTACCTTCGTTACTAATTATGACAAGTAACTGTGATTTTGATAAAAATTATGGTAGGTAACTGTAACTTCAATACTAATTATGACAGGTAACAGTAACTTCGATACTATTTATGACAAGTAACTGTAACCTCGACAATAATTATGACAGGTAACTGTAACTTCGTTACTAATTATGACAAGTAACTGTAATTTCGATACAAATTATGGCAGGTAACTGGAACTTCGATAATAATTATGACAGGTAACAGTAACTTCGATACTAATTGTGACATTTAACTATAACTTCGATACAAATTATGGCAGGTAACTGTAACTTCGATACTAATTATGACAGGTAACTGTAACTTCGTTTCTAATTATGACAAGTAACTGTAGTTTCGATAGAAATTTTAGCAGGTAACTGTAACTTCGATACTAATTATGACAGGTAAGAGTAACTTCGATACTAATTATGACATTTAACTATAACTTCGATACAAATTATGACAGGTAACTGTAACTTCGATACTAATTATGACAAGAAACTCTAACTTCGTTACTAATTATGACAAGTAACTTTAATTTTGATAAAAAATTATGGTAGGTAACTGTAACTTCAATACTAATTATGTCAGGTAACAATAACTTCAATACTAATTATGACAGGGAACTGTCACTTCGCTACTAATTATGACAAGTAACTTTAATATCAATACTAATTATGGCAGGTAGCTGTAACTTCGTTACTAATTATGACAAGTCCCTGTAATTTCGATACAAATTATGGCAGGTAACTGTAACTTCCATAATAATTATGACAGGTAACAATATCTTCGATACTAATTATGACAGGAAACTGGAACTTCGTTACTAATTATAACAAGTAACTGTAATTTCGATACAATTTATGACAGATAACTGTAACTTAGATACTAATTATTACAAGTAACAGTACCTTCGATGCAAATTATGACAGGTAACTGTAACTTCGATACTAATTATGACAAGAAACTGTAATTTCGATACAAATTATGGCAGGTACTGTAACTTCGTTACAAATTATGACAAGTGACTGTAATTTCGATACAAATTTTGGCAGGTAACTGTAACTTCGATACTAATTATGACAGGTAGCAGTAACTTCGATAATAATTATTACAAGTAACTGTAACTTCGATACTAATTATGACAGGTAACTGTAACTACGATACTAATTATGACAAGTAACTGTAATTTCGATAAAAATTATGACAGGTAACAGTAACTTCGATAATAATTATGACAAGTCACTGGAACTTCGATACTAGTTATGACAGGTAACTGTAACTTCGATACTAATTATGACAAGTAACTCTAACTTCGTTACTAATTATGACAAGTAACTGTAATTATGATAAAAAATTATGGCAGGTAACTGTAATTTCGATACTAATTATGAGAGGTGACAGTAACTTCGATACTAATTATGACAGGTAACAGCAACTTCGTTACTAATTAAGGCAAGTAACTGTAATTTGGATACTAATTATGGCAGGTAAATATTACTTCATTACTAATTATGAGAAGTAACTTTAATTTCGATACAAATTATGGCAGGTAACTGTAATTTCGATACTAATTATGACAGGTAACAGTAACTTCGATACTAATTATGACAAGGAACTGTAATTTCGATAAAAATTATGGCAGGTAACTGTAACTTCGTTACTAATTATGACAAGTCCCTGTAATTTCGGTACAAATTATGGCAGGTAACTGTAATTTGATACTAATTATGACAGGTAACAGTAACTTCGATACTAATTATGACAGGAAACTGTAACTTCGTTACTAATTATGACAATTAACTGTAATTTCGATACAAATTATGACAGGTAACTGTAACTTCGTTACTAATTATGACAAGTAACTGTAATTTCGATACAAATTATGGCAGGTAACAGTAACTTCGATACTAATTAGACAGGTAACAGTAACTTCGATACTATTTAAGACAGGAAACTCTACCTTCGTTACTAATTATGACAAGTAACTGTAATGTTGATAAAAAATTATGGTAGGAAACTGTAACTTCAATACTAATTATGACAGGTAACAGTAACTTCGAAACTAATTATGACAGGTACTGTAACTTCGTTACTAATTATGACAAGTAACTTTAATTTCGATACTAATTATGGCAGGTAACTGTAACTTCGTTACTAATTATGACAAGTCCCTGTAATTTCGATACAAATTATGGCAGGTAACTGTAACTTCGATACTAATTATGACAAGTAAATGTAACTTCGATATTAATTATGACAGGTAACTGTAACTTCGTTACTAATTATGACTAGTAACTGTAATTTCGATACAAATTTTGCCAGGTAACTGTAACTTCGATACTAATTATGACAGGTAACAGTAACTTCGATTCTAATTATGGCAAGTAACAATACCTTCGATGCTAATTATGACAGGTAACTGTAACTTCGATACTAATTATGACAAGGAACTGTAATTTCGATACAAATTATGGAAGGTAACTAACTTCGTTAGTAATTATGACAAGTAACTGTAATTTCGAATCAAATTTTGGCAGGTAACTGTAACTTCGATACTAATTATGACAGGAAACTGTAACTTCGTTACTAATTATAACAAGTAACTGTAATTTCGATACAATTTATGACAGATAACTGTAACTTAGTTACAAATTATTACAAGTAACAGTACCTTCGATGCTAATTATGACAGGTAACTGTAACTTCGATACTAATTATGACAAGGAACTGTAATTTCGATACAAATTATGGCAGGCACTGTAACTTCGTTATTAATTATGACAAGTGACTGTAATTTCGATACAAATTTTGGCAGGTAATTGTAACTTCGATACTAACTATGACAGGTAGCAGTAACTTCGATAATAATTATGACAAGTAACTGTAACTTCGATACTAATTATGACAGGTAACTGTAACTACGATACTAATTATGACAAGTAACTGTAATTTCGATAAAAATTATGACAGGCAACAGTAACTTCGATAATAATTATGACAAGTAACTGGAACTTTGTTACTAATTATGACAAGTAACTGTAATTTCGATACAAATTATGGCAGGTAACTGTAACTTCGATACTAATTATGACAGGTAACAGTAACTTCGATATTAATTATGACAGGTAACTGTAACTTCGATACTAATTATGACAGGTAACTGTAACTTCGATACTAATTATGACAAGTAACTCTAACTTCGTTACTAATTATGACAAGTAACTGTAATTATGATAAAAAATTATGGCAGGTAACTGTAATTTCGATACTAATTATGAGAGGTGACAGTAACTTCGATACTAATTATGACAGGTTACAGCAACTTCGTTACTAATTAAGACATGTAACTGTAATTTCGATACTAACTATGGCAGGTAAATATTACTTCGTTACTAATTATGAGAAGTAACATTAATTTCGATACAAATTCTGACAAGTAACTGTAATTTCGATACAAATTATTGCAGGCACTGTAACTTCGTTACTAATTATGACAAGTAACTGTAATTTCGATACAAATTTTGGCAGGTAACTGTAACTTCGATACTAATTATGCCAGGTAACAGTAACTTCGATACTAATTATGACATGTAACTGTAACTTCGATACTAATTATGACAGGCAACTGTAACTTCGTTACTATATATGACAATTAACTTTAATTTCGATACTTATTATGGCAGGTAACTCTAACTTCGTTACTAATTATGACAAGTCCCTGTAATTTCGATACAAATTATGGCAGGTTACTGTAACTTCGATACTAATTATGACAGGTAACAATAACTTCGATACTTATTATGACAGGAAACTGTAACTTCGTTACTAATTCTGACAAGTAACTGTAATTTCGATACAAATTATGGCAGGTACTGTAACTTCGTTACTAATTATGACAAGTAACTGTAATTTCGATACAAATTTTGGCAGGTAACTGTAACTTCGATACTAATTATGACAGGTAACAGTAACTTCGATACTAATTATGACAAGTAACTGTAACATCGATACTAATTATGACAGGTAACTGTAACTTCGATACTAATTATGACAAGTAACTCTAACTTCGTTACTTATTATTACAAATAACTGTAATTATGATAAAAAATTATGGCAGGTAACTTTAACTTCGATACTAATTATGAGAGGTAACAGTAACTTCGATACTAATTATGACAGGTAACAGCAACTTCGTTACTAATTATGACAAGTAACTGTAATTTCGATACTAATTATGGCAGGTAAATGTAACTTCGTTACTAATTATGAGAAGCAACTTTAATTTCGATACAAATTATGGCAGGTAACTGTAATTTCGATACTAATTATGACAGGTAACAGTATCTTCGATACTAATTATGACAAGGAACTGTAATTTCGATACAAATTATGGCAGGTAACTGTAATTTCGATGCTAATTATGACAGGTATCTGTAACTTCGATACTTATTATGACAGGAAACTGTAACTTCGTTACTAATTATGACAATTAACTGTAATTTCGATACAAATTATGACAGGTAACTGTACCTTTGTTACTAATTATGACAAGTAACTGTAATTTCGATACAAATTATGGCAGGTAACAGTAACTTAGATACTAATTAGACAGGTAACAGTAACTTCGATACTAATTATGACAGGAAACTCTACCTTAGTTACTAATTATGACAAGTAACTGTAGTTTTGATAAAAAAATATGGTAGGTAACTGTAACTTCAATACTAATGATGACAGGTAACAGTAACTTCGATACTAATTATGACAGGTAACTGTAACTTCGTTACTAATTATGACATGTAACTTTAATTTCGATACTAATTATGGCAGGTAACTGTAACTTCGTTACTAGTTATGACAAGTCCCTGTAATTTCGATAAAAATCATGGCAGGTAACTGTAACTTCGATACTAATTATGACAAGTAAATGTAACTTCGATATTAATTATGACAGGTAACTGTAACTTCGTTACTAATTATGACAAGTAACTGTAATTTCGATGCAAATTTTGGCAGGTAACTGTAACTTCGATACTAATTATGACAGGTAACAGTAACTTCGATTCTAATTATGACAAGTAACTGTAACTTCGATACTAATTATGACAGGTAACTGTAACTTCGTTACTAATTAAGACAAGTAACTGTAATTTCGATACAAATTATGGCAGGTAACTGTAACTTCGATACTAATTATGACAAGGAACTGTAATTTCGATACAAATTATGGCAGGTACTGTAACTTCGTTACTAATTATGACAAGTAACTGTAATTTCGATACAAATTTTGGCAGGTAACTGTAACTTCGATACTAATTATGACAGGTAACAGTAACTTCGATACTAATTATGACAAGTAACTGTAACTTCGATACTAATTATTACAGGTAACTGTAACTTCGTTACTAATTATGACAAGTAACTGTAATTTCGATACAAATTATGGCGGGTAACTGTAACTTCGATACTAATTATGACAGGTAACAGTAACCTCGATACTAATTATGACAAGTAACTATAACTTCGATACAAATTATGACAGGTAACTGTAACTTCGATACTAATTATGACAAGAAACTATATCTTCGTTACTAATTATGACAAGTAACTGTAATTTTGATTAAAAATTATGGTAGGTAACTGTAACTTCAATACTAATTATGACAGGTAAGAGTAACTTTGATACTAATTATGACAAGTAACAGTACCTTCGATGCTAATTATGACAGGTAACTGTAACTTCGATACTAATTATGACAAGGAACTGTAATTTCGATACAAATTAAGGCAGGTAACTGTAACTTCGTTTCTAATTATGACAAGTAACTGTAATTTCGATACAAATTTTGGCAGGTAACTGTAACTTCGATACTAATTATGACAAGTCCCTGTAATTTCGATACAAATTATGGGAGGTAACTGTATCTTCCATACTAATTATGACAGGTAACAGTAACTTCGATACTAATTATGACAGGAAACTGTAACTTCGTTACTAATTATGACAAGTAACTGTAATTTCGATACAAAATATGACAGGTGACTGTAACTTCGTTACTAATTACGACAAGTAACAGTACCTCCGATGCTAATTATGACAGGTAACTGTAACTTCGATACTAATTATGACAAGGAACAGTAATTTCGATACATATTGTGGCAGGTAACTGTAACTTCGATACTAATTATGACAGGTAACAGTAACTTCGATACTAATTATGACAAGTAACTGTAACATCGATACTAATTATGACAGGTAACTGGAACTTCGTTACTAATTATGACAAGTAACTGTAATTTCGATACAAATTATGGCAGGTAACTGTAACTTCGATACTAATTATGGCAGGTAACTGTAACTTCGATACTAATTATGAGAGGTAACAGGAACTTCGATGCTAATTATGACAGGTAACTGTAACTTCGTTACTAATTATGACAAGTAACTGTAATTTCGTTACAAATTATGGCAGGTAACAGTACCTTCGATATTAATTATGACAGGTAACTGTAACTTCAATACTAATTATGACAAGGAACTGTAATTTCGATACAAATTATGGCAGGTAACTGTAACTTTGATACTAATTATGACAGGTAACAGTAACTTCGATACTAATTACGACAAGTAACTGTAACTTCGTTACTAATTATGACAAGTCCCTGTAATTTCGATACAAATTATGGCAGGTAACTGTAACTTCCATAATAATTACGACAGGTAACAGTATCATCGATACTAATTATGATAGGAAACTGTAACTACGTTACTAATTATAACAAGTAACTGTAATTTCGATACAATTTATGACAGATAACTGTAACTTAGTTACTAATTATTACAAGTAACAGTACCTTCGATGCTAATTATGTCAGGTAACTGTAACTTCGATACTAATTATGACAAGGAACTGTAATTTCGATACAAATTATGGCAGGTACGGTAACTTCGTTATTAATTATGACAAGTGACTGTAATTTCGATACAAATTTTGGCAGGTAATTGTAACTTCGATACTAATTATGACAGGTAGCAGTAACTTCGATAATAATTATGACAAGTAACTGTAACTTCGATACTAATTATGACAGGTAACTGTAACTACGATACTAATTATGAGAAGTAACTGTAATTTCGATAAAAATTATGACAGGCAACAGTAACTTCGATAATAATTATGACAAGTAACTGGAACATTGTTACTAATTATGACAAGTAACTGTAATTTCGATACAAATTATGGCAGGTAACTGTAACTTCGATACTAATTATGACAGGTAACAGTAACTTCGATATTAATTATGACAAGTAACTGTAACTTCGATACTAATTTTGACAGGTAACTGTAACTTCGATACTAATTATGACAAGTAACTCTAACTTCGTTACTAATTATGACAAGTAACTGTAATTATGATAAAAAATTATGGCAGGTAACTGTAATTTCGATACTAATTATGAGAGGTGACAGTAACTTCGATACTAATTATGACAGGTAACAGCAACTTCGTTACTAATTAAGACAAGTAACTGTAATTTCGATACTAACTATGGCAGGTAAATATTACTTCGTTACTAATTATGAGAAGTAACTTTAATTTCGATACAAATTATGGCAGGTAACTGTAATTTCGATACTAATTATGACAGGTAACAGTAACTTCGATACTAATTATGACAAGGAACTGTAATTTCGATACAAATTATGGCAAGTAACTGTAACTTCGTTACTAATTATGACAAGTCCCTGTAATTTCGATAAAAAATTATGGCAGGTAACTGTAATTTCGATACTAATTATGACAGGTAACAGTAACTTCGATACTAGTTATGACAGACAACTGTAACTTCGTTACTAATTATGACAATTAACTGTAATTTCGATACAAATTATGACAGGTAACTGTATCTTCGTTACTAATTATGACAAGTAACTGTAATTTCGATACAAATTATGGCAGGTAACAGTAACTTCGATACTAATTAGACAGGTAACAGAAACTTCGATACTAATTATGACATTTAACTATAACTTCGATACAAATTATGACAGGTAACTGTAACTTCGATACTAATTATGACAAGAAACTCTAACTTCGTTACTAATTATGACAAGTAACTGCAATTTTGATAAAAAATTATGGTAGGTAACTGTAACTTCAATACTAATTATGACAGGTAACAGTAACTTCGATACTAATTATGACAGGGAACTGTCACTTCGTTACTAATTATGACAAGTAACTTTAATTTCGATACTAATTATGACAAGTAAATGTAACTTCGATATTAATTATGACAGGTAACTGTAACTTCGTTACTAATTATGACTAGTAACTGTAATTTCGATACAAATTTTGCCAGGTAACTGTAACTTCGATACTAATTAAGACAGGTAACAGTAACTTCGATTCTAATTATGACAAGTAACAATACCTTCGATGCTAATTATGACAGGTAACTGTAATTTCGATACAAATTATGGCAGGTAACTGTAACTTCGTTACTAATTATGACAAGTAACTGTAATTTCGATACAAATTTTGGCAGGTAACTGTAACTTCGATACTAATTATGACAAGTCCCTGTAATTTCGATACAAATTATGGCTGGTAACTGTAACTTCGTTACTAATTACGACAAGTAACTGTAATTTCGTTACAAATTATAGCAGGTAATTGTAATTTCGATACTAATTATGACAGGTAACTGTAACTTCGATACTAATTATGACAAGTAACAGTAACTTCGATACTAATTATGACAAGTAACTGTAACTTCGATACTAATTATGACAGGTAACTGTAACTTCGTTACTAATTATGACAAGTAACTGTGATTTCTATACAAATTTTGGCAGGTAACTGTAACTTCGATACTAATTATGACAGGTAACAGTAACTTCGATACTAATTATGACATGTAACTGTAACTTCGATACTAATTATGACAGGCAACTGTAACTTTGTTACTAAATATGACAAGTAACTTTAATTTCGATACATATTATGGCAGGTAACTGTAACTTCGTTACTAATTATGACAAGTCCCTGTAATTTCGATACAAATTATGGCAGGTTACTGTAACTTCGATACTAATTATGACAGGTAACAGTAACTTCGATACTAATTATGACAGGAAACTGTACCTTCGTTACTAATTCTGACAAGTAACAGTACCTTCGATACTAATTATGACTGGTAACTGTAACTTCGATACTAATTATGACAAGGAACTGTAATTTCGATACAAATTATGGCAGGTAACTGTAACTTCGATACTAATTATGACAGGTAACAGTAACTTCGATACTATTTATGACAAGTAACTATAACATCGATACAAATTATGACAGGTAACTGTAACTTCGATACTAATTATGACAAGAAACTCTACCTTCCTTACTAATTATGACAAGTAACTGTAATTTTGAAAAAAATTATTGTAGGTAACTGTAACTTCAATACTAATTATGACAGGTAACAGTAACTTCGATACTAATTATGACAGGGAACTGTCACTTCGTTACTAATTATGACAAGTAACTTTAATTTCAATACTAATTATGGCAGGTGACTGTAACTTCGATACTAATTATGACAGGTAACAGTATCTTCGATACTAATTATGACAAGTAACTGTAACTTAGATACTAATTATGACAGGTAACTGTAACTTCCTTACTAATTATGACAAGTAACTGTAATTTCGATACAAATTATGGCGGGTACCTGTAACTTCGATACTAATTATGACAGGTAACAGTAACCTCGATACGAATTATGACAAGTAACTATAACTTCGATACAAATTATGACAGGTAACTGTAACTTCGATACTAATTATGACAAGAAACTATAACTTCGTTACTAATTATGACAAGTAACTGTAATTTTGATAAAAAATTATGGTAGGTAACTGTAACTTCAATACTAATTATGACAGGTAACAGTAACTTCGATACTAATTATGACAGGGAACTGTCACTTCGTTACTAATTATGACAAGTAACTTTAATTTCAATACTAATTACGGCAGGTAACTGTAACTTCGTTACTAATTATGACAAGTCCCTGTAATTTCGATACAAATTATGGCAGGTAACTGTAACTTCCATAATAATTATGACAGGTAACAGTATCTTCGATACTAATTATGACAGGAAACTGTAACTTCGTTACTAATTATGACAAGTAACTGTAATGTCGATACAATTTATGACAGATAACTGTAACTTGGTTACTAATTATGACAAGTAACAGTACCTTCGATGCTAATTATGACAGGTAACTGTATCTTCGATACTAATTATGACAAGGAACTGTAATTTCGATACAAATTTTGGCAGGTAACTGTAACTTCGATACTAATTATGACAGGTAGCAGTAACTTCGATACTCATTATGACAACTAACTGTAACTTCGATACTAATTATGACAGGTAACTGTAACTTCGATACTATTTATGACAAGAAACTGTAATTTCGATAAAAATTATGACAGGTAACAGTAACTTCGATAATAATTATGACAAGTAACTGGAACTTTGTTACTAATTATGAGAAGTAACTGTAATTTCGATACAAATTATGGCAGGTAATTGTAACTTCGAAACTAATTATGACAGGTAACAGTAACTTCGATACTAATTATGACAAGTAACTGTAACTTCGATAAAGATTATGACAGGTAACTGTAACTTCGATACTAATTATGACAAGTAACTCTAACTTCGTTAATAATTATTACAAGTAACTGTAATTATGATAAAAATTATGGCAGGTAACTGTAACATCGATACTAATTATGAGAGGTAACAGTAACTTCGATACTAATTATGACAGGTAACAGCAACATCGTTACTAATTATGACAAGTAACTGTAATTTCGATACTAATTATGGCAGTTAAATGTAACTTCGTTACAAATTATGAGAAGTATCTTTAATTTCGATACAAATTATGGCAGGTAACTGTAATTTCGATACTAATTATGACAGGTAACAGTATCTTCGATACTAATTATGACAAGGAACTGTAATTTCGATACAAATTATGGCAGGTAACCGTAATTTCGATACTAATTATGACAGGTATCTGTAACTTCCATACTAATTATGACAGGAAACTGTAACTTCGTTACTAATTATGACAATTAACTGTAATTTCGATACAAATTATGGCAGGTAACTGTACCTTAGTTACTAGTTATGACAAGTAACTGTAATTTCGATACAAATTATGGCAGGTAACAGTAACTTAGATACTAATTAGACAGGTAACAGTAACTTCGATACTAATTATGACAGGAAACTCTACCTTCGTTACTAATTATGACATGTAACTGTAATTATGATAAAAAATTATGGTAGGTAACTGTAACTTCAATACGAATGATGACAGGTAAGAGTAACTTCGATACTAATTATGACAGGTAACTGTAACTTCGTTACTAATTATGACAGGAAACTGTAACTTCGTTACTAATTATGACAAGTAACTGTAATTTCGATACAAATTTTGGCAGGTAACTGTAACTTCGATACTAATTATGACAGGTAACAGTAACTTCGATTCTAATTATGACAAGTAACTGTAACTTCGATACTAATTATGACAGGTAACTGTACCTTCGTTACTAATTATGACAAGTAACTGTAATTTCGATACAAATTTTGGCAGGTAACTGTAACTTCGATACTAATTATAACAGGTAACAGTAACTTCGATACTAATTATGACAAGTAACTATAACTTCGATACAAATTGTGACAGGTAACTGTAACGTCGAAACTAATTATGACAAGAAACTCTAACTTCGTTACTAATTATGACAAGTAACTGTAATTTTGATAAAAACATTATGGTAGGTAATTGTAACTTCAATACTAATTATGACAGGTAACAGCAACGTCGATACTAATTAAGACATGTAACAGTACCTTCGATGCAAATTATGACAGGTAACTGTAACTTCGATACTAATTATGACAAGGAACTGTAATTTCGATACAAATTATGGCAGGAAACTGTAACGTCGTTACTAATTATGACAAGTAACTGTAATTTTGATAAAAAATTATGGTAGGTAACTGTAACATCAATACTAATTATGACAGGTAACAATAACTTCGATACTAATTATGACAGGTAACCGTTACTTCGTTACTAATTATGACATGTCCCTGTAATTTCGATACAAATTATGGCAGGTAACTGTAATTTCGATACTAATTATGACAGTCAACAGTAACTTCGAGACTAATTATGACTGGAAACTGTAACTTCGTTACTATTTATGACAAGTAACTGTAATTTCGATACAAATTATGACAGGTAACTGTAACTTCGTTACTAATTATGACAAGTAACTGGAATTTCGATGCAAATTATGGCAGGTAACAGTACCTTCGGTACTAATTATGACAGGTAACTGTAACTTCGATACTAATTATGACAAGGAACTGTAATTTCTATACAAATTATGGCAGGTAACTGTAACTTCGTTACTAATTATGACAAGTAACTGTAATTTCGTTACAAATTATGGCAGGTAATTGTAATTTCGATACTACATATGACAGGTAACAGTAACTTCGATACTAATTGTGACAAGTAACAGTAACTTCGATACTAATTATGACAAGTAATTGTAACTTCGATACTAATAATGACAGGTAACTGTAACTTCGTTACTAATTATGACAAGTAACTGTAATTTCGATACAAATTATGGCGGGTAACTGTAACATCGATACTAATTATGACAGGTAACAGTAACCTCGATACTAATTATGACAAGTAACTATAACTTCGATACAAATTATGACAGGTAACTGTAACTTCGATACTAATTATGACAAGAAACTATATCTTCGTTACTAATTATGACAAGTAACTGTAATTTTGATAAAAAATTATGGTAGGTAACAGTAACTTCAATACTAATTATGACAGGTAAGAGTAACGTCGATACTAATTATGACAAGTAACAGTACCTTCGATGCTAATTATGTCAGGTAACAATAACTTCGATACTAATTATGACAAGTAACTATAACTTCGATACAAATTATGACAGGTAACTGTAACTTCGATACTAATTATGACAAGAAACTCTACCTTCGTTACTAATTATGACAAGTAACTGTAATTTTGATAAAAAATTATGGTAGGTAACTGTAACTTCAATACTAATTATGACAGGTAACAGTAACTTCGATACTAATTATGACAGGTAACTGTAACTTCGTTACTAATTATGACAAGTAACTTTAATTTCGATACTAATTATGGCAGGTAACTGTAACTTCGTTACTAATTAAGACAAGTCCCTGTAATTTCGATAAAAATTATGGCAGGTAACTGTAACTTCGTTACTAATTATGACAAGTAACTGTAATTTCGATACAAATTATGGCAGGTAACTGTAACTTCAATACTAATTATGACAGGTAACAGTAACTTCGATACTAATTATGACAAGTAACTATAACTTCGTTACAAATTATGACAGGTAACTGTAACTTCGATACTAATTATGACAAGAAACTCAAACTTCGTTACTAATTATGACAAGTAACTGTAGTTTTGATAAAAAAATTATGGTAAGTAACTGTAACTTCAATACTAATTATGACAGGTAACAGTAACGTCGATACTAATTATGACAAGTAACAGTAACTTCGATACTAATTATGACAAGTAATTTTAACTTCGATACTAATAATGACAGGTAACTGTAACTTCGTTACTAATTATGACAAGTAACTGTAATTTCGATACAAATTTTGGCAGGTAACTGTAACTTCGATACTAATTATGACAGGTAACTGTAACTTCGATACTAATTATGAGAGGTAACAGGAACTTCGATGCTAATTATGACAGGTAACTGTAACTTCGTTACTAATTATGACAAGTAACTGTAATTTCGTTACAAATTATGGCAGGTAACAGTACCTTCGATATTAATTATGACAGGTAACTGTAACTTCAATACTAATTATGACAAGGAACTGTAACTTCGATACAAATTATGGCAGGTAACTGTAACTTTGATACTAATTATGACAGGTAACAGTAACTTCGATACTAATTACGACAAGTAACTGTAACTTCGTTACTAATTATGACAAGTAACTCTATTTTTGTAAAAAATTATGGCAGGTAACTGTAACTTCGATGCTAATTAATACAGGTACCAGTAACTTCGATACTAATTATGACAGGTTACTGTAACATCGTTACTAATTATGTCAAGTAACTGTAACTTCGATACTAATTATGACAAGTAACTGTAACTTCGATACTAATTGTGACAGGTAACAGTAACTTCGATATTAATTATGACAAGTTACAGTAACTTCGATACTAATTATGACAAGTAATTGTAATTTCGATACAAATTTTGGCAGGTAACTGTAACTTCGATACTTATTATGACAGGTAACTGTAACTTCATTACTAATTATGAAAAGAAACTGTAACATCGATACTAATTAGGACAGGTAACTGTAACTTCGATACTAATTATGACAAGTAACTGTAACTTCGATACTAATTATGACAAGTAACTGTAACTTCGATACTAATTGTGACAGGTAACAGTAACATCGATATTAATTATGACAGGTAACTGTAACTTCGTTACTAATTATGACAAGTAACTGTAATTTCGATTGAAATTTTAGCAGGTAACTGTACCTTTGATGCTAATTATGACAGGTAACAGTAACTTCGATACTAATTATGACAAGTAACTGTAACTTCGTTACTAATTATGACAAGTAACTCTATTTTTGATAAAAATTTATGGCAGGTAACTGTAACTTCGATACTAATTATGACAGGTAACAGTATCTTCGATACTAATTATGACAAGTAACTATAACTTCGATACAAATTATGACAGGTAACTGTAACTTCGATACTAATTATGACAAGAAACTCTAACTTCGTTGCTAATTATGACAAGTAACAGTAATTTTGATAAAAAATTATGGTAAGTAACTGTAACATCAATACTAATTATGACAGGTAACAATAACTTCGATACTTATTATGACAGGTAACCGTTACTTCGTTACTAATTATGACATGTGCCTGTAATTTCGATACAAATTATGGCAGGTAACTGTAATTTCGATACTAATTATGACAGTCAACAGTAACTTTGATACTAATTATGACTGGAAACTGTAACTTCGTTACTAATTATGACAAGTAACTGTAATTTTGATTAAAAATTATGGTAGGTAACTGTAACTTCAATACTTATTAGACAGGTAACAGTTATTTCGATACTAATTATGACGGGAAACTCTACCTTCGTTACTAATTATGACAAGTAACTGTAATTTTGATAAAAAATTATGGTAGGTAACTGTAACTTCAATACTAATTATGACAGGTAACAGTAACTTCGATACTCATTATGACAGGTAACTGTAACTTCGTTACTAATTATGACAAGTAACTTTAATTTCGATACTAATTATGGCAGGTAACTGTAACTTCGTTACTAATTATGACAAGTCCCTGTAATTTCGATAAAAATTATGGCAGGTAACTGTAACTTCGTTACTAATTATGACAAGTAACTGTAATTTCGATACAAATTATGGCAGGTAACTGTAACTTCAATACTAATTATGACAGGTAACAGTAACTTCGATACTAATTATGACAAGTAACTATAACTTCGATACAAATTATGACAGGTAACTGTAACTTCGATACTAATTATGACAAGAAACTCTAACTTCGTTACTAATTATGACAAGTAACTGTAATTTTGATAAAAAAATTATGGTAGGTAACTGTAACTTCAATACTAATTATGACAGGTAACAGTAACGTCGATACTAATTATGACAAGTAACAGTAACTTCGATACTAATTATGACAAGTAATTTTAACTTCGATACTAATAATGACAGGTAACTGTAACTTCGTTACTAATTATGACAAGTAACTGTAATTTCGATACAAATTTTGGCAGGTAACTGTAACTTCGATACTAATTATGACAGGTAACAGTAACTTCGATACTAATTATGACAAGTAACTGTTACTTCGATACTAATTATGACAGGTAACTGTAACTTCGTTACTAATTATGACAAGTAACTGTAATTTCGATACATATTATGGCGGGTAACTGTAACTTCGATACTAATTATGACAGGTAACAGTAACCTCGATAATAATTATGACAAGTAACTATAACTTCGATACAAATTATGACAGGTAACTGTAACTTCGATACTAATTATGACAAGAAACTCTAACTTCGTTACTAATTATGACAAGTAACTGTAATTTTGATAAAAAATTATGGTAGGTAACTGTAACATCAATACTAATTATGACAGGTAACAGTAACTTCGATACTAATTATGACAGGGAACTGTCACTTCGTTACTAATTATGACAAGTAACTTTAATTTCAATACTAATTATGGCAGGTAACTGTAACTTCGTTACTAATTATGACAAGTCCCTGTAATTTCGATACAAATTATGGCAGGTAACTGTAACTTCCATAATAATTATGACAGGTAACAGTATCTTCGATACTAATTATGACAGGAAACTGTAACTTCGTTACTAATTATGACAAGTAACTGTAACTTCGATACAATTTATGACAGATAACTGTAACTTAGTTACTAATTATGACAAGTAACAGTACCTTCGATGCTAATTATGACAGGTAACTGTAACTTCGATACTAATTATGACAAGGAACTGTAATTTCGATACAAATTATGGCAGGTAACTGTAACTTCGTTTCTAATTATGACAAGTAACTGTAATTTCGATACAAATTTTGGCAGGTAACTGTAACTTCGATACTAATTACGACAAGTCCCTGTAATTTCGTTACAAATTATGGGAGGTAACTGTAACTTCCATACTTATTATGGCAGGTAACAGTAACTTCGATACTAATTATGACAGGAAACTGTAACTTCGTTACTAATTATGACAAGTAACTGTAATACAAATTATGACAGGTGACTGTAACTTCGTTACTAATTACGACAAGTAACAGTACCTTCGATGCTAATTATGACAGGTAACTGTAACTTCGATACTAATTATGACAAGGAACAGTAATTTCGATTCAAATTGTGGCAGGTAACTGTAACTTCGATACTAATTATGACAGGTAACAGTAACTTCGATACTAATTATGACAAGTAACTGTAACTTCAATACTACTTATGACAGGTAACTGGAACTTCGTTACTAATTATGACAAGTAACTGTAATTTCGATACAAATTATGGCAGGTAACTGTAACTTCGATACCAATTATGGCAGGTAACTGTAACTTCGATACTAATTATGAGAGGTAACAGGAACTTCGATGCTAATTATGACAGTTAACTGTAACTTCGTTACTAATTATGACAAGTAACTGTAATTTCGTTACAAATTATGACAGGTAACAGTACCTTCGATATTAATTATGACAGGTAACTGTAACTTCAATACTAATTATGACAAGGAACTGTAATTTCGATACAAATTATGGCAGGTAACTGTAACTTTGATACAAATTATGACAGGTAACAGTAACTTCGATACTAATTACGACAAGTAACTGTAACTTCGTTACTAATTATGACAAGTAACTCTATTTTTGATAAAAAATTATGGGAGGTAACTGTAACTTCGATACTAATTAATACAGGTAACAGTAACTTCGATACTAAATATGACAGGTTACTGTAACATCGTTACTACTTATGTCAAGTAACTGTTACTTCGATACTAATTATGACAAGTAACTGTAACTTCGATACTAATTGTGACAGGTAACAGTGACTTCGATATTAATTATGACAAGTAACAGTAACTACGATACTAATTATGACAAGTAATTGTAATTTCGATACAAATTTTGGCAGGTAAATGTAACTTCGATACTTATTATGACAGGTAACTGTAACTTCATTACTAATTATGACAAGAAACTGTAACTTCGATACTAGTTAGGACAGGTAACTGTAACTTCGATACTAATTATGACAAGTAACTGTAACTTCGATACTAATTATGACAAGTAACTGTAACTTCGATACTAATTGTGACAGGTAACAGCAACATCGATATTAATTACGACAGGTAACTGTAACTTCGTTACTAATTATGACAAGTAACTGTAGTTTCGATAGAAATTTTAGCAGGTAACTGTAACTTTGATACTAATTATGACAGGTAACAGTAACTTCGATACTAATTATGACAAGTAACTGTAACTTCGTTACTTATTATGACAAGTAACTCTATTTTTGATAAAAAATTATTGCAGGTAACTGTAACTTCGATACTAATTATGACAGGTAACAGTATCTTCGATACTAATTATGACAAGTAACTATAACTTCGATACAAATTATGACAGGTAACTGTAAATTCGATACCAATTATGACAAGAAACTCTAACTTCGTTACTAATTATGACAAGTAACTGTAATTTTGATAAAAAATTAAGGTAGGTAACTGTAACATCAATACTAATTATGACAGGTAACAGTAACTTCGATACTAATTATGACAGGTAACTGTTACTTCGTTACTAATTATGACAAGGCCCTGTAATTTCGATACAAATTATGGCAGGTAACTGTAATTTCGATACTAATTATGACAGGATGACAGGTAACTGTAACTTCGTTACTAATTATGACAAGTAACTGGAATTTCGATGCAAAATATGGCAGGTAACAGTACCTTCGGTACTAATTATGACAGGTAACTGTAACTTCGATACTAATTATGGCAAGGAACAGTACCTTCGATGCTAATTATGACAAGTAACTGTAACTTCGATACTAATTATGACAGGGAACTGTAATTTCGATACAAATTATGGCAGGTAACTGTAACTTCGTTACTAATTATGACAAGTAACTGAAATTTCGTTACAAATTATGGCAGGTAATTGTAATTTCGATACTAATTATGACAGGTAACAGTAACTTCGATACTAATTATGACAAGTAACAGTAACTTCGATACTAATTATGACAAGTAATTGTAACTTCGATACTAATAATGACAGGTAACTGTAACTTCGTTACTAATTATGACAAGTAACTGTAATTTTGATACAAATTTTGGCAGGTTAATGTAACTTCGATACTAATTATGACAGGTAACAGTAACTTCGATACTAATTATGACAAGTAACTGTTACTTCGATACTAATTATGACAGGTAACTGTAACTTCGTTACTAATTATGACAAGTAACTGTAATTTCGATACAAATTTTGGCAGGTAAATGTAACTTCGATACTAATTATGACAGGTAACAGTAACTTCGATACTAATTATGACAAGTAACTGTTACTTCGATACTAATTATGACAGGTAACTGTAACTTCGTTACTAATTATGACAAGTAACTGTAATTTCGTTACAAATTATGGCGGGTAACTGCAACTTCGATACTAATTATGACAGGTAACAGTAACCTCGATACTAATTATGACAAGTAACTATAACTTCGATACAAATTATGACAGGTAACTGTAACTTCGATACTTATTATGACAAGTAACTATAACTTCGTTACTAATTAGGACAAGTAACTGTAATTTTGATAAAAATTATGGTAGGTAACTGTAACTTCGTTACTAATTATGACAAGTCCCTGTAATTTCGATACAAATTATGGCAGGTAACTGTAACTTCCATAATAATTATGACAGGTAACAGTATCTTCGATACTAATTATGACAGGAAACTGTAACTTCGTTACTAATTAAGACAAGTAACTGTAATTTCGATACAATTTATGACCGATAACTGTAACTTAGTTACTAATTATGACAAGTAACAGTACCATCGATGCTAATTATGACAGGTAACTGTAACTTCGATACTAATTATGACAAGGAACTGCTATTTCGATTAAATTATGGCAGGTACTGTAACTTCGTTACTAATTATGACAAGTAACTGTAATTTCGATATAAATTTTGGCAGGTAACTGTAACTTCGATACTAATTATGACAGGTAGCAGTAACTTCGATACTAATTATGACAAGTAACTGTAACTTCGATACTAATTATGACAGGTAACTGTAACTTCGATACTAATTATGACAAGTAACTGTAATTTCGATAATAATTATGACAGGTAACAGAAACTTCGATAATAATTATGACAAGTAACTGGAACTTTGTTACTAATTATGACAAGTAACTGTAATTTCGATACAAATTATGGCAGGTAACTGTAACTTCGATACTAATTATGACGGGTAACAGTAACTTCGATACTAATTATGACAAGTAACTGTAACTTCGATACTAATTATGACAGGTAACTGTAACTTCGATACTAATTATGACAAGTAAGTGTAACTTCGTTACTAATTATGACATGTAACTGTAATTATGATAAAAAATTATGGCAGGTAACTGTAACTTCGATACTAATTATGAGAGGTAACAGTAACTTCGATACTAATTATGACAGGTAACAGCAACTTCGTTACTAATTATGACAAGTAACTGTAATTTCGATACTAATTATGGCAGGTAAATGTAACTTCGTTACTAATTATGAGAAGTAACTTTAATTTCGATACAAATTATGGCAGGTAACTGTAATTTCGATACTAATTATGACAGGTAACAGTATCTTCGATACTAATTATGACAAGGAACTGTAATTTCGATACAAATTATGGCAGGTAACTGTAACTTCGTTACTAATTATGACAAGTCCCTGTAATTTCGATACAAAATATGGCAAGTAACTGTAATTTCGATACTAATTATGACAGGTAACTGTAACTTCGATACTAATTATGACAGGAAACTGTAACTTCGTTACTAATTATGACAATTAACTGTAATTTGTATACAAATTATGACAGGTAACTGTAACTTTGTTACTAATTATGACAAGTAACTGTAATTTCGATACAAATTATGGCAGGTAACAGTAACTTCGATACTAATTAGACAGGTAACTGTAACTTCGATACTAATTATGACAGGAAACTCTACCTTCGTTACTAATTATGACAAGTAACTGTATTTTTGATAAAAAATTATGGTAGGTAACTGTAACTTCAATACTAGTTATGACAGGTAACATTAACTTCGATACTAATTATGACAGGTAACTGTAACTTCGTTACTAATTATGACAAGTAACTTTAATTTCGATACTAATTGTGGCAGGTAACTGTAACTTCGTTACTAATTATGACAAGTCCCTGTAATTTCGATAAAAATTACGGCAGGTAACTGTAACTTCGATACTAATTATGACAAGTAAATGTAACTTCGATATTAATTATGACAGGTAACTGTAACTTCGTTACTAATTATGACAAGTAACTGTAATTTCGATACAAATTTTGGCAGGTAACTGTAACTTCGATATTAATTATGACAGGTAACAGTAACTTCGATTCTAATTATGACAAGTAACTGTAACTTCGATACTTATTATGACAGGTAACTGTAACTTCGTTACTAATTATGACAAGTAACTGTAATTTCGATACAAATTATGGCAGGTAACTGTAACTTCGATACTAATTATGACAGGTAACAGTAACTTCAATACTAATTATGACAAGTAACTATAACATCGATACAAATTATGACAGGTAACTGTAACTTCGATACTAATTATGACAAGAAACTCTAACATCGTTACTAATTATGACAAGTAACTGTAATTTTGATAAAAAATTATGGTAGGTAACTGTAACTTCAATACTAATTATGACAGGTAACAGTAACGTCGATACTAGTTATGACAAGTAACAGTACCTTCGATGCTAATTATGACAGGTAACTGTAACTTCGATACTAATTATGACAAGGAACTGTACTTTCGATACAAATTATGGCAGGTAACTGTAACTTCGTTACTAATTATGACAAGTAACTATAATTTCGTTACAAATTATGGCAGGTAATTGTAATTTCGATACTAATTATGACAGGTAACAGTAACTTCGATACTAATTATGACAAGTAACAGTAACTTCGATACTAATTATGACAAGTAATTCTAACTTCGATACTAATAATGACAGGTAAATGTAACTTCGTTACTAATTATGACAAGTAACTGTAATTTCGATACAAATTTTGGCAGGTAACTGTAACTTCCATACTAATTATGACAGGTAACAGTAACTTCGATACTAATTATGACAAGTAACTGTAACTTCGATACTAATTACGACAGGTAACAGTAACTTCGTTACTAATTATGACAAGTAACTGTAATTTCGATAAAAATTATGGCGGGTAACTGTAACTTCGATACTAATTTTGACAGGTGACAGTAACCTCGATACTAATTATGACAAGTACCTATAACTTCGATACAAATTATGACAGGTAACTGTAACTTCGGTACTAATTATGACAAGAAACTCTAACTTCGTTACTAATTTTGACAAGTAACAGTAATTTTGATAAAAAATTATGGTAGGTAACTGTAACTTCAATACTAATTATGACAGGTAAGAGTAACGTCGATACTAATTATGACAGGAAACTGTAACTTCGATACTAATTATGAGAAGGAACTGTAATTTCGATACAAATTATGGCAGGTAACTGTAACTTCGTTTCTAATTATGACAAGTAACTGTAATTTCGATACAAATTTTGGCAAGTAACAGTAACTTCGATACTAATTATGACAAGTCCCTGTAATTTCGATACAAATTATGGCAGTTAACTGTAACTTCCATACTAATTAAAACCGGTAACAGTAACTTCGATACTAATTATGACAGGAAACTGTAACTTCGTTACTAATTATGACAAGTAACTGTAATTTCGATACAAATTATGACAGGTGACTGTAACTTCGTTACTAATTACGACAATTAACAGTACCTTCGATGCTAATTATGACAGGTAACTGTAACTTCGATACCAATTATGACAAGGAACTGTAATTTCGATACTAATTATGGCAGGTAACTGTAACTTCCTTACTAATTATGACAAGTAACTGTAATTTCGATACAAATTGTGGCAGGTAACTGTAACTTCGATACTAATTATGACAGGTAACAGTAACTTCGATACTAATTATGACAAGTAACTGTAACTTCGATACTAATTATGACAGGTAACTGGAACGTCGTTACTAATTATGACAAGTAACTGTAATTTCGATTCAAATTATGGCAGGTAACTGTAACTTCGATACTAATTATGGCAGGTAACTGTAACTTCGATACTAATTATGAGAGGTAACAGGAACTTCGATGCTAATTATAACAGGTAACTGTAACTTCGTTACTAATTATGACAAGTAACTGTAATTTCGTTACAAATTATGGCAGGTAACAGTACCTTCGATACTAATTACGGCAGGTAACTGTAACTTCGATACTAATTATGACAGGTATCAGTAACTTCGGTACTAATTATGACAAGTAACTGTAACTTCGATACTAATTATGAGAGGTAACTGTAACTTCGTTACTAATTATGACAAGTAACTGTAATTACGTTACAAATTATGGCAGGTAATTGTAATTTCGATACCAATTATGACAGGTAACAGTAACTTCGATACTAATTATGACAGGTTACTGTAACATCGTTACTAATTTTGTCAAGTAACTGTAACTTCGATACTAATTATGACAAGTAACTGTAACTTCGATACTAATTGTGACAGGTAACAGTAACATCGATATTAATTATAACAATTAACAGTAACTTCGATATTAATTATGACAAGTAATTGTAATTTCGATACAAATTTTGGCAGATAACTGTAACTTCGATACGAATTATGACAGGTAACAGTAACTTTGATATTAATTATGACAAGTAACTGTAACTTCGATACTAATTATGGCAGGTAACTGTAACTTCGTTACTAATTATGACAAGTAACTGTAATTTCGATACAAATTATGGCAGGTAACTGTAACTTCGATACTAATTATGACAGGTAACAGTAACTTCGATACTAATTACGGCAGGTAACTTTAACTTCGATACTAATTATGACAGGTATCAGTAACTTCGGTACTAATTATGACAAGTTCCTGTAACTTCGATACTAATTTTGACAGGTAACTCTAACTTCGTTACTAATTATGACAAGTAACTGTAATTTCGATACAAATTTTGGCAGGTAACGGTAACATCGATACTAATTATGACAGGTAACAGTAACTTCGATACTAATTAAGACAAGTAACTGTAACTTCCATACTAATTATGAGAGGTAACTGTAACTTCGTTACTAATTATGACAAGTAACTGTAATTACGTTACAAATTATGGCAGGTAATTGTAATTTCGATACTAATTATGACAGGTAACAGTAACTTCAATACTAATTAGGACTAGTAACAGTAACTTCGATACTAATTATGACAAGTTCCTGTAACTTCGATACTAATTTTGACAGGTAACTCTAACTTCGTTACTAATTATGACAAGTAACTGTAATTTCGATACAAATTTTGGCAGGTAACGGTAACATCGATACTAATTATGACAGGTAACAGTAACTTCGATACTAATTAAGACAAGTAACTGTAACTTCCATACTAATTATGACAGGTAACTGTAACTTCGTTACTAATTATGAAAAGTAACTGTAATTTCGATACAAATTATGGCAGGTAACTGTAACATCGATACTAATTATGACAGGTAACAGTATCTTCGATACTAATTATGACAAGTAACTATAACTTCGATCCAAATTATGACAGGTAACTTGAACTTCGATACTAATGATGACAAGAAACTCTAACTTCGTTACTAATTATGACAAGTAACTGTAATTTTGATAAAAAATTATGGTAGGTAACTGTAACTTCAATAATAATTATGACAGGTAACAGTAAATTCGATACTAATTATGACAGGTAACTGTTACTTCGTTACTAATTATGACAAGTCCCTGTAATTTCGATACAAATTATGGCAGGTAACTGTAATTTCGGTACTAATTATGACAGGTAACAGTAACTTCGATACTAATTATGACAGGAAACTGTAACTTCGTTACTAATTATGACAAGTAACTGTAATTTCGATACAAATTATGACAGGTAACTGTAACATCGACTCTAAATATAACATGTAACTGGAATTTCGATGCAAATTATGGCAGGTAACAGTACCTTCGGTACTAATTATGACAGGTAACTGTAACTTCGATACTAATTATGGCAAGGAACTGTAATTTGATACAAATTATGGCAGGTAACTGTAACTTCGATACTAATTATGACAGGTGACAGTAACTTCGATACTAATTATGACAAGTAACTATAACTTCGATACAAATTATGACAGGTAACTGTAACTTCGATACCAATTATGACAAGAAACTCTAACTTCGTTACTAATTATGACAAGTAACTGTAATTTTGATAAAAATTATGGTAGGTAACTGTAACATCAATACTAATTATGACAGGTAACAGTAACTTCGATACTAATTATGACAGGTAACTTTTACTTCGATACTAATTATGACAAGTAACTGTAACTTCGATACTAATTGTGACAGGTAACAGTAACTTCGATATTAATTATGACAAGTAAGAGTAACTTCGATACTAATTATGAAAAGTAATTGTAATTTCGATACAAATTTTGGCAGGTAACTGTAACATCAATACTTATTAGGCAGGTAACAGTAACTTCCATACTAATTATGACGGGAAACTCTACCTTCGTTACTAATTATGACAAGTAACTGTAATTTTGATAAGAAATTATGGTAGGTAACTGTAACTTCAATACTAATTATGACAGGTAACAGTTACTTCGATACTAATTATGACAGGTAACTGTAACTGCGGTACTAATTATGACAAGTAACTTTAATTTCGATACTAATTATGGCAGGTAACTGTAACTTCGTTACTAATTATGACAAGTCCCTGTAATTTCGATAAATTTTGGCAGGTAACTGTAACTTCGATACTAATTATGACAAGTAAATGTAACTTCGATATTAATTATGACAGGTAACTGTAACTTCGTTACTAATTATGACAAGTAATTGTAATTTCTATACAAATTTTGGAAGGTAACTGTAACTTCGATACTAATTATGACAGGCAACAGTAACTTCGATTCTAATTATGACAAATAACTGTAACTTCGATACTAATTATGACAGGTAACTGTAACTTCGTTACTAATTATGACAAGTAACTGTAATTTCGATACAAATTATGGTAGGTAACTGTAACTTCAATACTAATTATGACAGGTAACAGTATCTTCGATACTAATTATGACAAGTAACTATAACTTCGATACTAATTATGACAGGTAACTGTAACTTCGTTACTAATTATGAAAAGTAACTGTAATTTCGATACAAATTATGGCAGGTAACTGTAACTTCAATACTAATTATGACAGGTAACAGTATTTTCGATACTAATTATGACAAGTAACTATAACATCGATACAAATTATGACAGGTAACTGTAACTTCGATACCAATTATGACAAGAAACTCTAACTTCGTTACTAATTATGACAAGTAACTGTAATTATTATAAAAAATTATGGTAGGTAACTGTAACATCAATACTAATTATGACAGGTAACAGTAACTTCGATACTAATTATGACAGGAAACTGTTACTTCGTTACTAATTATGACAAGTCCCTGTAATTTCGATACAAATTATGGCAGGTAACTGTAATTTCGATACTAATTATGACAGGATGACAGGTAACTGTAACTTCGTTACTAATTATGACAAGTAACTGGAATTTCGATGCAAATTATGGCAGGTAACAGTACCTTCGGTACTAATTATGACAGGTAACTGTAACTTCGATACTAATTATGGCAAGGAACGGTAATTTCGATACAAATTATGGCAGGTAACTGTAACTTCGATACTAATTATGACAGGTGACAGTAACTTCGATACTTATTATGACAAGTACCTATAACTTCGATACAAATTATGACAGGTAACAGTAACTTCGATACTAATTATGACAAGAAACTCTACCTTCGTTACTAATTATGACAAGTAACTGTAATTTTGATAAAAAATTATGGTAGGTAACTGTAACTTCAATACTTATTAGACAGGTAACAGTAACTTCGATACTAATTATGACGGGAAACTCTACCATCGTTACTAATTATGACAAGTAACTGTAACTTCGATACTAATTATGACAAGTAACTGTAACTTCGATACTAATTGTGACAGGTAACAGTAACATCGATATTAATTATGACAGGTAACTGTAACTTCGTTACTAATTATGACAAGTAACTGTAGTTTCGATAGAAATTTTAGCAGGTAAGTGTAATTTAGATACTAATTATGACAGGTAACAGTAACTTCGATACTAATTATGACAAGTAACTGTAACTTCGTTACTAATTATGACAAGTAACTCTATGTTTGATAAAAAATTATGGCAGGTAACTGTAACTACGATACTAATTATGACAGGTAACAGTATCTTCGATACTAATTATGACAAGTAACTATAACTTCGATACAAATTATGACAGGTAACTGTAACTTCGATACCAATTATGACAAGAAACTCTAACTTCGTTACTAATAATGACAAGTAACTGTAATTTTGATAAAAAATTATGGTAGGTAACTGTAACATCAATACTAATTATGACAGGTAACAGTAACTTCGATACCAATTATGACAGGTAACTGTTACTTCGTTACTAATTATGACAAGGCCCTGTAATTTCGATACAAATTATGGCAGGTAACTGTAATTTCGATACTAATTATGACAGGATGACAGGTAACGGTAACTTCGTTACTAATTATGACAAGTAACTGGAATTTCGATGCAAATTATGGCAGGTAACAGTACCTTCGGTACTAATTATGACAGGTAACTGTAACTTCGATACTAATTATGGCAAGGAACTGTAATTTCGATACAAATTATGGCAGGTAACTGTAACTTCGATACTAATTATGACAGGTGGCAGTAACTTCGATACTAATTATGACAAGTAACTATAACTTCGATACAAATTATGACAGGTAACAGTAACTTCGATACTAATTATGACAAGTAACTGTAACTTCGATACTAATTATGACAGGTAACTGTAACTTCGATACTAATTATGACAAGTAACTGTAATTTCGATAAAAATTAAGACAGGTAACAGTAACTTCGATAATAATTATGACAAGTAACTGGAACTTTGTTACAAATTATGACAAGTAACTGTAATTTCGATACAAATTATGGCAGGTAAATGTAACTTCGATAATAATTATGACAGGTAACAGTAACTTCGATACTAGTTATGACAAGTAACTGTAACTTCGATACTAATTATGACGAGTAACTGTAACTTCGATACTAATTATGACAAGTAACTATAACTTCGATACAAATTATGACAGGTAACAGTAACTTCGATACTAATTATGACAAGAAACTCTACCTTCGTTACTAATTATGACAAGTAACTGTAATTTTGATAAAAAATTATTGTATGTAACTGCAACTTCAATACATATTAGACAGGTAACAGTAACTTCGATACTAATTATGACGGGAAACTCTACCTTCGTTACTAATTATGACAAGTAACTGTAATTTTGATAAAAAATTATGGTAGGTAACTGTAACTTCAATACTAATTATGACAGGTAACAGTTACTTCGATACTAATTATGACAGGTAACTGTAACAGCGTTACTAATTATGACAAGTAACTTTAATTTCGATACTAATTATGGCAGTTAACTGTAACTTCGTTACTAATTATGACAAGTCCCTGTAATTTCGATAAATTATGGCAGGTAACTGTAACTTCGATACTAATTATGACAAGTAAATGTAACTTCGATATTAATTATGACAGGTAACTGTAACGTCGTTACTAATTATGACAAGTAACTGTAATTTCGATACATATTTTGGCAGGTAACTGTAACTTCGATACTAATTATGACAGGTAACAGTAACTTCGATTCTAATTATGACAAGTAACTGTAACTTCGATACTAATTATGACAGGTAACTGTAACTTCGTTACTAATTATGACAAGTAACTGTAATTTCGATACAAATTATGGCAGGTAACTGTAACTTCAATACTAATTATGACAGGTAACAGTAACTTCGATACTAATTATGACAAGTAACTATAACGTCGATACAAATTATGACAGGTAACTGTAACTTCGATACTAATTAACAAGAAACTCTAACTTCGTTACTAATTATGACAAGTAACTGTAATTTTGATAAAAAATTATGGTAGGTAACTGTAACTTCAATACTAATTATGACAGGTAACAGTAACGTCGATACTATTTATGGCAAGTAACAGTACCTTCGATGCTAATTATGACCAGTAACTGTAACTTCGATACTAATTATGACAAGGAACTGTAATTTCGATACAAATTATGGCAGGTAACTGTAACTTCGTAACTAATTATGACAAGTAACTGTAATTTCGTTACAAATTATGGCAGGTCATTGTAATTTCGATACTAATTATGACAGGTAACAGTAACTTCGATACTAATTATGACAAGTAACAGTAACTTCGATACTAATTATGACAAGTAATTGTAACTTCGATACTAATAATGACAGGTAACTGTAACTTCGTTACTAATTATGGCAAGTAACTGTAATTACGATACAAATTTTGGCAGGTAACTGTAACTTCAATACTAATTATGACAGGTAACAGTAACTTCGATACTAATTATGACAAGTAACTGTTACTTCGATACTATTTATGACAGGTATCTGTAACTTCGTTACTAATTATGACAAGTAACTGTAATTTCGATACAAATTATGGCGGGTAACTGTAACTTCGATACTAATTATGACAGGTAACAGTAACCTCGATACTAATTATGACAAGTAACTATAACATCGATACAAATTATGACAGGTAACTGTAACTTCGATACTAATTATGACAAGAAACTCTAACTTCGTTACTAATTATGACAAGTAACTGTAATTTTGATAAAAAATTATGGTAGGTAACTGTAACTTCAGTACTAATTATGACAGGTAACAGTAACGTCGATACTAATTATGACAAGTAACAGTACCTTCGATGCTAATTATGACCAGTAACTGTAACTTCGATACTAATTATGACAAGGAACTGTAATTTCGATACAATTTATGGCAGGTAACTGTAACTTCGTTACTAATTATGACAAGTAACTGTAATTTCGATACTAATTATGACAAGAAACTCTAACTTCGTTACTAATTATGACAAGTAACTGTAATTTTGATAAACAATTATGGTAGGTAACTGTAACTTTTATACTAATTATGACAGGTAACAGTAACTTCGATACTAATTATGACAGGAAACTGTCACTTCGTTACTAATTATGACAAGTAACTTTATTTTCAATACTAATTATGGCAGGTAACTGTAACTTCGTTACTAATTATGACAAGTCCCTGTAATTTCGATACAAATTATGGCAGGTAACTGTAACTTCGATACTATTTATGACAGGTATCAGTAACGTCGGTACTAATTATGACAAGTAACTGTAACTTCGATACTAATTATGACAGGTAACTGTAACTTCGTTACTAATTATGACAAGTAACTGTAATTACGTTACAAATTATGGCAGGTAATTGTAATTTCGATACTAATTATGACAAGTAACTGTAACTTCGATACTAATTTTGACAGGTAACTCTAACTTCGTTACTAATTATGACAAGTAACTGTAATTTCGATACAAATTTTGGCAGGTAACGGTAACATCGATACTAATTATGACAGGTAACAGTAACTTCGATACTAATTAAGACAAGTAACTGTAACTTCCATACTAATTATGACAGGTAACTGTAACTTCGTTATTAATTATGAAAAGTAACTGTAATTTCGATACAAATTATGGCAGGTAACTGTAACTTCGATACTAATTATGACAGGTAACAGTATCTTCGATACTAATTATGACAAGTAACTATAACTTCGATCCAAATTATGACAGGTAACTTGAACTTCGATACTAATGATGACAAGAAACTCTAACTTCGTTACTAATTATGACAAGTAACTGTAATTTTGATTAAAAATTATGGTAGGTAACTGTAACTTCAATAATAATTATGACAGGTAACAGTAAATTCGATACTAATTATGACAGGTAACTGTTACTTCGTTACTAATTATGACAAGTCCCTGTAATTTCGATACAAATTATGGCAGGTAACTGTAATTTCGATACTAATTATGACAGGTTACAGTAACTTCGATACTAATTATGACAGGAAACTGTAACTTCGTTACTAATTATGACAAGTAACTGTAATTTCGATACAAATTATGACAGGTAACTGTAACATCGACTCTAAATATAACATGTAACTGGAATTTCGATGCAAATTATGGCAGGTAACAGTACCATCGGTACTAATTATGACAGGTAACTGTAACTTCGATACTAATTATGGCAAGGAACTGTAATTTGATACAAATTATGGCAGGTAACTGTAACTTCGATACTAATTATGACAGGTGACAGTAACTTCGATACTAATTATGACAAGTAACTATAACTTCGATACAAATTATGACAGGTAACTGTAACTTCGATACCAATTATGACAAGAAACTCTAACTTCGTTACTAATTATGACAAGTAACTGTAATTTTGATAAAAATTATGGTAGGTAACTGTAACATCAATACTAATTATGACAGGTAACAGTAACTTCGATACTAATTATGACAGGTAACTTTAACTTCGATACTAATTATGACAAGTAACTGTAACTTCGATACTAATTGTGACAGGTAACAGTAACTTCGATATTAATTATGACAAGTAAGAGTAACTTCGATACTAATTATGAAAAGTAATTGTAATTTCGATACAAATTTTGGCAGGTAACTGTAACATCAATACTTATTAGACAGGTAACAGTAACTTCCATACTAATTATGACGGGAAACTCTACCTTCGTTACTAATTATGACAAGTAACTGTAATTTTGATAAGAAATTATGGTAGGTAACTGTAACTTCAATACTAATTATGACAGGTAACAGTTACTTCGATACTAATTATGACAGGTAACTGTAACTGCGGTACTAATTATGACAAGTAACTTTAATTTCGATACTAATTATGGCAGGTAACTGTAACATCGTTACTAATTATGACAAGTCCCTGTAATTTCGATAAATTTTGGCAGGTAACTGTAACTTCGATACTAATTATGGCAGGTAACTGTAACTTCGATACTAATTATGAGAGGTAACAGGAACTTCGATGCTAATTATAACAGGTAACTGTAACTTCGTTACTAATTATGACAAGTAACTGTAATTTCGTTACAAATTATGGCAGGTAACAGTACCTTCGATACTAATTATGACAGGTAACTGTAACTTCAATACTAATTATGACAAGTAACTGTAACTTCGTTACTAATTATGACAAGTAACTCTATTTTTGATAAAAAATTATGGCAGGTAACTGTAACTTCGATACTAATTAATACAGGTAACAGTAACTTCGATACTAATTATGACAGGTTACTGTAACATCGTTACTAATTTTGTCAAGTAACTGTAACTTCGATACTAATTATGACAAGTAACTGTAACTTCGATACTAATTGTGACAGGTAACAGTAACTTCGATATTAATTATGACAAGTAACAGTAACTTCGATACTAATTATGACAAGTAATTGTAATTTCGATACAAATTTTGGCAGGTAACTGTAACCTCGATACTTATTATGACAGGAAACTGTAACTTCATTACTAATTATGACAAGAAACTGTAACTTCGATACTAATTATGACAGGTAACTGTAACTTCGATACTAATTATGACAAGTAACTGTAACTTCGATACTAATTATGACAAGTAACTGTAACTTCGATACTAATTGTGACAGGTAACAGTAACATCGATATTAATTATAACAATTAACAATAACTTCGATATTAATTATGACAAGTAATTGTAATTTCGATACAAATTTTGGCAGGTAACTGTAACTTCGATACGAATTATGACAGGTAACAGTAACTTTGATATTAATTATGACAAGTAACTGTAACTTCGATACTAATTATGGCAGGTAACTGTAACTTCGTTACTAATTATGACAAGTAACTGTAATTTCGATACAAATTATGGCAGGTAACTGTAACTTCGATACTAATTATGACAGGTAACAGTAACTTCGATACTAATTACGGCAGGTAACTGTAACTTCGATACTAATTATGACAGGTATCAGTAACTTCGGTACTAATTATGACAAGTAACTGTAACTTCGATACTAATTATGACAGGTAACTGTAACTTCGTTACTAATTATGACAAGTAACTGTAATTACGTTACAAATTATGGCAGGTAATTGTAATTTCGATACTAATTATGACAGGTAACAGTAACTTCAATACTAATTAGGACTAGTAACAGTAACTTCGATACTAATTATGACAAGTAACTGTAACTTCGATACTAATTTTGACAGGTAACTCTAACTTCGTTACTAATTATGACAAGTAACTGTAATTTCGATACAAATTTTGGCAGGTAACGGTAACATCGATACTAATTATGACAGGTAACAGTAACTTCGATACTAATTAAGACAAGTAACTGTAACTTCCATACTAATTATGACAGGTAACTGTAACTTCGTTACTAATTATGAAAAATAACTGTAATTTCGATACAAATTATGGCAGGTAACTGTAACTTCGATACTAATTATGACAGGTAACAGTATCTTCGATACTAATTATGACAAGTAACTATAACTTCGATCCAAATTATGACAGGTAACTTGAACTTCGATACTAATGATAACAAGAAACTCTAACTTCGTTACTAATTATGACAAGTAACTGTAATTTTGATAAAAAATTATGGTAGGTAACTGTAACTTCAATAATAATTATGACAGGTAACAGTAAATTCGATACTAATTATGACAGGTAACTGTTACTTCGTTACTAATTATGACAAGTCCCTGTAATTTCGATACAAATTATGCCAGGTAACTGTAATTTCGGTACTAATTATGACAGGTAACAGTAACTTCGATACTAATTATGACAAGAAACTGTAACTTCGTTACTAATTATGACAAGTTCCTGTAATTTCGATAAATTTTGGCAGGTAACTGTAACTTCGATACTAATTATGACAAGTAAATGTAACTTCGATATTAATTATGACAGGTAACTGTAACTTCGATACAAATTATGACAGGTAACTGTAACATCGACTCTAAATATAACATGTAACTGGAATTTCGATGCAAATTATGGCAGGTAACTGTAACATCAATACTAATTATGACAGGTAACAGTAACTTCGATACTAATTATGACAGGTAACTTTAACTTCGATACTAATTATGACTAGTAACTGTAACTTCGATACTAATTGTGACAGGTAACAGTAACTTCGATATTAATTATGACAAGTAAGAGTAACTTCGATACTAATTATGAAAAGTAATTGTAATTTCGATACAAATTTTGGCAGGTAACTGTAACATCAATACTTATTAGACAGGTAACAGTAACTTCCATACTAATTATGACGGGAAACTCTACCTTCGTTACTAATTATGACAAGTAACTGTAATTTTGATAAGAAATTATGGTAGGTAACTGTAACTTCAATACTAATTATGACAGGTAACAGTTACTTCGATACTAATTATGACAGGTAACTGTAACTGCGGTACTAATTATGACAAGTAACTTTAATTTCGATACTAATTATGGCAGGTAACTGTAACTTCGTTACTAATTATGACAAGTCCCTGTAATTTCGATAAATTTTGGCAGGTAACTGTAACTTCGATACTAATTATGACAAGTAAATGTAACTTCGATATTAATTATGACAGGTAACTGTAACTTCGTTACTAATTATGACAAGTAATTGTAATTTCTATACAAATTTTGGAAGGTAACTGTAACTTCGATACTAATTATGACAGGCAACAGTAACTTCGATTCTAATTATGACAAATAACTGTAACTTCGATACTAATTATGACAGGTAACTGTAACTTCGTTACTAATTATGACAAGTAACTGTAATTTCGATACAAATTATGGTAGGTAACTGTAACTTCAATACTAATTATGACAGGTAACAGTAACTTCGATACTAATTATGACAAGTAACTATAACTTCGATACTAATTATGACAGATAACTGTAACTTCGTTACTAATTATGAAAAGTAACTGTAATTTCGATACAAATTATGGCAGGTAACTGTAACTTCAATACTAATTATGACAGGTAACAGTATTTTCGATACTAATTATGACAAGTAACTATAACTTCGATACAAATTATGACAGGTAACTGTAACTTCGATACCAATTATGACAAGAAACTCTAACTTCGTTACTAATTATGACAAGTAACTGTAATTTTTATAAAAATTATGGTAGATAACTGTAACATCAATACTAATTATGACAGGTAACAGTAACTTCGATACTAATTATGACAGGAAACTGTTACTTCGTTACTAATTATGACAAGTCCCTGTAATTTCGATACAAATTATGGCAGGTAACTGTAATTTCGGTACTAATTATGACAGGATGACAGGTAACTGTAACTTCGTTACTAATTATGACAAGTAACTGGAATTTCGATGCAAATTATGGCAGGTAACAGTACCTTCGGTACTAATTATGACAGGTAACTGTAACTTCGATACTAATTATGGCAAGGAACGGTAATTTCGATACAAATTATGGCAGGTAACTGTAACTTCGATACTAATTATGACAGGTGACAGTAACTTCGATACTTATTATGACAAGTACCTATAACTTCGATACAAATTATGACAGGTAACAGTAACTTCGATACTAATTATGACAAGAAACTCTACCTTCGTTACTAATTATGACAAGTAACTGTAATTTTGATAAAAAATTATGGTAGGTAACTGTAACTTCAATACTTATTAGACAGGTAACAGTAACTTCGATACTAATTATGACGGGAAACTCTACCTTCGTTACTAATTATGACAAGTAACTGTAACTTCGATACTAATTATGACAAGTAACTGTAACTTCGATACTAATTGTGACAGGTAACAGTAACATCGATATTAATTATGACAGGTAACTGTAACTTCGTTACTAATTATGACAAGTGACTGTAGTTTCGATAGAAATTTTAGCAGGTAACTGTAATTTAGATACTAATTATGACAGGTAACAGTAACTTCGATACTAATTATGACAAGTAACTGTAACTTCGTTACTAATTATGACAAGTAACTCTATTTTTGATAAAAAATTATGGCAGGTAACTGTAACTACGATACTAATTATGACAGGTAACAGTATCTTCGATACTAATTATGACAAGTAACTATAACTTCGATACAAATTATGACAGGTAACTGTAACTTCGATACCAATTATGACAAGAAACTCTAACTTCGTTACTAATAATGACAAGTAACTGTAATTTTGATAAAAAATTATGGTAGGTAACTGTAACATCAATACTAATTATGACAGGTAACAGTAACTTCGATACCAATTATGACAGGTAACTGTTACTTCGTTACTAATTATGACAAGGCCCTGTAATTTCGATACAAATTATGGCAGGTAACTGTAATTTCGATACTAATTATGACAGGATGACAGGTAACGGTAACTTCGTTACTAATTATGACAAGTAACTGGAATTTCGATGCAAATTATGGCAGGTAACAGTACCTTCGGTACTAATTATGACAGGTAACTGTAACTTCGATACTAATTATGGCAAGGAACTGTAATTTCGATACAAATTATGGCAGGTAACTGTAACTTCGATACTAATTATGACAGGTGGCAGTAACTTCGATACTAATTATGACAAGTAACTATAACTTCGATACAAATTATGACAGGTAACAGTAACTTCGATACTAATTATGACAAGTAACTGTAACTTCGATACTAATTATGACAGGTAACTGTAACTTCGATACTAATTATGACAAGTAACTGTAATTTCGATAAAAATTAAGACAGGTAACAGTAACTTCGATAATAATTATGACAAGTAACTGAAACTTTGTTACAAATTATGAAAAGTAACTGTAATTTCGATACAAATTATGGCAGGTAACTGTAACTTCGATAATAATTATGACAGGTAACAGTAACTTCGATACTAGTTATGACAAGTAACTGTAACTTCGATACTAATTATGACGGGTAACTGTAACTTCGATACTAATTATGACAAGTAACTATAACTTCGATACAAATTATGACAGGTAACAGTAACTTCGATACTAATTATGACAAGAAACTCTACCTTCGTTACTAATTATGACAAGTAACTGTAATTTTGATAAAAAATTATTGTATGTAACTGCAACTTCAATACATATTAGACAGGTAACAGTAACTTCGATACTAATTATGACGGGAAACTCTACCTTCGTTACTAATTATGACAAGTAACTGTAATTTTGATAAAAAATTATGGTAGGTAACTGTAACTTCAATACTAATTATGACAGGTAACAGTAACTTCGATACTAATTATGACAGGTAACTGTACTTTCGTTACTAATTATGACAAGTAACTTTAACTTCGATACACATTACGGCAGGTAACTGTAACTTCGTTACTAATTATGACAAGTAACTGTAATTACGTTACAAATTATGGCAGGTAATTGTAATTTCGATACTAATTATGACAGGTAACAGTAACTTCAATACTAATTAGGACTAGTAACAGTAACTTCGATACTAATTATGACAAGTAACTGTAACTTCGATACTAATTTTGACAGGTAACTCTAACTTCGTTACTAATTATGACAAGTAACTGTAATTTCGATACAAATTTTGGCAGGTAACGGTAACATCGATACTAATTATGACAGGTAACAGTAACTTCGATACTAATTAAGACAAGTAACTGTAACTTCCATACTAATTATGACAGGTAACTGTAACTTCGTTACTAATTATGAAAAGTAACTGTAATTTCGATACAAATTATGGCAGGTAACTGTAACTTCGATACTAATTATGACAGGTAACAGTATCTTCGATACTAATTATGACAAGTAACTATAACTTCGATCCAAATTATGACAGGTAACTTGAACTTCGATACTAATGATGACAAGAAACTCTAACTTCGTTACTAATTATGACAAGTAACTGTAATTTTGATAAAAAATTATGGTAGGTAACTGTAACTTCAATAATAATTATGACAGGTAACAGTAAATTCGATACTAATTATGACAGGTAACTGTTACTTCGTTACTAATTATGACAAGTCCCTGTAATTTCGATACAAATTATGGCAGGTAACTGTAATTTCGATACTAATTATGACAGGTAACAGTAACTTCGATACTAATTATGACAGGAAACTGTAACTTCGTTACTAATTATGACAAGTAACTGTAATTTCGATACAAATTATGACAGGTAACTGTAACATCGACTCTAAATATAACATGTAACTGGAATTTCGATGCAAATTATGGCAGGTAACAGTACCTTCGGTACTAATTATGACAGGTAACTGTAACTTCGATACTAATTATGGCAAGGAACTGTAATTTGATACAAATTATGGCAGGTAACTGTAACTTCGATACTAATTATGACAGGTGACAGTAACTTCGATACTAATTATGACAAGTAACTATAACTTCGATACAAATTATGACAGGTAACTGTAACTTCGATACCAATTATGACAAGAAACTCTAACTTCGTTACTAATTATGACAAGTAACTGTAATTTTGATAAAAATTATGGTAGGTAACTGTAACATCAATACTAATTATGACAGGTAACAGTAACTTCGATACCAATTATGACAGGTAACTGTTACTTCGTTACTAATTATGACAAGGCCCTGTAATTTCGATACAAATTATGGCAGGTAACTGTAATTTCGATACTAATTATGACAGGATGACAGGTAACGGTAACTTCGTTACTAATTATGACAAGTAACTGGAATTTCGATGCAAATTATGGCAGGTAACAGTACCTTCGGTACTAATTATGACAGGTAACTGTAACTTCGATACTAATTATGGCAAGGAACTGTAATTTCGATACAAATTATGGCAGGTAACTGTAACTTCGATACTAATTATGACAGGTGGCAGTAACTTCGATACTAATTATGACAAGTAACTATAACTTCGATACAAATTATGACAGGTAACAGTAACTTCGATACTAATTATGACAAGTAACTGTAACTTCGATACTAATTATGACAGGTAACTGTAACTTCGATACTAATTATGACAAGTAACTGTAATTTCGATAAAAATTAAGACAGGTAACAGTAACTTCGATAATAATTATGACAAGTAACTGGAACTTTGTTACAAATTATGACAAGTAACTGTAATTTCGATACAAATTATGGCAGGTAACTGTAACTTCGATAATAATTATGACAGGTAACAGTAACTTCGATACTAGTTATGACAAGTAACTGTAACTTCGATACTAATTATGACGGGTAACTGTAACTTCGATACTAATTATGACAAGTAACTATAACTTCGATACAAATTATGACAGGTAACAGTAACTTCGATACTAATTATGACAAGAAACTCTACCTTCGTTACTAATTATGACATGTAACTGTAATTTTGATAAAAAATTATTGTATGTAACTGCAACTTCAATACATATTAGACAGGTAACAGTAACTTCGATACTAATTATGACGGGAAACTCTACCTTCGTTACTAATTATGACAAGTAACTGTAATTTTGATAAAAAATTATGGTAGGTAACTGTAACTTCAATACTAATTATGACAGGTAACAGTTACTTCGATACTAATTATGACAGGTAACTGTAACAGCGTTACTAATTATGACAAGTAACTTTAATTTCGATACTAATTATGGCAGTTAACTGTAACTTCGTTACTAATTATGACAAGTCCCTGTAATTTCGATAAATTATGGCAGGAAACTGTAACTTCGATACTAATTATGACAAGTAAATGTAACTTCGATATTAATTATGACAGGTAACTGTAACGTCGTTACTAATTATGACAAGTATCTGTAATTTCGATACATATTTTGGCAGGTAACTGTAACTTCGATACTAATTATGACAGGTAACAGTAACTTCGATTCTAATTATGACAAGTAACTGTAACTTCGATACTAATTATGACAGGTAACTGTAACTTCGTTACTAATTATGACAAGTAACTGTAATTTCGATACAAATTATGGCAGGTAACTGTAACTTCAATACTAATTATGACAGGTAACAGTAACTTCGATACTAATTATGACAAGTAACTATAACGTCGATACAAATTATGACAGGTAACTGTAACTTCGATACTAATTATGACAAGAAACTCTAACTTCGTTACTAATTATGACAAGTAACTGTAATTTTGATAAAAAATTATGGTAGGTAACTGTAACTTCAATACTAATTATGACAGGTAACAGTAACGTCGATACTATTTATGGCAAGTAACAGTACCTTCGATGCTAATTATGACCAGTAACTGTAACTTCGATACTAATTATGACAAGGAACTGTAATTTCGATACAAATTATGGCAGGTAACTGTAACTTCGTAACTAATTATGACAAGTAACTGTAATTTCGTTACAAATTATGGCAGGTAATTGTAATTTCGATACTAATTATGACAGGTAACAGTAACTTCGATACTAATTATGACAAGTAACAGTAACTTCGATACTAATTATGACAAGTAATTGTAACTTCGATACTAATAATGACAGGTAACTGTAACTTCGTTACTAATTATGGCAAGTAACTGTAATTACGATAAAAATTTTGGCAGGTAACTGTAACTTCAATACTAATTATGACAGGTAACAGTAACTTCGATACTAATTATGACAAGTAACTGTTACTTCGATACTATTTATGACAGGTATCTGTAACTTCGTTACTAATTATGACAAGTAACTGTAATTTCGATACAAATTATGGCGGGTAACTGTAACTTCGATACTTATTATGACAGGTAACAGTAACCTCGATACTAATTATGACAAGTAACTATAACATCGATACAAATTATGACAGGTAACTGTAACTTCGATACTAATTATGACAAGAAACTCTAACTTCGTTACTAATTATGACAAATAACTGTAATTTTGATAAAAAATTATGGTAGGTAACTGTAACTTCAGTACTAATTATGACAGGTAACAGTAAAGTCGATACTAATTATGACAAGTAACAGTACCTTCGATGCTAATTATGACCAGTAACTGTAACTTCGATACTAATTATGACAAGGAACTGTAATTTCGATACAATTTATGGCAGGTAACTGTAACTTCGTTACTAATTATGAAAAGTAACTGTAATTTCGTTACAAATTATGGCAGGTAATTGTAATTTCGATACTAATTATGACAGGTAACAGTTACTTCGATACTAATTATGACAAGTAACAGTAACTTCGATACTAATTATGACAAGAAACTCTAGTTTCGTTACTAATTATGACAAGTAACTGTAATTTTGATAAACAATTATGGTAGGTAACTGTAACTTTTATACTAATTATGAGAGGTAACAGTAACTTCGATACTAATTATGACAGGAAACTGTCACTTCGTTACTAATTACGACAAGTAACTTTATTTTCAATACTAATTATGGCAGGTAACTGTAACTTCGTTACTAATTATGACAAGTCCTGTAATTTCGATACAAATTATGGCAGGTAACTGTAACTTCCATAATAATTATGACAGGTAACAGTATCTTCGATACTAATTATGACAGGAAACTGTAACTTCGTTAATAATTATGACAAGTAACTGTAATTTCGATACAATTTATGACAGATAACTGTAACTTCGTTACTAATTATGACAAGTAACAATACCATCGATGCTGGTTATGACAGGTAACTGTAACTTCGATACTAATTATGACAAGGAACTGAAATTTCGATACAAATTATGGCAGGTACTGTAACTTCGTTACTAATTATGACAAGTAACTGTAATTTCGATACAAATTTTGGCAGGTAACTTAGTTACTAATTATGACAAGTAACAGTACCATCGATGCTAATTATGACAGGTAACTGTAACTTCGATACTAATTATGACAAGTAACGGTAATTTCAATACTAATTAAGACAGGTAACAGCAACTTCGTTACTAATTATGTCAAGTAACTGTAATTTCGATACTAATTATGGCAGGTAAATGTAACTTCGTTACTAATTATGAGAAGTAACTTTAATTTCGATACAAATTATGGCAGGTTACTGTAATTTCGATACTAATTATGACAGGTAGCAGTTACTTCGATACTAATTATGACAAGTAACTGTAACTTCGATACTAATTATGACAGGTAACTGTAACTTCGATACTAATTATGACAAGTAACTGTAATTTCGATAAAAATTAAGACAGGTAACAGTAACTTCGATAATAATTATGACAAGTAACTGGAACTTTGTTACTAATTATGACAAGTAACTGTAATTTCGATACAAATTATGGCAGGTAACTCTAACTTCGATAATAATTATGACAGGTAACAGTAACTTCGATACTAGTTATGACAAGTAACTGTAACTTCGATACTAATTATGACGGGTAACTGTAACTTCGATACTAATTATGACAAGTAACTATAACTTCGATACAAATTATGACAGGTAACAGTAACTTCGATACTAATTATGACAAGAAACTCTACCTTCGTTACTAATTATGACAAGTAACTGTAATTTTGATAAAAAATTATGGTATGTAACTGCAACTTCAATACATATTAGACAGGTAACAGTAACTTCGATACTAATTATGACGGGAAACTCTACCTTCGTTACTAATTATGACAAGTTACTGTAATTTTGATAAAAAATTATGGTAGGTAACTGTAACTTCAATACTAATTATGACAGGTAACAGTTACTTCGATACTAATTATGACAGGTAACTGTAACAGCGTTACTAATTATGACAAGTAACTTTAATATCGATACTAATTATGGCAGTTAACTGTAACTTCGTTACTAATTATGACAAGTCCCTGTAATTTCGATAAATTATGGCAGGTAACTGTAACTTCGATACTAATTATGACAAGAAACTCTAACTTCGTTACTAATTATGACAAGTAACTGTAATTTTGATAAAAAATTATGGTAGGTAACTGTAACTTCAATACTAATTATGACAGGTAACAGTAACGTCGATACTAATTAGTGCAAGTAACAGTACCTTCGATGCTAATTATGACCAGTAACTGTAACTTCGATACTAATTATGACAAGGAACTGTAATTTCGATACAAATTATGGCAGGTAACTGTAACTTCGTAACTAATTATGACAAGTAACTGTAATTTCGTTACAAATTATGGCAGGTAATTGTAATTTCGATACTAATTATGACAGGTAACAGTAACTTCGATACTAATTATGACAAGTAACAGTAACTTCGATACTAATTATGACAAGTAATTGTAACTTCGATACTAATAATGACAGGTAACTGTAACTTCGTTACTAATTATGGCAAGTAACTGTAATTACGATACAAATTTTGGCAGGTAACTGTAACTTCAATACTAATTATGACAGGTAACAGTAACTTCGATACTAATTATGACAAGTAACTGTTACTTCGATACTAATTATGACAGGTATCTGTAACTTCGTTACTAATTATGACAAGTAACTGTAATTTCGATACAAATTATGGCGGGTAACTGTAACTTCGATACTAATTATGACAGGTAACAGTAACCTCGATACTAATTATGACAAGTAACTATAACATCGATACAAATTATGACAGGTAACTGTAACTTCGATACTAATTATGACAAGAAACTCTAACTTCGTTACTAATTATGACAAGTAACTGTAATTTTGATAAAAAATTATGGTAGGTAACTGTAACTTCAATACTGATTATGACAGGTAACAGTTACGTCGATACTAATTATGACAAGTAACAGTACCTTCGATGATAATTATGACCAGTAACTGTAACTTCGATACTAATTATGACAAGGAACTGTAATTTCGATACAATTTATGGCAGGTAACTGTAACTTCGTTACTAATTATGACAAGTAACTGTAATTTCGTTACAAATTATGGCAGGTAATTGTAATTTCGATACTAATTATGACAGGTAACAGTTACTTCGATACTAATTATGACAAGTAACAGTAACGTCGATACTAATTATGACAAGAAACTCTAACTTCGTTACTAATTATGACAAGTAACTGTAATTTTGATAAACAATTATGGTACGTAACTGTAACTTTTATACTAATTATGACAGGTAACAGTAACTTCGATACTAATTATGACAGGGAAATGTCACTTCGTTACTAATTATGAAAAGTAACTTTATTTTCAATACTAATTATGGCAGGTAACTGTAACTTCGTTACTAATTATGACAGGTAACTGGAACTTCGTTACTAATTATGAAAAGTAACTGTAATTTCGATACAAATTATGGCAGGTAACTGTAACTTCGATACTAATTATGACAGGAAACTGTAACTTCGTTACTAATTATGACAAGTAACTGTAATTTCGATACAATTTATGACAGATAACTGTAACTTCGTTACTAATTATGACAAGTAACAGTACCATCGATGCTAGTTATGACAGGTAACTGTAACTTCGATACTAATTATGACAAGGAACTGAAATTTCGATACAAATTATGGCAGGTACTGTAACTTCGTTACTAATTATGACAAGTAACTGTAATTTCGATACAAATTTTGGCAGGTAACTTAGTTACTAATTATGACAAGTAACAGTACCATCGATGCTAATTATGACAGGTAACTGTAACTTCGATACTAATTATGACAAGTAAATGTAATTTCGATAAAAATTATGACAGGTAACAGTAACTTCGATAATTAACTGTAATTATGATAAAAAATTATGGCAGGTAACTGTAACTTCGATACTAATTATGAGAGGTAACAGTAACTTCGATACTAATTATGACAGGTAACAGCAACTTCGTTACTAATTATGTCAAGTAACTGTAATTTCGATACTAATTATGGCAGGTAAATGTAACTTCGTTACTAATTATGAGAAGTAACTTTAATTTCGATACAAATTATTGCAGGTTACTGTAATTTCGATACTAATTATGACAGGTAGCAGTTATTTCGATACTAATTATGACAAGTAACTGTAACTTCGATACTAATTATGACAGGTAACTGTAACTTCGATACTAATTATGACAAGTAACTGTAATTTCGATAAAAATTAAGACAGGTAACAGTTACTTCGATAATAATTATGACAAGTAACTGGAACTTTGTTACTAATTATGACAAGTAACTGTAATTTTGATACAAATTATGGCAGGTAACTGTAACTTCGATAATAATTATGACAGGTAACAGTAACTTCGATACTAGTTATGACAAGTAACTGTAACTTCGATACTAATTATGACGGGTAACTGTAACTTCGATACTAATTATGACAAGTAACTGTAACTTCGTTACTAATTATGACAACTAACTGTAATTATGATAAAAAATTATGGCAGGTAAATGTAACTTCGATACTAATTATGAGAGGTAACAGTAACTTCGATACTAATTATGACAGGTAACAGCAACTTCGTTACTAATTATGACAAGTAACTGTAATTTCGATACTAATTATGGCAGGTAAATGTAACTTCGTTACTAATTATGAGAAGTAACTTAAATTTCGATACAAATTATGGCAGGTAACTGTAATTTCGATACTAATTATGACAGGTAACAGTATCTTCGATACTAATTATGACAAGGAACAGTAATTTCGATACAAATTATGGCAGGTAACTGTAACTTCGTTACTAATTATGACAATTCCCAGTAATTTCGATACAAATTATGGCAAGTAACTGTAATTTCGATACTAATTATGACAGGTAACTGTAACTTCGATACTAATTATGACAGGAATCTGTAGCTTCGTTACTAATTATGACAATTAACTGTAATTTCGATACAAATTATGACAGGTAACTGTAACTTTGTTACTAATTATGACAAGTAACTGTAATTTCGATACAAATTATGGCAGGTAACAGTAACTTCGATACTAATTAGACAGGTAACTGTAACTTCGATACTAATTATGACAGGAAACTCTACCTTCGTTACTAATTATGACAAGTAACTGTAATTTTGATAAACAATTATGGTAGGTAACTGTAACTTCTATACTAGTTATGACAGGTAACATTAACTTCGATACTAATTATGACAGGTAACTGTAACTTCGTTACTAATTATGACAAGTAACTTTAATTTCGATACTAATTATGGCAGGTAACTGTAACTTCGTTACTAATTATGACAAGTCCCTGTAATTTCGATAAAAATTACGGCAGGTAACTGTAACTTCGATACTAATTATGACAAGTAAATGTAATTTCGATATTAATTATGACAGGTAACTGTAACTTCGTTACTAATTATGACAAGTAACTGTAATTTCGATACAAATTTTGGCAGGTAACTGTAACTTCGATATTAATTATGACAGGTAACAGTAACTTCGATTCTAATTAAGACAAGTAACGGTAACTTCGATACTTATTATGACAGGTAACTGTAACTTCGTTACTAATTATGACAAGTAACTGTAATTTCGATACAAATTATGGCAGGTAACTGTAACTTCGATACTAATTATGACAGGTAACAGTAACTTCGATACTAATTATGACAAGTAACTATAACTTCGATACAAATTATGGCAGGTAATTGTAACTTCGTTACTAATTATGACAAGTCCCTGTAATTTCGATAAAAATTACGGCAGGTAACTGTAACTTCGATACTAATTATGACAAGTAAATGTAATTTCGATATTAATTATGACAGGTAACTGTAACTTCGTTACTAATTATGACAAGTAACTGTAATTTCGATACAAATTTTGGCAGGTAACTGTAACTTCGATATTAATTATGGCAGGTAACTGTAACTTCGATACTAATTATGACAGGTAACAGTACCATCGATGCTAATTATGACAGGTACCTGTAACTTCGATACTAATTATGACAAGGAACTGTAATTTCGATACAAATTATTGCAGGTAACTGTAACTTCGTTACTAATTATGACAAGTAACTGTAATTTCGTTACAAATTATGGCAGGTAATTGTAATTTCGATACTAATTATGACAGGTAACAGTAACTTCGATACTATGACAAGTAACAGTAACTTCGATACTAATTATGACAAGTAATTGTAACTTCGATACTAATAATGACAGGTAAATGTAATTTCGATATTAATTATGACAGGTAACTGTAACTTCGTTACTAATTATGACAAGTAACTGTAATTTCGATACAAATTTTGGCAGGTAACTGTAACTTCCATGCTAATTATGACAGGTAACAGTAACTTCGATACTAATTATGACAAGTAAATGTAACTTCGATACTAATTATGACAGGTAACTGTAACTTCGTTACTAATTATGACAAGTAACTGTAATTTCGATACAAATTATGGCGGGTAACTGTAACTTCGATACTAATTATGACAGGTAACAGTAACCTCGATACTAATTATGACAAGTAACTATAACTTCGATACAAATTATGACAGGTAACTGTAACTTCGGTACTAATTATGACAAGAAACTCTAACTTCGTTACTAATTTTGACAAGTATCTGTAATTTTGATAAAAAATTATGGTAGGTAACTGTAACTTCAATACTAATTATGACAGGTAAGAGTAATATCGATACTAATTATGACAGGAAACTGTAACTTCGATACTAATTATGACAAGGAACTGTAATTTCGATACAAATTATGGCAGGTAACTGTAACTTCGTTTCTAATTATGACAAGTAACTGTAATTTCGATACAAATTTTGGCAAGTAACAGTAACTTCGTTACTAATTATGACCGGTAACAGTAACTTCGATACTAATTATGACAGGAAACTGTAACTTCGTTACTAATTATGACAAGTAACTGTAATTTCGATACAAATTATGACAGGTGACTGTAACTTCGTTACTAATTACGACAAGTAACAATACCTTCGATGCTAATTATGACAGGTAACTGTAACTTCGATACTAATTATGACAAGGAACTGTAATTTCGATACAAATTATGGCAGGTAACTGTAACTTCGTTACTAATTATGACAAGTAACTGTAATTTCGATACAAATTGTGGCAGGTAACTGTAACTTCGATACTAATTGTGACAGGTAACAGTAACTTCGATACTAATTATGACAAGTATCTGTAACTTCGATACTAATTATGACAGGTAACTGGAACTTCGTTACTAATTATGACAAGTAACTGTAATTTCGATACAAATTATGGCAGGTAACTGTAACTTCGATACTAATTATGGCAGGTAACTGTAACTTCGATACTAATTATGAGAGGTAACAGGAACTTCGATGCTAATTATGACAGGTAACTGTAAGTTCGTTATTAATTATGACAAGTAACTGTAATTTCGTTACAAATTATGGCAGGTAACAGTACCTTCGATACTAATTATGACAGGTAACTGTAACTTCAATACTAATTATGACAAGTAACTGTAACTTCGTTACTTATTATGACAAGTAACTCTATTTTTGATAAAAAAATTATGGCAGGTAACTGTAACTTCGATACTAATTAATACAGGTAACAGTAACTTCGATACTAATTATGACAGGTTACTGTAACATCGTTACTAATTTTGTCAAGTAACTGTAACTTCGATACTAATTATGACAAGTAACTGTAACTTCGATACTAATTGTGACAGGTAACAGTTACTTCGATATTAATTATGACAAGTAACAGTAACTTCGATACTAATTATGACAAGTAATTGTAATTTCGATACTAATATTGGCAGGTAACTGTAACTTCAATACTAATTATGACAGGTAACAGTTACTTCGATACTAATTATGACAGGTAACTGTAACAGCGTTACTAATTATGACAAGTAACTTTAATTTCGATACTAATTATGGCAGTTAACTGTAACTTCATTACTAATTATGACAAGTCCCTGTAATTTCGATAAATTATGGCAGGTAACTGTAACTTCGATACTAATTATAACAAGTAAATGTAACTTCGATACTAATTATGACAGGTAACTGGAACTTCGTTACTAATTATGACAAGTAACTGTAATTTCGATACAAATTATGACAGGTAACTGTAACTTCGATACTAATTATGACAGGTAACTGTAACTTCGATACTAATTAGGACAAGTAACTGTAATTTCGATAAAAATTAAGACAGGTAACAGTAACTTCGATAATAATTATGACAAGTAACTGGAACTTTGTTACTAATTATGACAAGTAACTGTAATTTTGATACAAATTATGGCAGGTAACTGTAACTTCGATAATAATTATGACAGGTAACAGTAACTTCGATACTAGTTATGACAAGTAACTGTAACTTCGATACTAATTATGACGGGTAACTGTAACTTCGATACTAATTATGACAAGTAACTGTAACTTCGTTACTAATTATGACAAGTAACTGTAATTATGATAAAAAATTATGGCAGGTAAATGTAACTTCTATACTAATTATGAGAGGTAACAGTAACTTCGATACTAATTATGACAGGTAACAGCAACTTCGTTACTAATAATGACAAGTAACTGTAATTTTGATAAAAAATTATGGTAGGTAACTGTAACATCAATACTAATTATGACAGGTAACAGTAACTTCGATACCAATTATGACAGGTAACTGTTACTTCGTTACTAATTATGACAAGGCCCTGTAATTTCGATACAAATTATGGCAGGTAACTGTAATTTCGATACTAATTATGACAGGATGACAGGTAACGGTAACTTCGTTACTAATTATGACAAGTAACTGGAATTTCGATGCAAATTATGGCAGGTAACAGTACCTTCGGTACTAATTATGACAGGTAACTGTAACTTCGATACTAATTATGGCAAGGAACTGTAATTTCGATACAAATTATGGCAGGTAACTGTAACTTCGATACTAATTATGACAGGTGGCAGTAACTTCGATACTAATTATGACAAGTAACTATAACTTCGATACAAATTATGACAGGTAACAGTAACTTCGATACTAATTATGACAAGTAACTGTAACTTCGATACTAATTATGACAGGTAACTGTAACTTCGATACTAATTATGACAAGTAACTGTAATTTCGATAAAAATTAAGACAGGTAACAGTAACTTCGATAATAATTATGACAAGTAACTGGAACTTTGTTACAAATTATGACAAGTAACTGTAATTTCGATACAAATTATGGCAGGTAACTGTAACTTCGATAATAATTATGACAGGTAACAGTAACTTCGATACTAGTTATGACAAGTAACTGTAACTTCGATACTAATGATGACGGGTAACTGTAACTTCGATACTAATTATGACAAGTAACTATAACTTCGATACAAATTATGACAGGTAACAGTAACTTCGATAATAATTATGACAAGAAACTCTACCTTCGTTACTAATTATGACAAGTAACTGTAATTTTGATAAAAAAATATTGTATGTAACTGCAACTTCAATACATATTAGACAGGTAACAGTAACTTCGATACTAATTATGACGGGAAACTCTACCTTCGTTACTAATTATGACAAGTAACTGTAATTTTGATACAAATTATGGCAGGTAACTGTAACTTCGTTTCTAATTATGACAAGTAACTGTAATTTCGATACAAATTTTGGCAAGTAACAGTAACTTCGTTACTAATTATGACCGGTAACAGTAACTTCGATATTAATTATGTCAGGAAACTGTAACTTCGTTACTAATTATGACAAGTAACTGTAATTTCGATACAAATTATGACAGGTGACTGTAACTTCGTTACTAATTACGACAAGTAACAATACCTTCGATGCTAATTATGACAGGTAACTGTAACTTCGATACTAATTATGACAAGGAACTGTAATTTCGATACAAATTATGGCAGGTAACTGTAACTTCGTTACTAATTATGACAAGTACCTGTAATTTCGATACAAATTGTGGCAGGTAACTGTAACTTCGATACTAATTGTGACAGGTAACAGTAACTTCGATACTAATTATGACAAGTATCTGTAACTTCGATACTAATTATGACAGGTAACTGGAACTTCGTTACTAATTATGACAAGTAACTGTAATTTCGATACAAATTATGGCAGGTAACTGTAACTTCGATACTAATTATGGCAGGTAACTGTAACTTCGATACTAATTATGAGAGGTAACAGGAACTTCGATGCTAATTATGACAGGTAACTGTAAGTTCGTTATTAATTATGACAAGTAACTGTAATTTCGTTACAAATTATGGCAGGTGACTGTAACTTCGTTACTAATTACGACAAGTAACAATACCTTCGATACTAATTATGACAGGTAACTGTAACTTCAATACTAATTATGACAAGTAACTGTAACTTCGTTACTTATTGTGACAAGTAACTCTATTTTTGATAAAAAAATTATGGCAGGTAACTGTAACTTCGATACTAATTAATACAGGTAACAGTAACTTCGATACTAATTATGACAGGTTACTGTAACATCGTTACTAATTTTGTCAAGTAACTGTAACTTCGATACTAATTATGACAAGTAACTGTAACTTCGATACTAATTGTGACAGGTAACAGTTACTTCGATATTAATTATGACAAGTAACAGTAACTTCGATACTAATTATGACAAGTAATTGTAATTTCGATACTAATTTTGGCAGGTAACTGTAACTTCAATACTAATTATGACAGGTAACAGTTACTTCGATACTAATTATGACAGGTAACTGTAACAGCGTTACTAATTATGACAAGTAACTTTAATTTCGATACTAATTATGGCAGTTAACTGTAACATCATTACTAATTATGACAAGTCCCTGTAATTTCGATAAATTATGGCAGGTAACTGTAACTTCGATACTAATTATAACAAGTAAATGTAACTTCGATACTAATTATGACAGGTAACTGGAACTTCGTTACTAATTATGACAAGTAACTGTAATTTCGATACAAATTATGACAGGTAACTGTAACTTCGATACTAATTATGACAGGTAACTGTAACTTCGATACTAATTAGGACAAGTAACTGTAATTTCGATAAAAATTAAGACAGGTAACAGTAACTTCGATAATAATTATGACAAGTAACTGGAACTTTGTTACTAATTATGACAAGTAACTGTAATTTTGATACAAATTATGGCAGGTAACTGTAACTTCGATAATAATTATGACAGGTAACAGTAACTTCGATACTAGTTATGACAAGTAACTGTAACTTCGATACTAATTATGACGGGTAACTGTAACTTCGATACTAATTATGACAAGTAACTGTAACTTCGTTACTAATTATGACAAGTAACTGTAATTATGATAAAAAATTATGGCAGGTAAATGTAACTTCTATACTAATTATGAGAGGTAACAGTAACTTCGATACTAATTATGACAGGTAACAGCAACTTCGTTACTAATTATGACAAGTAACTGTAATTTCGATACTAATTATGGCAGGTAAATGTAACTTCGTTACTAATTATGAGAAGTAACTTAAATTTCGATACAAATTATGGCAGGTAATTGTAATTTCGATACTAATTATGACAGGTAACAGTATCTTCGATACTAATTATGACAAGGAACTGTAATTTCGATACAAATTATGGCAGGTAACTGTAACTTCGTTACTAATTATGACAATTCCCAGTAATTTCGATACAAATTATGGCAAGTAACTGTAATTTCGATACTAATTATGACAGGTAACTGTAACTTCGATACTAATTATGACAGGAAACTGTAGCTTCGTTACTAATTATGACAATTAACTGTAATTTCGATACAAATTATGACAGGTAACTGTAACTTTGTTACTAATTATGACAAGTAACTGTAATTTCGATACAAATTATGGCAGGTAACAGTAACTTCGATACTAATTAGACAGGTAACTGTAACTTCGATACTAATTATGACTGGAAACTCTACCTTCGTTACTAATTATGACAAGTAACTGTAATTTTGATAAACAATTATGGTAGGTAACTGTAACTTCAATACTAGTTATGACAGGTAACATTAACTTCGATACTAATTATGACAGGTAACTGTAACTTCGTTACTAATTATGACAAGTAACTTTAATTTCGATACTAATTATGGCAGGTAACTGTAACTTCGATACTAATTATGAGAGGTAACAGGAACTTCGATGCTAATTATAACAGGTAACTGTAACTTCGTTACTAATTATGACAAGTAACTGTAATTTCGTTACAAATTATGGCAGGTAACAGTACCTTCGATACTAATTATGACAGGTAACTGTAACTTCAATACTAATTATGACAAGTAACTGTAACTTCGTTACTAATTATGACAAGTAACTCTATTTTTGATAAAAAATTATGGCAGGTAACTGTAACTTCGATACTAATTAATACAGGTAACAGTAACTTCGATACTAATTATGACAGGTTACTGTAACATCGTTACTAATTTTGTCAAGTAACTGTAACTTCGATACTAATTATGACAAGTAACTGTAACTTCGATACTAATTGTGACAGGTAACAGTAACTTCGATATTAATTATGACAAGTAACAGTAACTTCGATACTAATTATGACAAGTAATTGTAATTTCGATACAAATTTTGGCAGGTAACTGTAACTTCGATACCTATTATGACAGGTAACTGTAACTTCATTACTAATTATGACAAGAAACTGTAACTTCGATACTAATTATGACAGGTAACTGTAACTTCGATCCTAATTATGACAAGTAACTGTAACTTCGATACTAATTATGACAAGTAACTGTAACTTCGATACTAATTGTGACAGGTAGCAGTAACATCGATATTAATTATAACAAGTAACAGTAACTTCGATATTAATTATGACAAGTAATTGTAATTTCGATACAAATTTTGGCAGGTAACTGTAACTTCGTTACTAATTATGACAAGTAACTCTATTTTTGATAAAAAATTATGGCAGGTAACTGTAACTACGATACTAATTATGACAGGTAACAGTATCTTCGATACTAATTATGACAAGTAACTATAACTTCGATACAAATTATGACAGGTAACTGTAACTTCGATACCAATTATGACAAGAAACTCTAACTTCGTTACTAATAATGACAAGTAACTGTAATTTTGATAAAAAATTATGGTAGGTAACTGTAACATCAATACTAATTATGACAGGTAACAGTAACTTCGATACCAATTATGACAGGTAACTGTTACTTCGTTACTAATTATGACAAGGCCCTGTAATTTCGATACAAATTATGGCAGGTAACTGTAATTTCGATACTAATTATGACAGGATGACAGGTAACGGTAACTTCGTTACTAATTATGACAAGTAACTGGAATTTCGATGCAAATTATGGCAGGTAACAGTACCTTCGGTACTAATTATGACAGGTAACTGTAACTTCGATACTAATTATGGCAAGGAACTGTAATTTCGATACAAATTATGGCAGGTAACTGTAACTTCGATACTAATTATGACAGGTGGCAGTAACTTCGATACTAATTATGACAAGTAACTATAACTTCGATACAAATTATGACAGGTAACAGTAACTTCGATACTAATTATGACAAGTAACTGTAACTTCGATACTAATTATGACAGGTAACTGTAACTTCGATACTAATTATGACAAAGAACTGTAATTTCGATAAAAATTAAGACAGGTAACAGTAACTTCGATAATAATTATGACAAGTAACTGGAACTTTATTACAAATTATGACAAGTAACTGTAATTTTGATAAAAAATTATTGTATGTAACTGCAACTTCAATACATATTAGACAGGTAACAGTAACTTCGATACTAATTATGACGGGAAACTCTACCTTCGTTACTAATTATGACAAGTAACTGTAATTTTGATAAAAAATTATGGTAGTTAACTGTAACTTCAATACTAATTATGACAGGTAACAGTTACTTCGATACTAATTATGACAGGTAACTGTAACAGCGTTACTAATTATGACAAGTAACTTTAATTTCGATACTAATTATGGCAGTTAACTGTAACTTCGTTACTAATTATGACAAGTCCCTGTAATTTCGATAAATTATGGCAGGTAACTGTAACTTCGATACTAATTATGACAAGTAAATGTAACTTCGATATTAATTATGACAGGTAATTGTAACGTCGTTACTAATTATGACAGGTAACAGTAACTTCGATTCTAATTATGACAAGTAACTGTAACTTCGATACTAATTATGACAGGTAACTGTAACTTCGTTACTAATTATGACAAGTAACTGTAATTTCGATACAAATTATGGCAGGTAACTGTAACTTCAATACTAATTATGACAGGTAACAGTAACTTCGATACTAATTATGACAAGTAACTATAACGTCGATACAAATTATGACAGGTAACTGTAACTTCGATACTCATTATGACAAGAAACTCTAACTTCGTTACTAATTATGACAAGTAACTGTAATTTTGATAAAAAATTATGGTAGGTAACTGTAACTTCAATACTAATTATGACAGGTAACAGTAACGTCGATACTATTTATGGCAAGTAACAGTACCTTCGATGCTAATTATGACCAGTAACTGTAACTTCGATACTAATTATGACAAGGAACTGTAATTTCGATACAAATTATGGCAGGTAACTGTAACTTCGTAACTAATTATGACAAGTAACTGTAATTTCGTTACAAATTATGGCAGGTAATTGTAATTTCGATACTAATTATGACAGGTAACAGTAACTTCGATACTAATTATGACAAGTAACAGTAACTTCGATACTAATTATGACAAGTAATTGTAACTTCGATACTAATAATGACAGGTAACTGTAACTTCGTTACTAATTATGGCAAGTAACTGTAATTACGATACAAATTTTGGCAGGTAACTGTAACTTCAATACTAATTATGACAGGTAACAGTAACTTGGATACTAATTATGACAAGTAACTGTTACTTCGATACTATTTATGACAGGTATCTGTAACTTCGTTACTAATTATGACAAGTAACTGTAATTTCGATACAAATTATGGCGGGTAACTGTAACTTCGATACTAATTATGACAGGTAACAGTAACCTCGATACTAATTATGACAAGTAACTATAACATCGATACAAATTATGACAGGTAACTGTAACTTCGATACTAATTATGACAAGAAACTCTAACTTCGTTACTAATTATGACAAGTAACTGTAATTTTGATAAAAAATTATGGTAGGTAACTGTAACTTCAGTACTAATTATGACAGGTAACAGTAACGTCGATACTAATTATGACAAGTAACAGTACCTTCGATGCTAATTATGACCAGTAACTGTAACTTCGATACTAATTATGACAAGGAACTGTAATTTCGATACAATTTATGGCAGGTAACTGTAACTTCGTTACTAATTATGACAAGTAACTGTAATTTCGTTACAAATTATGGCAGGTAATTGTAATTTCGATACTAATTATGACAGGTAACAGTTACTTCGATACCAATTATGACAAGTAACAGTAACTTCGATACTAATTATAACAAGAAACTCTAACTTCGTTACTAATTATGACAAGTAACTGTAATTTTGATAAACAATTATGGTAGGTAACTGTAACTTTTATACTAATTATGACAGGTAACAGTAACTTCGATACTAATTATGACAGGAAACTGTCACTTCGTTACTAATTATGACAAGTAACTTTATTTTCAATACTAATTATGGCAGGTAACTGTAACTTGGTTACTAATTATGACAAGTCCCTGTAATTTCGATACAAATTATGGCAGGTAACTGTAACTTCGATACTAATTATGACAGGTATCAGTAACTTCGGTACTAATTATGACAAGTTACTGTAACTTCGATACTAATTATGACAGGTAACTGTAACTTCGTTACTAATTATGACAAGTAACTGTAATTACGTTACAAATTATGGCAGGTAATTGTAATTTCGATACTAATTATGACAGGTAACAGTAACTTCAATACTAATTAGGACTAGTAACAGTAACTTCGATACTAATTATGACAAGTAACTGTAACTTCGATACTAATTTTGACAGGTAACTCTAACTTCGTTACTAATTATGACAAGTAACTGTAATTTCGATACAAATTTTGGCAGGTAACGGTAACATCGATACTAATTATGACAGGTAACAGTAACTTCGATACTAATTAAGACAAGTAACTGTAACTTCCATACTAATTATGACAGGTAACTGTAACTTCGTTACTAATTATGAAAAGTAACTGTAATTTCGATACAAATTATGGCAGGTAACTGTAACTTCGATACTAATTATGACAGGTAACAGTATCTTCGATACTAATTATGACAAGTAACTATAACTTCGATCCAAATTATGACAGGTAACTTGAACTTCGATACTAATGATGACAAGACACTCTAACTTCGTTACTAATTATGACAAGTAACTGTAATTTTGATAAAAAATTATGGTAGGTAACTGTAACTTCAATAATAATTATGACAGGTAACAGTAAATTCGATACTAATTATGACAGGTAACTGTTACTTCGTTACTAATTATGACAAGTCCCTGTAATTTCGATACAAATTATGGCAGGTAACTGTAATTTCGGTACTAATTATGACAGGTAACTGTAACTTCGATACTAATTATGGCAAGGAATTGTAATTTGATACAAATTATGGCAGGTAACTGTAACTTCGATACTAATTATGACAGGTGACAGTAACTTCGATACTAATTATGACAAGTAACTATAACTTCGATACAAATTATGACAGGTAACTGTAACTTCGATACCAATTATGACAAGAAACTCTAACTTCGTTACTAATTATGACAAGTAACTGTAATTTTGATAAAAATTATGGTAGGTAACTGTAACATCAATACTAATTATGACAGGTAACAGTAACTTCGATACTAATTATGACAGGTAACTTTAACTTCGATACTAATTATGACAAGTAACTGTAACTTCGATACTAATTGTGACAGGTAACAGTAACTTCGATATTAATTATGACAAGTAAGAGTAACTTCGATACTAATTATGAAAAGTAATTGTAATTTCGATACAAATTTTGGCAGGAAACTGTAACATCAATACTTATTAGACAGGTAACAGTAACTTCCATACTAATTATGACGGGAAACTCTACCTTCGTTACTAATTAAGACAAGTAACTGTAATTTTGATAAGAAATTATGGTAGGTAACTGTAACTTCAATACTAATTATGACAGGTAACAGTTACTTCGATACTAATTATGACAGGTAACTGTAACTGCGGTACTAATTATGACAAGTAACTTTAATTTCGATACTAATTATGGCAGGTAACTGTAACTTCGTTACTAATTATGACAAGTCCCTGTAATTTCGATAAATTTTGGCAGGTAACTGTAACTTCGATACTAATTATGACAAGTAAATGTAACTTCGATATTAATTATGACAGGTAACTGTAACTTCGTTACTAATTATGACAAGTAATTGTAATTTCTATACAAATTTTGGAAGGTAACTGTAACTTCGATACTAATTATGACAGGCAACAGTAACTTCGATTCTAATTATGACAAATAACTGTAACTTCGATACTAATTATGACAGGTAACTGTAACTTCGTTACTAATTATGACAAGTAACTGTAATTTCGATACAAATTATGGTAGGTAACTGTAACTTCAATACTAATTATGACAGGTAACAGTAACTTCGATACTAATTATGACAAGTAACTATAACTTCGATACTAATTATGACAGGTAACTGTAACTTCGATACCAATTATGACAAGAAACTCTAACTTCGTTACTAATTATGACAAGTAACTGTAATTTTTATAAAAAATTATGGTAGGTAACTGTAACATCAATACTAATTATGACAGGTAACAGTTACTTCGATACTAATTATGACAGGAAACTGTTACTTCGTTACTAATTATGACAAGTCCCTGTAATTTCGATACAAATTATGGCAGGTAACTGTAATTTCGATACTAATTATGACAGGATGACAGGTAACTGTAACTTCGTTACTAATTATGACAAGTAACTGGAATTTCGATGCAAATTATGGCAGGTAACAGTACCTTCGGTACTAATTATGACAGGTTACTGTAACTTCGATACTAATTATGGCAAGGAACGGTAATTTCGATACAAATTATGGCAGGTAACTGTAACTTCGATACTAATTATGACAGGTGACAGTAACTTCGATACTTATTATGACAAGTACCTATAACTTCGATACAAATTATGACAGGTAACAGTAACTTCGATACTAATTATGACAAGAAACTCTACCTTCGTTACTAATTATGACAAGTAACTGTAATTTTGATAAAAAATTATGGTAGGTAACTGTAACTTCAATACTTATTAGACAGGTAACAGTAACTTCGATACTAATTATGACGGGAAACTCTACCTTCGTTACTAATTATGACAAGTAACTGTAACTTCGATACTAATTATGACAAGTAACTGTAACTTCGATACTAATTGTGACAGGTAACAGTAACATCGATATTAATTATGACAGGTAACTGTAACTTCGTTACTAATTATGACAAGTAACTGTAGTTTCGATAGAAATTTTAGCAGGTAACTGTAATTTAGATACTAATTATGACAGGTAACAGTAACTTCGATACTAATTATGACAAGTAACTCTATTTTTGATAAAAAATTATGGCAGGTAACTGTAACTACGATACTAATTATGACAGGTAACAGTATCTTCGATACTAATTATGAGAAGTAACTATAACTTCGATACAAATTATGACAGGTAACTGTAACTTCGATACCAATTATGACAAGAAACTCTAACTTCGTTACTAATAATGACAAGTAACTGTAATTTTGATAAAAAATTATGGTAGGTAACTGTAACTACGATACTAATTATGACAGGTAACAGTATCTTCGATACTAATTATGAGAAGTAACTATAACTTCGATACCAATTATGACAGGTAACTGTTACTTCGTTACTAATTATGACAAGGCCCTGTAATTTCGATACAAATTATGGCACGTAGCTGTAATTTCGATACTAATTATGACAGGATGACAGGTAACGGTAACTTTGTTACTAATTATGACAAGTAACTGGAATTTCGATGCAAATTATGGCAGGTAACAGTACCTTCGGTACTAATTATGACAGGTAACTGTAACTTCGATACTAATTATGGCAAGGAACTGTAATTTCGATACAAATTATGGCAGGTAACTGTAACTTCGATACTAATTATGACAGGTGGCAGTAACTTCGATACTAATTATGACAAGTAACTATAACTTCGATACAAATTATGACAGGTAACAGTAACTTCGATACTAATTATGACAAGTAACTGTAACTTCGATACTAATTATGACAGGTAACTGTAACTTCGATACTAATTATGACAAGTAACTGTAATTTCGATAAAAATTAAGACAGGTAACAGTAACTTCGATAATAATTATGACAAGTAACTGGAACTTTGTTACAAATTATGACAAGTAACTATAATTTCGATACAAATTATGGCAGGTAACTGTAACTTCGATAATAATTATGACAGGTAACAGTAACTTCGATACTAGTTATGACAAGTAACTGTAACTTCGATACTAATCATGACGGGTAACTGTAACTTCGATACTAATTATGACAAGTAACTATAACTTCGATACAAATTATGACAGGTAGCAGTAACTTCGATACTAATTATGACAAGAAACTCTACCTTCGTTACTAATTATGACAAGTAACTGTAATTTTGATAAAAAATTATTGTATGTAACTGGAACTTCAATACATATTAGACAGGTAACAGTAACTTCGATACTAATTATGACGGGAAACTCTACCTTCGTTACTAATTATGACAAGTAACTGTAATTTTGATAAAAAATTATGGTAGGTAACTGTAACTTCAATACTAACTATGACAGGTAACAGTTACTTCGATTATAATTATGACAGGTAACTGTAACAGCGTTACTAATTATGACAAGTAACTTTAATTTCGATAGTAATTATGGCAGTTAACTGTAACTTCGTTACTAATTATGACAAGTCCCTGTAATTTCGATAAATTATGGCAGGTAACTGTAACTTCGATACTAATTATGACAAGTAAATGTAACTTCGATATTAATTATGACAGGTAACTGTAACGTCGTTACTAATTATGACAAGTAACTGTAATTTCGATACATATTTTGGCAGGTAACTGTAACTTCGATACTAATTATGACAGGTAACAGTAACTTCGATTCTAATTATGACAAGTAACTGTAACTTCGATACTAATTATGACAGGTAACTGTAACTTCGTTACTAATTATGACAAGTAACTGTAATTTCGATACAAATTATGGCAGGTAACTGTAACTTCAATACTAATTATGACAGGTAACAGTAACTTCGATACTAATTATGACAAGTAACTATAACGTCGATACAAATTATGACAGGTAACTGTAACTTCGATACTAATTATGACAAGAAACTCTAACTTCGTTACTAATTATGACAAGTAACTGTAATTTTGATAAAAAATTATGGTAGGTAACTGTAACTTCAATACTAATTATGACAGGTAACAGTAACGTCGATACTATTTATGGCAAGTAACAGTACTTTCGATGCTAATTATGACCAGTAACTGTAACTTCGATACTAATTATGACAAGGAACTGTAATTTCGATACAATTTATGGCAGGTAACTGTAACTTCGTAACTAATTATGACAAGTAACTGTAATTTCGTTACAAATTATGGCAGGTAATTGTAATTTCGATACTAATTATGACAGGTAACAGTAACTTCGATACTAATTATGACAAGTAACAGTAACTTCGATACTAATTATGACAAGTAATTGTAACTTCGATACTAATAATGACAGGTAACTGTAACTTCGTTACTAATTATGGCAAGTAACTGTAATTACGATACAAATTTTGGCAGTTAACTGTAACTTCAATACTAATTATGACAGGTAACAGTAACCTCGATACTAATTATGACAAGTAACTGTTACTTCGATACTATTTATGACAGGTATCTGTAACTTCGTTACTAATTATGACAAGTAACTGTAATTTCGATACAAATTATGGCGGGTAACTGTAACTTCGATACTAATTATGACAGGTAACAGTAACCTCGATACTAATTATGACAAGTAACTATAACATCGATACAAATTATGACAGGTAACTGTAACTTCGATACTAATTATGACAAGAAACTCTAACTTCGTTACTAATTATGACAAGTAACTGTAATTTTGATAAAAAATTATGGTAGGTAACTGTAACTTCAGTACTAATTATGACAGGTAACAGTAACGTCGATACTAATTATGACAAGTAACAGTACCTTCGATGCTAATTATGACCAGTAACTGTAACTTCGATACTAATTATGACAAGGAACTGTAATTTCGATACAATTTATGGCAGGTAACTGTAACTTCGTTACTAATTATGAAAAGTAACTGTAATTTCGTTACAAATTATGGCAGGTAATTGTAATTTCGATACTAATTATGACAGGTAACAGTTACTTCGATACTAATTATGACAAGTAACAGTAACTTCGATACTAATTATGACAAGAAACTCTAACTTCGTTACTAATTATGACAAGTAACTGTAATTTTGATAAACAATTATGGTAGGTAACTGTAACTTTAAATACTAATTATGACAGGTAACAGTAACTTCGATACTAATTATGACAGGAAACTGTAACTTCGTTACTAATTATGACAAGTAACTGTAATTTCGATACAATTTATGACAGATAACTGTAACTTCGTTACTAATTATGACAAGTAACAATACCATCGATGCTAGATATGACAGGTAACTGTAACTTCGATACTAATTATGACAAGGAACTGAAATTTCGATACAAATTATGGCAGGTACTGTAACTTCGTTACTAATTATGACAAGTAACTGTAATTTCGATACAAATTTTGGCAGGTAACTTAGTTACTAATTATGACAAGTAACAGTACCATCGATGCTAATTATGACAGGTAACTGTAACTTCGATACTAATTATGACAAGTAACTGTAATTTCGATACTAATTATGACAGGTAACAGCAACTTCGTTACTAATTATGTCAAGTAACTGTAATTTCGATACTAATTATGGCAGGTAAATGTAACTTCGTTACTAATTATGAGAAGTAACTTTAATTTCGATACAAATTATGGCAGGTTACTGTAATTTCGATACTAATTATGACAGGTAGCAGTTACTTCGATACTAATTATGACAAGTAACTGTAACTTCGATACTAATTATGACAGGTAACTGTAACTTCGATACTAATTATGACAAGTAACTGTAATTTCGATAAAAATTAAGACAGGTAACAGTAACTTCGATAATAATTATGACAAGTAACTGGAACTTTGTTACTAATTATGACAAGTAACTGTAATTTCGATACAAATTATGGCAGGTAACTGTAACTTCGATAATAATTATGACAGGTAACAGTAACTTCGATACTAGATATGACAAGTAACTGTAACTTCGATACTAATTATGACGGGTAACTGTAACTTCGATACTAATTATGACAAGTAACTATAACTTCGATACAAATTATGACAGGTAACAGTAACTTCGATACTAATTATGACAAGAAACTCTACCTTCGTTACTAATTATGACAAGTAACTGTAATTTTGATAAAAAATTATGGTATGTAACTGCAACTTCAATACATATTAGACAGGTAACAGTAACTTCGATACTAATTATGACGGGAAACTCTACCTTCGTTACTAATTATGACAAGTAACTGTAATTTTGATAAAAAATTATGGTAGGTAACTGTAACTTCAATACTAATTGTGACAGGTAACAGTTACTTCGATACTAATTATGACAGGTAACTGTAACAGCGTTACTAATTATGACAAGTAACTTTAATTTCGATACTAATTATGGCAGTTAACTGTAACTTCGTTACTAATTATGACAAGTCCCTGTATTTTCGATAAATTATGGCAGGTAACTGTAACTTCGATACTAATTATGACAAGTAAATGTAACTTCGATATTAATTATGACAGGTAACTGTAACGTCGTTACTAATTATGACAAGTAACTGTAATTTCGATACATATTTTGGCAGGTAACTGTAACTTCGATACTAATTATGACAGGTAACAGTAACTTCGATTCTAATTATGACAAGTAACTGTAACTTCGATACTAATTATGACAGGTAACTGTAACTTCGTTACTAATTATGACAAGTAACTGTAATTTCGATACAAATTATGGCAGGTAACTGTAACTTCAATACTAATTATGACAGGTAACAGTAACTTCGATACTAATTATGACAAGTAACTATAACGTCGATACAAATCATGACAGGTAACTGTAACTTCGATACTAATTATGACAAGAAACTCTAACTTCGTTACTAATTATGACAAGTAACTGTAATTTTGATAAAAAATTATGGTAGGTAACTGTAACTTCAATACTAATTATGACAGGTAACAGTAACGTCGATACTAATTATGGCAAGTAACAGTACCTTCGATGCTAATTATGACCAGTAACTGTAACTTCGATACTAATTATGACAAGGAACTGTAATTTCGATACAAATTATGGCAGGTAACTGTAACTTCGTAACTAATTATGACAAGTAACTGTAATTTCGTTACAAATTATGGCAGGTAATTGTAATTTCGATACTAATTATGACAGGTAACAGTAACTTCGATACTAATTATGACAAGTAACAGTAACTTCGATACTAATTATGACAAGTAATTGTAACTTCGATACTAATAATGACAGGTAACTGTAACTTCGTTACTAATTATGGCAAGTAACTGTAATTACGATACAAATTTTGGCAGGTAACTGTAACTTCAATACTAATTATGACAGGTAACAGTAACTTCGATACTAATTATGACAAGTAACTGTTACTTCGATACTAATTATGACAGGTATCTGTAACTTCGTTACTAATTATGACAAGTAACTGTAATTTCGATACAAATTATGGCGGGTAACTGTAACTTCGATACTAATTATGACAGGTAACAGTAACCTCGATACTAATTATGACAAGTAACTATAACATCGATACAAATTATGACAGGTAACTGTAACTTCGATACTAATTATGACAAGAAACTCTAACTTCGTTACTAATTATGACAAGTAACTGTAATTTTGATAAAAAATTATGGTAGGTAACTGTAACTTCAATACTGATTATGACAGGTAACATTTACGTCGATACTAATTATGACAAGTAACAGTACCTTCGATGATAATTATGACCAGTAACTGTAACTTCGATACTAATTATGACAAGGAACTGTAATTTCGATACAATTTATGGCAGGTAACTGTAACTTCGTTACTAATTATGACAAGTAACTGTAATTTCGTTACAAATTATGGCAGGTAATTGTAATTTCGATACTAATTATGACAGGTAACAGTTACTTCGATACTAATTATGACAAGTAACAGTAACTTCGATACTAATTATGACAAGAAACTCTAACTTCGTTACTAATTATGACAAGTAACTGTAATTTTGATAAACAATTATGGTACGTAACTGTAACTTTTATACTAATTATGACAGGTAACAGTAACTTCGATATTAATTATGACAGGGAACTGTCACTTCGTTACTAATTATGACAAGTAACTTTATTTTCAATACTAATTATGGCAGGTAACTGTAACTTCGTTACTAATTATGACAGGTAACTGGAACCTCGTTACTAATTATGACAAGTAACTGTTATTTCGATACAAATTATGGCAGGTAACTGTAACTTCGATACTAATTATGACAGGAAACTGTAACTTCGTTACTAATTATGACAAGTAACTGTAATTTCGATACAATTTATGACAGATAACTGTAACTTCGTTACTAATTATGACAAGTAACTGTAATTTCGATACAAATTTTGGCAGGTAACTTAGTTACTAATTATGACAAGTAACAGTACCATCGATGCTAATTATGACAGGTAACTGTAACTTCGATACTAATTATGACAAGTAACTGTAATATCGATAAAAATTATGACAGGTAACATTAACTTCGATAATTAACTGTAATTATGATAAAAAATTATGGCAGGTAACTGTAACTTCGATACTAATTATGAGAGGTAACAGTAACTTCGATACTAATTATGACAAGTAACTATAACGTCGATACAAATCATGACAGGTAACTGTAACTTCGATACTAATTATGACAAGAAACTCTAACTTCGTTACTAATTATGACAAGTAACTGTAATTTTGATAAAAAATTATGGTAGGTAACTGTAACTTCAATACTAATTATGACAGGTAACAGTAACGTCGATACTAATTATGGCAAGTAACAGTACCTTCGATGCTAATTATGACCAGTAACTGTAACTTCGATACTAATTATGACAAGGAACTGTAATTTCGATACAAATTATGGCAGGTAACTGTAACTTCGTAACTAATTATGACAAGTAACTGTAATTTCGTTACAAATTATGGCAGGTAATTGTAATTTCGATACTAATTATGACAGGTAACAGTAACTTCGATACTAATTATGACAAGTAACAGTAACTTCAATACTAATTCTGACAAGTAATTGTAACTTCGATACTAATAATGACAGGTAACTGTAACTTCGTTACTAATTATGGCAAGTAACTGTAATTACGATACAAATTTTGGCAGGTAACTGTAACTTCAATACTAATTATGACAGGTAACAGTAACTTCGATACTAATTATGACAAGTAACTGTTACTTCGATACTAATTATGACAGGTATCTGTAACTTCGTTACTAATTATGACAAGTAACTGTAATTTCGATACAAATTATGGCGGGTAACTGTAACTTCGATACTAATTATGACAGGTAACAGTAACCTCGATACTAATTATGACAAGTAACTATAACATCGATACAAATTATGACAGGTAACTGTAACTTCGATACTAATTATGACAAGAAACTCTAACTTCGTTACTAATTATGACAAGTAACTGTAATTTTGATAAAAAATTATGGTAGGTAACTGTAACTTCAATACTGATTATGACAGGTAACAGTTACGTCGATACTAATTATGACAAGTAACAGTACCTTCGATGATAATTATGACCAGTAACTGTAACTTCGATACTAATTATGACAAGGAACTGTAATTTCGATACAATTTATGGCAGGTAACTGTAACTTCGTTACTAATTATGACAAGTAACTGTAATTTCGTTACAAATTATGGCAGGTAATTGTAATTTCGATACTAATTATGACAGGTAACAGTTACTTCGATACTAATTATGACAAGTAACAGTAACTTCGATACTAATTATGACAAGAAACTCTATCTTCGTTACTAATTATGACAAGTAACTGTAATTTTGGTAAACAATTATGGTACGTAACTGTAACTTTTATACTAATTATGACAGGTAACAGTAACTTCGATACTAATTATGACAGGGAACTGTCACTTCGTTACTAATTATGACAAGTAACTTTATTTTCAATACTAATTATGGCAGGTAACTGTAACTTCGTTACTAATTATGACAGGTAACTGGAACTTCGTTACTAATTATGACAAGTAACTGTAATTTCGATACAAATTATGGCAGGTAACTGTAACTTCGATACTAATTATGACAGGAAACTGTAACTTCGTTACTAATTATGACAAGTAACTGTAATTTCGATACAATTTATGACAGATAACTGTAACTTCGTTACTAATTATGACAAGTAACTGTAATTTCGATACAAATTTTGGCAGGTAACTTAGTTACTAATTATGACAAGTAACAGTACCATCGATGCTAATTATGACAGGTAACTGTAACTTCGATACTAATTATGACAAGTAACTGTAATATCGATAAAAATTATGACAGGTAACATTAACTTCGATAATTAACTGTAATTATGATAAAAAATTATGGCAGGTAACTGTAACTTCGATACTAATTATGAGAGGTAACAGTAACTTCGATACTAATTATGACAGGTAACAGAAACTTCGTTACTAATTATGTCAAGTAACTGTAATTTCGATACTAATTATGGCAGGTAAATGTAACTTCGTTACTAATTATGAGAAGTAACTTTAATTTCGATACAAATTATGGCAGGTTACTGTAATTTCGATACTAATTATGACAGGTAGCAGTTACTTCGATACTAATTATGACAAGTAACTGTAACTTCGATACTAATTATGACAGGTAACTGTAACTTCGATACTAATTATGACAAGAAACTGTAATTTCGATAAAAATTAAGACAGGTGACTGTTACTTCGATAATAATTATGACAAGTAACTGGAACTTTGTTACTAATTATGACAAGTAACTGTAATTTTGATACAAATTATGGCAGGTAACTGTAACTTCGATACTAATTATGACGGGTAACTGTAACTTCGATACTAATTATGACAAGTAACTGTAACTTCGTTACTAATTATGACAAGTAACTGTAATTATGATTAAAAATTATGGCAGGTAAATGTAACTTCGATACTAATTATGAGAGGTAACAGTAACTTCGATACTAATTATGACAGGTAACAGCAACTTCGTTACTAATTATGACAAGTAACTGTAATTTCGATACTAATTATGGCAGGTAAATGTAACTTAGTTACTAATTATGAGAAGTAACTTACATTTCGATACAAATTATGGCAGGTAACTGTAATTTCGATACTAATTATGACAGGTAACAGTATCTTCGATACTAATTATGACAAGGAACTGTAATTTCGATACAAATTATGGCAGGTAACTGTAACTTCGTTACTAATTATGACAATTCCCAGTAATTTCGATACAAATTATGGCAAGTAACTGTAATTTCGATACTAATTATGACAGGTAACTGTAACTTCGATACTAATTATGACAGGAATCTGTAGCTTCGTTACTAATTATGACAATTAACTGTAATTTCGATACAAATTATGACAGGTAACTGTAACTTTGTTACTAATTATGACAAGTAACTGTAATTTCGATACAAATTATGGCAGGTAACAGTAACTTCGATACTAATTAGACAGGTAACTGTAACTTCGATACTAATTATGACAGGAAACTCTACCTTCGTTACTAATTATGACAAGTAACTGTAATTTTGATAAACAATTATGGTAGGTAACTGTAACTTCTATACTAGTTATGACAGGTAACATTAACTTCGATACTAATTATGACAGGTAACTGTAACTTCGTTACTAATTATGACAAGTAACTTTAATTTCGATACTAATTATGGCAGGTAACTGTAACTTCGTTACAAATTATGACAAGTCCCTGTAATTTCGATAAAAATTACGGCAGGTAACTGTAACTTCGATACTAATTATGACAAGTAAATGTAATTTCGATATTAATTATGACAGGTAACTGTAACTTCGTTACTAATTATGACAAGTAACTGTAATTTCGATACAAATTTTGGCAGGTAACTTTAACTTCGATATTAATTATGACAGGTAACAGTAACTTCGATTCTAATTATGACAAGTAACGGTAACTTCGATACTTATTATGACAGGTAACTGTAACTTCGTTACTAATTATGACAAGTAACTGTAATTTCGATACAAATTATGGCAGGTAACTGTAACTTCGATACTAATTATGACAGGTAACAGTAACTTCGATACTAATTATGACAAGTAACTATAACTTCGATACAAATTATGGCAGGTAACTGTAACTTCGTTACTAATTATGACAAGTCCCTGTAATTTCGATAAAAATTACGGCAGGTAACTGAAACTTCGATACTAATTATGACAAGTAAATGTAATTTCGATATTAATTATGACAGGTAACTGTAACTTCGTTACTAATTATGACAAGTAACTGTAATTTCGATACAAATTTTGGCAGGTAACTGTAACTTCGATATTAATTATGGCAGGTAACTGTAACTTCGATACTAATTATGACAGGTAACAGTACCTTCGATGCTAATTATGACAGGTACCTGTAACTTCGATACTAATTATGACAAGGAACTGTAATTTCGATACAAATTATTGCAGGTAACTGTAACTTCGTAACTAATTATGACAAGTAACTGTAATTTCGTTACAAATTATGGCAGGTAATTGTAATTTCGATACTAATTATGACAGGTAACAGTAACTTCGATACTAATTATGACAAGTAACAGTAACTTCGATACTAATTATGACAAGTAATTGTAACTTCGATACTAATAATGACAGGTAACTGTAACTTCGTTACTAATTATGGCAAGTAACTGTAATTACGATACAAATTTTGGCAGGTAACTGTAACTTCAATACTAATTATGACAGGTAACAGTAACTTCGATACTAATTATGACAAGTAACTGTTACTTCGATACTAATTATGACAGGTATCTGTAACTTCGTTACTAATTATGACAAGTAACTGTAATTTCGATACAAATTATGGCGGGTAACTGTAACTTCGATACTAATTATGACAGGTAACAGTAACCTCGATACTAATTATGACAAGTAACTATAACATCGATACAAATTATGACAGGTAACTGTAACTTCGATACTAATTATGACAAGAAACTCTAACTTCGTTACTAATTATGACAAGTAACTGTAATTTTGATAAAAAATTATGGTAGGTAACTGTAACTTCAATACTGATTATGACAGGTAACAGTTACGTCGATACTAATTATGACAAGTAACAGTACCTTCGATGCTAATTATGACCAGTAACTGTAACTTCGATACTAATTATGACAAGGAACTGTAATTTCGATACAATTTATGGCAGGTAACTGTAACTTCGTTACTAATTATGACAAGTAACTGTAATTTCGTTACAAATTATGGCAGGTAATTGAAATTTCGATACTAATTATGACAGGTAACAGTTACTTCGATACTAATTATGACAAGTAACAGTAACTTCGATACTAATTATGACAAGAAACTCTAACTTCGTTACTAATTATGACAAGTAACTGTAATTTTGATAAACAATTATGGTACGTAACTGTAACTTTTATACTAATTATGACAGGTAACAGTAACTTCGATACTAATTATGACAGGGAACTGTCACTTCGTTACTAATTATGACAAGTAACTTTATTTTCAATACTAATTATGGCAGGTAACTGTAACTTCGTTACTAATTATGACAGGTAACTGGAACTTCGTTACTAATTATGACAAGTAACTGTAATTTCGATACAAATTATGGCAGGTAACTGTAACTTCGATACTAATTATGACAGGAAACTGTAACTTCGTTACTAATTATGACAAGTAACTGTAATTTCGATACAATTTATGACAGATAACTGTAACTTCGTTACTAATTATGACAAGTAACAGTACCATCGCTGCTAGTTATGACAGGTAACTGTAACTTCGATACTAATTATGACAAGGAACTGAAATTTCGATACAAATTATGGCAGGTACTGTAACTTCGTTACTAATTATGACAAGTAACTGTAATTTCGATACAAATTTTGGCAGGTAACTTAGTTACTAATTATGACAAGTAACAGTACCATCGATGCTAATTATGACAGGTAACTGTAACTTCGATACTAATTATGACAAGTAACTGTAATTTCGATAAAAATTATGACAGGTAACAGTAACTTCGATAATTAACTGTAATTATGATTAAAAAATTATGGCAGGTAACTGTAACTTCGATACTAATTATGAGAGGTAACAGTAACTTCGATACTAATTATGACAGGTAACAGCAACTTCGTTACTAATTATGTCAAGTAACTGTAATTTCGATACTAATTATGGCAGGTAAATGTAACTTCGTTACTAATTATGAGAAGTAACTTTAATTTCGATACAAATTATGGCAGGTTACTGTAATTTCGATACTAATTATGACAGGTAGCAGTTACTTCGATACTAATTATGACAAGTAACTGTAACTTCGATACTAATTATGACAGGTAACTGTAACTTCGATACTAATTATGACAAGTAACTGTAATTTCGATAAAAATTAAGACAGGTAACTGTTACTTCGATAATAATTATGACAAGTAACTGGAACTTTGTTACTAATTATGACAAGTAACTGTAATTTTGATACAAATTATGGCAGGTAACTGTAACTTCGATAATAATTATGACAGGTAACAGTAACTTCGATACTAGTTATGACAAGTAACTGTAACTTCGATACTAATTATGACGGGTAACTGTAACTTCGATACTAATTATGACAAGTAACTGTAACTTCGTTACTAATTATGACAAGTAACTGTAATTATGATAAAAAATTATGGCAGGTAAATGTAACTTCGATACTAATTATGAGAGGTAACAGTAACTTCGATACTAATTATGACAGGTAACAGCAACTTCGTTACTAATTATGACAAGTAACTGTAATTTCGATACTAATTATGGCAGGTAAATGTAACTTCGTTACTAATTATGAGAAGTAACTTAAATTTCGATACAAATTATGGCAGGTAACTGTAATTTCGATACTAATTATGACAGGTAACAGTATCTTCGATACTAATTATGACAAGGAACTGTAATTTCGATACAAATTATGGCAGGTAACTGTAACTTCGTTACTAATTATGACAATTCCCAGTAATTTCGATACAAATTATGGCAAGTAACTGTAATTTCGATACTAATTATGACAGGTAACTGTAACTTCGATACTAATTATGACAGGAATCTGTAGCTTCGTTACTAATTATGACAATTAACTGTAATTTCGATACAAATTATGACAGGTAACTGTAACTTTGTTACTAATTATGACAAGTAACTGTAATTTCGATACAAATTATGGCAGGTAACAGTAACTTCGATACTAATTAGACAGGTAACTGTAACTTCGATACTAATTATGACAGGAAACTCTACCTTCGTTACTAATTATGACAAGTAACTGTAATTATGATAAACAATTATGGTAGGTAACTGTAACTTCTATACTAGTTATGACAGGTAACATTAACTTCGATACTAATTATGACAGGTAACTGTAACTTCGTTACTAATTATGACAAGTAACTTTAATTTCGAAACTAATTATGGCAGGTAACTGTAACTTCGTTACTAATTATGACAAGTCCCTGTAATTTCGATAAAAATTACAGCAGGTAACTGTAACTTCGATACTAATTATGACAAGTAAATGTAATTTCGATATTAATTATGACAGGTAACTGTAACTTCGTTACTAATTATGACAAGTAACTGTAATTTCGATACAAATTTTGGCAGGTAACTGTAACTTCGATATTAATTATGACAGGTAACAGTTACTTCGATTCTAATTATGACAAGTAACGGTAACTTCGATACTTATTATGACAGGTAACTGTAACTTCGTTACTAATTATGACAAGTAACTGTAATTTCGATACAAATTATGGCTGGTAACTGTAACTTCGATACTAATTATGACAGGTAACAGTAACTTCGATACTAATTATGACAAGTAACTATAACTTCGATACAAATTATGGCAGGTAACTGTAACTTCGTTACTAATTATGACAAGTCCCTGTAATTTCGATAAAAATTACGGCAGGTAACTGTAACTTCGATACTAATTATGACAAGTGAATGTAATTTCGATATTAATTATGACAGGTAACTGTAACTTCGTTACTAATTATGACAAGTAACTGTAATTTCGATACAAATTTTGGCAGGTAACTGTAACTTCGATATTAATTATGGCAGGTAACTGTAACTTCGATACTAATTATGACAAGGAACTGTAATTTCGATACAAATTATTGCAGGTAACTGTAACTTCGTTACTAATTATGACAAGTAACTGTAATTTCGTTACAAATTATGGCAGGTAATTGTAATTTCGATACTAATTATGACAGGTAACAGTAACTTCGATACTAATTATGACAAGTAACAGTAACTTCGATACTAATTATGACAAGTAATTGTAACTTCGATACTAATAATGACAGGTAAATGTAACTTCGTTACTAATTATGACAAGTAACTGTAATTTCGATACAAATTTTGGCAGGCAACTGTAACTTCCATGCTAATTATGACAGGTAACAGTAACTTCGATACTAATTATGACAATTAATGTAACTTCGATACTAATTATGACAGGTAACTGTAACTTCGTTACTAATTATGACAAGTAACTGTAATTTCGATACAAATTATGGCGGGTAACTGTAACTTCGATACTAATTATGACAGGTAACAGTAACCTCGATACTATTTATGACAAGTAACTATAACTTCGATACTAATTATGAAAGGAAACTGTAACTTCGTTACTAATTATGACAAGTAACTGTAATTTCGATACAAATTATGACAGGTGACTGTAACTTCGTTACTAATTACGACAAGTAACAGTACCTTCGATGCTAATTATGACAGGTAACTGTAACTTCGATACTAATTATGACAAGGAACTGTAATTTCGATACAAATTATGGCAGGTAACTGTAACTTCGTTACTAATTATGACAAGTAACTGTAATTTCGATACAAATTGTGGCAGGTAACTGTAACTTCGATACTAATTGTGACAGGTAACAGTAACTTCGATACTAATTATGACAAGTATCTGTAACTTCGATACTAATTATGACAGGTAACTGGAACTTCGTTACTAATTATGACAAGTAACTGTAATTTCGATACAAATTATGGCAGGTAACTGTAACTTCGATACTAATTATGGCAGGTAACTGTAACTTCGATACTAATTATGATAGGTAACAGGAACTTCGATGCTAATTATGACAGGTAACTGTAAGTTCGTTATTAATTATGACAAGTAACTGTAATTTCGTTACAAATTATGGCAGGTAACAGTACCTTCGATACTAATTATGACAGGTAACTGTAACTTCAATACTAATTATGACAAGTAACTGTAACTTCGTTACTTATTATGACAAGTAACTCTATTTTTGATAAAAAAATTATGGCAGGTAACTGTAACTTCGATACTAATTAATACAGGTAACAGTAACTTCGATACTAATTATGACAGGTTACTGTAACATCGTTACTAATTTTGTCAAGTAACTGTAACTTCGATACTAATTATGACAAGTAACTGTAACTTCGATACTAATTGTGACAGGTAACAGTTACTTCGATATTAATTATGACAAGTAACAGTAACTTCGATACTAATTATGACAAGTAATTGTAATTTCGGTACTAATTTTGGCAGGTAACTGTAACTTCAATACTAATTATGACAGGTAACAGTTACTTCGATACTAATTATGACAGGTAACTGTAACAGCGTTACTAATTATGACAAGTAACTTTAATTTCGATACTAATTATGGCAGTTAACTGTAACTTCATTACTAATTATGACAAGTCCCTGTAATTTCGATAAATTATGGCAGGTAACTGTAACTTCGATACTAATTATAACAAGTAAATGTAACTTCGATACTAATTATGACAGGTAACTGGAACTTCGTTACTAATTATGACAAGTAACTGTAATTTTGATAAAAAATTATGGTAGGTAACTGTAACTTCAATACTAATTATGACAGGTAACAGTAACGTCGATACTAATTATGGCAAGTAACAGTACCTTCGATGCTAATTATGACCAGTAACTGTAACTTCGATACTAATTATGACAAGGAACTGTAATTTCGATACAAATTATGGCAGGTAACTGTAACTTCGTAACTAATTATGACAAGTAACTGTAATTTCGTTACAAATTATGGCAGGTAATTGTAATTTCGATACTAATTATGACAGGTAACAGTAACTTCGATACTAATTATGACAAGTAACAGTAACTTCGATACTAATTATGACAAGTAATTGTAACTTCGATACTAACAATGACAGGTAACTGTAACTTCGTTACTATTTATGGCAAGTAACTGTAATTACGATACAAATTTTGGCAGGTAACTGTAACTTCAATACTAATTATGACAGGTAACAGTAACTTCGATACTAATTATGACAAGTAACTGTTACTTCGATACTAATTATGACAGGTATCTGTAACTTCGTTACTAATTATGACAAGTAACTGTAATTTCGATACAAATTATGGCGGGTAACTGTAACTTCGATACTAATTATGACAGGTAACAGTAACCTCGATACTAATTATGACAAGTAACTATAACATCGATACAAATTATGACAGGTAACTGTAACTTCGATACTAATTATGACAAGAAACTCTAACTTCGTTACTAATTATGACAAGTAACTGTAATTTTGATAAAAAATTATGGTAGGTAACTGTAACTTCAATACTGATTATAACAGGTAACAGTTACGTCGATACTAATTATGACAAGTAACAGTACCTTCGATGCTAATTATGACCAGTAACTGTAACTTCGATACTAATTATGACAAGGAACTGTAATTTCGATACAATTTATGGCAGGTAACTGTAACTTCGTTACTAATTATGACAAGTAACTGTAATTTCGTTACAAATTATGGCAGGTAATTGTAATTTCGATACTAGTTATGACAGGTAACAGTTACTTCGATACTAATTATGACAAGTAACAGTAACTTCGATACTAATTATGACAAGAAACTCTAACTTCGTTACTAAATATGACAAGTAACTGTAATTTTGATAAACAATTATGGTACGTAACTGTAACTTTTATACTAATTATGACAGGTAACAGTAACTTCGATACTAATTATGACAGGGAACTGTCACTTCGTTACTAATTATGACAAGTAACTTTATTTTCAATACTAATTATGGCAGGTAACTGTAACTTCGTTAATAATTATGACAGGTAACTGGAACTTCGTTACTAATTATGACAAGTAACTGTAATTTCGATACAAATTATGGCAGGTAACTGTAACTTCGATACTAATTATGACAGGAAACTGTAACTTCGTTACTAATTATGACAAGTAACTGTAATTTCGATACAATTTATGACAGATAACTGTAACTTCGTTACTAATTATGACAAGTAACAGTACCATCGATGGTAGTTATGACAGGTAACTGTAACTTCGATACTAATTATGACAAGGAACTGAAATTTCGATACAAATTATGGCAGGTACTGTAACTTCGTTACTAATTATGACAAGTAACTGTAATTTCGATACAAATTTTGGCAGGTAACTTAGTTACTAATTATGACAAGTAACAGTACCATCGATGCTAATTATGACAGGTAACTGTAACTTCGATACTAATTATGACAAGTAACTGTAATTTCGATAAAAATTATGACAGGTAACAGTAACTTCGATAATTAACTGTAATTATGATAAAAAATTATGGCAGGTAACTGTAACTTCGATACTAATTATGAGAGGTAACAGTAACTTCGATACTAATTATGACAGGTAACAGCAACTTCGTTACTAATTATGTCAAGTAACTGTAATTTCGATACTAATTATGGCAGGTAAATGTAACTTCGTTACTAATTATGAGAAGTAACTTTAATTTCGATACAAATTATGGCAGGTTACTGTAATTTCGATACTAATTATGACAGGTAGCAGTTACTTCGATACTAATTATGACAAGTAACTGTAACTTCGATACTAATTATGACAGGTAACTGTAACTTCGATACTAATTATGACAAGTAACTGTAATTTCGATAAAAATTAAGACAGGTAACAGTTACTTCGATAATAATTATGACAAGTAACTGGATCTTTGTTACTAATTATGACAAGTAACTGTAATTTTGATACAAATTATGGCAGGTAACTGTAACTTCGATAATAATTATGACAGGTAACAGTAACTTCGATACTAGTTATGATAAGTAACTGTAACTTCGATACTAATTATGACGGGTAACTGTAACTTCGATACTAATTATGACAAGTAACTGTAACTTCGTTACTAATTATGACAAGTAACTGTAATTATGATAAAAAAATATGGCAGGTAAATGTAACTTCGATACTAATTATGAGAGGTAACAGTAACTTCGATACTAATTATGACAGGTAACAGCAACTTCGTTACTAATTATGACAAGTAACTGTATTTTCGATACTAATTATGGCAGGTAAATGTAACTTCGTTACTAATTATGAGAAGTAACTTAAATTTCGATACAAATTATGGCAGGTAACTGTAATTTCGATACTAATTATGACAGGTAACAGTATCTTCGATACTAATTATGACAAGGAACTGTAATTTCGATACAAATTATGGCAGGTAACTGTAACTTCGTTACTAATTATGACAATTCCCAGTAATTTCGATACAAATTATGGCAAGTAACTGTAATTTCGATACTAATTATGACAGGTAACTGTAACTTCGATACTAATTATGACAGGAATCTGTAGCTTCGTTACTAATTATGACAATTAACTGTAATTTCGATACAAATTATGACAGGTAACTGTAACTTTGTTACTAATTATGACAAGTAACTGTAATTTCGATACAAATTATGGCAGGTAACAGTAACTTCGATACTAATTAGACAGGTAACTGTAACTTCGATACTAATTATGACAGGAAACTCTACCTTCGTTACTAATTATGACAAGTAACTGTAATTTTGATAAACAATTATGGTAGGTAACTGTAACTTCTATACTAGTTATGACAGGTAACATTAACTTCGATACTAATTATGACAGGTAACTGTAACTTCGTTACTAATTATGACAAGTAACTTTAATTTCGATACTAATTATGGCAGGTAACTGTAACTTCGTTACTAATTATGACAAGTCCCTGTAATTTCGATAAAAATTACGGCAGGTAACTGTAACTTCGATACTAATTATGACAAGTAAATGTAATTTCGATATTAATTATGACAGGTAACTGTAACTTCGTTACTAATTATGACAAGTAACTGTAATTTCGATACAAATTTTGGCAGGTAACTGTAACTTCGATATTAATTATGACAGGTAACAGTAACTTCGATTCTAATTATGACAAGTAACGGTAACTCCGATACTTATTATGACAGGTAACTGTAACTTCGTTACTAATTATGACAAGTAACTGTAATTTCGATACAAATTATGGCAGGTAACTGTAACTTCGATACAAATTATGACAGGTAACAGTAACTTCGATACTAATTATGACAAGTAACTATAACTTCGATACAAATTATGGCAGGTAACTGTAACTTCGTTACTAATTATGACAAGTCCCTGTAATTTCGATAAAAATTACGGCAGGTAACTGTAACTTCGATACTAATTATGACAAGTAAATGTAATTTCGATATTAATTATGACAGGTAACTGTAACTTCGTTACTAATTATGACAAGTAACTGTAATTTCGATACAAATTTTGGCAGGTAACTGTAACTTCGATATTAATTATGGCAGGTAACTGTAACTTCGATACTAATTATGACAGGTAACAGTACCTTCGATGCTAATTATGACAGGTACCTGTAACTTCGATACTAATTATGACAAGGAACTGTAATTTCGATACAAATTATTGCAGGTAACTGTAACTTCGTTACTAATTATGACAAGTAACTGTAATTTCGTTACAAATTATGGCAGGTAATTGTAATTTCGAAACTAATTATGACAGGTAACAGTAACTTCGATACTAATTATGACAAGTAACAGTAACTTCGATACTAATTATGACAAGTAATTGTAACTTCGATACTAATAATGACAGGTAAATGTAACTTCGTTACTAATTATGACAAGTAACTGTAATTTCGATACAAATTTTGGCAGGTAACTGTAACTTCCATGCTAATTATGACAGGTAACAGTAACTTCGATACTAATTATGACAAGTAAATGTAACTTCGATACTAATTATGACAGGTAACTGTAACTTCGTTACTAATTATGACAAGTAACTGTAATTTCGATACAAATTATGGCGGGTAACTGTAACTTCGATACTAATTATGACAGGTAACAGTAACCTCGATACTAATTATGACAAGTAACTATAACTTCGATACAAATTATGACAGGTAACTGTAACTTCGGTACTAATTATGACAAGAAACTCTAACTTCGTTACTAATTTTGACAAGTATCTGTAATTTTGATAAAAAATTATGGTAGGTAACTGTAACTTCAATACTAATTATGACAGGTAAGAGTAATATCGATACTAATTATGACAGGAAACTGTAACTTCGATACTAATTATGACAAGGAACTGTAATTTCGATACAAATTATGGCAGGTAACTGTAACTTCGTTTCTAATTAAGACAAGTAACTGTAATTTCGATACAAATTTTGGCAAGTAACAGTAACTTCGTTACTAATTATGACCGGTAACAGTAACTTCGATACTAATTATGACAGGAAACTGTATCTTCGTTACTAATTATGACAAGTAACTGTAATTTCGATACAAATTATGACAGGTGACTGTAACTTCGTTACTAATTACGACAAGTAACAGTACCTTCGATGCTAATTATGACAGGTAACTGTAACTTCGATACTAATTATGACAAGGAACTGTAATTTCGATACAAATTATGGCAGGTAACTGTAACTTCGTTACTAATTATGACAAGTAACTGTAATTTCGATACAAATTGTGGCAGGTAACTGTAACTTCGATACTAATTGTGACAGGTAACAGTAACTTCGATACTAATTATGACAAGTATCTGTAACTTCGATACTAATTATGACAGGTAACTGGAACTTCGTTACTAATTATGACAAGTAACTGTAATTTCGATACAAATTATGGCAGGTAACTGTAACTTCGATACTAATTATGGCAGGTAACTGTAACTTCGATACTAATTATGAGAGGTAACAGGAACTTCGATGCTAATTATGACAGGTAACTGTAAGTTCGTTATTAATTATGACAAGTAACTGTAATTTCGTTACAAATTATGGCAGGTAACAGTACCTTCGATACTAATTATGACAGGTAACTGTAACTTCAATACTAATTATGACAAGTAACTGTAACTTCGTTACTTATTATGACAAGTAACTCTATTTTTGATAAAAAAATTATGGCAGGTAACTGTAACTTCGATACTAATTAATACAGGTAACAGTAACTTCGATACTAATTATGACAGGTTACTGTAACATCGTTACTAATTTTGTCAAGTAACTGTAACTTCGATACTAATTATGACAAGTAACTGTAACTTCGATACTAATTGTGACAGGTAACAGTTACTTCGATATTAATTATGACAAGTAACAGTAACTTCGATACTAATTATGACAAGTAATTGTAATTTCGATACTAATTTTGGCAGGTAACTGTAACTTCAATACTAATTATGACAGGTAACAGTTACTTCGATACTAATTATGACAGGTAACTGTAACAGCGTTACTAATTATGACAAGTAACTTTAATTTCGATACTAATTATGGCAGTTAACTGTAACTTCATTACTAACTATGACAAGTCCCTGTAATTTCGATAAATTATGGCAGGTAACTGTAACTTCGATACTAATTATAACAAGTAAATGTAACTTCGATACTAATTATGACAGGTAACTGGAACTTCGTTACTAATTATGACAAGTAACTGTAATTTCGATACAAATTATGGCAGGTAACTGTAACTTCGATACTAATTATGACAGGTAACTGTAACTTCGATACTAATTAGGACAAGTAACTGTAATTTCGATAAAAATTAAGACAGGTAACAGTAACTTCGATAATAATTATGACAAGTAACTGGAACTTTGTTACTAATTATGACAAGTAACTGTAATTTCGATACAAATTATGGCAGGTAACTGTAACTTCGATAATAATTATGACAGGTAACAGTAACTTCGATACTAGTTATGACAAGTAACTGTAACTTCGATACTAATTATGACGGGTAACTGTAACTTCGATACTAATTATGACAAGTAACTATAACTTCGATACAAATTATGACAGGTAACAGTAACTTTGATACTAATTATGACAAGAAACTCTACCTTCGTTACTAATTATGACAAGTAACTGTAATTTTGATAAAAAATTATGGTATGTAACTGCAACTTCAATACATATTAGACACGTAACAGTAACTTCGATACTAATTATGACGGGAAACTCTACCTTCGTTACTAATTATGACAAGTAACTGTAATTTTGATAAAAAATTATGGTAGGTAACTGTAACTTCAATACTAATTATGACAGGTAACAGTTACTTCGATACTAATTATGACAGGTAACTGTAACAGCGTTACTAATTATGACAAGTAACTTTAATTTCGATACTAATTATGGCAGTTAACTGTAACTTCGTTACTAATTATGACAAGTCCCTGTAATTTCGATAAATTTTGGCAGGTAACAGTAACTTCGATACTAATTATGACAAGTAAATGTAACTTCGATATTAATTATGACAGGTAACTGTAACGTCGTTACTAATTATGACAAGTAACTGTAATTTCGATACATATTTTGGCAGGTAACTGTAACTTCGATACTAATTATGACAGGTAACAGTAACTTCGAATCTAATTATGACAAGTAACTGTAACTTCGATACTAATTATGACAGGTAACTGTAACTTCGTTACTAATTATGACAAGTAACTGTAATTTCGATACAAATTATGGCAGGTAACTGTAACTTCAATACTAATTATGACAGGTAACAGTAACTTCGATACTAATTATGACAAGTAACTATAACGTCGATACAAATCATGACAGGTAACTGTAACTTCGATACTAATTATGACAAGAAACTCCAACTTCGTTACTAATTATGACAAGTAACTGTAATTTTGATAAAAAATTATGGTAGGTAACTGTAACTTCAATACTAATTATGACAGGTAACAGTAACGTCGATACTAATTATCGCAAGTAACAGTACCTTCGATGCTAATTATGACCAGTAACTGTAACTTCGATACTAATTATGACAAGGAACTGTAATTTCGATACAAATTATGGCAGGTAACTGTAACTTCGTAACTAATTATGACAAGTAACTGTAATTTCGTTACAAATTATGGCAGGTAATTGTAATTTCGATACTAATTATGACAGATAACAGTAACTTCGATACTAATTATGACAAGTAACAGTAACTTCGATACTAATTATGACAAGTAATTGTAACTTCGATACTAATAATGACAGGTAACTGTAACTTCGTTACTAATTATGGCAAGTAACTGTAATTACGATACAAATTTTGGCAGGTAACTGTAACTTCAATACTAATTATGACAGGTAACAGTAACCTCGATACTAATTATGACAAGTAACTATAACATCGATACAAATTATGACAGGTAACTGTAACTTCGATACTAATTATGACAAGAAACTCTAACTTCGTTACTAATTATGACAAGTAACTGTAATTTTGATAAAAAATTATGGTAGGTAACTGTAACTTCAATACTAATTATGACAGGTAACAGTAACGTCGATACTAATTATGACAAGTAACAGTACCTTCGAGGCTAATTATGACCAGTTACTGTAACTTCGATACTAATTATGACAAGGAACTGTAATTTCGATACAATTTATGGCAGGTAACTGTAACTTCGTTACTAATTATGACAAGTAACTGTAATTTCGTTACAAATTATGGCAGGTAATTGTAATTTCGATACTAATTATGACAGGTAACAGTTACTTCGATACTAATTATGACAAGTAACCGTAACTTCGATACTAATTATGACAAGAAACTCTAACTTCGTTACTAATTATGACAAGTAACTGTAATTTTGATAAACAATTATGGTAGGTAACTGTAACTTTTATACTAATTATGACAGGTAACAGTAACTTCGATACTAATTATGACAGGGAACTGTCACTTCCATACTAATTATGACAAGTAACTGTAATTTCGATAAAAATTAAAACAGGTAACAGTAACTTCGATAATAATTATGACAAGTAACTGGAACTTTGTTACTAATTATGACAAGTAACTGTAATTTTGATACAAATTATGGCAGGTAACTGTAACTTCGATAATAATTATGACAGGTAACAGTAACTTCGATACTAGTCATGACAAGTAACTGTAACTTCGATACTAATTATGACGGGTAACTGTAACTTCGATACTAATTATGACAAGTAACTGTAACTTCGTTACTAATTATGACAAGTAACTGTAATTATGATAAAAAATTATGGCAGGTAAATGTAACTTCGATACTAATTATGAGAGGTAACAGTAACTTCGATACTAATTATGACAGGTAACAGCAACTTCGTTACTAATTATGACAAGTAACTGTAATTTCGATACTAATTATGGCAGGTAAATGTAACTTCGTTACTAATTATGAGAAGTAACTTAAATTTCGATACAAATTATGGCAGGTAACTGTAATTTCGATACTAATTATGACAGGTAACAGTATCTTCGATACTAATTATGACAAGGAACTGTAATTTCGATACAAATTATGGCAGGTAACTGTAACTTCGTTACTAATTATGACAATTCCCAGTAATTTCGATACAAATTATGGCAAGTATCTGTAATTTCGATACTAATTATGACAGGTAACTGTAACTTCGATACTAATTATGACAGGAAACTGTAGCTTCGTTACTAATTATGACAATTAACTGTAATTTCGATACAAATTGTGACAGGTAACTGTAACTTTGTTACTAATTATGACAAGTAACTGTAATTTCGATACAAATTATGGCAGGTAACAGTAACTTCGATACTAATTAGACAGGTAACTGTAACTTCGATACTAATTATGACAGGAAACTCTACTTTCGTTACTAATTATGACAAGTAACTGTAATTTTGATAAACAATTATGGTAGGTAACTGTAACTTCAATACTAGTTATGACAAGTAACATTAACTTCGATACTAATTATGACAGGTAACTGTAACTTCGTTACTAATTATGACAAGTAACTTTAATTTCGATACTAATTATGGCAGGTAACTGTAACTTCGTTACTAATTATGACAAGTCCCTGTAATTTCGATAAAAATTACGGCAGGTAACTGTAACTTCGATACTAATTATGACAAGTAAATGTAATTTCGATATTAATTATGACAGGTAACTGTAACTTTGTTACTAATTATGACAAGTAACTGTAATTTCGATACAAATTTTGGCAGGTAACTGTAACTACGATATTAATTATGACAGGTAACAGTAACTTCGATTCTAATTATGACAAGTAACTGTAACATCGATACTTATTATGACAGGTAACTGTAACTTCGTTACTAATTATGACAAGTAACTGCAATTTCGATACAAATTATGGCAGGTAACTGTAACTTCGGTACTAATTATGACAGGTAACAGTAACTTCGATACTAATTATGACAAGTAACTATAACTTCGATACAAATTATGACAGGTAACTTTAACTTCGATACTAATTATGACAAGAAACTCTAACTTCGTTACTAATTATGACAAGTAACTGTAATTTTGAAAAAAAATTATGGTAGGTAACTGTAACTTCAATACTTATTATGACAGGTAACAGTAACGTCGATACTAATTATGACAAGTAACAGTACCTTCGATGCTAATTATGACAGGTACCTGTAACTTCGATACTAATTATGACAAGGAACTGTAATTTCGATACAAATTATTGCAGGTAACTGTAACTTCGTTACTAATTATGACAAGTAACTGTAATTTCGTTACAAATTATGGTAGGTAATTGTAATTTCGATACTAATTATGACAGGTAACAGTAACTTCGATACTAATTATGACTAGTAACAGTAACTTCGATACTAATTATGACAAGTAATTGTAACTTCGATACTAATAATGACAGGTAAATGTAACTTCGTTACTAATTATGACAAGTAACTGTAATTTCGATACAAATTTTGGCAGGTAACTGTAACTTCCATGCTAATTATGACAGGTAACAGTAACTTCGATACTAATTATGACAAGTAAATGTAACTTCGATACCAATTATGACAGGTAACTGTAACTTCGTTACTAATTATGACAAGTAACTGTAATTTCGATACAAATTATGGCGGGTAACTGTAACTTCGATACTAATTATGACAGGTAACAGTAACCTCGATACTAATTATGACAAGTAACTATAACTTCGATACAAATTATGACAGGTAACTGTAACTTCGGTACTAATTATGACAAGAATCTCTAACTTCGTTACTAATTTTGACAAGTATCTGTAATTTTGATAAAAAATTATGGTAGGTAACTGTAACTTCAATACTAATTATGACAAGGAACTGTAATTTTGATACAAATTATGGCAGGTAACTGTAACTTCGTTTCTAATTATGACAAGTAACTGTAATTTCGATACAAATTTTGGCAAGTAACAGTAACTTCGTTACTAATTATGACCGGTAACAGTAACTTCGATACTAATTATGACAGGAAACTGTAACTTCGTTACTAATTATGACAAGTAACTGTAATTTCGATACAAATTATGACAGGTGACTGTAACTTCGTTACTAATTACGACAAGTAACAGTACCTTCGATGCTAATTATGACAGGTAACTGTAACTTCGATACTAATTATGACGAGGAACTGTAATTTCGATACAAATTATGGCAGGTAACTGTAACTTCGTTAATAATTATGACAAGTAACTGTAATTTCGATACAAATTGTGGCAGGTAACTGTAACTTCGATACTAATTGTGACAGGTAACAGTAACTTCGATACTAATTATGACAAGTATCTGTAACTTCGATACTAATTATGACAGGTAACTGGAACTTCGTTACTAATTATGACAAGTAACTGTAATTTCGATACAAATTATGGCAGGTAACTGTAACTTCGATACTAATTATGGCAGGTAACTGTAACTTCGATACTAATTATGAGAGGTAACAGGAACTTCGATGCTAATTATGACAGGTAACTGTAAGTTCGTTATTAATTATGACAAGTAACTGTAATTTCGTTACAAATTATGGCAGGTAACAGTACCTTCGATACTAATTATGACAGGTAACTGTAACTTCAATACTAATTATGACAAGTAACTGTAACTTCGTTACTTATTATGACAAGTAACTCTATTTTTGATAAAAAAATTATGGCAGGTAACTGTAACTTCGATACTAATTAATACAGGTAACAGTAACTTCGATACTAATTATGACAGGTTACTGTAACATCGTTACTAATTTTGTCAAGTAACTGTAACTTCGATACTAATTATGACAAGTAACTGTAACTTCGATACTAATTGTGACAGGTAACAGTTACTTCGATATTAATTATGACAAGTAACAGTAACTTCGATACTAATTATGACAAGTAATTGTAATTTCGATACAAATTTTGGCAGGTAACTGTAACTTCAATACTAATTATGACAGGTAACAGTTACTTCGATACTAATTATGACAGGTAACTGTAACAGCGTTACTAATTATGTCAAGTAACTTTAATTTCGATACTAATTATGGCAGTTAACTGTAACTTCATTACTAATTATGACAAGTCCCTGTAATTTCGATAAATTATGGCAGGTAACTGTAACTTCGATACTAATTATAACAAGTAAATATAACTTCGATACTAATTATGACAGGTAACTGGAACTTCGTTACTAATTATGACAAGTAACTGTAATTTCGATACAAATTATGGCAGGTAACTGTAACTTCGATACTAATTATGACTGGTAACTGTAACTTCGATACTAATTATGACAAGTAACTGTAATTTCGCTAAAAATTAAGACAGGTAACAGTAACTTCGATAATAATTATGACAAGTAACTGGAACTTTGTTACTAATTATGACAAGTAACTGTAATTTTGATAGGCCTCCGTGGCATAGGCAGCAGCATGCCGGCCTCTCACCGCTGGGTCCGTGGTTCAAATCCCTGTCACTCCAGGTGAGATCTGTGCTGGACAAAACGGAGGCAGACAGGTTTTTCTCCGGGTACTCCGGTTTTCCCTGTCAAAATTTCATTCCAGCAACACTCTCCACTATCATTTCATTTCATCTGTCATTCATTTAATCATTGCCCCAGAGGAGTGCGTCAGGCCTCGGCAGCCGGCACAGTTCATATCCTCGCGGCTAGATGGGGGGCTTCATTCATTCCATTCCTGACCCGGTCAGAGACTGGAAGCAGGCTGTGGATTTTCATTTCAACTGTAATTTTGATACAAATTATGGCAGGTAACTGTAACTTCGATAATAATTATGACAGGTAACAGTAACTTCGATACTAGTTATGACAAGTAACTGTAACTTCGATACTAATTATGACGGGTAACTGTAACTTCGATACTAATTATGACAAGTAACTGTAACTTCGTTACTAATTATGACAAGTAACTGTAATTATGATAAAAAATTATGGCAGGTAAATGTAACTTCGATACTAATTATGAGAGGTAACAGTAACTTCGATACTAATTATGACAGGTAACAGCAACTTCGTTACTAATTATGACAAGTAACTGTAATTTCGATACTAATTATGGCAGGTAAATGTAACTTCGTTACTAATTATGAGAAGTAACTTAAATTTCAATACAAATTATGGCAGGTAACTGTAATTTCGATACTAATTATGACAGGTAACAGTATCTTCGATACTAATTATGACAAGGAACTGTAATTTCGATACAAATTATGGCAGGTAACTGTAACATCGTTACTAATTATGACAATTCCCAGTAATTTCGATACAAATTATGGCAAGTAACTGTAATTTCGATACTAATTATGACAGGTAACTGTAACTTCGATACTAATTATGACAGGAAACTGTAGCTTCGTTACTAATTATGACAATTAACTGTAATTTCGATACAAATTATGACAGGTAACTGTAACTTTGTTACTAATTATGACAAGTAACTGTAATTTCGATACAAATTATGGCAGGTAACAGTAACTTCGATACTAATTAGACAGGTAACTGTAACTTCGATACTAATTATGACAGGAAACTCTACCTTCGTTACTAATTATGACAAGTAACTGTAATTTTGATAAACAATTATGGTAGGTAACTGTAACTTCAATACTAGTTATGACAGGTAACATTAACTTCGATACTAATTATGACAGGTAACTGTAACTTCGTTACTAATTATGACAAGTAACTTTAATTTCGATACTAATTATGGCAGGTAATTGTAACTTCGTTACTAATTATGACAAGTCACTGTAATTTCGATAAAAATTACGGCAGGTAACTGTAACTTCGATACTAATTATGACAAGTAAATGTAATTTCGATATTAATTATGACAGGTAACTGTAACTTCGTTACTAATTATGACAAGTAACTGTAATTTCGATACCAATTTTGGCAGGTAACTGTAACTTCGATATTAATTATGACAGGTAACAGTAACTTCGATTCTAATTATGACAAGTAACTGTAACTTCGATACTTATTATGACAGGTAACTGTAACTTCGTTACTAATTATGACAAGTAACTGTAATTTCGATACAAATTATGGCAGGTAACTGTAACTTCGATACTAATTATGACAGGTAACAGTGACTTCGATACTAATTATGACAAGTAACTATAACTTCGATACAAATTATGACAGGTAACTTTAACTTCGATACTAATTATGACAAGAAACTCTAACTTCGTTACTAATTATGACAAGTAACTGTAATTTTGAAAAAAAATTATGGTAGGTAACTGTAACTTCAATACTTATTATGACAGGTAACAGTAACGTCGATACTAATTATGACAAGTAACAGTACCTTCGATGCTAATTATGACAGGTACCTGTAACTTCGATACTAATTATGACAAGGAACTGTAATTTCGATACAAATTATTGCAGGTAACTGTAACTTCGTTACTAATTATGACAAGTAACTGTAATTTCGTTACAAATTATGTCAGGTAATTGTAATTTCGATACTAATTATGACAGGTAACAGTAACTTCGATACTAATTATGACAAGTAACAGTAACATCGATACTAATTATGACAAGTAATTGTAACTTCGATACTAATAATGACAGGTAAATGTAACTTCGTTACTAATTATGACAAGTAACTGTAATTTCGATACAAATTTTGGCAGGTAACTGTAACTTCCATGCTAATTATGACAGGTAACAGTAACTTCGATACTAATTATGACAAGTAAATGTAACTTCGATACTAATTATGACAGGTAACTGTAACTTCGTTACTAATTATGACAAGTAACTGTAATTTCGATACAAATTATGGCGGGTAACTGTAACTTCGATACTAATTATGACAAGAAACTCTAACTTCGTTACTAATTTTGACAAGTATCTGTAATTTTGATAAAAAATTATGGTAGGTAACTGTAACTTCAATACTAATTATGACAGGTTAGAGTAATATCGATACTAATTATGACAGGAAACTGTAACTTCGATACTAATTATGACAAGGAACTGTAATTTCGATACAAATTATGGCAGGTAACTGTAACTTCGTTTCTAATTATGACAAGTAACTGTAATTTCGATACAAATTTTGGCAAGTAACAGTAACTTCGTTACTAATTATGACCGGTAACAGTAACTTCGATACTAATTATGACAGGAAACTGTAACTTCGTTACTAATTATGACAAGTAACTGTAATTTCGATACAAATTATGACAGGTGACTGTAACTTCGTTACTAATTACGACAAGTAACAGTACCTTCGATGCTAATTATGACAGGTAACTGTAACTTCGATACTAATTATGACAAGGAACTGTTATTTCGATACAAATTATGGCAGGTAACTGTAACTTCGTTACTAATTATGACAAGTAACTGTAATTTCGATACAAATTGTGGCAGGTAACTGTAACTTCGATACTAATTGTGACAGGTAACAGTAACTTTGATACTAATTATGACAAGTATCTGTAACTTCGATACTAATTATGACAGGTAACTGGAACTTCGTTACTAATTATGACAAGTAACTGTAATTTCGATACAAATTATGGCAGGTAACTGTAACTTCGATACTAATTATGGCAGGTAACTGTAACTTCGATACTAATTATGAGAGGTAACAGGAACTTCGACGCTAATTAAGACAGGTAACTGTAAGTTCGTTATTAATTATGACAAGTAACTGTAATTTCGTTACAAATTATGGCAGGTAACAGTACCTTCGATACTAATTATGACAGGTAACTGTAACTTCAATACTAATTATGACAAGTAACTGTAACTTCGTTACTTATTATGACAAGTAACTCTATTTTTGATAAAAAAATTATGGCAGGTAACTGTAACTTCGATACTAATTAATACAGGTAACAGTAACTTCGATACTAATTATGACAGGTTACTGTAACATCGTTACTAATTTTGTCAAGTAACTGTAACTTCGATACTAATTATGACAAGTAACTGTAACTTCGATACTAATTGTGACAGGTAACAGTTACTTCGATATTAATTATGACAAGTAACAGTAACTTCGATACTAATTATGACAAGTAATTGTAATTTCGATACAAATTTTGGCAGGTAACTGTAACTTCAATACTAATTATGACAGGTAACAGTTACTTCGATACTAATTATGACAGGTAACTGTAACAGCGTTACTAATTATGACAAGTAACTTTAATTTCGATACTAATTATGGCAGTTAACTGTAACTTCATTACTAATTATGACAAGTCCCTGTAATTTCGATAAATTATGGCAGGTAACTGTAACTTCGATACTAATTATAACAAGTAAATGCAACTTCGATATTAATTATGACAGATAACTGTAACTTCGTTACTAATTATGACAAGTAACTGTAATTTCGATACATATTTTGGCAGGTAACTGTAACTTAGATACTAATTATGACAGGTAACAGTAACTTCGATTCTAATTATGACAAGTAACTGTAACTTCGATACTAATTATGACAGGTAACTGTAACTTCGTTTCTAATTATGACAAGTAACTGTAATTTCGATACAAATTATGGCAGGTAACTGTAACTTCAATACTAATTATGACAGGTAACAGTAACATCGACACTAATTATGACAAGTAACTATAACATCGATACAAATTATGACAGGTAACTGTAACTTCGATACTAATTATGACAAGAAACTCTAACTTCGTTACTAATTATGACAAGTAACTGTAATTTTGATAAAAAATTATGGTAGGTAACTGTAACTTCAATACTAATTATGACAGGTAACAGTAACGTCGATACTAATTATGGCAAGTAACAGTACCTTCGATGCTAATTATGACCAGTAACTGTAACTTCGATACTAATTATGACAAGGAACTGTAATTTCGATACAAATTATGGCAGGTAACTGTAACTTCGTAACTAATTATGACAAGTAACTGTAATTTCGTTACAAATTATGGCAGGTAATTGTAATTTCGATACTAATTATGACAGGTAACAGTAACTTCGATACTAATTATGACAAGTAACAGTAACTTCGATACTAATTATGACAAGTAATTGTAACTTCGATACTAATAATGACAGGTAACTGTAACTTCGTTACTAATTATGGCAAGTAACTGTAATTACGATACAAATTTTGGCAGGTAACTGTAACTTCAATACTAATTATGACAGGTAACAGTAACTTCGATACTAATTATGACAAGTAACTGTTACTTCGATACTAATTATGACAGGTATCTGTAACTTCGTTACTAATTATGACAAGTAACTGTAATTTCGATACAAATTATAGCGGGTAACTGTAACTTCGATACTAATTATGACAGGTAACAGTAACCTCGATACTAATTATGACAAGTAACTATAACATCGATACAAATTATGACAGGTAACTGTAACTTCGATACTAATTATGACAAGAAACTCTAACTTCGTTACTAATTATGACAAGTAACTGTAATTTTGATAAAAAATTATGGTAGGTAACTGTAACTTCAATACTAATTATGACAGGTAACAGTAACGTCGATACTAATTATGACAAGTAACAGTACCTTCGAGGCTAATTATGACCAGTAACTGTAACTTCGATACTAATTATGACAAGGAACTGTAATTTCGATACAATTTATGGCAGGTAACTGTAACTTCGTTACTAATTATGACAAGTAACTGTAATTTCGTTACAAATTATGGCAGGTAATTGTAATTTCGATAATAATTATGACAGGTAACAGTAACTTCGATACTAGTTATGACAAGTAACTGTAACTTCGATACTAATAATGACAGGTAACTGTAACTTCGTTACTAATTATGTCAAGTAACTGTAATTACGATACAAATTTTGGCAGGTAACTGTAACTTCAATACTAATTATGACAGGTAACAGTAACTTCGATACTAATTATGACAAGTAACCGTAACTTCGATACTAATTATGACAAGAAACTCTAACTTCGTTACTAATTATGACAAGTAACTGTAATTTTGATAAACAATTATGGTAGGTAACTGTAACTTTTATACTAATTATGACAGGTAACAGTAACTTCGATACTAATTATGACAGGGAACTGTCACTTCCATACTAATTATGACAAGTAACTGTAATTTCGATAAATATTAAGACAGGTAACAGTAACTTCGATAATAATTATGACAAGTAACTGGAACTTTGTTACTAATTATGACAAGTAACTGTAATTTTGATACAAATTATGGCAGGTAACTGTAACTTCGATAATAATTATGACAGGTAACAGTAACTTCGATACTAGTTATGACAAGTAACTGTAACTTCGATACTAATTATGACGGGTAACTGTAACTTCGATACTAATTATGACAAGTAACTGTAACTTCGTTACTAATTATGACAAGTAACTGTAATTATGATAAAAAATTATGGCAGGTAAATGTAACTTCGATACTAATTATGAGAGGTAACAGTAACTTCGATACTAATTATGACAGGTAACAGCAACTTCGTTACTAATTATGACAAGTAACTGTAATTTCGATACTAATTATGGCAGGTAAATGTAACTTCGTTACTAATTATGAGAAGTAACTTAAATTTCGATACAAATTATGGCAGGTAACTGTAATTTCGATACTAATTATGACAGGTAACAGTATCTTCGATACTAATTATGACAAGGAACTGTAATTTCGATACAAATTATGGCAGGTAACTGTAACTTCGTTACTAATTATGACAATTCCCAGTAATTTCGATACAAATTATGGCAAGTATCTGTAATTTCGATACTAATTATGACAGGTAACTGTAACTTCGATACTAATTATGACAGGAAACTGTAGCTTCGTTGCTAATTATGACAATTAACTGTAATTTCGATACAAATTGTGACAGGTAACTGTAACTTTGTTACTAATTATGACAAGTAACTGTAATTTCGATACAAATTATGGCAGGTAACAGTAACTTCGATACTAATTAGACAGGTAACTGTAACTTCGATACTAATTATGACAGGAAACTCTACCTTCGTTACTAATTATGACAAGTAACTGTAATTTTGATAAACAATTATGGTAGGTAACTGTAACTTCAATACTAGTTATGACAAGTAACATTAACTTCGATACTAATTATGACAGGTAACTGTAACTTCGTTACTAATTATGACAAGTAACTTTAATTTCGATACTAATTATGGCAGGTAACTGTAACTTCGTTACTAATTATGACAAGTCCCTGTAATTTCGATAAAAATTACGGCAGGTAACTGTAACTTCGATACTAATTATGACAAGTAAATGTAATTTCGATATTAATTATGACAGGTAACTGTAACTTCGTTACTAATTATGACAAGTAACTGTAATTTCGATACAAATTTTGGCAGGTAACTGTAACTTCGATATTAATTATGACAGGTAACAGTAACTTCGATTCTAATTATGACAAGTAACTGTAACTTCGATACTTATTATGACAGGTAACTGTAACTTCGTTACTAATTATGACAAGTAACTGCAATTTCGATACAAATTATGGCAGGTAACTGTAACTTCGATACTAATTATGACAGGTAACAGTATTTTCGATACTAATTATGACAAGTAACTATAACTTCGATACAAATTATGACAGGTAACTTTAACTTCGATACTAATTATGACAAGAAACTCTAACTTCGTTACTAATTATGACAAGTAACTGTAATTTTGAAAAAAAATTATGGTAGGTAACTGTAACTTCAATACTTATTATGACAGGTAACAGTAACGTCGATACTAATTATGACAAGTAACAGTACCTTCGATGCTAATTATGACAGGTACCTGTAACTTCGATACTATTTATGACAAGGAACTGTAATTTCGATACAAATTATTGCAGGTAACTGTAACTTCGTTACTAATTATGACAAGTAACTGTAATTTCGTTACAAATTATGGCAGGTAATTGTAATTTCGATACTAATTATGACAGGTAACAGTAACTTCGATACTAATTATGACAAGTAACAGAAACTTCGATACTAATTATGACAAGTAATTGTAACTTCGATACTAATAATGACAGGTAAATGTAACTTCGTTACTAATTATGACAAGTAACTGTAATTTCGATACAAATTTTGGCAGGTAACTGTAACTTCCATGCTAATTATGACAGGTAACAGTAACTTCGATACTAATTATGACAAGTAAATGTAACTTCGATACTAATTATGACAGGTAACTGTAACTTCGTTACTAATTATGACAAGTAACTGTAATTTCGATACAAATTATGGCGGGTAACTGTAACTGCGATACTAATTATGACAGGTAACAGTAACCTCGATACTAATTATGACAAGTAACTATAACTTCGATACAAATTATGACAGGTAACTGTAACTTCGGTACTAATTATGACAAGAATCTCTAACTTCGTTACTAATTTTGACAAGTATCTGTAATTTTGATAAAAAATTATGGTAGGTAACTGTAACTTCAATACTAATTATGACAGGTAAGAGTAATATCGATACTAATTATGACAGGAAACTGTAACATCGATACTAATTATGACAAGGAACTGTAATTTCGATACAAATTATGGCAGGTAACTGTAACTTCGTTTCTAATTATGACAAGTAACTGTAATTTCGATACAAATTTTGGCAAGTAACAGTAACTTCGTTACTAATTATGACCGGTAACAGTAACTTCGATACTAATTATGACAGGAAACTGTAACTTCGTTACTAATTATGACAAGTAACTGTAATTTCGATACAAATTATGACAGGTGACTGTAACTTCGTTACTAATTACGACAAGTAACAGTACCTTCGATGCTAATTATGACAGGTAACTGTAACTTCGATACTAATTATGACAAGGAACTGTAATTTCGATACAAATTATGGCAGGTAACTGTAACTTCGTTACTAATTATGACAAGTAACTGTAATTTCGATACAAATTGTGGCAGGTAACTGTAACTTCGATACTAATTGTGACAGGTAACAGTAACTTCGATACTAATTATGACAAGTATCTGTAACTTCGATACTAATTATGACAGGTAACTGGAACTTCGTTACTAATTATGACAAGTAACTGTAATTTCGATACAAATTATGGCAGGTAACTGTAACTTCGATACTAATTATGTCAGGTAACTGTAACTTCGATACTAATTATGAGAGGTAACAGGAACTTCGATGCTAATTATGACAGGTAACTGTAAGTTCGTTATTAATTATGACAAGTAACTGTAATTTCGTTACAAATTATGGCAGGTAACAGTACCTTCGATACTAATTATGACAGGTAACTGTAACTTCAATACTAATTATGACAAGTAACTGTAACTTCGTTACTTATTATGACAAGTAACTCTATTTTTGATAAAAAAATTATGGCAGGTAACTGTAACTTCGATACTAATTAATACAGGTAACAGTAACTTCGATACTAATTATGACAGGTTACTGTAACATCGTTACTAATTTTGTCAAGTAACTGTAACTTCGATACTAATTATGACAAGTAACTGTAACTTCGATACTAATTGTGACAGGTAACAGTTACTTCGATATTAATTATGACAAGTAACAGTAACTTCGATACTAATTATGACAAGTAATTGTAATTTCGATACAAATTTTGGCAGGTAACTGTAACTTCAATACTAATTATGACAGGTAACAGTTACTTCGATACTAATTATGACAGGTTACTGTAACAGCGTTACTAATTATGTCAAGTAACTTTAATTTCGATACTAATTATGGCAGTTAACTGTAACTTCATTACTAATTATGACAAGTCCCTGTAATTTCGATAAATTATGGCAGGTAACTGTAACTTCGATACTAATTATAACAAGTAAATGTAACTTCGATACTAATTATGAGCGGTAACTGGAACTTCGTTACTAATTATGACAAGTAACTGTAATTTCGATACAAATTATGGCAGGTAACTGTAACTTCGATACTAATTATGACAGGTAACTGTAACTTCGATACTAATTATGACAAGTAACTGTAATTTCGCTAAAAATTAAGACAGGTAACAGTAACTTCGATAATAATTATGACAAGTAACTGGAACTTTGTTACTAATTATGACAAGTAACTGTAATTTTGATAGGCCTCCGTGGCATAGGCAGCAGCATGCCCGCCTCTCACCGCTGGGTCCGTGGTTCAAATCCCGGTCACTCCAGGTGAGATCTGTGCTGGACAAAACGGAGGCAGACAGGTTTTTCTCCGGGTACTCCGGTTTTCCCTGTCAAAATTTCATTCCAGCAACACTCTCCACTATCATTTCATTTCATCTGTCATTCATTTAATCATTGCCCCAGAGGAGTGCGTCAGGCCTCGGCTGCCGGCACAGTTCATATCCTCGCCGCTAGATGGGGGGCTTCATTCATTCCATTCCTGACCCGGTCAGAGACTGGAAGCAGGCTGTGGATTTTCATTTCAACTGTAATTTTGATACAAATTATGGCAGGTAACTGTAACTTCGATAATAATTATGACAGGTAACAGTAACTTCGATACTAGTTATGACAAGTAACTGTAACTTCGATACTTATTATGACGGGTAACTGTAACTTCGATACTAATTATGACAAGTAACTGTAACTTCGTTACTAATTATCACAAGTAACTGTAATTATGATAAAAATTATGGCAGGTAAATGTAACTTCGATACTAATTATGAGAGGTAACAGTAACTTCGATACTAATTATGACAGGTAACAGCAACTTCGTTACTAATTATGACAAGTAACTGTAATTTCGATACTAATTATGGCAGGTAAATGTAACTTCGTTACTAATTATGAGAAGTAACTTAAATTTCGATACAAATTATGGCAGGTAACTGTAATTTCGATACTAATTATGACAGGTAACAGTATCTTCGATACTAATTATGACAAGGAACTGTAATTTCGATACAAATTATGGCAGGTAACTGTAACTTCGTTACTAATTATGACAATTCCCAGTAATTTCGATACAAATTATGGCAAGTAACTGTAATTTCGATACTAATTATGACAGGTAACTGTAACTTCGATACTAATTATGACAGGAAACTGTAGCTTCGTTACTAATTATGACAATTAACTGTAATTTCGATACAAATTATGACAGGTAACAGTAACTTTGTTACTAATTATGACAAGTAACTGTAATTTCGATACAAATTATGGCAGGTAACAGTAACTTCGATACTAATTAGACAGGTAACTGTAACTTCAATACTAATTATGACAGGAAACTCTACCTTCGTTACTAATTATGACAAGTAACTGTAATTTTGATAAACAATTATGGTAGGTAACTGTAACTTCAATACTAGTTATGACAGGTTACATTAACTTCGATACTAATTATGACAGGTAACTGTAACTTCGTTACTAATTATGACAAGTAACTTTAATTTCGATACTAATTATGGCAGGTAACTGTAACTTCGTTACTAATTATGACAAGTCACTGTAATTTCGATAAAAATTACGGCAGGTAACTGTAACTTCGATACTAATTATGACAAGTAAATGTAATTTCGATATTAATTATGACAGGTAACTGTAACTTCGTTACTAATTATGACAAGTAACTGTAATTTCGATACTTATTATGACAGGTAACTGTAACTTCGTTACTAATTATGACAAGTAACTGTAATTTCGATACAAATTATGGCAGGTAACTGTAACTTCGATACTAATTATGACAGTTAACAGTAACTTCGATACTAATTATGACAAGTAACTATAACTTCGATACAAATTATGACAGGTAACTTTAACTTCGATAATAATTATGACAAGAAACTCTAACTTCGTTACTAATTATGACAAGTAACTGTAATTTTGAAAAAAAATTATGGTAGGTAACTGTAACTTCAATACTTATTATGACAGGTAACAGTAACGTCGATACTAATTATGACAAGTAACAGTACCTTCGATGCTAATTATGACAGGTACCTGTAACTTCGATACTAATTATGACAAGGAACTGTAATTTCGATACAAATTATTACAGGTAACTGTAACTTCGTTACTAATTATGACAAGTAACTGTAATTTCGTTACAAATTATGGCAGGTAATTGTAATTTCGATACTAATTATGACAGGTAACAGTAACTTCGATACTAATTATGACAAGTAACAGTAACATCGATACTAATTATGACAAGTAATTGTAACTTCGATACTAATAATGACAGGTAAATGTAACTTCGTTACTAAATATGACAAGTAACTGTAATTTCGATACAAATTTTGGCAGGTAACTGTAACTTCCATGCTAATTATGACAGGTAACAGTAACTTCGATACTAATTATGACAAGTAAATGTAACTTCGATACTAATTATGACAGGTAACTGTAACATCGTTATTAATTATGACAAGTAACTGTAATTTCGATACAAATTATGGCGGGTAACTGTAACTTCGATACTAATTATGACAAGAAATTGTAACTTCAATACTAATTATGACAAGTAACTGTAACTTCGTTACTTATTATGACAAGTAACATTATTTTTGATAAAAAAAATTATGGCAGGTAACTGTAACTTCGATACTAATTAATACAGGTAACAGTAACTTCGATACTAATTATGACAGGTTACTGTAACATCGTTACTAATTTTGTCAAGTAACTGTAACTTCGATACTAATTATGACAAGTAACTGTAACTTCGATACTAATTGTGACAGGTAACAGTTACTTCGATATTAATTATGACAAGTAACAGTAACTTCGATACTAATTATGACAAGTAATTGTAATTTCGATACAAATTTTGGCAGGTAACTGTAACTTCAATACTAATTATGACAGGTAACAGTTACTTCGATACTAATTATGACAGGTAACTGTAACAGCGTTACTAATTATGACAAGTAACTTTAATTTCGATACTAATTATGGCAGTTAACTGTAACTTCATTACTAATTATGACAAGTCCCTGTAATTTCGATAAATTATGGCAGGTAACTGTAACTTCGATACTAATTATAACAAGTAAATGTAACTTCGATATTAATTATGACAGATAACTGTAACTTCGTTACTAATTATGACAAGTAACTGTAATTTCGATACATATTTTGGCAGGTAACTGTAACTTCGATACTAATTATGACAGGTAAAAGTAACTTCGATTCTAATTATGACAAGTAACTGTAACTTCGATACTAATTATGACAGGTAACTGTAACTTCGTTTCTAATTATGACAAGTAACTGTAATTTCGATACAAATTATGGCAGGTAACTGTAACTTCAATACTAATTATGACAGGTAACCGTAACTTCGACACTAATTATGACAAGTAACTATAACATCGATACAAATTATGACAGGTAACTGTAATTTCGATACTAATTATGACAAGAAACTCTAACTTCGTTACTAATTATGACAAGTAACTGTAATTTTGATAAAAAATTATGGTAGGTAACTGTAACTTCAATACTAATTATGACAGGTTATAGTAACGTCGATACTAATTATGACAAGTAACAGTACCTTCGATGCTAATTATGACCAGTAACTGTAACTTCGATACTAATTATGACAAGGAACTGTAATTTCGATACAAATTATGGCAGGTAACTGTAACTTCGTTACTAATTATGACAAGTAACTGTAATTTCGCTACAAATTATGGCAGGTAATTGTAATTTCGATACTAATTATGACAGGTAACAGTAACTTCGATACTAATTATGACAAGTAACTGTAACTTCGATACTAATTATGACAAGTAATTGTAACTTCGATACTAATAATGACAGGTAACTGTAACTTCGTTACTAATTATGACAAGTAACTGTAATTTCGATACAAATTATGACAGGTGACTGTAACTTCGTTACTAATTACGACAATGAACAGTACCTTCGATGCTAATTATGACAGGTAACTGTAACTTCGATACTAATTTGACAAGGAACTGTAATTTCGATACAAATTATGGCAGGTAACTGTAACTTCGTTACTAATTATTACAAGTAACTGTAATTTCGATACAAATTGTGGCAGGTAACTGTAACTTCGATACTAATTATGACAGGTAACAGTAACTTCGATACTAATTATGACAAGTATCTGTAACTTCGATACTAATTATGACAGGTAACTGGAACTTCGTTACTAATTATGACAAGTAACTGTAATTTCGATACAAATTATGGCAGGTAACTGTAACTTCGATACTAATTATGGCAGGTAACTGTTACTTCGATACTAATTATGAGAGGTAACAGATACTTCGATGCTGATTATGACAGGTAACTGTAACTTCGTTACTAATTATGACAAGTAACTGTAATTTCGTTACAAATTATGGCAGGTAACAGTACCTTCGATACTAATTATGACAGGTAACTGTAACTTCAATACTAATTATGACAAGTAACTGTAACTTCGTTATTAATTATGACAAGTAACTCTATTTTTGATTAAAAATTATGGCAGGTAACTGTAACTTCGATACTAATTAATACAGGTAACAGTAACTTCGATACTAATTATGACAGGTTACTGTAACATCGTTACTAATTTTGTCAAGTAACTGTAACTTCGATACTAATTATGACAAGTAACTGTAACTTCGATACTAATTGTGACAGGTAACAGTTACTTCGATATTAATTATGACAAGTAACAGGAACTTCGATACTAATTATGACAAGTAATTGTAATTTCGATACAAATTTTGGCAGGTAACTGTAACTTCAATACTAATTATGACAGGTAACAGTTACTTCGATACTAATTATGAGAGGTAACTGTAACAGCGTTACTAATTATGACAAGTAACTTTAATTTCAATACTAATTATGGCAGTTAACTGTAACTTCGTTACTAATTATGACAAGTCCCTGTAATTTCGATAAATTATGGCAGGTAACTGTAACTTCGATACTAATTATGACAAGTAAATGTAACTTCGATATTAATTATGACAGGTAACTGTAACTTCGTTACTAATTATGACAAGTAACTGTAATTTCGATACATATTTTGGCAGGTAACTGTAACTTCGATACTAATTATGACAGGTAACAGTAACTTCGATTCTAATTATGACAAGTAACTGTAATTTCGATACAAATTATGGCAGGTAACTGTAACTTCAATACTAATTATGACAGGTAACAGTAACTTCGACACTAATTATGACAAGTAACTATAACATCGATACAAATTATGACAGGTAACTGTAACTTCGATACTAATTATGAAAAGAAACTCTAACTTCGTTACTAATTTTGACAAGTAACTGTAATTTTGATAAAAAATTATGGTAGGTAACTGTAACTTCAATACTAATTATGACAGGTAACAGTAACTTCGATACTAATTATGACCAGTAACTGTAACATCGATACTAATTATGACAAGGAACTGTAATTTCGATACAAATTATGGCAGGTAACTGTAACTTCGTTACTAATTATGACAAGTAACTGTAATTTCGTTACAAATTATGGCAGGTAATTGTAATTTCGATACTAATTATGACAGGTAGCGGTAACTTCGATACTAATAATGACAAGTAACAGTAACTTCGATACTAATTATGACAAGTAATTGTAACTTCGATACTAATAATGACAGGTAACTGTAACTTCGTTACTAATTATGACAAGTAACTGTAATTTCGATACAAATTTTGGCAGGTAACTGTAACTTCAATACTAATTATGACAGGTAACAGTAACTTCGATACTAATTATGACAAGTAACTGTTACTTCGATACTAATTATGACAGGTAACTGTAACTTCGTTACTAATTATGACAAGTAACTGTAATTTCGATACAAATTATGGCGGGTAACTGTAACTTCGATACTAATTATGACAGGTAACAGTAACCTCGATACTAATTATGACAAGTAACTATAACTTCGATACAAATTATGACAGGTAACTGTAACTTCGATAGTAATTATGACAAGAAACTCTAACTTCGTTACTAATTATGACAAGTAACTGTAATTTTGATAAAAAATTAAGGTAGGTAACTGTAACTTCAATACTAATTATGACAGGTTATAGTAACGTCGATACTAATTATGACAAGTAACAGTACCTTCGATGCTAATTATGACCAGTAACTGTAACTTCGATACTAATTATGACAAGGAACTGTAATTTCGATACAAATTATGGCAGGTAACTGTAACTTCGTTACTAATTATGACAAGTAACTGTAATTTCGCTACAAATTATGGCAGGTAATTGTAATTTCGATACTAATTATGACAGGTAACAGTAACTTCGATACTAATTATGACAAGTAACTGTAACTTCGATACTAATTATGACAAGTAATTGTAACTTCGATACTAATAATGACAGGTAACTGTAACTTCGTTACTAATTATGACAAGTAACTGTAATTTCGATACAAATTATGACAGGTGACTGTAACTTCGTTACTAATTACGACAATGAACAGTACCTTCGATGCTAATTATGACAGGTAACTGTAACTTCGATACTAATTTGACAAGGAACTGTAATTTCGATACAAATTATGGCAGGTAACTGTAACTTCGTTACTAATTATTACAAGTAACTGTAATTTCGATACAAATTGTGGCAGGTAACTGTAACTTCGATACTAATTATGACAGGTAACAGTAACTTCGATACTAATTATGACAAGTATCTGTAACTTCGATACTAATTATGACAGGTAACTGGAACTTCGTTACTAATTATGACAAGTAACTGTAATTTCGATACAAATTATGGCAGGTAACTGTAACTTCGATACTAATTATGGCAGGTAACTGTTACTTCGATACTAATTATGAGAGGTAACAGATACTTCGATGCTGATTATGACAGGTAACTGTAACTTCGTTACTAATTATGACAAGTAACTGTAATTTCGTTACAAATTATGGCAGGTAACAGTACCTTCGATACTAATTATGACAGGTAACTGTAACTTCAATACTAATTATGACAAGTAACTGTAACTTCGTTATTAATTATGACAAGTAACTCTATTTTTGATTAAAAATTATGGCAGGTAACTGTAACTTCGATACTAATTAATACAGGTAACAGTAACTTCGATACTAATTATGACAGGTTACTGTAACATCGTTACTAATTTTGTCAAGTAACTGTAACTTCGATACTAATTATGACAAGTAACTGTAACTTCGATACTAATTGTGACAGGTAACAGTTACTTCGATATTAATTATGACAAGTAACAGGAACTTCGATACTAATTATGACAAGTAATTGTAATTTCGATACAAATTTTGGCAGGTAACTGTAACTTCAATACTAATTATGACAGGTAACAGTTACTTCGATACTAATTATGAGAGGTAACTGTAACAGCGTTACTAATTATGACAAGTAACTTTAATTTCAATACTAATTATGGCAGTTAACTGTAACTTCGTTACTAATTATGACAAGTCCCTGTAATTTCGATAAATTATGGCAGGTAACTGTAACTTCGATACTAATTATGACAAGTAAATGTAACTTCGATATTAATTATGACAGGTAACTGTAACTTCGTTACTAATTATGACAAGTAACTGTAATTTCGATACATATTTTGGCAGGTAACTGTAACTTCGATACTAATTATGACAGGTAACAGTAACTTCGATTCTAATTATGACAAGTAACTGTAATTTCGATACAAATTATGGCAGGTAACTGTAACTTCAATACTAATTATGACAGGTAACAGTAACTTCGACACTAATTATGACAAGTAACTATAACATCGATACAAATTATGACAGGTAACTGTAACTTCGATACTAATTATGAAAAGAAACTCTAACTTCGTTACTAATTTTGACAAGTAACTGTAATTTTGATAAAAAATTATGGTAGGTAACTGTAACTTCAATACTAATTATGACAGGTAACAGTAACTTCGATACTAATTATGACCAGTAACTGTAACATCGATACTAATTATGACAAGGAACTGTAATTTCGATACAAATTATGGCAGGTAACTGTAACTTCGTTACTAATTATGACAAGTAACTGTAATTTCGTTACAAATTATGGCAGGTAATTGTAATTTCGATACTAATTATGACAGGTAGCGGTAACTTCGATACTAATAATGACAAGTAACAGTAACTTCGATACTAATTATGACAAGTAATTGTAACTTCGATACTAATAATGACAGGTAACTGTAACTTCGTTACTAATTATGACAAGTAACTGTAATTTCGATACAAATTTTGGCAGGTAACTGTAACTTCAATACTAATTATGACAGGTAACAGTAACTTCGATACTAATTATGACAAGTAACTGTTACTTCGATACTAATTATGACAGGTAACTGTAACTTCGTTACTAATTATGACAAGTAACTGTAATTTCGATACAAATTATGGCGGGTAACTGTAACTTCGATACTAATTATGACAGGTAACAGTAACCTCGATACTAATTATGACAAGTAACTATAACTTCGATACAAATTATGACAGGTAACTGTAACTTCGATAGTAATTATGACAAGAAACTCTAACTTCGTTACTAATTATGACAAGTAACTGTAATTTTGATAAAAAATTATGGTAGGTAACTGTAACTTCAATACTAATTATGACAGGTTATAGTAACGTCGATACTAATTATGACAAGTAACAGTACCTTCGATGCTAATTATGACCAGTAACTGTAACTTCGATACTAATTATGACAAGGAACTGTAATTTCGATACAAATTATGGCAGGTAACTGTAACTTCGTTACTAATTATGACAAGTAACTGTAATTTCGCTACAAATTATGGCAGGTAATTGTAATTTCGATACTAATTATGACAGGTAACAGTAACTTCGATACTAATTATGACAAGTAACTGTAACTTCGATACTAATTATGACAAGTAATTGTAACTTCGATACTAATAATGACAGGTAACTGTAACTTCGTTACTAATTATGACAAGTAACTGTAATTTCGATACAAATTATGACAGGTGACTGTAACTTCGTTACTAATTACGACAATGAACAGTACCTTCGATGCTAATTATGACAGGTAACTGTAACTTCGATACTAATTTGACAAGGAACTGTAATTTCGATACAAATTATGGCAGGTAACTGTAACTTCGTTACTAATTATTACAAGTAACTGTAATTTCGATACAAATTGTGGCAGGTAACTGTAACTTCGATACTAATTATGACAGGTAACAGTAACTTCGATACTAATTATGACAAGTATCTGTAACTTCGATACTAATTATGACAGGTAACTGGAACTTCGTTACTAATTATGACAAGTAACTGTAATTTCGATACAAATTATGGCAGGTAACTGTAACTTCGATACTAATTATGGCAGGTAACTGTTACTTCGATACTAATTATGAGAGGTAACAGATACTTCGATGCTGATTATGACAGGTAACTGTAACTTCGTTACTAATTATGACAAGTAACTGTAATTTCGTTACAAATTATGGCAGGTAACAGTACCTTCGATACTAATTATGACAGGTAACTGTAACTTCAATACTAATTATGACAAGTAACTGTAACTTCGTTATTAATTATGACAAGTAACTCTATTTTTGATTAAAAATTATGGCAGGTAACTGTAACTTCGATACTAATTAATACAGGTAACAGTAACTTCGATACTAATTATGACAGGTTACTGTAACATCGTTACTAATTTTGTCAAGTAACTGTAACTTCGATACTAATTATGACAAGTAACTGTAACTTCGATACTAATTGTGACAGGTAACAGTTACTTCGATATTAATTATGACAAGTAACAGGAACTTCGATACTAATTATGACAAGTAATTGTAATTTCGATACAAATTTTGGCAGGTAACTGTAACTTCAATACTAATTATGACAGGTAACAGTTACTTCGATACTAATTATGAGAGGTAACTGTAACAGCGTTACTAATTATGACAAGTAACTTTAATTTCAATACTAATTATGGCAGTTAACTGTAACTTCGTTACTAATTATGACAAGTCCCTGTAATTTCGATAAATTATGGCAGGTAACTGTAACTTCGATACTAATTATGACAAGTAAATGTAACTTCGATATTAATTATGACAGGTAACTGTAACTTCGTTACTAATTATGACAAGTAACTGTAATTTCGATACATATTTTGGCAGGTAACTGTAACTTCGATACTAATTATGACAGGTAACAGTAACTTCGATTCTAATTATGACAAGTAACTGTAATTTCGATACAAATTATGGCAGGTAACTGTAACTTCAATACTAATTATGACAGGTAACAGTAACTTCGACACTAATTATGACAAGTAACTATAACATCGATACAAATTATGACAGGTAACTGTAACTTCGATACTAATTATGAAAAGAAACTCTAACTTCGTTACTAATTTTGACAAGTAACTGTAATTTTGATAAAAAATTATGGTAGGTAACTGTAACTTCAATACTAATTATGACAGGTAACAGTAACTTCGATACTAATTATGACCAGTAACTGTAACATCGATACTAATTATGACAAGGAACTGTAATTTCGATACAAATTATGGCAGGTAACTGTAACTTCGTTACTAATTATGACAAGTAACTGTAATTTCGTTACAAATTATGGCAGGTAATTGTAATTTCGATACTAATTATGACAGGTAGCGGTAACTTCGATACTAATAATGACAAGTAACAGTAACTTCGATACTAATTATGACAAGTAATTGTAACTTCGATACTAATAATGACAGGTAACTGTAACTTCGTTACTAATTATGACAAGTAACTGTAATTTCGATACAAATTTTGGCAGGTAACTGTAACTTCAATACTAATTATGACAGGTAACAGTAACTTCGATACTAATTATGACAAGTAACTGTTACTTCGATACTAATTATGACAGGTAACTGTAACTTCGTTACTAATTATGACAAGTAACTGTAATTTCGATACAAATTATGGCGGGTAACTGTAACTTCGATACTAATTATGACAAGAAACTGTAACTTCAATACTAATTATGACAAGTAACTGTAACTTCGTTACTTATTATGACAAGTAACATTATTTTTGATAAAAAAAATTATGGCAGGTAACTGTAACTTCGATACTAATTAATACAGGTAACAGTAACTTCGATACTAATTATGACAGGTTACTGTAACATCGTTACTAATTTTGTCAAGTAACTGTAACTTCGATACTAATTATGACAAGTAACTGTAACTTCGATACTAATTGTGACAGGTAACAGTTACTTCGATATTAATTATGACAAGTAACAGTAACTTCGATACTAATTATGACAAGTAATTGTAATTTCGATACAAATTTTGGCAGGTAACTGTAACTTCAATACTAATTATGACAGGTAACAGTTACTTCGATACTAATTATGACAGGTAACTGTAACAGCGTTACTAATTATGACAAGTAACTTTAATTTCGATACTAATTATGGCAGTTAACTGTAACTTCATTACTAATTATGACAAGTCCCTGTAATTTCGATAAATTATGGCAGGTAACTGTAACTTCGATACTAATTATAACAAGTAAATGTAACTTCGATATTAATTATGACAGATAACTGTAACTTCGTTACTAATTATGACAAGTAACTGTAATTTCGATACATATTTTGGCAGGTAACTGTAACTTCGATACTAATTATGACAGGTAAAAGTAACTTCGATTCTAATTATGACAAGTAACTGTAACTTCGATACTAATTATGACAGGTAACTGTAACTTCGTTTCTAATTATGACAAGTAACTGTAATTTCGATACAAATTATGGCAGGTAACTGTAACTTCAATACTAATTATGACAGGTAACCGTAACTTCGACACTAATTATGACAAGTAACTATAACATCGATACAAATTATGACAGGTAACTGTAACTTCGATACTAATTATGACAAGAAACTCTAACTTCGTTACTAATTATGACAAGTAACTGTAATTTTGATAAAAAATTATGGTAGGTAACTGTAACTTCAATACTAATTATGACAGGTTATAGTAACGTCGATACTAATTATGACAAGTAACAGTACCTTCGATGCTAATTATGACCAGTAACTGTAACTTCGATACTAATTATGACAAGGAACTGTAATTTCGATACAAATTATGGCAGGTAACTGTAACTTCGTTACTAATTATGACAAGTAACTGTAATTTCGCTACAAATTATGGCAGGTAATTGTAATTTCGATACTAATTATGACAGGTAACAGTAACTTCGATACTAATTATGACAAGTAACTGTAACTTCGATACTAATTATGACAAGTAATTGTAACTTCGATACTAATAATGACAGGTAACTGTAACTTCGTTACTAATTATGACAAGTAACTGTAATTTCGATACAAATTATGACAGGTGACTGTAACTTCGTTACTAATTACGACAATGAACAGTACCTTCGATGCTAATTATGACAGGTAACTGTAACTTCGATACTAATTTGACAAGGAACTGTAATTTCGATACAAATTATGGCAGGTAACTGTAACTTCGTTACTAATTATTACAAGTAACTGTAATTTCGATACAAATTGTGGCAGGTAACTGTAACTTCGATACTAATTATGACAGGTAACAGTAACTTCGATACTAATTATGACAAGTATCTGTAACTTCGATACTAATTATGACAGGTAACTGGAACTTCGTTACTAATTATGACAAGTAACTGTAATTTCGATACAAATTATGGCAGGTAACTGTAACTTCGATACTAATTATGGCAGGTAACTGTTACTTCGATACTAATTATGAGAGGTAACAGATACTTCGATGCTGATTATGACAGGTAACTGTAACTTCGTTACTAATTATGACAAGTAACTGTAATTTCGTTACAAATTATGGCAGGTAACAGTACCTTCGATACTAATTATGACAGGTAACTGTAACTTCAATACTAATTATGACAAGTAACTGTAACTTCGTTATTAATTATGACAAGTAACTCTATTTTTGATTAAAAATTATGGCAGGTAACTGTAACTTCGATACTAATTAATACAGGTAACAGTAACTTCGATACTAATTATGACAGGTTACTGTAACATCGTTACTAATTTTGTCAAGTAACTGTAACTTCGATACTAATTGTGACAGGTAACAGTTACTTCGATATTAATTATGACAAGTAACAGGAACTTCGATACTAATTATGACAAGTAATTGTAATTTCGATACAAATTTTGGCAGGTAACTGTAACTTCAATACTAATTATGACAGGTAACAGTTACTTCGATACTAATTATGAGAGGTAACTGTAACAGCGTTACTAATTATGACAAGTAACTTTAATTTCAATACTAATTATGGCAGTTAACTGTAACTTCGTTACTAATTATGACAAGTCCCTGTAATTTCGATAAATTATGGCAGGTAACTGTAACTTCGATACTAATTATGACAAGTAAATGTAACTTCGATATTAATTATGACAGGTAACTGTAACTTCGTTACTAATTATGACAAGTAACTGTAATTTCGATACATATTTTGGCAGGTAACTGTAACTTCGATACTAATTATGACAGGTAACAGTAACTTCGATTCTAATTATGACAAGTAACTGTAATTTCGATACAAATTATGGCAGGTAACTGTAACTTCAATACTAATTATGACAGGTAACAGTAACTTCGACACTAATTATGACAAGTAACTATAACATCGATACAAATTATGACAGGTAACTGTAACTTCGATACTAATTATGAAAAGAAACTCTAACTTCGTTACTAATTTTGACAAGTAACTGTAATTTTGATAAAAAATTATGGTAGGTAACTGTAACTTCAATACTAATTATGACAGGTAACAGTAACTTCGATACTAATTATGACCAGTAACTGTAACATCGATACTAATTATGACAAGGAACTGTAATTTCGATACAAATTATGGCAGGTAACTGTAACTTCGTTACTAATTATGACAAGTAACTGTAATTTCGTTACAAATTATGGCAGGTAATTGTAATTTCGATACTAATTATGACAGGTAGCGGTAACTTCGATACTAATAATGACAAGTAACAGTAACTTCGATACTAATTATGACAAGTAATTGTAACTTCGATACTAATAATGACAGGTAACTGTAACTTCGTTACTAATTATGACAAGTAACTGTAATTTCGATACAAATTTTGGCAGGTAACTGTAACTTCAATACTAATTATGACAGGTAACAGTAACTTCGATACTAATTATGACAAGTAACTGTTACTTCGATACTAATTATGACAGGTAACTGTAACTTCGTTACTAATTATGACAAGTAACTGTAATTTCGATACAAATTATGGCGGGTAACTGTAACTTCGATACTAATTATGACAGGTAACAGTAACCTCGATACTAATTATGACAAGTAACTATAACTTCGATACAAATTATGACAGGTAACTGTAACTTCGATAGTAATTATGACAAGAAACTCTAACTTCGTTACTAATTATGACAAGTAACTGTAATTTTGATAAAAAATTATGGTAGGTAACTGTAACTTTTATACTAATTATGACAGGTAACAGTAACTTCGATACTAATTATGACAGGGAACTGTCACTTCGTTACTAATTATGACAAGTAACTTTATTTTCAATACTAATTATGGCAGGTAACTGAAACTTCGTTACTAATTATGACAAGTCCCTGTAATTTTGATTAAAAAAATGGCAGGTAACTGTAACTTCCATAATAATTATGACAGGTAACAGTATCTTCGATACTAATTATGACAGGAAACTGTAACTTCGTTACTAATTATGACAAGTAACTGTAATTTCGATACAATTTATGACAGATAACTGTAACTTCGTTACTAATTATGACAAGTAACAGTACCATCGATGCTAGTTATGACAGGTAAATGTAACTTCGATACTAATTATGACAAGGAACTGTAATTTCGATACAAATTATGGCAGGTACTGTAACTTCGTTACTAATTATGACATGTAACTGTAATTTCGATACAAATTTTGGCTGGTAACTTAGTTACTAATTATGACAAGTAACAGTACCATCGATGCTAATTATGACAGGTAACTGTAACTTCGATACTAATTATGACAAGTAACTGTAATTTCGATAAAAATTATGACAGGTAACAGTAACTTCGATAATTAACTGTAATTATGATAAAAATTATGGCAGGTAACTGTAACTTCGATACTAATTATGAGAGGTAAAAGTAACTTCGATACTAATTATGACAGGTAACAGCAACGTCGTTACTGATTATGGCATTTAACTGTAATTTCGATACTAATTATGGCAGGTAAATGTAACTTCGTTACTAATTATGAGAAGTTACTTTAATTTCGATACAAATTATGGCAGGTTACTGTAATTTCGATACTAATTATGACAGGTAGCAGTTACTTCGATACTAATTATGACAAGTAACTGTAACTTCGATACTAATTATGACAGGTAACTGTAACTTCGATACTAATTATGACAAGTAACTGTAATTTCGATAAAAATTAAGACAGGTAACAGTAACTTCGATAATAATTATGACAAGTAACTGGAACTTTGTTACTAATTATGACAAGTAACTGTAATTTCGATACAAATTATGGCAGGTAACTGTAACTTCGATACTAATTATGACAGGTAACAGTAACTTCGATACTAATTATGACAAGTAACAGTAACTTGGATACTAATTATGACAGGTAACTGTAAAATCGATACTAATTATGACCAGTAACTGTAACTTCGATACTAATTATGACAAGGAACTGTAATTTCGATACAAATTATGGCAGGTAACTGTAACTTCGTTACTAATTATGACAAATAACTGTAATTTCGTTACAAATTATGGCAGGTAATTGTAATTTCGATACTAATTATGACAGGTAACAGTAACTTCGATACTAATTATCACAAGTATCTGTAAATTCGATACTAATTATGACAGGTAACTGGAACTTCGTTACTAATTATGACAAGTAACTGTAATTTCGATACAAATTATGGCAGGTAACTGTAACTTCGATACTAATTATGGCAGGTAACTGTTACTTCGATACTAATTATGAGAGGTAACAGGAACTTCGATGCTGATTATGACAGGTAACTGTAACTTCGTTACTAATTATGACAAGTAACTGTAATTTCGTTACAAATTATGGCAGGTAACAGTACCTTCGATACTAATTATGACAGGTAACTGTAACTTCAATACTAATTATGACAAGTAACTGTAACTTCGTTATTAATTATGACAAGTAACTCTATTTTTGATAAAAAATTATGGCAGGTAACTGTAACTTCGATACTAATTAATACAGGTAACAGTAACTTCGATACTAATTATGACAGGTTACTGTAACATCGTTACTAATTTTGTCAAGTAACTGTATCTTCGATACTAATTATGACAAGTAACTGTAACTTCGATACTAATTGTGACAGGTAACAGGTACTTCGATATTAATTATGACAAGTAACTGTAACTTCGATACTAATTATGACAAGTAATTGTAATTTCGATACAAATTTTGGCAGGTAACTGTAACTTCAATACTAATTATGACAGGTAACAGTTACTTCGATACTAATTATGACAGTTAACTGTAACAGCGTTACTAATTATGACAAGTAACTTTAATTTCGATACTAATTATGGCAGTTAACTGTAACTTCGTTACTAATTATGACAAGTCCCTGTAATTTCGATAAATTATGGCAGGTAACTGTAACTTCGATACTAATTATGACAAGTAAATGAAACTTCGATATTAATTATGACAGGTAACTGTAACTTCGTTACTAATTATGACAAGTAACTGTAATTTCGATACATATTTTGGCAGGTAACTGTAACTTCGATACTAATTATGACAGGTAACAGTAACTTCGATTCTAATTATGACAAGTAACTGTAACTTCGATACTAATTATGACAAGTAACTGTAACTTCGTTACTAATTATGACAAGTAACTGTAATTTCGATACAAATTATGGCAGGTAACTGTAACTTCAATACTAATTATGACAGGTAACAGTAACTTCGATACTATTTATGACAAGTAACTATAACATCGATACAAATTATGACAGGTAACTGTAACTTCGATACTAATTATGACAAGAAACTCTAACTTCGTTACTAATTATGAAAAGTAACTGTAATTTTGATAAAAAATTATGGTAGGTAACTGTAACTTCAATACTAATTTTGACAGGTAACAGTAACGTCGATACTAATTATGACAAGTAACAGTGCCTTCGATGCTAATTATGACCAGTAACTGTAACTTCGATTCTAATTATGACAAGTAACTGTAACTTCGATACTAATTATGACAGGTAACTGTAACTTCGTTACTAATTATGACAAGTAACTGTAATTTCGATACAAATTATGGCGGGTAACTGTAACATCGATACTAATTATGACAGGTAACAGTAACCTCGATACTAATTATGACAAGTAACTATAACTTCGATACAAATTATGACAGGTAACTGTAACTTCGATACTAATTATGACAAGAAACTCTAACTTCGTTACTAATTATGACTAGTAACTGTAATTTTGATAAAAAATTATGGTAGGTAACTGTAACTTTTATACTAATTATGACAGGTAACAGTAACTTCGATACTAATTATGACAGGGAACTGTCACTTCGTTACTAATTATGACAAGTAACTTTATTTTCAATACTAATTATGGCAGGTAACTGAAACTTCGTTACTAATTATGACAAGTCCCTGTAATTTTGATAAAAATTATGGCAGGTAACTGTAACTTCCATACTAATTATGACAGGTAACAGTATCTTCGATACTAATTATGACAGGAAACTGTAACTTCGTTACTAATTATGACAAGTAACTGTAATTTCGATACAATTTATGACAGATAACTGTAACTTCGTTACTAATTATGACAAGTAACAGTACCATCGATGCTAGTTATGACAGGTAAATGTAACTTCGATACTAATTATGACAAGGAACTGTAATTTCGATACAAATTATGGCAGGTACTGTAACTTCGTTACTAATTATGACAAGTAACTGTAATTTCGATACAAATTTTGGCTGGTAACTTAGTTACTAATTATGACAAGTAACAGTACCATCGATGCTAATTATGACAGGTAACTGTAACTTCGATACTAATTATGACAAGTAACTGTAATTTCGATAAAAATTATGACAGGTAACAGTAACTTCGATAATTAACTGTAATTATGATAAAAATTATGGCAGGTAACTGTAACTTCGATACTAATTATGAGAGGTAACAGTAACTTCGATACTAATTATGACAGGTAACAGCAACGTCGTTACTGATTATGGCAAGTAACTGTAATTTCGATACTAATTATGGCAGGTAAATGTAACTTCGTTACTAATTATGAGAAGTAACTTTAATTTCGATACAAATTATGGCAGGTTACTGTAATTTCGATACTAATTATGACAGGTAGCCGTTACTTCGATACTAATTATGACAAGTAACTGTAACTTCGATACTAATTATGACAGGTAACTGTAACTTCGATACTAATTATGACAAGTAACTGTAATTTCGATAAAAATTAAGACAGGTAACAGTAACTTCGATAATAATTATGACAAGTAACTGGAACTTTGTTACTAATTATGACAAGTAACTGTAATTTCGATACAAATTATGGCAGGTACCTGTAACTTTGATACTAATTATGACAGGTAACAGTAACTTCGATACTAATTATGACAAGTAACTGTAACTTCGATACTAATTATGACAGGTAACTGTAAAATCGATACTAATTATGACCAGTAACTGTAACTTCGATACTAATTATGACAAGGAACTGTAATTTCGATACAAATTATGGCAGGTAACTGTAACTTCGTTACTAATTATGACAAATAACTGTAATTTCGTTACAAATTATGGCAGGTAATTGTAATTTCGATACTAATTATGACAGGTAACAGTAACTTCGATACTAATTATCACAAGTATCTGTAAATTCGATACTAATTATGACAGGTAACTGGAACTTCGTTACTAATTATGACAAGTAACTGTAATTTCGATACAAATTATGGCAGGTAACTGTAACTTCGATACTAATTATGGCAGGTAACTGTTACTTCGATACTAATTATGAGAGGTAACAGGAACTTCGATGCTGATTATGACAGGTAACTGTAACTTCGTTACTAATTATGACAGGTAACTGTAATTTCGTTACAAATTATGGCAGGTAACAGTACCTTCGATACTAATTATGACAGGTAACTGTAACTTCAATACTAATTATGACAAGTAACTGTAACTTCGTTATTAATTATGACAAGTAACTCTATTTTTGATAAAAAATTATGGCAGGTAACTGTAACTTCGATACTAATTAATACAGGTAACAGTAACTTCGATACTAATTATGACAGGTTACTGTAACATCGTTACTAATTTTGTCAAGTAACTGTATCTTCGATACTAATTATGACAAGTAACTGTAACTTCGATACTAATTGTGACAGGTAACAGTTACTTCGATATTAATTATGACAAGTAACTGTAACTTCGATACTAATTATGACAAGTAATTGTAATTTCGATACAAATTTTGGCAGGTAACTGTAACTTCAATACTAATTATGACAGGTAACAGTTACTTCGATACTAATTATGACAGTTAACTGTAACAGCGTTACTAATTATGACAAGTAACTTTAATTTCGATACTAATTATGGCAGTTAACTGTAACTTCGTTACTAATTATGACAAGTCCCTGTAATTTCGATAAATTATGGCAGGTAACTGTAACTTCGATACTAATTATGACAAGTAAATGTAACTTCGATATTAATTATGACAGGTAACTGTAACTTCGTTACTAATTATGACAAGTAACTGTAATTTCGATACATATTTTGGCAGGTAACTGTAACTTCGATACTAATTATGACAGGTAACAGTAACTTCGATTCTAATTATGACAAGTAACTGTAACTTCGATACTAATTATGACAAGTAACTGTAACTTCGTTACTAATTATGACAAGTAACTGTAATTTCGATACAAATTATGGCAGGTAACTGTAACTTCAATACTAATTATGACAGGTAACAGTAACTTCGATACTAATTATGACAAGTAACTATAACATCGATACAAATTATGACAGGTAACTGTAACTTCGATACTAATTATGACAAGAAACTCTAACTTCGTTACTAATTATGAAAAGTAACTGTAATTTTGATAAAAAATTATGGTAGGTAACTGTAACTTCAATACTAATTTTGACAGGTAACAGTAACGTCGATACTAATTATGACAAGTAACAGTGCCTTCGATGCTAATTATGACCAGTAACTGTAACTTCGATACTAATTATGACAAGGAACTGTAATTTCGATACAAATTATGGCAGGTAACTGTAACTTCGTTACTAATTATGACAAGTAACTGTAATTTCGTTACAAATTATGGCAGGTAATTGTAATTTCGATACTAATTATGACAGGTAACAGTAACTTCGATACTAATTATGACAAGTAACAGTAACTTCGATACTAATTATGACAAGTAATTGTAACTTCGATACTAATAATGACAGGTAACTGTAACATCGTTACTAATTATGAAAAGTAACTGTAATTTCGATACAAATTTTGGCAGGTAACTGTAACTTCAATACTAATTATGAAAGGTAACAGTAACTTCGATACTAATTATGACAAGTAACTGTTACTTCGATACTAATTATGACAGGTAACTGTAACTTCGTTACTAATTATGACAAGTAACTGTAATTTCGATACAAATTATGGCGAGTAACTGTAACTTCGATACTAATTATGACAGGTAACAGTAACCTCGATACTAATTATGACAAGTAACTATAACTTCGATACAAATTATGACAGGTAACTGTAACTTCGATACTAATTATGACAAGAAACTCTAACTTCGTTACTAATTATGACAAGTAACTGTAATTTTGATAAAAAATTATGGTAGGTAACTGTAACTTTTATACTAATTATGACAGGTAACAGTAACTTCGATACTAATTATGACAGGGAACTGTCACTTCGTTACTAATTATGACAAGTAACTTTATTTTCAATACTAATTATGGCAGGTAACTGTAACTTCGTTACTAATTATGACAAGTCCCTGTAATTTTGATACAAATTATGGCAGGTAACTGAAACTTCCATAATAATTATGACAGGTAACAGTATCTTCGATACTAATTATGACAGGAAACTGTAACTTGGTTACTAATTATGACAAGTAACCGTAATTTCGATACAATTTATGACAGATAACTGTAACTTCGTTACTAATTATGACAAGTAACAGTACCATCGATGCTAGTTATGACAGGTAAATGTAACTTCGATACTAATTATGACAAGGAACTGTAATTTCGATACAAATTATGGCAGGTACTGTAACTTCGTTACTAATTATGACAAGTAACTGTAATTTCGATACAAATTTTGGCTGGTAACTTAGTTACTAATTATGACAAGTAACAGTACCATCGATGCTAATTATGACAGGTAACTGTAACTTCGATACTAATTATGACAAGTAACTGTAATTTCGATAAAAATTATGACAGGTAACAGTAACTTCGATAATTAACTGTAATTATGATAAAAAATTATGGCAGGTAACTGTAACTTCGATACTAATTATGAGAGGTAACAGTAACTTCGATACTAATTATGACAGGTAACAGCAACTTCGTTACTAATTATGACAAGTAACTGTAATTTCGATACTAATTATGGCAGGTAAATGTAACTTCGTTACTAATTATGAGAAGTAACTTTAATTTCGATACAAATTATGGCAGGTTACTGTAATTTCGATACTAATTATGACAGGTAGCAGTTACTTCGATACTAATTATGACAAGTAACAGTAACTTCGATACTAATTATGACAGGTAACTGTAACTTCGGTACTAATTATGACAAGTAACTGTAATTTCGATAAAAATTAAGACAGGTAACAGTTTACTTCGATAATAATTATGACAAGTAACTGGAACTTTGTTACTAATTATGACAAGTAACTGTAATTTCGATACAAATTATGGCAGGTAACTCTAATTCGATACTAATTATGACAGGTAACAGTAACTTCGATACTAATTATGACAAGTAACTGTAACTTCGGTACTAATTATGACAGGTAACTGTAAAATCGATACTTATTATGACAAGTAACTGTAACTTCGTTACTAATTATGACAAGTAACTGTAATTATGATAAAAATTTATGGCAGGTAACTGTAACTTCGATACTAATTATGAGAGGTAACAGTAACTTCGATACTAATTATGACAGGTAACAGCAACTTCGTTACTAATTATGACAAGTAACTGTAATTTCGATACTAATTATGGCAGGTAAATGTAACTTCGTTACTAATTATGAGAAGTAACTTTAATTTCGATACAAATTATGGCAGGTAACTGTAATTTCGATACTAATTATGACAGGTAACAGTATCTTCGATACTAATTATGACAAGGAACTGTAATTTCGATACAAATTATGGCAGGTAACTGTAACTTCGTTTCTAATTATGACAATTCCCAGTAATTTCGATACAAATTATGGCAAGTAACTGTAATTTCGATACTAATTATGACAGGTAACTGTAACTTCGATACTAATTATGACAGGAAACTGTAGCTTCTTTACTAATTATGACAATTAACTGTAATTTCGATACAAATTATGACAGGTAACTGTAACTTTGTTACTAATTAAGACAAGTAACTGTAATTTCGATACAAATTATGGCAGGTAACAGTAACTTCGATTCTAATTATGACAAGTAACTGTAACTTCGATACTTATTATGACAGGTAACTGTAACTTCGTTACTAATTATGACAAGTAACTGTAATTTCGATACAAATTTTGGCAGGTAACTGTAACTTCAATACTAATTATGACAGGTAACAGTAACTTCGATACTAATTATGACAAGTAACTGTTACTTCGATACTAATTATGACAGGTAACTGTAACTTCGTTACTAATTATGACAAGTAACTGTAATTTCGATACAAATTATGGCGGGTAACTGTAACATCGATACTAATTATGACAGGTAACAGTAACCTCGATACTAATTATGACAAGTAACTATAACTTCGATACAAATTATGACAGGTAACTGTAACTTCGATACTAATTATGACAAGAAACTCTAACTTCGTTACTAATTATGACAAGTAACTGTAATTTTGATAAAAAATTATGGTTGTTGTTTGAGTCTTCAGTCTTTTGACTGGTTTGATGCAGCTTTCCATGTCTCCCTGTCCTGAGCCAATCGTTTCATCTCTACATAGCTACCACACCCTACATCCGAGGCTATCTGTTTAACATATTCTAACCTTGGTCTACCCCTACAGTTCTTGTCCTCTACCCTTCCTTCCATAACTAAGCTTGCTATTCCTGGGTGTCTTAGTATGTGTCCTACCAGCCTATCTCTTCTCTTCATTAGCAGTCGCCAGAAACATTTCTCCTCTCCCACTCGCCTTAATACCTCTTCGTTTGTAACCCTATCTACCCATCTGATCTTCATCATTCTCCTGTAACACCACATTTCAAATGCTTCAATTCTCCTCTTTTCTGCTGCACCAATAGTCCAAGTTTCACTTCCATAGAGCGCTATGCTCCAGACAAAGGTTTTCAAAAATGACTTCCTAATACCTAAATCTATATTCGATGTCAACAGATTCCTTTTTTGTAGAAAGGCTTTCCTTGCCTGAGCCAACCTACTTTTTATATCCTCTTTGCTTCGTCCATCACTGGTTATTCTGCTTCCTAAGTAACAGAAGTCTCCTACTTCCTTCAGCTTTTCACCTGCCAATTTGATCTCCATAGAGGTTTCTGATTTATTTCGGCTGCATTCCAGTATTTTTGTTTTACATTTATTAATTTTCATCATGAATTCCTTCCGTAAGACGGAATCCATACCATTCAAAAACTCATTCAAATCCTGAGGCTTGTCGGCCAAGATGACGATGTCATCAGCAAATCTCAGAGTTGAAATTATTTCTCCTTGAATCTTCACTCCCACTTTAAATTTTTCTCCAATTTCCTTCATTGCTTGTTCAATGTAAAGATTGAAAAGTATGGGTGATAAGTTGCAGCCTTGCCTTACACCTTTCTGAATACCAGCTTCTCTCTCATGTCCTTGAGCTCGAATGACTGCTGTCTGGTTTCTGTATAGATTGTATATCACCCTCCTATCCCTGTACTTTATTCCAATAGATTTCAAAATGTCAAACAATTTAGTCCAATCAACGTTATCAAAAGCCTTTTCTAAGTCTACAAATGCCATGAACGTTCTCTTATCTTTCCTTATTCTACCTTCCAAAATCAGCCTAAGACTTAGTACAGCTTCCCTTGTTCCTACATTTCTCCTGAAACCAAACTGGTCTTCACCCAACTCCGTTTCTATCTGGCTTTCAATCCTCTTGTAAATTATTCTAGACAGGATCTTTGAAGCATGAGTAATCAAGCTGATTGTACGGTAATCTTCACATCTGTCAGCTCCCACTTTCTTTGGTATAGGGATGATAACATTCTTCTTGAAATCAGGGGGTACCTCACCTGTCTCATAAATCCTACACACCAAGTGAAATAACCTGATCAGACCTTCATCTCCTATGCAGCGTAGCAACTCAATCGGTATATCGTCTATGCCTGGTGCTTTGTTCCTGCCCAAGTCCTCTAATGCTCTGTCAAATTCTGATCTCAATATTAAATCTCCTTTTGTATCCTCATCAATTTCCTCCTCTCTTTCCATTACATGATTCTCAATCTTCTTTCCCTTATACAAGCACTCTATGTAAGCTTTCCATCTCTCAACCTTTTCTTCCCTATCTGTTAGAGGCTTTCCATTTGTGTCCTTAATATTACAGCACTTAGTCTTCTTTTCCCCAAAAGTATTCTTAATCCTTCGATAAGCTGTGTCTACTTTTCCTAATTTCAGACAATTTTCTATACCTGCACATTTCTCTTTCAACCATTCTTCTTTCGCTTCCTTGCACTTCTTGTTAACCTCATTTCTCAGACGTCTGTATTCTGCTTTCCCCTTTTCATCTCTTAGATTCTTGTGTTTCCGCCTTTCATCCATCAATTCTAGTATATCCTGAGTGATCCACGGTTTTCTACCTATTCTTTCTTTCCTACCAATGTTTTCTTCTGCGGATTTTGTTATTACATTCTTCAAAAGTGCCCATTCGTCTGCAATTGAAGTTTGTTTAGGGGTTTTGATTAGTCCTTCCTTTATACTCTTCTTGAATCTTTCGTTTACATCCTTCACTTTCAGTCTGTCTATTGCCCACCCTTTTGGCTTTTGACTTTTCTTCAGTTTCTTCAACTTTAATCTGCATTTCATTACAACCAGATTGTGGTCAGAGTTTATGTCAGCACCAGGATATGCTTTACAATCCAAAATCTGGTTTCGAAACCTCTGCTTGACCATAATGAAGTCGATTTGGTAACGCCCTGTATCTCCTGGTCTCATCCATGTGTATATTCTTCTATTGTGGTTATCGAACAAGGTGTTAGCTATGACCAACTCATGTTCGGTGCAGAATTCCATCAGCCTGCTTCCTCGATCATTCCTTTCACCTAATCCGAAATCTCCTACTATCTTCCCTTCTCTCCCTTTTCCTACCACAGCATTCCAATCTCCCATTACTATAACATTTTCATCACCTTTGATATACCTCAGAATGTCATCTATTTCTTCGTAGACCTTTTCAACATCCTCATCATCAGCTTGACTGGTAGGCATATAGACTTGTACCACTGTGGTGCACGTAGGTTTAGTATTGATTTTTGCTACAATAATCCGTTCACTGTATTGCTCATAATATTCCACCCGCTGTCCAAGTTTCCTACTCAATATGAGACCAACCCCTGCTTGGCCATTGTTTGATTTAGTGCTAATGACCCTATAGTCTCCTGACCAAAAGTCCTGCTCTTCCTGCCAGCGCATTTCACTAATCCCAACCAAATCCAACCTCAACCTATCCATTTCCCTTTCTAAGTTTTCTAACTTTCCACTTCCTAGCAGACTTCTAACATTCCACGCTCCGATCCGTAGAATGTCAGATTTCCTCTTTGTCACTTCTGTGATGTTAACCCCCTCTCGAGCAGTCCCCACCCGGAGATCCGAACGGGGGACTAGTTTACCTCCGGATTGAAATTTTACAAGGGAGGAGGCCATCATCACATGTAATTATGCATAGAGAGGTGCATATCCTCGGGAATAGCATTACGGCTGTAGTTTCCCGTTGCTTTCAGCCGTGCAGCAGAACGCAGTGTAGCCATTAGATGGCTTATATTATCAATATCTTAACCGTCTATTAGACTAGTAAAGAATTGATTTATTCTGAAAAGCTGCTACTCCCTTTCAGAATAAGTAAAGAGCAGTTCTACTACAAAATACTAACCTTCTACTAACAATTAAATACCAAAATTCTACTAACGAAAAAAATAATAAAGTTTCACCAGCAAACAAATACTACCACTAAAACAGTCTGTCACCAGGTCCACTCACATGCACCCTCACCAGACACACTCACACACCACAGTCTAATAGAACAATGACATATATCTAATAAACAAATTAACTTCATACTTCCAACTAAAACTAACTAGTGTTAGTTATTGTAGTTTAAGGGGGAGGAACAGCGTGGTCATCTGCCCCTCTTAACAAAGATCCCACTCACATGCACCCTCACCAGACACTCACACACCACAGTCTAATAGAACAATGACATATATCTAATAAACAAATTAACTTCATACTTACAACTAAAACTAACTAGTGTTAGTTATTGTAGTTTAAAGGGACGGAACAGCGTGGTCATCTGCCCCTCTTAACAAAGATAAGTTTATACGAATTTGGATGAAGTTAAAATTTAGAGGTGGATGCCTAAATGTGATTTTTAAAAAATGCCTAAAATTAATACAAAACAAAACTGGCAATTATAGCAGTAAACAAAAAGTAGTTTTCTAGCCAGTGGATTATGTTAAGAAATGAAAGTAATTTTGCTTACGCAGCCTAGGAAATAAAACGCATAACTGTTAATATGAATACAAACTTAATTTTAAAAGCATTGTATTTTCCGCACCCTATATCACTTAATTCTAATACTCAAGGAAATTCCGGTTTCACAAAAAATGTTCACAATGGATTTTGTATTTGGATACTCAGGTATGAATGAATCAATATACTGTATCTACTGGTAAAGTAACGCAATATTAATGTAGTTAAACAACATACACACTCAACTGTCAGTTAAAGTTCTTCAACATCTCCCGTTTTTTATGAGGTCTTTTATTAGTTACAAAATGCTAAATTGCAGATGTGTAAATGCTACAAAATGCTAAATGCTCAAATCAAAATGCCAAATTTATGATTTCAAAATGCTAAAAATCACCACCCCTAACAATCACATATTCTTTGGTACATTATAATATTAACGTTTTTTAATACAAGCGATGATTTTTTTAGCATTGCTATCAGTTCTTTAACTTTTGCCTACAGAGCTAGGTTATGTGATGAAATTATTTTAACTTATTTAACCCATCACTACCACATATGAAAAATATTTAATTTAAGACACACATGGGTGCAGGGGACCCGTTTTTAGAATTTTGGTCACTGACGGCAGATTACAATAAATAAACAGGCACTACCTTGTTATAATAATAACTTGGTTAATTTATTAGTAATTAAACATGGTATAATTTTAAAAATAATAATAATAAATAATAATAATAATTTTTCTAGCATATGGAGGAAGTTGGGGACAGTCCAAATGAGATATGGAATAGAGAGGTGTTTCGAATTACGATTGATGCATTCAAGGGGTTCCAGGAAAAGCAAAGGAGAAGAGCCAAGAACATCTGTTCGGAAGAAAGGAAGAGAATCCACAGTGAAGGGATGAAGAATTTCTGGGAGCAGAAAAAAGGACTAATCAGAAGATGTCTGAATTCCCGAAATGCGTCGTAGTTTAGTCCACACTTGAGAGGAGGGGGTATGTGCCGTAATAGAAGACACATACCGTTCCCAGGATTGTTTCTTACTCTGGCGAATAAGAATCCGTGCCTTGGCACGAAATTTCTTAAACGCCACCAAATTGGCCATGGTTGGACGCCGACGGTAGTGCTTATGAGCTCGACGACGGTCTCTTATTGCCGCTGCAATATCCTCTGTCCACCAAGGGACGAGTTTGCGACGAGGAGTCCCAGAAAAGGATGGAATGGACTCTTCGGCGGCAGCAAGAAGCACATCGGTGATGTGCTGTACCTCGTCATCGACGCTCCGGCAACCAAGATCAACGAACACAGCTCGTTCTTGAAACGAGGGCCAATTTTCCCGCTTAAGAATCCAACGACTGGGGAACTCAACGGGCGTCTGGTTCAGAAGGGTAAGAACGATCGGGAAATGGTCACTGTCACAGAGGTCATCGTGTACATACCAACCAAATAGGGGGACCAGCGCACGGCTACACACACTCAAGTCAATGTGTGAGTACGTGCCGTGCGCTAAGCTAAAATGTGTAGCTTCCCCTGTATTTAATAGAGATAAATCCAACCCTTGAATTAAGCCTTCCACGTCCCTTCCTCTGGGGCAGGAAGATGGTGATCCCCATTGGGGGTGATGAGAGTTGAAATCACCCACGAGTAGGAAAGGGACTGGAAGTTGATCAACAAGATCTAAGACGTCATTAATATCAAGGGGTTGGTTCGGTGGAAGGTACACGTTACAAACAGTTGTCATAGCAGGCAAGGACACGCGAACTGCAATAGCTTCCAGAGGAGTGGCGAGTGGAAACTCCTCACTATAGGAGTCAGAGCGAACGAAGGTACAAACGCCCCCGGAAGCCCGGGCGGCGTCTTGTCGCTCTTTAGAGTATAGTCGGAAACCTCTCAGAACAGTCTCGTGATCAGGTCTGAGGTTTGTTTCCTGTAGGCAGACTATACTCGCCGCGTATTGGGCAATAAGCTGATGGAGCTCTGTCAAATGCCTGTCATAACTGTTACAATTCCACTGTAACAGTGCCATTGTGTGAACTTAGGGAAAAAGTTGGAGCAGCTTAAGTTGGAGCAGCAAGCTACTCCAACTTTGACTCTGGAGAATCTACAGTCACTACGTCGACTATAATCTCCATGTCCTCGGGCGAGTTCATGGAGTGAATCGACTCGGTGGAAGATTTCCTGGACGCAGTTCGGCGGCGGGGGGATCTCCGTGGGGAGCGCGCAGATCTGGGGACCGAAACGTCCCCAGGCGCAGAAGCATCCGCAGGTGTTGGCGCGGATGGCTTCCCCTTTTTTGGAGAAAGGGAATGCGTAGTGCGGGGTAGGTAACTGTAACTTTTATACTAATTATGACAGGTAACAGTAACTTCGATACTAATTATGACAGGGAACTGTCACTTCGTTACTAATTATGACAAGTAACTTTATTTTCAATACTAATTATGGCAGGTAACTGTAACTTCGTTACTAATTATGACAAGTCCCTGTAATTTTGATACAAATTATGGCAGGTAACTGAAACTTCCATAATAATTATGACAGGTAACAGTATCTTCGATACTAATTATGACAGGAAACTGTAACTTCGTTACTAATTATGACAAGTAACTGTAATTTCGATACAATTTATGACAGATAACTGTAACTTCGTTACTAATTATGACAAGTAACAGTACCATCGATGCTAGTTATGACAGGTAAATGTAACTTCGATACTAATTATGACAAGGAACTGTAATTTCGATACAAATTATGGAAGTACTGTAACTTCGTTACTAATTATGACAAGTAACTGTAATTTCGATACAAATTTTGGCTGGTAACTTAGTTACTAATTATGACAAGTAACAGTACCATCGATGCTAATTATGACAGGTAACTGTAACTTCGATACTAATTATGACAAGTAACTGTAATTTCGATAAAAATTATGACAGGTAACAGTAACTTCGATAATTAACTGTAATTATGATAAAAAATTATGGCAGGTAACTGTAACTTCGATACTAATTATGAGAGGTAACAGTAACTTCGATACTAATTATGACAGTTAACAGCAACTTCGTTACTAATTATGACAAGTAACTGTAATTTCGATACTAATTATGGCAGGTAAATGTAACTTCGTTACTAATTATGAGAAGTAACTTTAATTTCGATACAAATTATGGCAGGTTACTGTAATTTCGATACTAATTATGACAGGTAGCAGTTACTTCGATACTAATTATGACAAGTAACTGTAACTTCGATACTAATTATGACAGGTAACTGTAACTTCGATACTAATTATGACAAGTAACTGTAATTTCGATAAAAATTAAGACAGGTAACAGTAACTTCGATAATAATTATGACAAGTAACTGGAACTTTGTTACTAATTATGACAAGTAACTGTAATTTAGATACAAATTATGGCAGGTAACTGTAACTTCGATACTAATTATGACAGGTAACAGTAACTTCGATACTAATTATGACAAGTAACTGTAACTTCGATACTAATTATGACAGGTAACTGTAAAATCGATACTAATTATGACCAGTAACTGTATCTTCGATACTAATTATGACAAGGAACTGTAATTTCGATACAAATTATGGCAGGTAACTGTAACTTCGTTACTAATTATGACAAATAACTGTAATTTCGTTACAAATTATGGCAGGTAATTGTAATTTCGATACTAATTATGACAGGTAACAGTAACTTCGATACTAATTATGACAAGTAACAGTAACTTCGATACTAATTATGACAAGTAATTGTAACTTCGATACTAATAATGACAGGTAACTGTAACTTTGTAACTAATTATGACAAGTAACTGTAATTTCGATACAAATTTTGGCAGGTAACTGGAACTTCAATACTAATTATGACAGGTAACAGTAACTTCGATACTAATTATGACAAGTATCTGTAACTTCGATACTAATTATGACAGGTAACTGGAACTTCGTTACTAATTATGACAAGTAACTGTAATTTCGATACAAATTATGGCAGGTAACTGTAACTTCGATACTAATTATGGCAGGTAACTGTTACTTCGATACTAATTATGAGAGGTAACAGGAACTTCGATGCTGATTATGACAGGTAACTGTAACTTCGTTACTAATTATGACATGTAACTGTAATTTCGTTACAAATTATGGCAGGTAACAGTACCTTCGATACTAATTATGACAGGTAACTGTAACTTCAATACTAATTATGACAAGTAACTGTAACTTCGTTATTAATTATGACAAGTAACTCTATTTTTGATAAAAAATTATGGCAGGTAACTGTAACTTCGATACTAATTAATACAGGTAACAGTAACTTCGATACTAATTATGACAGATTACTGTAACATCGTTACTAATTTTGTCAAGTAACTGTAACTTCGATACTAATTATGACAAGTAACTGTAACTTCGATACTAATTGTGACAGGTAACAGTTACTTCGATATTAATTATGACATGTAACAGTAACTTCGATACTAATTATGACAAGTAATTGTAATTGCGATACAAATTTTGGCAGGTAACTGTAACTTCAATACTAATTATGACAGGTAACAGTTACTTCGATACTAATTATGACAGTTAACTGTAACAGCGTTACTAATTATGACAAGTAACTTTAATTTCGATACTAATTATGGCAGTTAACTGTAACTTCGTTACTAATTATGACAAGTCCCTGTAATTTCGATAAATTATGGCAGGTAACTGTAACTTCGATACTAATTATGACAAGTAAATGTAACTTCGATATTAATTATGACAGGTAACTGTAACTTCGTTACTAATTATGACAAGTAACTGTAATTTCGATACATATTTTGGCAGGTAACTGTAACTTCGATACTAATTATGACAGGTAACAGTAACTTCGATTCTAATTATGACAAGTAACTGTAACTTCGATACTAATTATGACAAGTAACTGTATCTTCGTTACTAATTATGACAAGTAACTGTAATTTCGATACAAATTATGGCAGGTAACTGTAACTTCAATACTAATTATGACAGGTAACAGTAACTTCGATACTAATTATGACAAGTAACTATAACATCGATACAAATTATGACAGGTAACTGTAACTTCGATACTAATTATGACAAGAAACTCTAACTTCGTTACTAATTATGAAAAGTAACTGTAATTTTGATAAAAAATTATGGTAGGTAACTGTAACTTCCATACTAATTATGACAGGTAACAGTAACGTCGATATTAATTATGACAAGTAACAGTACCTTCGATGCTAATTATGACCAGTAACTGTAACTTGGATACTAATTATGACAAGGAACTGTAATTTCGATACAAATTATGGCAGGTAACTGTAAATTCGTTACTAATTATGACAAGTAACTGTAATTTCGTTACAAATTATGGCAGGTAATTGTAATTTCGATACTAATTATGACAGGTAACAGTAACTTCGATACTGATTATGACAAGTAACAGTAACTTCGATACTAATTATGACAAGTAATTGTAACTTCGATACTAATAATGACAGGTAACTGTAACTTCGTTACTAATTATGACAAGTAACTGTAATTTCGATACAAATTTTGGTAGGTAACTGTAACTTCAATACTAATTATGACAGGTAACAGTAACTTCGATACTAATTATGACAAGTAATTGTTACTTCGATACTAATTATGACAGGTAAGTGTAACTTCGTTACTAATTATGACAAGTAACTGTAATTTCGATACAAATTATGGCGGGTAACTGTAACTTCGATACTAATTATGACAGGTAACAGTAACCTCGATACTAATTATGACAAGTAACTATAACTTCGATACAAATTATGACAGGTAACTGTAACTTCGATACTAATTATGACTAGAAACTCTAACTTCGTTACTAATTATGACAAGTAACTGTAATTTTGATAAAAAATTATGGTAGGTAACTGTAACTTTTATACTAATTATGATAGGTAACAGTAACTTCGATACTAATTATGACAGGGAACTGTCACTTCGTTACTAATTATGACAAGTAACTTTATTTTCAATACTAATTATGGCAGGTAACTGTAACTTCGTTACTAATTATGACAAGTCCCTGTAATTTTGATACAAATTATGGCAGGTAACTGTAACTTCCATAATAATTATTACAGGTAACAGTATCTTCGATACTAATTATGACAGGAAACTCTAACTTGGTTACTAATTATGACAAGTAACTGTAATTTCGATACAATTTATGACAGATAACTGTAACTTCGTTACTAATTATGACAAGTAACAGTACCATCGATGCTAGTTATGACAGGAAAATGTAACTTCGATACTAATTATGACAAGGAACTGTAATTTCGATACAAATTATGGCAGGTACTGTAACTTCGTTACTAATTATGACAAGTAACTGTAATTTCGATACAAATTTTGGCTGGTAACTTAGTTACTAATTATGACAAGTAACAGTACCATCGATGCTAATTATGACAGGTAACTGTAACTTCGATACTAATTATGACAAGTAACTGTAATTTCGATAAAAATTATGACAGGTAACAGTAACTTCGATAATTAACTGTAATTATGATAAAAAATTATGGCAGGTAACTGTAACTTCGATACTAATTATGAGAGGTAACAGTAACTTCGATACTAATTATGACAGGTAACAGCAACTTCGTTACTAATTATGACAAGTAACTGTAATTTCGATACTAATTATGGCAGGTAAATGTAACTTCGTTACTAATTATGAGAAGTAACTTTAATTTCGATACAAATTATGGCAGGCAACTGTAATTTCGATACTAATTATGGCAGGTAACAGTATCTTCGATACTAATTATGACAAGGAACTGTAATTTCGATACAAATTATGGCAGGTAACTGTAACTTCGTTTCTAATTATGACAATTCCCAGTAATTTCGATACAAATTATGGCAAGTAACTGTAATTTCGATACTAATTATGACAGGTAACTGTAACTTCGATACTAATTATGACAGGAAACTGTAGCTTCTTTACTAATTATGACAATTAACTGTAATTTCGATACTAATTATGACAGGTAACTGTAACTTCGATACTAATTATGACAGGAAACTGTAGCTTCTTTACTAATTAAGACAAGTAACTGTAATTTCGATACAAATTATGGCAGGTAACAGTAACTTCGATTCTAATTATGACAAGTAACTGTAACTTCGATACTTATTATGACAGGTAACTGTAACTTCGTTACTAATTATGACAAGTAATTGTAACTTCGATACTAATAATGACAGGTAAATGTAACTTCGTTACTAATTATGACAAGTAACTGTAATTTCGATACAAATTTTGGCAGGTAACTGTAACTTCCATACTAATTAAGACAGGTAACAGTAACTTCGATACTAATTATGACAAGTAACTGTAACTTCGATACTAATTATGACAGGTAACTGTAACTTCGTTACTAATTATGACAAGTAACTGTAATTTCGATACAAATTATGGCGGGTAACTGTAACTTCGATACTAATTATGACAGGTAACAGTAACCTCGATACTAATTATGACAAGTAACTATAACTTCGATACAAATTATGACAGGTAACTGTAACTTCGGTACTAATTATGACAAGAAACTCTAACTTCGTTACTAATTTTGACAAGTAACTGTAATTTTGATAAAAAATTATGGTAGGTAACTGTAACTTCAATACTAATTATGACAGGTAAGAGTAACATCGATACTAATTATGACAGGAAACTGTAACTGCGATACTAATTATGACAAGGAACTGTAATTTCGATACAAATTATGGCAGGTAACTGTAACTTCGTTTCTAATTATGACAAGTAACTGTAATTTCGATACAAATTTTGGCAAGTAACAGTAACTTCGATACTAATTATGACCGGTAACAGTAACTTCGATACTAATTATGACAGGAAACTGTATCTTCGTTACTAATTATGACAAGTAACTGTAATTTCGATACAAATTATGACAGGTGACTGTAACTTCGTTACTAATTACGACAAGTAACAGTACCTTCGATGCTAATTATGACAGGTAACTGTAACTTCGATACTAATTAAGACAAGGAACTGTAATTTCGATACAAATTTTGGCAGGTAACTGTAATTTCGATACTTATTATGACAGGTAACTGTAACTTCATTACTAATTATGACAAGAAACTGTAACTTCGATACTAATTATGACAGGTAACTGTAACTTCGATACTAATTATGACAAGTAACTGTAACTTCGATACTAATTATGACAACTAACTGTAACTTCGATACTAATTGTGACAGGTAGCAGTAACATCGATATTAATTATGACAAGTAACAGTAACTTCGATACTAATTATGACAAGTAATTGTAATTTCGATGCAAATTTTGGCAGGTAACTGTAACTTCGATACGAATTATGACAGGTAACAGTAACTTTGATATTAATTATGACAAGTAACTGTAACTTCGATACTAATTATGGCAGGTAACTGTAACTTCGTTACTAATTATGACAAGTAACTGTAATTTCGATACTAATTATGGCAGGTAAATGTAACTTCGTTACTAATTATGAGAAGTAACTTTAATTTCGATACAAATTATGGCAGGTTACTGTAATTTCGATACTAATTATGACAGGTAGCAGTTACTTCGATACTAATTATGACAAGTAACTGTAACTTCGATACTAATTATGACAGGTAACTGTAACTTCGATACTAATTATGACAAGTAACTGTAATTTCGATAAAAATTAAGACAGGTAACAGTAACTTCGATAATAATTATGACAAGTAACTGGAACTTTGTTACTAATTATGACAAGTAACTGTAATTTAGATACAAATTATGGCAGGTAACTGTAACTTCGATACTAATTATGACAGGTAACAGTAACTTCGATACTAATTATGACAAGTAACTGTAACTTCGATACTAATTATGACAGGTAACTGTAAAATCGATACTAATTATGACCAGTAACTGTATCTTCGATACTAATTATGACAAGGAACTGTAATTTCGATACAAATTATGGCAGGTAACTGTAACTTCGTTACTAATTATGACAAATAACTGTAATTTCGTTACAAATTATGACAGGTAATTGTAATTTCGGTACTAATTATGACAGGTAACAGTAACTTCGATACTAATTATGACAAGTAACAGTAACTTCGATACTAATTATGACAAGTAATTGTAACTTCGATACTAATAATGACAGGTAACTGTAACTTCGTTACTAATTATGACAAGTAACTGTAATTTCGATACGAATTTTGGCAGGTAACTGTAACTTCAATACTAATTATGACAGGTAACAGTAACTTCGATACTAATTATGACAAGTATCTGTAACTTCGATACTAATTATGACAGGTAACTGGAACTTCGTTACTAATTATGACAAGTAACTGTAATTTCGATACAAATTATGGCAGGTAACTGTAACTTCGATACTAATTATGGCAGGTAACTGTTACTTCGATACTAATTATGAGAGGTAACAGGAACTTCGATGCTGATTATGACAGGTAACTGTAACTTCCTTACTAATTATGACAAGTAACTGTAATTTCGTTACAAATTATGGCAGGTAACAGTACCTTCGATACTAATTATGACAGGTAACTGTAACTTCAATACTAATTATGACAAGTAACTGTAACTTCGTTATTAATTATGACAAGTAACTCTATTTTTGATAAAAAATTATGGAAGGTAACTGTAACTTCGATACTAATTAATACAGGTAACAGTACCTTCGATACTAATTATGACAGGTAACTGTAACTTCAATACTAATTATGACAAGTAACTGTAACTTCGTTATTAATTATGACAAGTAACTCTATTTTTGATAAAAAATTATGGAAGGTAACTGTAACTTCAATACTAATTATGACAGGTAACAGTAACTTCAATACTAATTATGACAAGTAACTGTAACTTCGATACTAATTCAGACAGGTAACAGTTACTTCGATATTAATTATGACAAGTAACAGTAACTTCGATACTAATTATGACAAGTAATTGTAATTTCGATACAAATTTTGGCAGGTAACTGTAACTTCAATACTAATTATGACAGGTAACAGTTACTTCGATACTAATTATGACAGTTAACTGTAACAGCGTTACTAATTATGACAAGTAACTTTAATTTCGATACTAATTATGGCAGTTTACTGTAACTTCGTTAATAATTATGACAAGTCCCTGTAATTTCGATAAATTATGGCAGGTAACTGTAACTTCGATACTAATTATGACAAGTAAATGTAACTTCGATATTAATTATGACAGGTAACTGTAACTTCGTTACTAATTATGACAAGTAACTGTAATTTCGATACATATTTTGGCAGGTAACTGTAACTTCGATACTAATTATGACAGGTAACAGTAACTTCGATTCTAATTATGACAAGTAACTGTAACTTCGATACTAATTATGACAAGTAACTGTAACTTCGTTACTAATTATGACAAGTAACTGTAATTTCGATACAAATTATGGCAGGTAACTGTAACTTCAATACTAATTATGACAGGTAACAGTAACTTCGATACTAATTATGACAAGTAACTATAACATCGATACAAATTATGACAGGTAACTGTAACTTCGATACTAATTATGACAAGAAACTCTAACTTCGTTACTAATTATGAAAAGTAACTGTAATTTTGATAAAAAATTATGGTAGGTAACTGTAACTTCCATACTAATTATGACAGGTAACAGTAACGTCGATATTAATTATGACAAGTAACAGTACCTTCGATGCTAATTATGACCAGTAACTGTAACTTGGATACTAATTATGACAAGGAACTGTAATTTCGATACAAATTATGGCAGGTAACTGTAACTTCGTTACTAATTATGACAAGTAACTGTAATTTCGTTACAAATTATGGCAGGTAATTGTAATTTCGATACTAATTATGACAGGTAACAGTAACTTCGATACTAATTATGACAAGTAACAGTAACTTCGATACTAATTATGACAAGTAATTGTAACTTCGATACTAATAATGACAGGTAACTGTAACTTCGTTACTAATTATGACAAGTAACTGTAATTTCGATACAAATTTTGGTTGGTAACTGTAACTTCAATACTAATTATGACAGGTAACAGTAACTTCGATACTAATTATGACAAGTAATTGTTACTTCGATACTAATTATGACAGGTAACTGTAACTTCGTTACTAATTATGACAAGTAACTGTAATTTCGATACAAATTATGGCGGGTAACTGTAACTTCGATACTAATTATGACAGGTAACAGTAACCTCGATACTAATTATGACAAGTAACTATAACTTCGATACAAATTATGACAGGTAACTGTAACTTCGATACTAATTATGACTAGAAACTCTAACTTCGTTACTAATTATGACAAGTAACTGTAATTTTGATAAAAAAATTATGGTAGGTAACTGTAACTTTTATACTAATTATGACAGGTAACAGTAACTTCGATACTAATTATGACAGGGAACTGTCACTTCGTTACTAATTATGACAAGTAACTTTATTTTCAATACTAATTATGGCAGGTAACTGTAACTTCGTTACTAATTATGACAAGTCCCTGTAATTTTGATACAAATTATGGCAGGTAACTGTAACTTCCATAATAATTATTACAGGTAACAGTATCTTCGATACTAATTATGACAGGAAACTGTAACTTGGTTACTAATTATGACAAGTAACTGTAATTTCGATACAATTTATGACAGATAACTGTAACTTCGTTACTAATTATGACAAGTAACAGTACCATCGATGCTAGTTATGACAGGTAAATGTAACTTCGATACTAATTATGACAAGGAACTGTAATTTCGATACAAATTATGGCAGGTACTGTAACTTCGTTACTAATTATGACAAGTAAATGTAATTTCGATACAAATTTTGGCTGGTAACTTAGTTACTAATTATGACAAGTAACAGTACCATCGATGCTAATTATGACAGGTAACTGTAACTTCGATACTAATTATGACAAGTAACTGTAATTTCGATAAAAATTATGACAGGTAACAGTAACTTCGATAATTAACTGTAATTATGATAAAAAATTATGGCAGGTAACTGTAACTTCGATACTAATTATGAGAGGTAACAGTAACTTCGATACTAATTATGACAGGTAACAGCAACTTCGTTACTAATTATGACATGTAACTGTAATTTCGATACTAATTATGGCAGGTAAATGTAACTTCGTTACTAATTATGAGAAGTAACTTTAATTTCGATACAAATTATGGCAGGTTACTGTAATTTCGATACTAATTATGACAGGTAGCAGTTACATCGATACTAATTATGACAAGTAACAGTAACTTCGATACTAATTTCACAGGTAACTGTAACTTCGATACTAATTATGACAAGTAACTGTAATTTCGATAAAAATTAAGACAGGTAACAGTAACTTCGATAATAATTATGACAAGTAACTGGAACTTTGTTACTAATTATGACAAGTAACTGTAATTATGATAAAAAATTATGGCAGGTAACTGTAACTTCGATACTAATTATGAGAGGTAACAGTAACTTCGATACTAATTATGACAGGTAACAGCAACTTCGTTACTAATTATGACAAGTAACTGTAATTTCGATGCTAATTATGGCAGGTAAATGTAACTTCGTTACTAATTATGAGAAGTAACTTTAATTTCGATACAAATTATGGCAGGTAACTGTAATTTCGATACTAATTATGGCAGGTAACAGTATCTTCGATACTAATTATGACAAGGAACTGTAATTTCGATACAAATTATGGCAGGTAACTGTAACTTCGTTTCTAATTATGACAATTCCCAGTAATTTCGATACAAATTATGGCAAGTAACTGTAATTTCGATACTAATTATGACAGGTAACTGTAACTTCGATACTAATTATGACAGGAAACTGTAGCTTCTTTACTAATTATGACAATTAACTGTAATTTCGATACAAATTATGACAGGTAACTGTAACTTTGTTACTAATTAAGACAAGTAACTGTAATTTCGATACAAATTATGGCAGGTAACAGTAACTTCGATTCTAATTATGACAAGTAACTGTAACTTCGATACTTATTATGACAGGTTACTGTAACTTCGTTACTAATTATGACAAGTAATTGTAACTTCGATACTAATAATGACAGGTAAATGTAACTTCGTTACTAATTATGACAAGTAACTGTAATTTCGATACAAATTTTGGCAGGTAACTGTAACTTCCATACTAATTAAGACAGGTAACAGTAACTTCGATACTAATTATGACAAGTAACTGTAACTTCGATACTAATTATGACAGGTAACTGTAACTTCGTTACTAATTATGACAAGTAACTGTAATTTCGATACAAATTATGGCGGGTAACTGTAACTTCGATACTAATTATGACAGGTAACAGTAACCTCGATACTAATTATGACAAGTAACTATAACTTCGATACAAATTATGACAGGTAACTGTAACTTCGGTACTAATTATGATAAGAAACTCTAACTTCGTTACTAATTTTGACAAGTAACAGTAATTTTGATAAAAAATTATGGCAGGTAACTGTAACTTCAATACTAATTATGACAGGTAAGAGTAACAGCGATACTAATTATGACAGGAAACTGTAACTTCGATACTAATTATGACAAGGAACTGTAATTTCGATACAAATTATGGCAGGTAACTGTAACTTCGTTTCTAATTATGACAAGTAACTGTAATTTCGATACAAATTTTGGCAAGTAACAGTAACTTCGATACTAATTATGACCGGTAACAGTAACTTCGATACTAATTATGACAGGAAACTGTAACTTCGTTACTAATTATGACAAGTAACTGTAATTTCGATACAAATTATGACAGGTGACTGTAACTTCGTTACTAATTACGACAAGTAACAGTACCTTCGATGCTAATTATGACAGGTAACTGTAACTTCGATACTAATTAAGACAAGGAACTGTAATTTCGATACAAATTTTGGCAGGTAACTGTAATTTCGATACTTATTATGACAGGTAACTGTAACTTCATTACTAATTATGACAAGAAACTGTAACTTCGATACTAATTATGACAGGTAACTGTAACTTCGATACTAATTATGACAAGTAACTGTAACTTCGATACTAATTATGACAACTAACTGTAACTTCGATACTAATTGTGACAGGTAGCAGTAACATCGATATTAATTATGACAAGTAACAGTAACTTCGATACTAATTATGACAAGTAATTGTAATTTCGATGCAAATTTTGGCAGGTAACTGTAACTTCGATACGAATTATGACAGGTAACAGTAACTTTGATATTAATTATGACAAGTAACTGTAACTTCGATACTAATTATGGCAGGTAACTGTAACTTCGTTACTAATTATGACAAGTAACTGTAATTTCGATACTAATTATGGCAGGTAAATGTAACTTCGTTACTAATTATGAGAAGTAACTTTAATTTCGATACAAATTATGGCAGGTTACTGTAATTTCGATACTAATTATGACAGGTAGCAGTTACTTCGATACTAATTATGACAAGTAACTGTAACTTCGATACTAATTATGACAGGTAACTGTAACTTCGATACTAATTATGACAAGTAACTGTAATTTCGATAAAAATTAAGACAGGTAACAGTAACTTCGATAATAATTATGACAAGTAACTGGAACTTTGTTACTAATTATGACAAGTAACTGTAATTTAGATACAAATTATGGCAGGTAACTGTAACTTCGATACTAATTATGACAGGTAACAGTAACTTCGATACTAATTATGACAAGTAACTGTAACTTCGATACTAATTATGACAGGAAACTGTAAAATCGATACTAATTATGACCAGTAACTGTATCTTCGATACTAATTATGACAAGGAACTGTAATTTCGATACAAATTATGGCAGGTAACTGTAACTTCGTTACTAATTATGACAAATAACTGTAATTTCGTTACAAATTATGGCAGGTAATTGTAATTTCGATACTAATTATGACAGGTAACAGTAACTTCGATACTAATTATGACAAGTAACAGTAACTTCGATACTAATTATGACAAGTAATTGTAACTTCGATACTAATAATGACAGGTAACTGTAACTTCGTTACTAATTATGACAAGTAACTGTAATTTCGATACAAATTTTGGCAGGTAAATGTAACTTCAATACTAATTATGACAGGTAACAGTAACTTCGATACTAATTATGACAAGTATCTGTAACTTCGATACTAATTATGACAGGTAACTGGAACTTCGTTACTAATTATGACAAGTAACTGTAATTTCGATACAAATTATGGCAGGTAACTGTAACTTCGATACTAATTATGGCAGGTAACTGTTACTTCGATACTAATTATGAGAGGTAACAGGAACTTCGATGCTGATTATGACAGGTAACTGTAACTTCCTTACTAATTATGACAAGTAACTGTAATTTCGTTACAAATTATGGCAGGTAACAGTACCTTCGATACTAATTATGACAGGTAACTGTAACTTCAATACTAATTATGACAAGTAACTGTAACTTCGTTATTAATTATGACAAGTAACTCTATTTTTGATAAAAAATTATGGCAGGTAACTGTAACTTCGATACTAATTAACACAGGTAACAGTAACTTCGATACTAATTATGACAGATTACTGTAACATTGTTACTAATTTTGTCAAGTAACTGTAACTTCGATACTAATTATGACAAGTAACTGTAACTTCGATACTAATTGTGACAGGTAACAGTTACTTCGATATTAATTATGACAAGTAACAGTAACTTCGATACTAATTAGGACAAGTAATTGTAATTTCGATACAAATTTTGGCAGGTAACTGTAACTTCAATACTAATTATGACAGGTAACAGTTACTTCGATACTAATTATGACAAGTAAATGTAACTTCGATATTAATTATGACAGGTAACTGTAACTTCGTTACTAATTATGACAAGTAACTGTAATTTCGATGCATATTTTGGCAGGTAACTGTAACTTCGATACTTATTATGACAGGTAACAGTAACTTCGATTCTAATTATGACAAGTAACTGTAACTTCGATACTAATTATGACAAGTAACTGTAACTTCGTTACTAATTATGACAAGTAACTGTAATTTCGATACAAATTATGGCAGGTAACTGTAACTTCAATACTAATTATGACAGGTAACAGTAACTTCGATACTAATTATGACAAGTAACTATAACATCGATACAAATTATGACAGGTAACTGTAACTTCGATACTAATTATGACAAGAAACTCTAACTTCGTTACTAATTATGAAAAGTAACTGTAATTTTGATAAAAAATTATGGTAGGTAACTGTAACTTCAATACTAATTATGACAGGTAACAGTAACGTCGATACTAATTATGACAAGTAACAGTACCTTCGATGCTAATTATGACCAGTAACTGTAACTTCGATACTAATTATGACAAGGAACTGTAATTTCGATACAAATTATGGCAGGTAACTGTAACTTCGTTACTAATTATGACAAGTAACTGTAATTTCGTTACAAATTATGGCAGGTAATTGTAATTTCGATACTAATTATGACAGGTAACAGTAACTTCGATACTAATTATGACAAGTAACAGTAACTTCGATACTAATTATGACAAGTAATTGTAACTTCGATACTAATAATGACAGGTAACTGTAACTTCGTTACTAATTATGACAAGTAACTGTAATTTCGATACAAATTTTGGCAGGTAACTGTAACTTCAATACTAATTATGACAGGTAACAGTAACTTCGATACTAATTATGACAAGTAACTGTTACTTCGATACTAATTATGACAGGTAACTGTAACTTCGTTACTAATTATGACAAGTAACTGTAATTTCGATACAAATTATGGCGGGTAACTGTAACTTCGATACTAATTATGACAGGTAACAGTAACCTCGATACTAATTATGAAAAATAACTATAACTTCGATACAAATTATGACAGGTAACTGTAACTTCGATACTAATTATGACAAGAAACTCTAACTTCGTTACTAATTATGACAAGTAACTGAAATTTTGATAAAAAATTATGGTAGGTAACTGTAACTTTTATACTAATTATGACAGGTAACAGTAACTTCGATACTAATTATGACAGGGAACTGTCACTTCGTTACTAATTATGACAAGTAACTTTATTTTCAATACTAATTATGGCAGGTAACTGTAACTTCGTTACTAATTATGACAAGTCCCTGTAATTTTGATACAAATTATGGCAGGTAACTGTAACTTCCATAATAATTATGACAGGTAACAGTATCTTCGATACTAATTATGACAGGAAACTGTAACTTGGTTACTAATTATGACAAGTAACTGTAATTTCGATACAATTTATGACAGATAACTGTAACTTCGTTACTAATTATGACAAGTAACAGTACCATCGATGCTAGTTATGACAGGTAAATGTAACTTCGATACTAATTATGACAAGGAACTGTAATTTCGATACAAATTATGGCTGGTACTGTAACTTCGTTACTAATTATGACAAGTAACTGTAATTTCGATACAAATTTTGGCTGGTAACTTAGTTACTAATTATGACGAGTAACAGTACCATCGATGCTAATTATGACAGGTAACTGTAACTTCGATACTAATTATGACAAGTAACTGTAATTTCGATAAAAATTATGACAGGTAACAGTAACTTCGATAATTAACTGTAATTATGATAAAAAATTATGGCAGGTAAGTGTAACTTCGATACTAATTATGAGAGGTAACAGTAACTTCGATACTAATTATGACAGGTAACAGCAACTTCGTTACTAATTATGACAAGTAACTGTAATTTCGATACTAATTATGGCAGGTAAATGTAACTTCGTTTCTAATTATGAGAAGTAATTTTAATTTCGATACAAATTATGGCAGGTAACTGTAATTTCGATACTAATTATGGCAGGTAACAGTATCTTCGATACTAATTATGACAAGGAACTGTAATTTCGATACAAATTATGGCAAGTAACTGTAATTTCGATACTAATTATGACAGGTAACTGTAACTTCGATACTAATTATGACAGGAAACTGTAGCTTCTTTACTAATTATGACAATTAACTGTAATTTCGATACAAATTATGACAGGTAACTGTAACTTTGGTACTAATTAAGACAAGTAACTGTAATTTCGATACAAATTATGGCAGGTAACAGTAACTTCGATTCTAATTATGACAAGTAACTGTAACTTCGATACTTATTATGACAGGTAACTGTAACTTCGTTACTAATTATGACAAGTAATTGTAACTTCGATACTAATAATGACAGGTAAATGTAACTTCGTTACTAATTATGACAAGTAACTGTAATTTCGATACAAATTTTGGCAGGTAACTGTAACTTCCATACTAATTAAGACAGGTAACAGTAACTTCGATACTAGTTATGACAAGTAACTGTAACTTCGATACTAATTATGACAGGTAACTGTAACTTCGTTACTAATTATGACAAGTAACTGTAATTTCGATACAAATTATGGCGGGTAACTGTAACTTCGATACTAATTATGACAGGTAACAGTAACCTCGATACTAATTATGACAAGTAACTATAACTTCGATACAAATTATGACAGGTAACTGTAACTTCGGTACTAATTATGACAAGAAACTCTAACTTCGTTACTAATTTTGACAAGTAACTGTAATTTTGATAAAAAATTATGGTAGGTAACTGTAACTTCAATACTAATTATGACAGGTAAGAGTAACATCGATACTAATTATGACAGGAAACTGTAACTTCGATACTAATTATGACAAGGAACTGTAATTTCGATACAAATTATGGCAGGTAACTGTAACTTCGTTTCTAATTATGACAAGTAACTGTAATTTCGATACAAATTTTGGCAAGTAACAGTAACTTCGATACTAATTATGACAAGTAATTGTAATTTCGATACAAATTTTGGCAGGTAACTGTAACTTCAATACTAATTATGACAGGTAACAGTTACTTCGATACTAATTATGACAGTTAACTGTAACAGCGTTACTAATTATGACAAGTAACTTTAATTTCGATACTAATTATGGCAGTTAACTGTAACTTCGTTAATAATTATGACAAGTCCCTGTAATTTCGATAAAATATGGCAGGTAACTGTAACTTCGATACTAATTATGACAAGTAAATGTAACTTCGATATTAATTATGACAGGTAACTGTAACTTCGTTTCTAATTATGACAAGTAACTGTAATTTCGATACATATTTTGGCAGGTAACTGTAACTTCGATACTAATTATGACAGGTAACAGTAACTTCGATTCTAATTATGACAAGTAACTGTAACTTCGATACTAATTATGACAAGTAACTGTAACTTCGTTACTAATTATGACAAGTAACTGTAATTTCGATACAAATTATGGCAGGTAACTGTAACTTCAATACTAATTATGACAGGTAACAGTAACTTCGATACTAATTATGACAAGTAACTATAATATCGATACAAATTATGACAGGTAACTGTAACTTCGATACTAATTATGACAAGAAACTCTAACTTCGTTACTAATTATGAAAAGTAACTGTAATTTTGATAAAAAATTATGGTAGGTAACTGTAACTTCAATACTAATTATGACAGGTAACAGTAACGTCGATACTAATTATGACAAGTAACAGTACCTTCGATGCTAATTATGACCAGTAACTGTAACTTCGATACTAATTATGACAAGGAACTGTAATTTCGATACAAATTATGGCAGGTAACTGTAACTTCGTTACTAATTATGACAAGTAACTGTAATTTCGTTACAAATTATGGCAGGTAATTGTAATTTCGATACTAATTATGACAGGTAACAGTAACTTCGATACTAATTATGACAAGTAACAGTAACTTCGATACTAATTATGACAAGTAATTGTAACTTCGATACTAATAATGACAGGTAACTGTAACTTCGTTACTAATTATGACAAGTAACTGTAATTTCGATACAAATTTTGGCAGGTAACTGTAACTTCAATACTAATTATGACAGGTAACAGTAACTTCGATACTAATTATGACAAGTAACTGTTACTTCGATACTAATTATGACAGGTAACTGTAACTCCGTTACTAATTATGACAAGTAACTGTAATTTCGATACAAATTATGGCGGGTAACTGTAACTTCGATACTAATTATGACAGGTAACAGTAACCTCGATACTAATTATGACAAGTAACTATAACTTCGATACAAATTATGACAGGTAACTGTAACTTCGATACTAATTATGACAAGAAACTCTAACTTCGTTACTAATTATGACAAGTAACTGTAATTTTGATAAAAAATTATGGTAGGTAACTGTAACTTTTATACTAATTATGACAGGTAACAGTAACTTCGATACTAATTATGACAGGGAACTGTAACTTCGTTACTAATTATGACAAGTCCCTGTAATTTTGATACAAATTATGGCAGGTAACTGTAACTTCCATAATAATTATGACAGGTAACAGTATCTTCGATACTAATTATGACAGGAAACTGTAACATGGTTACTAATTATGACAAGTAACTGTAATTTCGATACAATTTATGACAGATAACTGTAACTTCGTTACTAATTATGACAAGTAACAGTACCATCGATGCTAGTTATGACAGGTAAATGTAACTTCGATACTAATTATGACAAGGAACTGTAATTTCGATACAAATTATGGCTGGTACTGTAACTTCGTTACTAATTATGACAAGTAACTGTAATTTCGATACAAATTTTGGCTGGTAACTTAGTTACTAATTATGACAAGTAACAGTACCATCGATGCTAATTATGACAGGTAACTGTAACTTCGATACTAATTATGACAAGTAACTGTAATTTCGATAAAAATTATGACAGGTAACAGTAACTTCGATAATTAACTGTAATTATGATAAAAAATTATGGCAGGTAACTGTAACTTCGATACTAATTATGAGAGGTAACAGTAACTTCGATACTAATTATGACAGGTAACAGCAACTTCGTTACTAATTATGACAAGTAACTGTAATTTCGATACTAATTATGGCAGGTAAATGTAACTTCGTTACTAATTATGAGAAGTAATTTTAATTTCGATACAAATTATGGCAGGTAACTGTAATTTCGATACTAATTATGGCAGGTAACAGTATCTTCGATACTAATTATGACAGGAAACTGTAGCTTCTTTACTAATTATGACAATTAACTGTAATTTCGATACAAATTATGACAGGTAACTGTAACTTTGTTACTAATTAAGACAAGTAACTGTAATTTCGATACAAATTATGGCAGGTAACAGTAACTTCGATTCTAATTATGATAAGTAACTGTAACTTCGATACTTATTATGACAGGTAACTGGTGCTTCGTTACTAATTATGACAAGTAATTGTAACTTCGATACTAATAATGACAGGTAAATGTAACTTCGTTACTAATTATGACAAGTAACTGTAATTTCGATACAAATTTTGGCAGGTAACTGTAACTTCCATACTAATTAAGACAGGTAACAGTAACTTCGATACTAATTATGACAAGTAACTGTAACTTCGATACTAATTATGACAGGTAACTGTAACTTCGTTACTAATTATGACAAGTAACTGTAATTTCGAAACAAATTATGGCGGGTAACTGTAACTTCGATACTAATTATGACAGGTAACAGTAACTTCGATACTAATTATGACAAGTAACTATAACTTCGATACAAATTATGACAGGTAACTGTAACTTCGGTACTAATTATGACAAGAAACTCTAACTTCGTTACTAATTTTGACAAGTAACTGTAATTTTGATAAAAAATTATGGTAGGTAACTGTAACTTCAATACTAATTATGACAGGTAAGAGTAACATCGATACTAATTATGACAGGAAACTGTAACTTCGATACTAATTATGACAAGGAACTGTAATTTCGATACAAATTATGGCAGGTAACTGTAACTTCGTTTCTAATTATGACAAGTAACTGTAATTTCGATACAAATTTTGGCAAGTAACAGTAACTTCGATACTAATTATGACCGGTAACAGTAACTTCGATACTAATTATGACAGGAAACTGTAACTTCGTTACTAATTATGACAAGTAACTGTAATTTCGATACAAATTATGACAGGTGACTGTAACTTCGTTACTAATTACGACAAGTAACAGTACCTTCGATGCTAATTATGACAGGTAACTGTAACTTCGATACTAATTAAGACAAGGAACTGTAATTTCGATACAAATTTTGGCAGGTAACTGTAATTTCGATACTTATTATGACAGGTAACTGTAACTTCATTACTAATTATGACAAGAAACTGTAACTTCGATACTAATTATGACAGGTAACTGTAACTTCGATACTAATTATGACAAGTAACTGTAACTTCGATACTAATTATGACAACTAACTGTAACTTCGATACTAATTGTGACAGGTAGCAGTAACATCGATATTAATTATGACAAGTAACAGTAACTTCGATACTAATTATGACAAGTAATTGTAATTTCGATGCAAATTTTGGCAGGTAACTGTAACTTCGATACGAATTATGACAGGTAACAGTAACTTTGATATTAATTATGACAAGTAACTGTAACTTCGATACTAATTATGGCAGGTAACTGTAACTTCGTTACTAATTATGACAAGTAACTGTAATTTCGATACAAATTATGGCAGGTAACTGTAACTTCGATACTAATTATGACAGGTAACAGTAACTTCGATACTAATTATGGCAGGTAACTGTAACTTCGATACTAATTATGACAGGTATCAGTAACTTCGGTACTAATTATGACAAGTAACTGTAACTTCGATACTAATTATGACAGGTAACTGTAACTTCGTTACTAATTATGACAAGTAACTGTAATTACGTTACAAATTATGGCAGGTAATTGTAATTTCGATACTTATTATGACAGGTAACAGTAACTTCGATAATAATTAGGACAGGAAACAGTAACTTCGATCCTAATTATGACAAGTAACTGTAACTTCGATACTAATTATGACAGGTAACTGTAACTTCGTTACTAATTATGACAAGTAACTGTAATTTCGATACAAATTTTGGCAGGTAACGGTAACATCGATACTAATTATGACAGTTAACAGTAACTTCGATACTAATTAAGACAAGTAACTGTAACTTCCATACTAATTATGACAGGTAACTGTAACTTCGTTACTAATTATGAAAAGTAACTGTAATTTCGATACAAATTATGGCAGGTAACTGTAACTTCGATACTAATTATGACAGGTAACAGTACCTTCGATACTAATTATGACAAGTAACTATAACTTCGATACAAATTATGAAAGGTAACTTGAACTTCGATACTAATTATGACAAGAAACTCTAACTTCGTTACTAATTATGACAAGTAACTGTAATTTTGATAAAACATTATGGTAGGTAACTTTTACTTCGTTACTAATTATGACAAGTCCCTGTAATTTCGATTCAAATTATGACAGGTAACTGTAATTTCGATACTTATTATGACAGGTAACAGTAACTTCGATAATAATTATGACAGGAAACTGTAACTTCGTTACTAATTATGACAAGAAACTGTAATTTCGATACAAATTATGACAGGTAACTGTAACATCGACTCTAAATATAACATGTAACTGGAATTTCGATGCAAATTATGGCAGGTAACAGTACCTTCGGTACTAATTATGACAGGTAACTGTAACTTCGATACTAATTATGGCAAGGAACTGTAATTTCGATACAAATTATGGCAGGTAATTGTAACTTCGATACTAATTATGACAGGTGACAGTAACTTCGATACTAATTATGACAAGTAACTATAACTTCGATACAAATTGTGACAGGTAACAGTAACTTCGATACGAATTATGACAAGAAACTCTACATTCGTTACTAATTATGACAAGTAACTGTAATTTTGATAAAAAATTATGGTAGGTAACTGTAACTTCAATACTAATTATGACAGTTAACAGTAACTTCGATACTTAATATGACAGGTAACTGTAACTTCGTTACTAATTATGACAAATAACTTTAATTTCGATACTAATTATGGCAGGTAACTGTAACTTCGTTACTAATTATGACAAGCCCCTGTAATTTCGATACAAATTATGGCAGGTAACTGTAACTTCGATACTAGTTATGACAAGTCCCTGTAATTTCGATACAAATTATGGCAGGTAACTGTAACTTCCATACTAATTATGACAGGTAACAGTAACTTCGATACTAATTATGACAGGAAACTGTAACTTCATTACTAATTATGACAAGTAACTGTAATTTCGATACAAATTATGACAGGTAACTGTAACTTCGTTACTTATTATGACAAGTAACTGTACATTCGATACTAATTATGACAAGTAACTATAACTTCGATACAAATTATGACAGGTAACTGTAACTTCGATACTAATTATGACAAGAAACTCTAACTTCGTTACTAATTATGACAAGTAACTGTAATTTTGATTTAAAAAAAATATGGTAGGTAACTGTAACTTCAATACTAATTATGACAGGTAACAGTAACGTCGATACTAATTATGACAAGTAACAGTACCTTCGATGCTAATTATGGCAGGTAACTGTAACTTCGATACTAAAAATGACAAGGAACTGTAATTTCGATCCAAATTATGGCAGGTAACTGTAACTTCGTTACTAATTATGACAAGTAACTGTAATTTCGATACAAATTTTGGCAGGTAACTGTAACTTCGATACTAATTATGAAAATTCCCTGTAATTTCGATACAAATTATGGCAGGTAACTGTAACTTCCATACTAATTATGACAGGTAACAGTAACTTCGATACTTATTATGACAGGAAACTGTAACTTCGTTACTAATTATGACAAGTAACTGTAATTTCAATACAAATTATGACAGGTAACTGTAACTTCGTAACTAATTATGACAAGTAACAGTACCTTCGATGCTAATTATGACAGGTAAATGTAACTTCGATACTAATTATGACAAGGAACTGTAATTTCTATACAAAATATGGCAGGTAACTGTAACTTCGTTACTAATAATGACAAGTAACTGTAATTTCGATACAAATTTTGGCAAGTAACTGTAACTTCGATACTAATTATGACAGGTAACAGTAACTTCGATACTAATTATGACAAGTAACTGTAACTTCGATACTAATTATGACAGGTAACTGTAACTTCGTTACTAATTATGACTAGTTACTGTAATTCCGATACAAATTATGGCAGGTAACTGTAACTTCGATACTAATTATGACAGGTAACAGTTACTTCGATACTAATTATGACAAGTAACTATAACTTCGATACAAATTATGACAGGTAACTGTAACTTCGATACTAATTATGACAAGAAACTCTAACTTCGTTACTAATAATGACAAGTCCCTGTAATTTCGATACAAATTATGGCAGGTAACTGTAACTTCGATAGTAATTATGACAAGTAACTGTAACTTCCATACTTATTATGACAGGTAACTGTAACTTCGTTACTAATTATGACAAGTAACTGTTATTTCGATACAAATTTTGGCAGGTAACTGTAACCTCGATACTAATTATGACAGGTAACAGTAACTTCGATACTAATTATGACAGGTAACAGCAACTTCGTTACTAATTATGACAAGTAACTGTAATTTCGATACTAATTATGGCAGGTAAATGTAACTTCGTTACTAATTATGAGAAGTAACTTTAATTTCGATACAAATTATGGCAAGTAACTGTAATTTCGATACTAATTTGACAGGTAACTGTAACTTCGATACTAATTATGACAGGAAACTGTAACTTCGTTACTAATTATGACAATTAACTGTAATTTCGATACAAATTATGACAGGTAACTGTAACTTTGTTTCTAATTATGACAAGTAACTGTAATTTCGATACAAATTATGGCAGGTAACAGTAACGTCGTTATTAATTAGACAGTTAACTGTAACTTCGTTACTATTTATGACAGGAAACTCTACCTTCGTTACTAATTGTGACAAGTAACTGTAATTTTGATAAAACATTATGGTAGGTAACTGTAACTTCATTACTAGTTATGACAGGTAACATTAACTTCGATACTAATTATGACAGGTAACTGTAACTTCGTTACTAATTATGACAAGTAACTTTAATTTCGATACTTATTATGGCAGGTAACTGTAACTTCGTTACTAATTATGACAAGTCCCTGGAATTTCGATAAAAATTACGGCAGGTAACTGTAACATCGATACTAATTATGACAAGTAAATGTAACTTCGATATTAATTATGACAGGTAACTGTAACTTCGTTACTAATTATGACAAGTAACTGTAATTTCCATACAAATTTTGGCAGGTAACTGTAACTTCGATATTAATTATGACAGGTAACAGTAACTTCGATTCTAATTATGACAAGTAACTGTAACTTCGATACTTATTATGACAGGTAACTGTAACTTCGTTACTAATTATGACAAGTAACTGTAATTTCGATACAAATTATGGCAGGTAACTGTAACTTCGATACTAATTATGACAGGTAACAGTAACTTCGATACTAATTATGACAAGTAACTATAACTTCGACACAAATTATGACAGGTAACTTTAACTTCGATACTAATTATGACAAGAAACTCTAACTTCGTTACCAATTATTACAAGTAACTGTAATTTTGATAAAAAATTATGGTAGGTAACTGTAACTTCAATACTAATTATGACAGGTAACAGTAACGTCGATACTAATTATGACAAGTAACAGTACCTTCGATGCTAATTATGACAGGTAACTGAAACTTCGATACTAATTATGACAATGAACTGTAATTTCGATACAAATTAAGGCAGGTAACTGTAACTTCGTTACTAATTATGAAAAGTAACTGTAATTTCGTTACAAATTATGGCAGGTAATTGTAATTTCGATACTAATTATGACAGGTAACAGTAACTTCGATACTAATTATGACAAGTAACAGTAACTTCGATACTAATTATGACAAGTAATTGTAACCTCGTACTAATAATGACAGGTAAATGTAACTTCGTTACTAATTATGACAAGTAACTGTAATTTCGACACAAATTTTGGCAGGTAACTGTAACTTCCATACTAATTATGACAGGTAACAGTAACTTCGATACTAAATATGACAAGTAACTGTAACTTCGATACTAATTATGACAGGTAACTGTAACTTCGTTACTAATTATGACAAGTAACTGTAATTTCGATACAAATTGCGGCAGGTAACTGTAACTTCGATACTAATTATGACAGGTAACAGTAACTTCGATACTATCTATGACAAGTAACTGTAACATCGATACTAATTATGACAGGTAACTGGAACTTCGTTACTCATTATGACAAGTAACTGTAATTTCGATACAAATTATGGCAGGTAACTGTAACTTCGATACTAATTATGGCAGGTAACTGTAACTTCGATACTAATTATGAGAGGTAACAGGAACTTCGATGCTAATTATGACAGGTAACTGTAACTTCGTTACTAATTATGACAAGTAACTGTAATTTCGTTACAAATTATGGCAGGTAACAGTACCTTCGATACTAATTATGACAGGTAACTGTAACTTCAATACTAATTATGACAAGTAACTGTAACTTCGTTACTAATTATGACAAGTAACTCTATTTTTGATAAAAAATTATGGCAGGTAACTGTAACTTCGATACTAATTAATACAGGTAACAGTATCTTCGATACTAATTATGACAGGTTACTGTAACATCGTTACTAATTTTTTCAAGTAACTGTAACTTCGATACTAATTATGACAAGTAACTGTAACTTCGATACTAATTGTGACAGGTAACAGTAACTTCGATACTAATTATGACAAGTAATTGTAATTTCGATACAAATTTTGGCAGGTAACTGTAACTTCGATACTTATTATGACAGGTAACTGTAACTTCATTACTAATTATGACAAGAAACTGTAACTTCGATACTAATTATGACAGGTAACTGTAACTTCGATACTAATTATGACAAGTAACTGTAACTTCGATACTAATTATGACAAGTAACTGTAACTTCGATACTAATTGTGACAGGTAGCAGTAACATCGATATTAATTATGACAAGTAACTGTAACTTCGATACTAATTATGACAAGTAATTGTAATTTCGATACAAATTTTGGCAGGTAACTGTAACTTCGATACGAATTATGACAGGTAACAGTAACTTAGATATTAATTATGACAAGTAACTGTAACTTCGATACTAATCATGGCAGGTAACTGTAACTTCGTTACTAATTATGACAAGTAGCTGTAATTTCGATAGAAATTATGGCAGGTAACTGTAACTTCGATACTAATTATGAGAGGTAACAGTAACTTCGATACTAATTATGGCAGGTAACTGTAACTTCGATACTAATTATGACAGGTATCAGTAACTTCGTTACTAATTATGACAAGTAACTGTAACTTCGATAATAATTATGACAGGTAACTGTAACTTCGTTACTAATTATGACAAGTAACTGTAATTACGTTACAAATTATGGCAGGTAATTGTAATTTCGATACTAATTATGACAGGTAACAGTAACTTCGATACTAATTAGGACAAGTAACAGTCACTTCGATACTAATTATGACAAGTTACTGTAACTTCGATACTAATTATGACAGGTAACTGTAACTTCGTTACTAATTATGACAAGTAACTGTAATTTCGATACAAATTTTGGCAGGTAACGGTAACATCGATACTAATTATGACAGGTAACAGTAACTTCGATACTAATTATGACAGGTAACAGCAACTTCGTTACTAAGTATGACAAGTAACAGTAATTTCGATACTAATTATGGCACGCAAATGTAACTTCGTTACTAATTAAGAGAAGTAACTTTAATTTCGATACAAATTATGGCAGGTAACTGTAATTTCGATACTAATTATGACAGGTAACAGTATCTTCGATACTAATTATGACAAGGAACTGTAATTTCGATACAAATTATGGCAGGTAACTGTAACTTCGTTACTAATTATGACAAGTCCCTGTAATTTCGATACAAATTATGGCAAGGAACTGTAATTTCGATACTAATTATGACAGGTAACTGTATCTTCGATACTAATTATGACAGGAAACTGTAACTTCGTTACTAATTATGACAATTAACTGTAATTTCGATACAAATTATGACAGGTAACTGTACCTTTGTTTCTAATTATGACAAGTAACTGTAATTTCGATACAAATTATGGCAGGTAACACTAACTTCGATTCTAATTAGACAGGTAACTGTAACTTCGTTACTAATTATGACAGGAAACTCTACCTTCGTTACTAATTATGACAAGTAACTGTAATTTTGATAAAAAATTATGATAGGTAACTGTAACTTCAATACTAGTTATGACAGGTAACATTAACTTCGATACTTATTATGACAGGTAACTGTAACTTCGTTACTAATTATGACAAGTAACTTTAATTTCGATACTAATTATGGCAGGTAACTGTAACTTCGTTACTAATTATGACAAGTCCCTGTAATTTCGATAAAAATTACGGCAGGTAACTGTAACTTGGATACTAATTATGACAAGTAAATGTAACTTCGATATTAATTATGACAGGTAACTGTAACTTCGTTATTAATTATGACAAGTAACTGTAATTTCCATACAAATTTTGGCAGGTAACTGTAACTTCGATATTGTTTATGACATGTAACAGTAACTTCGATTCTAATAATGACAAGTAACTGTATCTTCGATACTTATTATGGCAGGTAACTGTATCTTCGTTACTAATTATGACAAGTAACTGAAATTTCGATACAAATTATGGCAGGTAACTGTAACTTCGATACTAATTATGACAGGTAACAGTAACTTCGATACTAATTATGACAAGTAACTATAACTTCGATACAAATTATGACAGGTAACTTTAACTTCGATACTAATTATGACAAGAAACTCTAACTTCGTTACTAATTATGACAAGTAACTGTAATTTTGATAAAAAATTATGATAGGTAACTGTAACTTCAATACTAATTATGACAGGTAACAGTGACGTCGATACTAATTATGACAAGTAACAGTACCTTCGATGCTAATTATGACAGGTAACTGTAACTTCGATACTAATTATGACAAGGAACTGTAATTTCGATAGAAATTATGGCAGGTAACTGTAACTTCGTTACTAATTATGACAAGTAACTGTAATTTCGTTACAAATTATGGCAGGTAATTGTAATTTCGATACTAATTATGACAGGTAACAGTAACTTCGATACTAATTATGACAGGTAACAGTAACTTCGATACTAATTATGACAAGTAACAGTAACTTCGATACTTATTATGACAAGTAATTGTAACTTCGATACTAATAATGACAGGTAAATGTAACTTCGTTACAAATTATGGCAGGTAACAGTACCTTCGATACTAATTATGACAGGTAACTGTAACTTCAATACTAATTATGACAAGTAACTGTAACTTCGTAACTAATTATGACAAGTAACTCTATTTTTGATAAAAAATTATGGCAGGTAACTGTAACTTCGATACTAATTAATACAGGTAACAGTATCTTCGATACTAATTATGACAGGTTACTGTAACATCGTTACTTATTTTGTCAAGTAACTGTAACTTCGATACTAATTATGACAAGTAACTGTAACTTCGATACTAATTATGACAGGTAACTGTAACTTCGTTACTAATTATGACAAGTAACTGTAATTTCGATACAAATTATGGCGGGTAACTGTAACTTCGATACTAATTATGACAGGTAACAGTAACCTCGATACTAATTATGACAAGTAACTATAACTTCGATACAAATTATGACAGGTAACTGTAACTTCGGTACTAATTATGACAAGAAACTCTAACTTCGTTACTAATTTTGACAAGTAACTATAATTTTGATAAAAAATTATGGTAGGTAACTGTAACTTCAATACTAATTATGACAGGTAAGAGTAACATCGATACTAATTATGACAGGAAACTGTAACTTCGATACTAATTATGACAAGGAACTGTAATTTCGATACAATTTGTGGCAGGTAACTGTAACTCCGTTTCTAATTATGACAAGTAACTGTAATTTCGATACAAATTTTGGCAAGTAACAGTAACTTCGATTCTAATTATGACCGGTAACAGTAACTTCGATACTAATTATGACAGGAAACTGTAGCTTCGTTACTAATTATGACAAGTAACTGTAATTTCGATACAAATTATGACAGGTGACTGTAACTTCGTTACTAATTACGACAAGTAACAGTACCTTCGATGCTAATTATGACAGGTAACTGTAACTTCGATACTAATTATGACAAGGGAACTGTATTTTCGATACAAATTATGGCAGGTAACTGTAACTTCGTTACTAATTATGACAAGTAAATGTAATTTCGATACAAATTGTGGGAGGTAACTGTAACTTCGATACTAATTATGACAGGTAACAGTAACTTCGATACTAATTATGACAAGTATCTGTAACTTCGATACTAATTATGACATGTAACTGGAACTTCGTTACTAATTATGACAAGTAACTGTAATTTCGATACAAATTATGGCAGGTAACTTTAACTTCGATACTAATTATGGCAGGTAACTGTAACTTCGATACTAATTATGAGAGGTAACAGGAACTTCGATGCTAATTATGACAGGTAACTGTAACTTCGTTACTAATTATGACAAGTGACTGTAATTTCGTTACAAATTATGGCAGGTAACAGTACCTTCGATACTAATTATGACAGGTAACTGTAACTTCAATACTAATTATGACAAGTAACTGTAACTTCGTTACTAATTATGACAAGTAACTCTATTTTTGATAAAAAATTATGGCAGGTAACTGTAACTTCGATACTCATTAATACAGGTAACAGTAACTTCGATACTAATTATGACAGGTTACTGTAACATCGTTACTAATTTTGTCAAGTAACTGTAACTTCGATACTAATTATGACAAGTAACTGTAACTTCGATACTAATTGTGACAGGTAACAGTTCCTTCGATATTAATTATGACATGTAACAGTAACTTCGATACTAATTATGACAGGTAATTGTAATTTCGATACAAATTTTGGCAGGTAACAGTAACTTCGATACTTATTATGACAGGTAACAGTAACTTCATTACTAATTATGACAAGAAAGTGTAACTTCGAAACTAATTATGACAGGTAACTGTAACTTCGATACTAATTATGACAAGTAACTGTAACTTCGATACTAATTATGACAACTAACTGTAACTTCGATACTAATTGTGACAGGTAGCAGTAACATCGATATTAATTATGACAAGTAACAGTAACTTCGATACTAATTATGACAAGTAATTGTAATTTCGATGCAAATTTTGGCAGGTAACTGTAACTTCGATACGAATTATGACAGGTAACAGTAACTTTGATATTAATTATGACAAGTAACTGCAACTTCGATACTAATTATGGCAGGTAACTGTAACTTCGTTACTAATTATGACAAGTAACTGTAATTTCGATACAAATTATGGCAGGTAACTGTAACTTCGATACTAATTATGACAGGTAACAGAAACTTCGATACTAATTATGGCAGGTAACTGTAACTTCGATACTAATTATGACAGGTATCAGTAACTTCGGTACTAATTATGACAAGTAACTGTAACTTCGATACTAATTATGACAGGTAACTGTAACTTCGTTACTAATTATGACAAGTAACTGTAATTACGTTACAAATTATGGCAGGTAATTGTAATTTCGATACTAATTATGACAGGTAACAGTAACTTCGATACTAATTAGGACAAGTAACAGTAACTATGATACTAATTATGACAAGTAACTGTAACTTCGATACTAATTATGACGGGTAACTGTAACTTCGTTACTAATTATGACAAGTAACTGTAATTTCGATACAAATTTTGGCAGGTAACGGTAACATCGATACTAATTATGACAGGTAACAGTAACTTCGATACTAATTAAGACAAGTAACTGTAACTTCCATACTAATTATGACAGGTAACTGTAACTTCGTTACTAATTATGAAAAGTAACTGTAATTTCGATACAAATTATGGCAGGTAACTGTAACTTCGATACTAATTATGACAGGTAACAGTATCTTCGATACTAATTATGACAAGTAACTATAACTTCGATACAAATTATGACAGGTAACTTGAACTTCGATACTAATTATGACAAGAAACTCTAACTTCGTTACTAATTATGACAAGTAACTGTAATTTTGATAAAGAATTATGGTAGGTAACTGTTACTTCGTTACTAATTATGACAAGTCCCTGTAATTTCGATTCAAATTATGGCAGGTAACTGTAATTTCGATACTAATTATGACAGGTAACAGTAACTTCGATACTAATTATGACAGGAAACTGTAACTTCGTTACTAATTATGACAAGAAACTGTAATTTCGATACAAATTATGACAGGTAACTGTAACATCGACTCTAAATATAACATGTAACTGGAATTTCGATGCAAATTATGGCAGGTAACAGTACCTTCGGTACTAATTATGACAGGTAACTGTAACTTCGATACTAATTATGGCAAGGAACTTTAATTTCGATACAAATTATGGCAGGTATCTGTAACTTCGATACTAATTATGACAGGTGACAGTAACGTCGATACTAATTATGACAAGTAACTATAACTTCGATACAAATTATGACAGGTAACAGTAACTTCGATACTAATTATGACAAGAAACTCTACCTTCGTTACTAATTATGACAAGTAACTGTAATTTTGATAAAAAATTATGGTAGGTAACTGTAACTTCAATACTAATTGTGACAGTTAACAGTAACTTCGATACTTAATATGACAGGTAACTGTAACTTCGTTACTAACTATGACAAATAACTTTAATTTCGATACTAATTATGGCAGGTAACTGTAACGTCGTTACTAATTATGACAAGCCCCTGTAATTTCGATACAAATTATGGCAGGTAACTGTAACTTCGATACTAGTTATGACAAGTCCCTGTAATTTTGATACAAATTATGGCAGGTAACTTTAACTTCCATACTAGTTATGACAGGTAACAGTAACTTCGATACTAATTATGACAGGAAACTGTAACTTCATTACTAATTATGACAAGTAACTGTAATTTCGATACAAATTATGACAGGTAACTGTAACTTCATTACTTATTATGACAAGTAACTGTACTTTCGATACTAATTATGACAAGTAACTATAACTTCGATACAAATTATGACAGGTAACTGTAACTTCGATACTAATTATGACAAGAAACTCTGACTTCGTTACTAATTATGACAAGTAACTGTAATTTTGATAAAAAAATATGGTAGGTAACTGTAACTTCAATACTAATTATGACAGGTAACAGTAACGTCGATACTAATTATGAAAAGTAACAGTACCTTCGATGCTAATTATGACAGGTAACTGTAACTTCGATACTAAAAATGACAAGGAACTGTAATTTCGATCCAAATTATGGCAGGTAACTGTAACTTCGTTACTAATTATGACAAGTAACTGTAATTTCGATACAAATTTTGGCAGGTAACTGTAACTTCGAAACTAATTATGAAAATTCCCTGTAATTTCGATACAAATTATGGCAGGTAACTGTAACTTCCATACTAATTATGACAGGTAACAGTAACTTCGATACTTATTATGACAGGAAACTGTAACTTCGTTACTAATTATGACAAGTAACTGTAATTTCAATACAAATTATGACAGGTAACTGTAACTTCGTTACTAATTATGACAAGTAACAGTACCTTCGATGCTAATTATGACAGGTAAATGTAACTTCGATACTAATTATGACAAGGAACTGTAATTTCTATACAAATTATGGCAGGTAACTGTAACTTCGTTACTAATTATGACAAGTAACTGTAATTTCGATACAAATTTTGGCAGGTAACTGTAACTTCGATACTAAATATGACAGTTAACAGTAACTTCGATACTAATTAAGACAAGTAACTGTAACTTCGATACTAATTATGACAGGTCACTGTAACTTCGTTACTAATTATGACTAGTAACTGTAATTCCGATACAAATTATGGCAGGTTACTGTAACTTCGATACTAATTATGACAGGTAACAGTAACTTCGATACTAATTATGACAAGTAACTATAACTTCGATACAAATTATGACAGGTAACTGTAACTTCGATAATAATTATGACAAGAAACTCTAACTTCGTTACTTATTATGACAAGTAACTGAAAATTTTGATTAAAAAATTTGCTAGGTAACTGTAACTTCAATACTAATTATGACAGGTAACAGTTACTTCGATACTATTTATGATAGGTAACTGTAACTTCGTTAATGATTATTACAAGTAATTTTAATTTCGATACTAATTATGGCAGGTAACTGTAACTTCGTTACTAATAATGACAAGTCCCTGTAATTTCGATACAAATTATGGCAGGTAACTGTAACTTCGATAGTAATTATGACAAGTAACTGTAACTTACATACTTATTATGACAGGTAACTGTAACTTCGTTACTAATTATGACAAGTAACTGTAATTTCGATACAAATTTTGGCAGGTAACTGTAACCTCGATACTCATTATGACAGGTAACAGTAACTTCGATACTAATTATGACAGGTAACAGCAACTTCGTTACTAATTATGACAAGTAATTGTAATTTCGATACTAATTATGGCAGGTAAATGTAACTTCGTTACTAATTATGAGAAGTAACTTTAATTTCGATACAAATTATGGCAAGTAACTGTAATTTCGATACTAATTATGACAGGTAACTGTAACTTCGATACTAATTATGACAGGAAACTGTAACTTCGTTACTTATTATGACAATTAACTGTATTTTCGATACAAATTATGACAGGTAACTGTAAATTTGTTTCTAATTATGACAAGTAACTGTAAATTCGATACAAATTATGGCGGGTAACTGTAACTTCGATACTAATTATGACAGGTAACAGTAACCTCGATACTAATTATGACAAGTAAATATAACTTCGATACAAATTATGACAGGTAACTGTAACTTCGGAACTAATTATGACAAGAAACTCTAACTTCGTTACTAATTATGACAAGTAACTGTAATTTCGATACAAATTATGACAGGTGACTGTAACTTCGTTACTAATTACGACAAGTAACAGTACCTTCGATGCTAATTATGACAGGTAACTGTAACTTCGATACTAATTATGACAAGGAACTGTAATTTCGATACAAATTATGGCAGGTAACTGTAACTTCGTTTCTAATTATGACAAGTAACTGTAATTTCGATACAAATTTTGGCAAGTAACAGTAACTTCGATACTAATTATGACCGGTAACAGTAACTTCGATACTAATTATGACAGGAAACTGTAACTTCGTTACTAATTATGACAAGTAACTGTAATTTCGATACAAATTATGACAGGTGACTGTAACTTCGTTACTAATTACGACAAGTAACAGTACCTTCGATGCTAATTATGACAGGTAACTGTAACTTCGATACTAATTATGACAAGGAACTGTAATTTCGATACAAATTATGGCAGGTAACTGTAACTTCGTTACTAATTATGACAAGTAACTGTAATTTCGATACAAATTGTGGCAGGTAACTGTAACTTCGATACTAATTATGACAGGTAACAGTAACTTCGATACTAATTATGACAAGTATCTGTAACTTCGATGCTAATTATGACAGGTAACTGTAACTTCGTTACTAATTATGACAAGTAACTGTAATTTCGTTACATTTTATGGCAGGTAACAGTACCTTCGATACTAATTATGACAGGTAACTGTAACTTCAATACTAATTATGACAAGTAACTGTAACATCGTTACTAATTATGACAAGTAACTCTATTTTTGATAAAAAATTATGGCAGGTAACTGTAACTTCGATACTAATTAATACAGGTAACAGTAACTTCGATACTAATTATGACAGGTTACTGTAACATCGTTATTAATTTTGTCAAGTAACTGTAACTTCGATACTAATTATGACAAGTAACTGTAACTTCGATAATAATTGTGACAGGTAACAGTTACTTCGATATTAATTATGACAAGTAACAGTAACTTCGATACTAATTATGACAAGTAATTGTAATTTCGATACAAATTTTGGCAGGTAACTGTAACTTCGATACTTATTATGACAGGTAACAGTAACTTCATTACTAATTATGACAAGAAAGTGTAACTTCGAAACTAATTATGACAGGTAACTGTAACTTCGATACTAATTATGACAAGTAACTGTAACTTCGATACTAATTATGACAACTAACTGTAACTTCGATACTAATTGTGACAGGTAGCAGTAACATCGACATTAATTATGACAAGTAACAGTAACTTCGATACTAATTATGACAAGTAATTGTAATTTCGATGCAAATTTTGGCAGGTAACTGTAACTTCGATACGAATTATGACAGGTAACAGTAACTTTGATATTAATTATGACAAGTAACTGCAACTTCGATACTAATTATGGCAGGTAACTGTAACTTCGTCACTAATTATGACAAGTAACTGTAATTTCGATACAAATTATGGCAGGTAACTGTAACTTCGATACTAATTATGACAGGTAACAGAAACTTCGATACTAATTATGGCAGGTAACTGTAACTTCGATACTAATTATGACAGGTATCAGTAACTTCGGTACTAATTATGACAAGTAACTGTAACTTCGATACTAATTATGACAGGTAACTGTAACTTCGTTACTAATTATGACAAGTAACTGTAATTACGTTACAAATTATGGCAGGTAATTGTAATTTCGATACTAATTATGACAGGTAACAGTAACTTCGATACTAATTAGGACAAGTAACAGTAACTTTGATACTAATTATGACAAGTAACTGTAACTTCGATACTAATTATGACAGGTAACAGTAACTTCGTTACTAATTATGACAAGTAACTGTAATTTCGATACAAATTTTGGCAGGTAACGGTAACATCGATACTAATTATGACAGGTAACAGTAACTTCGATACTAATTAAGACAAGTAACTGTAACTTCCATACTAATTATGACAGGTAACTGTAACTTCGTTACTAATTATGAAAAGTAACTGTAATTTCGATACAAATTATGGCAGGTAACTGTAACTTCGATACTAATTATGACAGGTAACAGTATCTTCGATACTAATTATGACAAGTAATTATAACTTCGATACAAATTATGACAGGTAACGTAAACTTCGATACTAATTATGACAAGAAACTCTAACTTCGTTACTAATTATGACAAGTAACTGTAATTTTGATAAAAAATTATGGTAGGTAACTGTTACTTCGTTACTAATTATGACAAGTCCCTGTAATTTCGATTCAAATTATGGCAGGTAACTGTAATTTCGATACTAATTATGACAGGTAACAGTAACTTCGATACTAATTATGACAGGAAACTGTAACTTCGTTACTAATTATGACAAGAAACTGTCATTTCGATACAAATTATGACAGGTAACTGTAACATCGACTCAAAATATAACATGTAACTGGAATTTCGATGCAAATTATGGCAGGTAACAGTACCTTCGGTACTAATTATGACAGGTAACTGTAACCTCGATACTAATTATGGCAAGGAACTGTAATTTCGATACAAATTATGGCAGGTAACTGTAACTTCGATACTAATTATGACAGGTGACAGTAACGTCGATACTAATTATGACAAGTAACTATAACTTCGATACAAATTATGACAGGTAACAGTAACTTCGATACTAATTATGACAAGAAACTCTACCTTCGTTACTAATTATGACAAGTAACTGTAATTTTGATAAAAAATTATGGTAGGTAACTGTAACTTCAATACTAATTATGACAGTTAACAGTAACTTCGATACTTAATATGACAGGTAACTGTATCTTCGTTACTAATTATGACAAATAACTTTAATTTCGATACTAATTATGGCAGGTAACTGTAACGTCGTTACTAATTATGACAAGCCCCTGTAATTTCGATACAAATTATGGCAGGTAACTGTAACTTCGATACTAGTTATGACAAGTCCCTGTAATTTCGATACAAATTATGGCAGGTAACTGTAACTTCCATACTAATTATGACAGGTAACAGTAACTTCGATACTAATTATGACTGGAAACTGTAACTTCATTACTAATTATGACAAGTAACTGTAATTTCGATACAAATTATGACAGGTAACTGTAACTTCGTTACTTATTATGACAAGTAACTGTACCTTCGATACTAATTATGACAAGTAACTATAACTTCGATACAAATTATAACAGGTAACTGTAACTTCGATACTAATTATGACAAGAAACTCTAACTTCGTTACTAATTATGACAAGTAACTGTAATTTTGATAAAAAAAATATGGTAGGTAACTGTAACTACAATACTAATTATGACAGGTAACAGTAACGTCGATACTAATTATGACAAGTAACAGTACCTTCGATGCTAATTATGACAGGTAACTGTAACTTCGATACTAAAAATGACAAGGAACTGTAATTTCGATCCAAATTATGGCAGGTAACTGTAACTTCGTTACTAATTATGACAAGTAACTGTAATTTCGATACAAATTTTGGCAGGTAACTGTAACTTCGAAACTAATTATGAAAATTTCCTGTAATTTCGATACAAATTATGGCAGGTAACTGTAACTTCCATACTAATTATGACAGGTAACAGTAACTTCGATACTTATTATGACAGGAAACTGTAACTTCGTTACTAATTATGACAAGTAACTGTAATTTCAATACAAATTATGACAGGTAACTGTAACTTCGTTACTAATTATGACAAGTAACAGTACCTTCGATGCTAATTATGACAGGTAAATGTAACTTCGATACTAATTATTACAAGGAACTGTAATTTCTATACAAATTATGGCAGGTAACTGTAACTTCGTTACTAATAATGACAAGTCCCTGTAATTTCGATACAAATTATGGCAGGTAACTGTAACTTCGATAGTAATTATGACAAGTAACTGTAACTTCCATACTTATTATGACAGGTAACTGTAACTTCGTTACTAATTATGACAAGTAACTGTAATTTCGATACAAATTTTGGCAGGTAACTGTAACCTCGATACTAATTATGACAGGTAACAGTAACTTCGATACTAATTATGACAGGTAACAGCAACTTCGTTACTAATTATGACAAGTAATTGTAATTTCGATGCTAATTATGGCAGGTAAATGTAACTTCGTTACTAATTATGAGAAGTAACTTTAATTTCGATACAAATTATGGCAAGTAACTGTAATTTCGATACTAATTATGACAGGTAACTGTAACTTCGATACTAATTATGACAGGAAACTGTAACTTCGTTACTAATTATGACAATTAACTGTAATTTCGATACAAATTATGACAGGTAACTGTAAATTTGTTTCTAATTATGACAAGTAACTGTAATTTCGATACAAATTATGGCGGGTAACTGTAACTTCGATACTAATTATGACAGGTAACAGTAACCTCGATACTAATTATGACAAGTAACTATAACTTCGATACAAATTATGACAGGTAACTGTAACTTCGGTACTAATTATGACAAGAAACTCTAACTTCGTTACTAATTTTGACAAGTAACTGTAATTTTGATAAAAAATTATGGTAGGTAACTGTAACTTCAATACTAATTATGACAGGTAAGAGTAACATCGATACTAATTATGACAGGAAACTGTAACTTCGATACTAATTATGACAAGGAACTGTAATTTCGATACAAATTATGGCAGGTAACTGTAACTTCGTTTCTAATTATGACAAGTAACTGTAATTTCGATACAAATTTTGGCAAGTAACAGTAACTTCGATACTAATTATGACCGGTAACTGTAACTTCGATACTAATTATGACAGGAAACTGTAACTTCGTTACTAATTATGACAAGTAACTGTAATTTCGATACAAATTATGACAGGTGACTGTAACTTCGTTACTAATTACGACAAGTAACAGTACCTTCGATGCTAATTATGACAGGTAACTGTAACTTCGATACTAATTATGACAAGGAACTGTAATTTCGATACAAATTATGGCAGGTAACTGTAACTTCGTTACTAATTATGACAAGTAACTGTAATTTCGATACAAATTGTGGCAGGTAACTGTAACTTCGATACTAATTATGACAGGTAACAGTAACTTCGATACTAATTATGACAAGTATCTGTAACTTCGATACTAATTATGACAGGTAACTGGAACATCGTTACTAAATATGACAAGTAACTGTAATTTCGATACAAATTATGGCAGGTAACTGTAACATCGATACTAATTATGGCAGGTAACTGTAACTTCGACACTAATTATGAGAGGTAACAGGAACTTCGATGCTAATTATGACAGGTAACTGTAACTTCGTTACTAATTATGACAAGTAACTGTAATTTCGTTACAAATTATGGCAGGTAACAGTACCTTCGATACTAATTATGACAGGTAACTGTAACTTCAATACTAATTATGACAAGTAAATGTAACTTCGTTACTAATTATGACAAGTAACTCTATTTTTGATAAAAAATTATGGCAGGTAACTGTAACTTCGATACTAATTAATACAGGCAACAGTAACTTCGATACTTATTATGACAGGTTACTGTAACATCGTTACTAATTTTGTCAAGTAACTGTAACTTCGATACTAATTATGACAAGTAACTGTAACTTCGATACTAATTGTGACAGGTAACAGTTACTTCGATATTAATTATGACAAGTAACAGTAACTTCGATACTAATTATGACAAGTAATTGTAATTTCGATACAAATTTTGGCAGGTAACTGTAACTATGATACTTATTATGACAGGTAACTGTAACTTCATTACTAATTATGACAAGAAACTGTAACATCGATACTAATTATGACAGGTAACTGTAACTTCGATATTAATTATGACAAGTAACAGTAATTTCGATACTAATTATGACAAGTAATTGTAATTTCGATGCAAATTTTGGCAGGTAACTGTAACTTCGATACGAATTATGACAGGTAACAGAAACTTTGATATTAATTATGACAAGTAACTGTAACTTCGATACTAATTATGGCAGGTAACTGTAACTTCGTTACTAATTATGACAAGTAACTGTAATTTCGATACAAATTATGGCAGGTAACTGTAACTTCGATACTAATTATGACAGGTAACAGTAACTTCGATACTAATTATGGCAGGTAACTGTAACTTCGATACTAATTATGACAGGTATCAGTAACTTCGGTACTAATTATGACAAGTAACTGTAACTTCGATACTAATTATGACAGGCAACTGTAACTTCGTTACTAATTATGACAAGTAACTGTATTTACGTTACAAATTATGGCAGGTAATTGTAATTTCGATACTTATTATGACAGGTAACAGTAACTTCGATACTAATTAGGACAAGTAACAGTAACTTCGATACTAATTATGACAAGTAACTGTAACTTCGATACTAATTATGACAGGTAACTGTAACTTCGTTACTAATTATGACAAGTAACTGTAATTTCGATACAAATTTTGGCAGGTAACGGTAACATCGATACTAATTATGACAGGTAACAGTAACTTCGATACTAGTTAAGACAAGTAACTGTAACTTCCATACTAATTATGACAGGTAACTGTAACTTCGTTACTAATTAGGAAAAGTAACTGTAATTTCGATACAAATTAAGGCAGGTAACTGTAACTTCGATACTAATTATGACAGGTAACAGTATCTTCGATACTAATTATGACAAGTAACTATAACTTCGATACAAATTATGACAGGTAACTTGAACTTCGATACTAATTATGACAAAAAACTCTAACTTCGTTACTAATTATGACAAGTAACTGTAATTTTGATGAAAAATTATGGTAGGTAACTGTTACTTCGTTACTAATTATGACAAGTCCCTGTAATTTCGATTCAAATTATGGCAGGTAACTGTAATTTCGATACTAATTATGACAGGTAACAGTAACTTCGATACTAATTATGACAGGAAACTGTAAATTCGTTACTAATTATGACAAGAAACTGTAATTTCGATACAAATTATGACAGGTAACTGTAACATCGACTCTAAATATAACATGTAACTGGATTTCGATGCAAATTATGGCAGGTAACAGTACCTTCGGTACTAATTATGACAGGTAACTGTAACATCGATACTAATTATGGCAAGGAACTGTAATTTCGATACAAATTATGGCAGGTAACCGTAACTTCGATACTAATTATGACAGGTGACAGTAACTTCGATACTAATTATGACAAGTAACTATAACTTCGATACAAATTATGACAGGTAACAGTAACTTCGATACTAATTATGACAAGAAACTCTACCTTCGTTACTAATTATGACAAGTAACTGTAATTTTGATAAAAAAATTATGGTAGGTAACTGTAACTTCAATACTAATTATGACAAATAACTTTAATTTCGATACTAATTATGGCAGGTAACAGTAACTTCGTTACTAATTATGACAAGCCCCTGTAATTTCGATACAAATTTTGGCAGGTAACTGTAACTTCGATACTAGTTATGACAAGTCCCTGTAATTTCGATACAAATTATGGCAGGTAACTGTAACTTCCATACTAATTATGACAGGTAACAGTAACTTCGATACTAATTATGATAGGAAACTGTAACTTAATTACTAATTATGACAAGTAACTGTAATTTCGATACAAATTATGACAGGTAACTGTAACTTCGTTACTTATTATGACAAGTAACTGTACCTTCGATACTAATTATGACAAGTAACTATAACTTCGATACAAATTATGACAGGTAACTGTAACTTCGATACTAATTATGACAAGAAACTCTAACTTCGTTACTAATTATGACAAGTAACTGTAATTTTGATTTAAAAAAAAATATGGTAGGTAACTGTAAGTTCAATACTAATTATGACAGGTAACAGTAACGTCGATACTAATTATGACAAGTAACAGTACCTTCGATGCTAATTATGGCAGGTAACTGTAACTTCGATACTAAAAATGACAAGGAACTGTAATTTCGATCCAAATTATGGCAGGTAACTGTAACTTCGTTACTAATTATGACAAGTAACTGTAATTTCGATACAAATTTTGGCAGGTAACTGTAACTTCGATACTAATTATGAAAATTCCCTGTAATTTCGATACAAATTATGGCAGGTAACTGTAACTTCCATACTTATTATGACTGGTAACAGTACCTTCGATACTTATTATGACAGGTAAATGTAACTTCGATACTAATTATGACAAGGAACTGTAATTTCTATACAAATTATGGCAGGTAACTGTAACTTCGTTACTAATAATGACAAGTAACTGTAATTTCGATACAAATTTTGGCAGGTAACTGTAACTTCGATACTAATTATGACAGGTAACAGTAACTTCGATACTAATTATGACAAGTAACTGTAACTTCGATACTAATTATGACAGGTAACTGTAACTTCGTTACTAATTATGACTAGTAACTGTAATTCTGATACAAATTATGGCAGGTAACTGTAACTTTGATACTAATTATGACAGGTAACAGTAACTTCGATACTAATTATGACAAGTAACTATAACTTCGATACAAATTATGACAGGTAACTGTAACTTCGATACTAATTATGACAAGAAACTCTAACTTCGTTACTTATTATGACAAGTAACTGTACATTTTGATTAAAAAATTTGCTAGGTAACTGTAACTTCAATACTAATTATGACAGGTAACAGTTACTTCGATACTATTTATGATAGGTAACTGTAACTTCGTTAATAATTTATACAAGTAATTTTAATTTCGATACTAATTATGGCAGGTAACTGTAACTTCGTTACTAATAATGACAAGTCCCTGTAATTTCGATACAAATTATGGCAGGTAACTGTAACTTCGATAGTAATTATGACAAGTAACTGTAACTTCCATACTTATTATGACAGGTAACTGTAACTTCGTTACTAATTATGACAAGTAACTGTAATTTCGATACAAATTTTGGCAGGTAACTGTAACCTCGATACAAATTATGACAGGTAACAGTAACTTCGATACTAATTATGACAGGTAACAGCAACTTCGTTACTAATTATGACAAGTAACTGTAATTTCGATACTAATTATGGCAGGTAAATGTAACTTCGTTACTAATTATGAGAAATAACTTTAATTTCGATACAAATTATGGCAAGTAACTGTAATTTCGATACTAATTTGACAGGTAACTGTAACTTCGATACTAATTATGACAGGAAACTGTAACTTCGTTACTAATTATGACAATAAACTGTAATTTCGATACAAATTATGACAGGTAACTATAACTTTGTTTCTAATTATGACAAGTAACTGTAATTTCGATACAAATTATGGCAGGTAACAGTAACTTCGTTACTAATTAGACAGGTAACTGTAACTTCGTTACTAATTATGACAGGAAACTCTACCTTCGTTACTAATTATGACAAGTAACTGTAATTTTGATAAAAAATTATGGTAGGTAACTGTAACTTCATTACTAGTTATGACAGGTAACATTAACTTCGATACTAATTATGACAGGTAACTGTAACTTCGTTACTTATTATGACAAGTAACTTTAATTTCGATACTTATTATGGCAGGTAACTGTAACTTCGTTACTAATTATGACAAGTCCCTGGAATTTCGATAAAAATTACGGCAGGTAACTGTAACTTCGATACTAATTATGACAAGTAAATGTAACTTCGATATTAATTATGACAGGTAACTGTAACTTCGTTACTAATTATGACAAGTAACTCTAATTTCCATACAAATTTTGGCAGGTAACTGTAACTTCGATATTAATTATGACAGGTAACAGTAACTTCGATGCTAATTATGACAAGTAACTGTAACTTCGATACTTATTATGACAGGTAACTGTAACTTCGTTACTAATTATGACAAGTAACTGTAATTTCGATACAAATTATGGCAGGTAACTGTAACTTCGATACTAATTATGACAGGTAACAGAAACTTCGATACTAATTATGGCAGGTAACTGTAACTTCGATACTAATTATGACAGGTATCAGTAACTTCGGTACTAATTATGACAAGTAACTGTAACTTCGATACTAATTATGACAGGTAACTGTAACTTCGTTACTAATTATGACAAGTAACTGTAATTACGTTACAAATTATGGCAGGTAATTGTAATTTCGATACTAATTATGACAGGTAACAGTAACTTCGATACTAATTAGGACAAGTAACAGTAACTTTGATACTAATTATGACAAGTAACTGTAACTTCGATACTAATTATGACAGGTAACTGTAACTTCGTTACTAATTATGACAAGTAACTGTAATTTCGATACAAATTTTGGCAGGTAACGGTAACGTCGATACTAATTATGACAGGTAACAGTAACTTCGATACTAATTAAGACAAGTAACTGTAACTTCCATACTAATTATGACAGGTAACTGTAACTTCGTTACTAATTATGACAAGTAACTGTAATTTCGATACAAATTTTGGCAGGTAACGGTAACGTCGATACTAATTATGACAGGTAACAGTAACTTCGATACTAATTAAGACAAGTAACTGTAACTTCCATACTAATTATGACAGGTAACTGTAACTTCGTTACTAATTATGAAAAGTAACTGTAATTTCGATACTAATTATGACAAGTAACTATAACTTCGATACAAATTATGACAGGTAACTTGAACTTCGATACTAATTATGACAAGAAACTCTAACTTCGTTACTAATTATGACAAGTAACTGTAATTTTGATAAAAAATTATGGTAGGTAACTGTTACTTCGTTACTAATTATGACATGTCCCTGTAATTTCGATTCAAATTATGGCAGGTAACTGTAATTTCGATACTAATTATGACAGGTAACAGTAACTTCGATACTAATTATGACAGGAAACTGTAACTTCGTTACTAATTATGACAAGAAACTGTAATTTCGATACAAATTATGACAGGTAACTGTAACATCGACTCTAAATATAACATGTAACTGGAATTTCGATGCAAATTATGGCAGGTAACAGTACCTTCGGTACTAATTATGACAGGTAACTGTAACTTCGATACTAATTATGGCAAGGAACTGTAATTTCGATACAAATTATGGCAGGTAACTGTAACTTCGATACTAATTATGACAGGTGACAGTAACGTCGATACTAATTATGACAAGTAACTATAACTTCGATACAAATTATGACAGGTAACAGTAACTTCGATACTAATTATGACAAGAAACTCTACCTTCGTTACTAATTATGACAAGTAACTGTAATTTTGATAAAAAATTATGGTAGGTAACTGTAACTTCAATACTAATTATGACAGTTAACAGTAACTTCGATACATAATATGACAGGTAACTGTAACTTCGTTACTAATTATGACAAATAACTTTAATTTCGATACTAATTATGGCAGGTAACTGTAACGTCGTTACTAATTATGACAAGCCCCTGTAATTTCGATACAAATTATGGCAGGTAACTGTAACTTCGATACTAGTTATGACAAGTCCCTGTAATTTCGATACAAATTATGGCAGGTAACTTTAACTTCCATACTAGTTATGACAGGTAACAGTAACTTCGATACTAATTATGACAGGAAACTGTAACTTCATTACTAATTATGACAAGTAACTGTAATTTCGATACAAATTATGACAAGAAACTCTGACTTCGTTACTAATTATGACAAGTAACTGTAATTTTGATAAAAAATATGGTTGGTAACTGTAACTTCAATACTAATTATGACAGGTAACAGTAACGTCGATACTAATTATGACAAGTAACAGTACCTTCGATGCTAATTATGACAGGTAACTGTAACTTCGATACTAAAAATGACAAGGAACTGTAATTTCGATCCAAATTATGGCAGGCAACTGTAACTTCGTTACTAATTATGACAAGTAACTGTAATTTCGATACAAATTTTGGCAGGTAACTGTAACTTCGAAACTAATTATGAAAATTCCCTGTAATTTCGATACAAATTATGGCAGGTAACTGTAACATCCATACTAATTATGACAGGTAACAGTAACTTCGATACTTATTATGACAGGAAACTGTAACTTCGTTACTAATTATGACAAGTTACTGTAATTTCAATACAAATTATGACAGGTAACTGTAACTTCGTTACTAATTATGACAAGTAACAGTACCTTCGATGCTAATTATGACAGGTAAATGTAACTTCGATACTAATTATGACAAGGAACTGTAATTTCTATACAAATTATGGCAGGTAACTGTAACTTCGTTACTAATTATGACAAGTAACTGTAATTTCGATACAAATTTTGGCAGGTAACTGTAACTTCGATACTAAATATGACAGGTAACAGTAACTTCGATACTAATTATGACAAGTAACTGTAACTTCGATACTAATTATGACAGGTCACTGTAACTTCGTTACTAATTATGACTAGTAACTGTAATTCCGATACAAATTATGGCAGGTTACTGTAACTTCGATACTAATTATGACAGGTAACAGTAACTTCGATACTAATTATGACAAGTAACTATAACTTCGATACAAATTATGACAGGTAACTGTAACTTCGATAATAATTATGACAAGAAACTCTAACTTCGTTACTTATTATGACAAGTAACTGTAAATTTTGATTAAAAAATTTGCTAGGTAACTGTAACTTCAATACTAATTATGACAGGTAACAGTTACTTCGATACTATTTATGATAGGTAACTGTAACTTCGTTAATAATTATTACAAGTAATTTTAATTTCGATACTAATTATGGCAGGTAACTGTAACTTCGTTACTAATAATGACAAGTCCCTGTAATTTCGATACAAATTATGGCAGGTAACTGTAACTTCGATAGTAATTATGACAAGTAACTGTAACTTCCATACTTATTATGACAGGTAACTGTAACTTCGTTACTAATTATGACAAGTAACTGTAATTTCGATACAAATTTTGGCAGGTAACTGTAACCTCGATACTAATTATGACAGGTAACAGTAACTTCGATACTAATTATGACAGGTAACAGCAACTTCGTTACTAATTATGACAAGTAATTGTAATTTCGATACTAATTATGGCAGGTAAATGTAACTTCGTTACTAATTATGAGAAGTAACTTTAATTTCGATACAAATTATGGCAAGTAACTGTAATTTCGATACTAATTATGACAGGTAACTGTAACTTCGATACTAATTATGACAGGAAACTGTAACTTCGTTACTAATTATGACAATTAACTGTAATTTCGATACAAATTATGACAGGTAACTGTAAATTTGTTTCTAATTATGACAAGTAACTGTAATTTCGATACAAATTATGGCGGGTAACTGTAACTTCGATACTAATTATGACAGGTAACAGTAACCTCGATACTAATTATGAAAAGTAAATATAACTTCGATACAAATTATGACAGGTAACTGTAACTTCGGAACTAATTATGACAAGAAACTCTAACTTCGTTACTAATTTTGACAAGTAACTGTAATTTTGATAAAAAATTATGGTAGGTAACTGTAACATCAATACTAATTATGACAGGTAAGAGTAACATCGATACTAATTATGACAGGAAACTGTAACTTCGATACTAATTATGACAAGGAACTGTAATTTCGATACAAATTATGGCAGGTAACTGTAACTTCGTTTCTAATTATGACAAGTAACTGTAATTTCGATACAAATTTTGGCAAGTAACAGTAACTTCGATACTAATTATGACCGGTAACAGTAACTTCGATACTAATTATGACAGGAAACTGTAACTTCGTTACTAATTTTGACAAGTAACTGTAATTTCGATACAAATTATGACAGGTGACTGTAACTTCGTTACTAATTACGACAAGTAACAGTACCTTCGATGCTAATTATGACAGGTAACTGTAACTTCGATACTAATTATGACATGGAACTGTAATTTCGATACAAATTATGGCAGGTAACTGTAACTTCGTTACTAATTATGACAAGTAACTGTAATTTCGATACAAATTGTGGCAGGTAACTGTAACTTCGATACTAATTATGACAGGTAACAGTAACTTCGATACTAATTATGACAAGTATCTGTAACTTCGATGCTAATTATGACAGGTAACTGTAACTTCGTTACTAATTATGACAAGTAACTGTAATTTCGTTACAAATTATGGCAGGTAACAGTACCTTCGATACTAATTATGACAGGTAACTGTAACTTCAATACTAATTATGACAAGTAACTGTAACTTCGTTACTAATTATGACAAGTAACTCAATTTTTGATAAAAAATTATGGCAGGTAACTGTAACTTCGATACTAATTAATACAGGTAACAGTAACTTCGATACTAATTATGACAGGTTACTGTAACATCGTTACTAATTTTGTCAAGTAACTGTAACTTCGATACTAATTATGACAAGTAACTGTAACTTCGATACTAATTGTGACAGGTAACAGTTACTTCGATATTAATTATGACAAGTAACAGTAACTTCGATACTAATTATGGCAAGTAATTGTAATTTCGATACAAATTTTGGCAGGTAACTGTAACTTCGATACTTATTATGACAGGTAACAGTAACTTCATTACTAATTATGACAAGAAAGTGTAACTTCGAAACTAATTTTGACAGGTAACTGTAACTTCGATACTTATTATGACAAGTAACTGTAACTTCGATACTAATTATGACAACTAACTGTAACTTCGATACTAATTGTGACAGGTAGCAGTAACATCGATATTAATTATGACAAGTAACAGTAACTTCGATACTAATTATGACAAGTAATTGTAATTTCGATGCAAATTTTGGCAGGTAACTGTAACTTCGATACGAATTATGACAGGTAACAGTAACTTTGATATTAATTATGACAAGTAACTGCAACTTCGATACTAATCATGGCAGGTAACTGTAACTTCGTTACTAATTATGACAAGTAACTGTAATTTCGATACAAATTATGGCAGGTAACTGTAACTTCGATACTAATTATGACAGGTAACAGAAACTTCGATACTAATTATGGCAGGTAACTGTAACTTCGATACTAATTATGACAGGTATCAGTAACTTCGGTACTAATTATGACAAGTAACTGTAACTTCGATACTAATTATGACAGGTAACTGTAACTTCGTTACTAATTATGACAAGTAACGGTAATTACGTTACAAATTATGGCAGGTAATTGTAATTTCGATACTAATTATGACAGGTAACAGTAACTTCGATACTAATTAGGACAAGTAACAGTAACTTTGATACTAATTATGACAAGTAACTGTAACTTCGATACTAATTATGACAGGTAACAGTAACTTCGTTACTAATTATGACAAGTAACTGTAATTTCGATACAAATTTTGGCAGGTAACGGTAACATCGATACTAATTATGACAGGTAACAGTAACTTCGATACTAATTAAGACAAGTAACTGTAACTTCCATACTAATTATGACAGGTAACTGTAACTTCGTTACTAATTATGAAAAGTAACTGTAATTTCGATACAAATTATGGCAGGTAACTGTAACTTCGATACTAATTATGACAGGTAACAGTATCTTCGATACTAATTATGACAAGTAACTATAACTTCGATACAAATTATGACAGGTAACTTGAACTTCGATACTAATTATGACAAGAAACTCTAACTTCGTTACTAATTATGACAAGTAACTGTAATTTTGATAAAAAATTATGGTAGGTAACTGTTACTTCGTTACTAATTATGACAAGTCCCTGTAATTTCGATTCAAATTATGGCAGGTAACTGTAATTTCGATATTAATTATGACAGGTAACAGTAACTTCGATACTAATTATGACAGGAAACTGTAACTTCGTTACTAATTATGACAAGAAACTGTAATTTCGATACAAATTATGACAGGTAACTGTAACATCGACTCTAAATATAACATGTAACTGGAATTTCGATGCAAATTATGGCAGGTAACAGTACCTTCGGTACTAATTATGACAGGTAACTGTAACTTCGATACTAATTATGGCAAGGAACTGTAATTTCGATACAAATTATGGCAGGTAACTGTAACTTCGATACTAATTATGACAGGTGACAGTAACGTCGATACTAATTATGACATGTAACTATAACTTCGATACAAATTATGACAGGTAACAGTAACTTCGATACTAATTATGACAAGAAACTCTACCTTCGTTACTAATTATGACAAGTAACTGTAATTTTGATAAAAAATTATGGTAGGTAACTGTAACTTCAATACTAATTATGACAGTTAACAGTAACTTCGATACTTAATATGACAGGTAACTGTAACTTCGTTACTAATTATGACAAATAACTTTAATTTCGATACTAATTATGGCAGGTAACTGTAACGTCGTTACTAATTATGACAAGCCCCTGTAATTTCGATACAAATTATGGCAGGTAACTGTAACTTCGATACTAGTTATGACAAGTCCCTAAAATTTCGATACAAATTATGGCAGGTAACTGTAACTTCCATACTAATTATGACAGGTAACAGTAACTTCGATACTAATTATGACTGGAAACTGTAACTTCATTACTAATTATGACAAGTAACTGTAATTTCGATACAAATTATGACAGGTAACTGTAACTTCGTTACTTATTATGACAAGTAACTGTACCTTCGATACTAATTATGACAAGTAACTATAACTTCGATACAAATTATAACAGGTAACTGTAACTTCGATACTAATTATGACAAGAAACTCTAACTTCGTTACTAATTATGACAAGTAACTGTAATTTTGATAAAAAAATATGGTAGGTAACTGTAACTTCAATACTAATTATGACAGGTAACAGTAACGTCGATACTAATTATGGCAAGTAACAGTACCTTCGATGCTAATTATGACAGGTAACTGTAACTTCGATACTAAAAATGACAAGGAACTGTAATTTCGATCCAAATTATGGCAGGTAACTGTAACTTCGTTACTAATTATGACAAGTAACTGTAATTTCGATACAAATTTTGGCAGGTAACTGTAACTTCGAAACTAATTATGAAAATTCCCTGTAATTTCGATACAAATTATGGCAGGTAACTGTAACTTCCATACTAATTATGACAGGTAACAGTAACTTCGATACTTATTATGATAGGAAACTGTAACTTCGTTACTAATTATGACAAGTAACTGTAATTTCAATACAAATTATGACAGGTAACTGTAACTTCGTTACTAATTATGACAAGTAACAGTACCTTCGATGCTAATTATGACAGGTAAATGTAACTTCGATACTAATTATTACAAGGAACTGTAATTTCTATACAAATTATGGCAGGTAACTGTAACTTCGTTACTAATTATGACAAGTAACTGTAATTTCGATACAAATTTTGGCAGGTAACTGTAACTTCGATACTAAATATGACAGGTAACAGTAACTTCGATACTAATTATGACAAGTAACTGTAACTTCGATACTAATTATGACAGGTAACTGTAACTTCGTTACTAATTATGACTAGTAACTGTAATTCCGATACAAATTATGGCAGGTTACTGTAACTTCGATACTAATTATGACAGGTAACAGTAACTTCGATACTAATTATGACAAGTAACTATAACTTCGATACAAATTATGACAGGTAACTGTAACTTCGATAATAATTATGACAAGAAACTCTAACTTCGTTACTTATTATGACAAGTAACTGTAAATTTTGATTAAAAAATTTGCTAGGTAACTGTAACTTCAATACTTATTATGACAGGTAACAGTTACTTCGATACTATTTATGATAGGTAACTGTAACTTCGTTAATAATTATTACAAGTAATTTTAATTTCGATACTAATTATGGCAGGTAACTGTAACTTCGTTACTAATAATGACAAGTCCCTGTAATTTCGATACAAATTATGGCAGGTAACTGTAACTTCGATAGTAATTATGACAAGTAACTGTGACTTCCATACTTATTATGACAGGTAACTGTAACTTCGTTACTAATTATGACAAGTAACTGTAATTTCGATACAAATTTTGGCAGGTAACTGTAACCTCGATACTAATTATGACAGGTAACAGTAACTTCGATACTAATTATGACAGGTAACAGCAACTTCGTTACTAATTATGACAAGTAATTGTAATTTCGATGCTAATTATGGCAGGTAAATGTAACTTCGTTACTAATTATGACAATTAACTGTAATTTCGATACAAATTATGACAGGTAACTGTAAATTTGTTTCTAATTATGACAAGTAACTGTAATTTCGATACAAATTATGGCGGGTAACTGTAACTTCGATACTAATTTTGACAGGTAACAGTAACCTCGATACTAATTATGACAAGTAACTATAACTTCGATACAAATTATGACAGGTAACTGTAACTTCGGTACTAATTATGACAAGAAACTCTAACTTCGTTACTAATTTTGACAAGTAACTGTAATTTTGATAAAAAATTATGGTAGGTAACTGTAACTTCAATACTAATTATGACAGGTAAGAGTAACATCGATACTAATTATGACAGGAAACTGTAACTTCGATACTAATTATGACAAGGAACTGTAATTTCGATACAAATTATGGCAGGTAACTGTAACTTCGTTTCTAATTATGACAAGTAACTGTAATTTCGATACAAATTTTGGCAAGTAACAGTAACTTCGATACTAATTATGACCGGTAACAGTAACTTCGATACTAATTATGACAGGAAACTGTAACTTCGTTACTAATTATGACAAGTAACTGTAATTTCGATACAAATTATGACAGGTGACTGTAACTTCGTTACTAATTACGACAAGTAACAGTACCTTCGATGCTAATTATGACAGGTAACTGTAACTTCGATACTAATTATGACAAGGAACTGTAATTTCGATACAAATTATGGCAGGTAACTGTAACTTCGTTACTAATTATGACAAGTAACTGTAATTTCGATACAAATTGTGGCAGGTAACTGTAACTTCGATACTAATTATGACAGGTAACAGTAACTCCGATACTAATTATGACAAGTATCTGTAACTTCGATACTAATTATGACAGGTAACTGGAACATCGTTACTAAATATGACAAGTAACTGTAATTTCGATACAAATTATGGCAGGTAACTGTAACATCGATACTAATTATGGCAGGTAACTGTAACTTCGACACTAATTATGAGAGGTAACAGGAACTTCGATGCTAATTATGACAGGTAACTGTAACGTCGTTACTAATTATGACAAGTAACTGTAATTTCGTTACAAATTATGGCAGGTAACAGTACCTTCGATAGCTTGCCACGGTGGGTGCGTGGTTATAGTGTCGGACTACCAACCCTAAGATTGCAGGTTCGCTCCTGGCCATGGTAAGTGATTTTTGAAAGGCGACAAAAATCACGACACTCATGTCATACGTTGTTGGCATGTTAAAGAACCCATTTGAATTCAGTAGGCCGTGTTCAATGGCAAAATTAATCTCGGGATTTTCCGCCAACACAAAGTTCCTCCATTCTCTACTTGAAAGCGCTGTAGTGTTAAGGAGTTTAGATATCTATCTAACCTCCTTGACTTTCATAGCGTTCAAAGGAACGACGAAATTCGACATGCAAGCTACCCTCTGGGTGTCAATTAACAAAGCTTGCACCAGGCATCCGAGGCCATACGATATTATTATTATTATTATAGTACCTTCGATACTAATTATGACAGGTAACTGTAACTTCAATACTAATTATGACAAGTAACTGTAACTTCGTTACTAATTATGACAAGTAACTCTATTTTTGATAAAAAATTATGGCAGGTAACTGTAACTTCGATACTAATTAATACAGGCAACAGTTACTTCGATACTTATTATGACAGGTTACTGTAACATCGTTACTAATTTTGTCAAGTAACTGTAACTTCGATACTAATTATGACAAGTAACTGTAACTTCGATACTAATTGTGACAGGTAACAGTTACTTCGATATTAATTATGACAAGTAACAGTAACTTCGATACTAATTATGACAAGTAATTGTAATTTCGATACAAATTTTGGCAGGTAACTGTAACTTCGATACTTATTATGACAGGTAACTGTAACTTCATTACTAATTATGACAAGAAACTGTAACATCGATACTAATTATGACAGGTAACTGTAACTTCGATATTAATTATGACAAGTAACAGTAATTTCGATACTAATTATGACAAGTAATTGTAATTTCGATGCAAATTTTGGCAGGTAACTGTAACTTCGATACGAATTATGACAGGTAACAGAAACTTTGATATTAATTATGACAAGTAACTGTAACTTCGATACTAATTATGGCAGGTAACTGTAACTTCGTTACTAATTATGATAAGTAACTGTAATTTCGATACAAATTATGGCAGGTAACTGTAACTTCGATACTAATTATGACAGGTAACAGTAACTTCGATACTAATTATGGCAGGTAACTGTAACTTCGATACTAATTATGACAGGTATCAGTAACTTCGGTACTAATTATGACAAGTAACTGTAACTTCGATACTAATTATGACAGGTAACAGTAACTTCGTTACTAATTATGACAAGTAACTGTAATTTCGATACAAATTTTGGCAGGTAACGGTAACATCGATACTAATTATGACAGGTAACAGTAACTTCGATACTAATTAAGACAAGTAACTGTAACTTCCATACTAATTTTGACAGGTAACTGTAACTTCGTTACTAATTATGAAAAGTAACTGTAATTTCGATACAAATTATGGCAGGTAACTGTAACTTCGATACTAATTATGACAGGTAACAGTATCTTCGATACTAATTATGACAAGTAACTATAACTTCGATACAAATTATGACAGGTAACTTGAACTTCGATACTAATTATGACAAGAAACTCTAACTTCGTTACTAATTATGACAAGTAACTGTAATTTTGATAAAAAATTATGGTAGGTAACTGTTACTTCGTTACTAATTATGACAAGTCCCTGTAATTTCGATTCAAATTATGGCAGGTAACTGTAATTTCGATATTAATTATGACAGGTAACAGTAACTTCGATACTAATTATGACAGGAAACTGTAACTTCGTTACTAATTATGACAAGAAACTGTAATTTCGATGCAAATTATGGCAGGTAACAGTACCTTCGGTACTAATTATGACAGGTAACTGTAACTTCGATACTAATTATGGCAAGGAACTGTAATTTCGATACAAATTATGGCAGGTAACTGTAACATCGATACTAATTATGACAGGTGACAGTAACGTCGATACTAATTATGACAAGTAACTATAACTTCGATACAAATTATGACAGGTAACAGTAACTTCGATACTAATTATGACAAGAAACTCTACCTTCGTTACTAATTATGACAAGTAACTGTAATTTTGATAAAAAATTATGGTAGGTAACTGTAACTTCAATACTAATTATGACAGTTAACAGTAACTTCGATACTTAATATGACAGGTAACTGTAACTTCGTTACTAATTATGACAAATAACTTTAATTTCGATACTAATTATGGCAGGTAACTGTAACGTCGTTACTAATTATGACAAGCCCCTGTAATTTCGATACAAATTATGGCAGGTAACTGTAACTTCGATACTAGTTATGACAAGTCCCTGTAATTTCGATACAAATTATGGCAGGTAACTGTAACTTCCATACTAATTATGACAGGTAACAGTAACTTCGATACTAATTATGACTGGAAACTGTAACTTCATTACTAATTATGACAAGTAACTGTAATTTCGATACAAATTATGACAGGTAACTGTAACTTCGTTACTTATTATGACAAGTAACTGTACCTTCGATACTAATTATGACAAGTAACTATAACTTCGATACAAATTATAACAGGTAACTGTAACTTCGATACTAATTATGACAAGAAACTCTAACTTCGTTACTAATTATGACAAGTAACTGTAATTTTGATAAAAAAAATATGGTAGGTAACTGTAACTTCAATACTAATTATGACAGGTAACAGTAACGTCGATACTAATTATGACAAGTAACAGTACCTTCGATGCTAATTATGACAGGTAACTGTAACTTCGATACTAAAAATGACAAGGAACTGTAATTTCGATCCAAATTATGGCAGGTAACTGTAACTTCGTTACTAATTATGACAAGTAACTGTAATTTCGATACAAATTTTGGCAGGTAACTGTAACTTCGAAACTAATTATGAAAATTCCCTGTAATTTCGATACAAATTATGGCAGGTAACTGTAACTTCCATACTAATTATGACAGGTAACAGTAACTTCGATACTTATTATGACAGGAAACTGTAACTTCGTTACTAATTATGACAAGTAACTGTAATTTCAATACAAATTATGACAGGTAACTGTAACTTCGTTACTAATTATGACAAGTAACAGTACCTTCGATGCTAATTATGACAGGTAAATGTAACTTCGATACTAATTATTACAAGGAACTGTAATTTCTATACAAATTATGGCAGGTAACTGTAACTTCGTTACTAATTAAGACAAGTAACTGTAATTTCGATACAAATTTTGGCAGGTAACTGTAACTTCGATACTAAATATGACAGGTAACAGTAACTTCGATACTAATTATGACAAGTAACTGTAACTTCGATACTAATTATGACAGGTAACTGTAACTTCGTTACTAATTATGACTAGTAACTGTAATTCCGATACAAATTATGGCAGGTTACTGTAACTTCGATACTAATTATGACAGGTAACAGTAACTTCGATACTAATTATGACAAGTAACTATAACTTCGATACAAATTATGACAGGTAACTGTAACTTCGATAATAATTATGACAAGAAACTCTAACTTCGTTACTTATTATGACAAGTAACTGTAAATTTTGATTAAAAAATTTGCTAGGTAACTGTAACTTCAATACTAATTATGACAGGTAACAGTTACTTCGATACTATTTATGATAGGTAACTGTAACTTCGTTAATAATTATTACAAGTAATTTTAATTTCGATACTAATTATGGCAGGTAACTGTAACTTCGTTACTAATAATGACAAGTCCCTGTAATTTCGATACAAATTATGGCAGGTAACTGTAACTTCGATAGTAATTATGACAAGTAACTGTAACTTCCATACTTATTATGACAGGTAACTGTAACTTCGTTACTACTTATGACAAGTAACTGTAATTTCGATACAAATTTTGGCAGGTAACTGTAACCTCGATACTAATTATGACAGGTAACAGTAACTTCGATACTAATTATGACAGGTAACAGCAACTTCGTTACTAATTATGACAAGTAATTGTAATTTCGATGCTAATTATGGCAGGTAAATGTAACTTCGTTACTAATTATGAGAAGTAACTTTAATTTCGATACAAATTATGGCAAGTAACTGTAATTTCGATACTAATTATGACAGGTAACTGTAACTTCGATACTAATTATGACAGGAAACTGTAACTCCGTTACTAATTATGACAATTAACTGTAATTTCGATACAAATTATGACAGGTAACTGTAAATTTGTTTCTAATTATGACAAGTAACTGTAATTTCGATACAAATTATGGCGGGTAACTGTAACTTCGATACTAATTATGACAGGTTACAGTAACCCCGATACTAATTATGACAAGTAACTATAACTTCGATACAAATTATGACAGGTAACTGTAACTTCGGTACTAATTATGACAAGAAACTCTAACTTCGTTACTAATTTTGACAAGTAACTGTAATTTTGATAAAAAATTATGGTAGGTAACTGTAACTTCAATACTAATTATGACAGGTAAGAGTAACATCGATACTAATTATGACAGGAAACTGTAACTTCGATACTAATTATGACAAGGAACTGTAATTTCGATACAAATTATGGCAGGTAACTGTAACTTCGTTTCTAATTATGACAAGTAACTGTAATTTCGATACAAATTTTGGCAAGTAACAGTAACTTCGATACTAATTATGACCGGTAACAGTAACTTCGATACTAATTATGACAGGAAACTGTAACTTCGTTACTAATTATGACAAGTAACTGTAATTTCGATACAAATTATGACAGGTGACTGTAACTTCGTTACTAATTACGACAAGTAACAGTACCTTCGATGCTAATTATGACAGGTAACTGTAACTTCGATACTAATTATGACAAGGAACTGTAATTTCGATACAAATTATGGCAGGTAACTGTAACTTCGTTACTAATTATGACAAGTAACTGTAATTTCGATACAAATTGTGGCAGGTAACTGTAACCTCGATACTAATTATGACAGGTAACAGTAACTTCGATACTAATTATGACAAGTATCTGTAACTTCGATACTAATTATGACAGGTAACTGGAACATCGTTACTAAATATGACAAGTAACTGTAATTTCGATACAAATTATGGCAGGTAACTGTAACATCGATACTAATTATGGCAGGTAACTGTAACTTCGACACTAATTATGAGAGGTAACAGGAACTTCGATGCTAATTATGACAGGTAACTGTAACTTCGTTACTAATTATGACAAGTAACTGTAATTTCGTTACAAATTATGGCAGGTAACAGTACCTTCGATACTAATTATGACAGGTAACTGTAACTTCAATACTAATTATGACAAGTAACTGTAACTTCGTTACTAATTATGACAAGTAACTCTATTTTTGATAAAAAATTATGGCAGGTAACTGTAACTTCGATACTAATTAATACAGGCAACAGTAACTTCGATACTTATTATGACAGGTTACTGTAACATCGTTACGAATTTTGTCAAGTAACTGTAACTTCGATACTAATTATGACAAGTAACTGTAACTTCGATACTAATTGTGACAGGTAACAGTTACTTCGATATTAATTATGACAAGTAACAGTAACTTCGATACTAATTATGACAAGTAATTGTAATTTCGATACAAATTTAGGCAGGTAACTGTAACTTCGATACTTATTATGACAGGTAACTGTAACTTCATTACTAATTATGACAAGAAACTGTAACATCGATACTAATTATGACAGGTAACTGTAACTTCGATATTAATTATGACAAGTAACAGTAATTTCGATACTAATTATGACAAGTAATTGTAATTTCGATGCAAATTTTGGCAGGTAACTGTAACTTCGATACGAATTATGACAGGTAACAGAAACTTTGATATTAATTATGACAAGTAACTGTAACTTCGATACTAATTATGGCAGGTAACTGTAACTTCGTTACTAATTATGACAAGTAACTGTAATTTCGATACAAATTATGGCAGGTAACTGTAACTTCGATACTAATTATGACAGGTAACAGTAACTTCGATACTAATTATGGCAGGTAACTGTAACTTCGATACTAATTATGACAGGTATCAGTAACTTCGGTACTAATTATGACAAGTAACTGTAACTTCGATACTAATTATGACAGGTAACTGTAACTTCGTTACTAATTATGACAAGTAACTGTATTTACGTTACAAATTATGGCAGGTAATTGTAATTTCGATACTAATTAAGACAGGTAACAGTAACTTCGATACTAATTAGGACAAGTAACAGTAACTTCGATACTAATTATGACAAGTAACTGTAACTTCGATACTAATTATGACAGGTAACTGTAACTTCGTTACTAATTATGACAAGTAACTGTAATTTCGATACAAATTTTGGCAGGTAACGGTAACATCGATACTAATTATGACAGGTAACAGTAACTTCGATACTAATTAAGACAAGTAACTGTAACTTCCATACTAATTATGACAGGTAACTGTAACTTCGTTACTAATTATGAAAAGTAACTGTAATTTCGATACAAATTAAGGCAGGTAACTGTAACTTCGATACTAATTATGACAGGTAACAGTATCTTCGATACTAATTATGACAAGTAACTATAACTTCGATACAAATTATGACAGGTAACTTGAACTTCGATACTAATTATGACAAAAAACTCTAACTTCGTTACTAATTATGACAAGTAACTGTAATTTTGATGAAAAATTATGGTAGGTAACTGTTACTTCGTTACTAATTATGACAAGTAACTGTAATTTCGATACAAATTATGACAGGTGACTGTAACTTCGTTACTAATTACGACAAGTAACAGTACCTTCGATGCTAATTATGACAGGTAACTGTAACTTCGATACTAATTATGACAAGGAACTGTAATTTCGATACAAATTATGGCAGGTAACTGTAACTTCGTTACTAATTATGACAAGTAACTGTAATTTCGATACAAATTGTGGCAGGTAACTGTAACCTCGATACTAATTATGACAGGTAACAGTAACTTCGATACTAATTATGACAAGTATCTGTAACTTCGATACTAATTATGACAGGTAACTGGAACATCGTTACTAAATATGACAAGTAACTGTAATTTCGATACAAATTATGGCAGGTAACTGTAACATCGATACTAATTATGGCAGGTAACTGTAACTTCGACACTAATTATGAGAGGTAACAGGAACTTCGATGCTAATTATGACAGGTAACTGTAACTTCGTTACTAATTATGACAAGTAACTGTAATTTCGTTACAAATTATGGCAGGTAACAGTACCTTCGATACTAATTATGACAGGTAACTGTAACTTCAATACTAATTATGACAAGTAACTGTAACTTCGTTACTAATTATGACAAGTAACTCTATTTTTGATAAAAAATTATGGCAGGTAACTGTAACTTCGATACTAATTAATACAGGCAACAGTAACTTCGATACTTATTATGACAGGTTACTGTAACATCGTTACGAATTTTGTCAAGTAACTGTAACTTCGATACTAATTATGACAAGTAACTGTAACTTCGATACTAATTGTGACAGGTAACAGTTACTTCGATATTAATTATGACAAGTAACAGTAACTTCGATACTAATTATGACAAGTAATTGTAATTTCGATACAAATTTAGGCAGGTAACTGTAACTTCGATACTTATTATGACAGGTAACTGTAACTTCATTACTAATTATGACAAGAAACTGTAACATCGATACTAATTATGACAGGTAACTGTAACTTCGATATTAATTATGACAAGTAACAGTAATTTCGATACTAATTATGACAAGTAATTGTAATTTCGATGCAAATTTTGGCAGGTAACTGTAACTTCGATACGAATTATGACAGGTAACAGAAACTTTGATATTAATTATGACAAGTAACTGTAACTTCGATACTAATTATGGCAGGTAACTGTAACTTCGTTACTAATTATGACAAGTAACTGTAATTTCGATACAAATTATGGCAGGTAACTGTAACTTCGATACTAATTATGACAGGTAACAGTAACTTCGATACTAATTATGGCAGGTAACTGTAACTTCGATACTAATTATGACAGGTATCAGTAACTTCGGTACTAATTATGACAAGTAACTGTAACTTCGATACTAATTATGACAGGTAACTGTAACTTCGTTACTAATTATGACAAGTAACTGTATTTACGTTACAAATTATGGCAGGTAATTGTAATTTCGATACTAATTAAGACAGGTAACAGTAACTTCGATACTAATTAGGACAAGTAACAGTAACTTCGATACTAATTATGACAAGTAACTGTAACTTCGATACTAATTATGACAGGTAACTGTAACTTCGTTACTAATTATGACAAGTAACTGTAATTTCGATACAAATTTTGGCAGGTAACGGTAACATCGATACTAATTATGACAGGTAACAGTAACTTCGATACTAATTAAGACAAGTAACTGTAACTTCCATACTAATTATGACAGGTAACTGTAACTTCGTTACTAATTATGAAAAGTAACTGTAATTTCGATACAAATTAAGGCAGGTAACTGTAACTTCGATACTAATTATGACAGGTAACAGTATCTTCGATACTAATTATGACAAGTAACTATAACTTCGATACAAATTATGACAGGTAACTTGAACTTCGATACTAATTATGACAAAAAACTCTAACTTCGTTACTAATTATGACAAGTAACTGTAATTTTGATGAAAAATTATGGTAGGTAACTGTTACTTCGTTACTAATTATGACAAGTCCCTGTAATTTCGATTCAAATTATGGCAGGTAACTGTAATTTCGATACTAATTATGACAGGTAACAGTAACTTCGATACTAATTATGACCGGTAACAGTAACTTCGATACTAATTATGACAGGAAACTGTAACTTCGTTACTAATTATGACAAGTAACTGTAATTTCGATACAAATTATGACAGGTGACTGTAACTTCGTTACTAATTACGACAAGTAACAGTACCTTCGATGCTAATTATGACAGGTAACTGTAACTTCGATACTAATTATGACATGGAACTGTAATTTCGATACAAATTATGGCAGGTAACTGTAACTTCGTTACTAATTATGACAAGTAACTGTAATTTCGATACAAATTGTGGCAGGTAACTGTAACTTCGATACTAATTATGACAGGTAACAGTAACTTCGATACTAATTATGACAAGTATCTGTAACTTCGATGCTAATTATGACAGGTAACTGTAACTTCGTTACTAATTATGACAAGTAACTGTAATTTCGTTACAAATTATGGCAGGTAACAGTACCTTCGATACTAATTATGACAGGTAACTGTAACTTCAATACTAATTATGACAAGTAACTGTAAATTCGTTACTAATTATGACAAGTAACTCAATTTTTGATAAAAAATTATGGCAGGTAACTGTAACTTCGATACTAATTAATACAGGTAACAGTAACTTCGATACTAATTATGACAGGTTACTGTGACATCGTTACTAATTTTGTCAAGTAACTGTAACTTCGATACTAATTATGACAAGTAACTGTAACTTACGATACTAATTGTGACAGGTAACAGTTACTTCGATATTAATTATGACAAGTAACAGTAACTTCGATACTAATTATGGCAAGTAATTGTAATTTCGATACAAATTTTGGCAGGTAACTGTAACTTCGATACTTATTATGACAGGTAACAGTAACTTCATTACTAATTATGACAAGAAAGTGTAACTTCGAAACTAATTATGACAGGTAACTGTAACTTCGATACTAATTATGACAAGTAACTGTAACCTCGATACTAATTATGACAACTAACTGTAACTTCGATACTAATTGTGACAGGTAGCAGTAACATCGATATTAATTATGACAAGTAACAGTAACTTCGATACTAATTATGACAAGTAATTGTAATTTCGATGCAAATTTTGGCAGGTAACTGTAACTTCGATACGAATTATGACAGGTAACAGTAACTTTGATATTAATTATGACAAGTAACTGCAACTTCGATACTAATCATGGCAGGTAACTGTAACTTCGTTACTAATTATGACAAGTAACTGTAATTTCGATACAAATTATGGCAGGTAACTGTAACTTCGATACTAATTATGACAGGTAACAGAAACTTCGATACTAATTATGGCAGGTAACTGTAACTTCGATACTAATTATGACAGGTATCAGTAACTTCGGTACTAATTATGACAAGTAACTGTAACTTCGATACTAATTATGACAGGTAACTGTAACTTCGTTACTAATTATGACAAGTAACGGTAATTACGTTACAAATTATGGCAGGTAATTGTAATTTCGATACTAATTATGACAGGTAACAGTAACTTCGATACTAATTAGGACAAGTAACAGTAACTTTGATACTAATTATGACAAGTAACTGTAACTTCGATACTAATTATGACAGGTAACAGTAACTTCGTTACTAATTATGACAAGTAACTGTAATTTCGATACAAATTTTGGCAGGTAACGGTAACATCGATACTAATTATGACAGGTAACGGTAACTTCGATACTAATTAAGACAAGTAACTGTAACTTCCATACTAATTATGACAGGTAACTGTAACTTCGTTACTAATTATGAAAAGTAACTGTAATTTCGATACAAATTATGGCAGGTAACTGTAACTTCGATACTAATTATGACAGGTAACAGTATCTTCGATACTAATTATGACAAGTAACTATAACTTCGATACAAATTATGACAGGTAACTTGAACTTCGATACTAATTATGACAAGAAACTCTAACTTCGTTACTAATTATGACAAGTAACTGTAATTTTGATAAAAAAATTATGGTAGGTAACTGTTACTTCGTTACTAATTATGACAAGTCCCTGTAATTTCGATTCAAATTATGGCAGGTAACTGTAATTTCGATATTAATTATGACAGGTAACAGTAACTTCGATACTAATTATGACAGGAAACTGTAACTTCGTTACTAATTATGACAAGAAACTGTAATTTCGATACAAATTATGACAGGTAACTGTAACATCGACTCTAAATATAACATGTAACTGGAATTTCGATGCAAATTATGGCAGGTAACAGTACCTTCGGTACTAATTATGACAGGTAACTGTAACTTCGATACTAATTATGGCAAGGAACTGTAATTTCGATACAAATTATGGCAGGTAACTGTAACTTCGATACTAATTATGACAGGTGACAGTAACGTCGATACTAATTATGACATGTAACTATAACTTCGATACAAATTATGACAGGTAACAGTAACTTCGATACTAATTATGACAAGAAACTCTACCTTCGTTACTAATTATGACAAGTAACTGTAATTTTGATAAAAAATTATGGTAGGTAACTGTAACTTCAATACTAATTATGACAGTTAACAGTAACTTCGATACTTAATATGACAGGTAACTGTAACTTCGTTACTAATTATGACAAATAACTTTAATTTCGATACTAATTATGGCAGGTAACTGTAACGTCGTTACTAATTATGACAAGCCCCTGTAATTTCGATACAAATTATGGCAGGTAACTGTAACTTCGATACTAGTTATGACAAGTCCCTAAAATTTCGATACAAATTATGGCAGGTAACTGTAACTTCCATACTAATTATGACAGGTAACAGTAACTTCGATACTAATTATGACTGGAAACTGTAACTTCATTACTAATTATGACAAGTAACTGTAATTTCGATACAAATTATGACAGGTAACTGTAACTTCGTTACTTATTATGACAAGTAACTGTACCTTCGATACTAATTATGACAAGTAACTATAACTTCGATACAAATTATAACAGGTAACTGTAACTTCGATACTAATTATGACAAGAAACTCTAACTTCGTTACTAATTATGACAAGCAACTGTAATTTTGATCAAAAAATATGGTAGGTAACTGTAACTTCAATACTAATTATGACAGGTAACAGTAACGTCGATACTAATTATGACAAGTAACAGTACCTTCGATGCTAATTATGACAGGTAACTGTAACTTCGATACTAAAAATGACAAGGAACTGTAATTTCGATCCAAATTATGGCAGGTAACTGTAACTTCGTTACTAATTATGACAAGTAACTGTAATTTCGATACAAATTTTGGCAGGTAACTGTAACTTCGAAACTAATTATGAAAATTCCCTGTAATTTCGATACAAATTATGGCAGGTAACTGTAACTTCCATACTAATTATGACAGGTAACAGTAACTTCGATACTTATTATGACAGGAAACTGTAACTTCGTTACTAATTATGACAAGTAACTGTAATTTCAATACAAATTATGACAGGTAACTGTAACTTCGTTACTAATTATGACAAGTAACAGTACCTTCGATGCTAATTATGACAGGTAAATGTAACTTCGATACTAATTATTACAAGGAACTGTAATTTCTATACAAATTATGGCAGGTAACTGTAACTTCGTTACTAATTATGACAAGTAACTGTAATTTCGATACAAATTTTGGCAGGTAACTGTAACTTCGATACTAAATATGACAGGTAACAGTAACTTCGATACTAATTATGACAAGTAACTGTAACTTCGATACTAATTATGACAGGTAACTGTAACTTCGTTACTAATTATGACTAGTAACTGTAATTCCGATACAAATTATGGCAGGTTACTGTAACTTCGATACTAATTATGACAGGTAACAGTAACTTCGATACTAATTATGACAAGTAACTATAACTTCGATACAAATTATGACAGGTAACTGTAACTTCGATAATAATTATGACAAGAAACTCTAACTTCGTTACTTATTATGACAAGTAACTGTAAATTTTGATTAAAAAATTTGCTAGGTAACTGTAACTTCAATACTTATTATGACAGGTAACAGTTACTTCGATACTATTTATGATAGGTAACTGTAACTTCGTTAATAATTATTACAAGTAATTTTAATTTCGATACTAATTATGGCAGGTAACTGTAACTTCGTTACTAATAATGACAAGTCCCTGTAATTTCGATACAAATTATGGCAGGTAACTGTAACTTCGATAGTAATTATGACAAGTAACTGTGACTTCCATACTTATTATGACAGGTAACTGTAACTTCGTTACTAATGATGACAAGTAACTGTAATTTCGATACAAATTTTGGCAGGTAACTGTAACCTCGATACTAATTATGACAGGTAACAGTAACTTCGATACTAATTATGACAGGTAACAGCAACTTCGTTACTAATTATGACAAGTAATTGTAATTTCGATGCTAATTATGGCAGGTAAATGTAACTTCGTTACTAATTATGACAATTAACTGTAATTTCGATACAAATTATGACAGGTAACTGTAAATTTGTTTCTAATTATGACAAGTAACTGTAATTTCGATACAAATTATGGCGGGTAACGGTAACTTCGATACTAATTTTGACAGGTAACAGTAACCTCGATACTAATTATGACAAGTAACTATAACTTCGATACAAATTATGACAGGTAACTGTAACTTCGGTACTAATTATGACAAGAAACTCTAACTTCGTTACTAATTTTGACAAGTAACTGTAATTTTGATAAAAAATTATGGTAGGTAACTGTAACTTCAATACTAATTATGACAGGTAAGAGTAACATCGATACTAATTATGACAGGAAACTGTAACTTCGATACTAATTATGACAAGGAACTGTAATTTCGATACAAATTATGGCAGGTAACTGTAACTTCGTTTCTAATTATGACAAGTAACTGTAATTTCGATACAAATTTTGGCAAGTAACAGTAACTTCGATACTAATTATGACCGGTAACAGTAACTTCGATACTAATTATGACAGGAAACTGTAACTTCGTTACTAATTATGACAAGTAACTGTAATTTCGATACAAATTATGACAGGTGACTGTAACTTCGTTACTAATTACGACAAGTAACAGTACCTTCGATGCTAATTATGACAGGTAACTGTAACTTCGATACTAATTATGACAAGGAACTGTAATTTCGATACAAATTATGGCAGGTAACTGTAACTTCGTTACTAATTATGACAAGTAACTGTAATTTCGATACAAATTGTGGCAGGTAACTGTAACTTCGATACTAATTATGACAGGTAACAGTAACTCCGATACTAATTATGACAAGTATCTGTAACTTCGATACTAATTATGACAGGTAACTGGAACATCGTTACTAAATATGACAAGTAACTGTAATTTCGATACAAATTATGGCAGGTAACTGTAACATCGATACTAATTATGGCAGGTAACTGTAACTTCGACACTAATTATGAGAGGTAACAGGAACTTCGATGCTAATTATGACAGGTAACTGTAACGTCGTTACTAATTATGACAAGTAACTGTAATTTCGTTACAAATTATGGCAGGTAACAGTACCTTCGATACTAATTATGACAGGTAACTGTAACTTCAATACTAATTATGACAAGTAACTGTAACTTCGTTACTAATTATGACAAGTAACTCTATTTTTGATAAAAAATTATGGCAGGTAACTGTAACTTCGATACTAATTAATACAGGCAACAGTTGCTTCGATACTTATTATGACAGGTTACTGTAACATCGTTACTAATTTTGTCAAGTAACTGTAACTTCGATACTAATTATGACAAGTAACTGTAACTTCGATACTAATTGTGACAGGTAACAGTTACTTCGATATTAATTATGACAAGTAACAGTAACTTCGATACTAATTATGACAAGTAATTGTAATTTCGATACAAATTTTGGCAGGTAACTGTAACTTCGATACTTATTATGACAGGTAACTGTAACTTCATTACTAATTATGACAAGAAACTGTAACATCGATACTAATTATGACAGGTAACTGTAACTTCGATATTAATTATGACAAGTAACAGTAATTTCGATACTAATTATGACAAGTAATTGTAATTTCGATGCAAATTTTGGCAGGTAACTGTAACTTCGATACGAATTATGACAGGTAACAGAAACTTTGATATTAATTATGACAAGTAACTGTAACTTCGATACTAATTATGGCAGGTAACTGTAACTTCGTTACTAATTATGATAAGTAACTGTAATTTCGATACAAATTATGGCAGGTAACTGTAACTTCGATACTAATTATGACAGGTAACAGTAACTTCGATACTAATTATGGCAGGTAACTGTAACTTCGATACTAATTATGACAGGTATCAGTAACTTCGGTACTAATTATGACAAGTAACTGTAACTTCGATACTAATTATGACAGGTAACTGTAACTTCGTTACTAATTATGACAAGTAACTGTATTTACGTTACAAATTATGGCAGGTAATTGTAATTTCGATACTAATTAAGACAGGTAACAGTAACTTCGATACTAATTAGGACAAGTAACAGTAACTTCGATACTAATTATGACAAGTAACTGTAACTTCGATACTAATTATGACAGGTAACAGTAACTTCGTTACTAATTATGACAAGTAACTGTAATTTCGATACAAATTTTGGCAGGTAACGGTAACATCGACACTAATTATGACAGGTAACAGTAACTTCGATACTAATTAAGACAAGTAACTGTAACTTCCATACTAATTTTGACAGGTAACTGTAACTTCGTTACTAATTATGAAAAGTAACTGTAATTTCGATACAAATTATGGCAGGTAACTGTAACTTCGATACTAATTATGACAGGTAACAGTATCTTCGATACTAATTATGACAAGTAACTATAACTTCGATACAAATTATGACAGGTAACTTGAACTTCGATACTAATTATGACAAGAAACTCTAACTTCGTTACTAATTATGACAAGTAACTGTAATTTTGATAAAAAATTATGGTAGGTAACTGTTACTTCGTTACTAATTATGACAAGTCCCTGTAATTTCGATTCAAATTATGGCAGGTAACTGTAATTTCGATATTAATTATGACAGGTAACAGTAACTTCGATACTAATTATGACAGGAAACTGTAACTTCGTTACTAATTAAGACAAGAAACTGTAATTTCGATACAAATTATGACAGGTAACTGTAACATCGACTCTAAATATAACATGTAACTGGAATTTCGATGCAAATTATGGCAGGTAACAGTACCTTCGGTACTAATTATGACAGGTAACTGTAACTTCGATACTAATTATGGCAAGGAACTGTAATTTCGATACAAATTATGGCAGGTAACTGTAACTTCGATACTAATTATGACAGGTGACAGTAAAGTCGATACTAATTATGACAAGTAACTATAACTTCGATACAAATTATGACAGGTAACAGTAACTTCGATACTAATTATGACAAGAAACTCTACCTTCGTTACTAATTATGACAAGTAACTGTAATTTTGATAAAAAATTATGGTAGGTAACTGTAACTTCAATACTAATTATGACAGTTAACAGTAACTTCGATACTTAATATGACAGGTAACTGTAACTTCGTTACTAATTATGACAAATAACTTTAATTTCGATACTAATTATGGCAGGTAACTGTAACGTCGTTACTAATTATGACAAGCCCCTGTAATTTCGATACAAATTATGGCAGGTAACTGTAACTTCGATACTAGTTATGACAAGTCCCTGTAATTTCGATACAAATTATGGCAGGTAACTGTAACTTCCATACTAATTATGACAGGTAACAGTAACTTCGATACTAATTATGACTGGAAACTGTAACTTCATTACTAATTATGACAAGTAACTGTAATTTCGATACAAATTATGACAGGTAACTGTAACTTCGTTACTTATTATGACAAGTAACTGTACCTTCGATACTAATTATGACAAGTAACTATAACTTCGATACAAATTATAACAGGTAACTGTAACTTCGATACTAATTATGACAAGAAACTCTAACTTCGTTACTAATTATGACAAGTAACTGTAATTTTGATAAAAAAATATGGTAGGTCACTGTAACTTCAATACTAATTATGACAGGTAACAGTAACGTCGATACTAATTATGACAAGTAACAGTACCTTCGATGCTAATTATGACAGGTAACTGTAACTTCGATACTAAAAATGACAAGGAACTGTAATTTCGATCCAAATTATGGCAGGTAACTGTAACTTCGTTACTAATTATGACAAGTAACTGTAATTTCGATACAAATTTTGGCAGGTAACTGTAACTTCGAAACTAATTATGAAAATTCCCTGTAATTTCGATACAAATTATGGCAGGTAACTGTAACTTCCATACTAATTATGACAGGTAACAGTAACTTCGATACTTATTATGACAGGAAACTGTAACTTCGTTACTAATTATGACAAGTAACTGTAATTTCAATACAAATTATGACAGGTAACTGTAACTTCGTTACTAATTATGACAAGTAACAGTACCTTCGATGCTAATTATGACAGGTAAATGTAACTTCGATACTAATTATTACAAGGAACTGTAATTTCTATACAAATTATGGCAGGTAACTGTAACTTCGTTACTAATTATGACAAGTAACTGTAATTTCGATACAAATTTTGGCAGGTAACTGTAACTTCGATACTAAATATGACAGGTAACAGTAACTTCGATACTAATTATGACAAGTAACTGTAACTTCGATACTAATTATGACAGGTAACTGTAACTTCGTTACTAATTATGACTAGTAACTGTAATTCCGATACAAATTATGGCAGGTTACTGTAACTTCGATACTAATTATGACAGGTAACAGTAACTTCGATACTAATTATGACAAGTAACTATAACTTCGATACAAATTATGACAGGTAACTGTAACTTCGATAATAATTATGACAAGAAACTCTAACTTCTTTACTTATTATGACAAGTAACTGTAAATTTTGATTAAAAAATTTGCTAGGTAACTGTAACTTCAATACTAATTATGACAGGTAACAGTTACTTCGATACTATTTATGATAGGTAACTGTAACTTCGTTAATAATTATTACAAGTAATTTTAATTTCGATACTAATTATGGCAGGTAACTGTAACTTCGTTACTAATAATGACAAGTCCCTGTAATTTCGATACAAATTATGGCAGGTAACTGTAACTTCGATAGTAATTATGACAAGTAACTGTAACTTCCATACTTATTATGACAGGTAACTGTAACTTCGTTACTAATTATGACAGTAACTGTAATTTCGATACAAATTTTGGCAGGTAACTGTAACCTCGATACTAATTATGACAGGTAACAGTAACTTCGATACTAATTATGACAGGTAACAGCAACTTCGTTACTAATTATGACAAGTAATTGTAATTTCGATGCTAATTATGGCAGGTAAATGTAACTTCGTTACTAATTATGAGAAGTAACTTTAATTTCGATACAAATTATGGCAAGTAACTGTAATTTCGATACTAATTATGACAGGTAACTGTAACTTCGATACTAATTATGACAGGAAACTGTAACTCCGTTACTAATTATGACAATTAACTGTAATTTCGATACAAATTATGACAGGTAACTGTAAATTTATTTCTAATTATGACAAGTAACTGTAATTTCGATACAAATTATGGCGGGTAACTGTAACTTCGATACTAATTATGACAGGTAACAGTAACCTCGATACTAATTATGACAAGTAACTATAACTTCGATACAAATTATGACAGGTAACTGTAACTTCGGTACTAATTATGACAAGAAACTCTAACTTCGTTACTAATTTTGACAAGTAACTGTAATTTTGATAAAAAATTATGGTAGGTAACTGTAACTTCAATACTAATTATGACAGGTAAGAGTAACATCGATACTAATTATGACAGGAAACTGTAACTTCGATACTAATTATGACAAGGAACTGTAATTTCGATACAAATTATGGCAGGTAACTGTAACTTCGTTTCTAATTATGACAAGTAACTGTAATTTCGATACAAATTTTGGCAAGTAACAGTAACTTCGATACTAATTATGACCGGTAACAGTAACTTCGATACTAATTATGACAGGAAACTGTAACTTCGTTACTAATTATGACAAGTAACTGTAATTTCGATACAAATTATGACAGGTGACTGTAACTTCGTTACTAATTACGACAAGTAACAGTACCTTCGATGCTAATTATGACAGGTAACTGTAACTTCGATACTAATTATGACAAGGAACTGTAATTTCGATACAAATTATGGCAGGTAACTGTAACTTCGTTACTAATTATGACAAGTAACTGTAATTTCGATACAAATTGTGGCAGGTAACTGTAACCTCGATACTAATTATGAAAGGTAACAGTAACTTCGATACTAATTATGACAAGTATCTGTAACTTCGATACTAATTATGACAGGTAACTGGAACATCGTTACTAAATATGACAAGTAACTGTAATTTCGATACAAATTATGGCAGGTAACTGTAACATCGATACTAATTATGGCAGGTAACTGTAACTTCGACACTAATTATGAGAGGTAACAGGAACTTCGATGCTAATTATGACAGGTAACTGTAACTTCGTTACTAATTATGACAAGTAACTGTAATTTCGTTACAAATTATGGCAGGTAACAGTACCTTCGATACTAATTATGACAGGTAACTGTAACTTCAATACTAATTATGACAAGTAACTGTAACTTCGTTACTAATTATGACAAGTAACTCTATTTTTGATAAAAAATTATGGCAGGTAACTGTAACTTCGATACTAATTAATACAGGCAACAGTAACTTCGATACTTATTATGACAGGTTACTGTAACATCGTTACGAATTTTGTCAAGTAACTGTAACTTCGATACTAATTATGACAAGTAACTGTAACTTCGATACTAATTGTGACAGGTAACAGTTACTTCGATATTAATTATGACAAGTAACAGTAACTTCGATACTAATTATGACAAGTAATTGTAATTTCGATACAAATTTTGGCAGGTAACTGTAACTTCGATACTTATTATGACAGGTAACTGTAACTTCATTACTAATTATGACAAGAAACTGTAACATCGATACTAATTATGACAGGTAACTGTAACTTCTATATTAATTATGACAAGTAACAGTAATTTCGATACTAATTATGACAAGTAATTGTAATTTCGATGCAAATTTTGGCAGGTAACTGTAACTTCGATACGAATTATGACAGGTAACAGTAACTTCGATACTAATTATGGCAGGTAACTGTAACTTCGATACTAATTATGACAGGTATCAGTAACTTCGGTACTAATTATGACAAGTAACTGTAACTTCGATACTAATTATGACAGGTAACTGTAACTTCGTTACTAATTATGACAAGTAACTGTATTTACGTTACAAATTATGGCAGGTAATTGTAATTTCGATACTAATTAAGACAGGTAACAGTAACTTCGATACTAATTAGGACAAGTAACAGTAACTTCGATACTAATTATGACAAGTAACTGTAACTTCGATACTAATTATGACAGGTAACTGTAACTTCGTTACTAATTATGACAAGTAACTGTAATTTCGATACAAATTTTGGCAGGTAACGGTAACATCGATACTAATTATGACAGGTAACAGTAACTTCGATACTAATTAAGACAAGTAACTGTAACTTCCATACTAATTATGACAGGTAACTGTAACTTCGTTACTAATTATGAAAAGTAACTGTAATTTCGATACAAATTAAGGCAGGTAACTGTAACTTCGATACTAATTATGACAGGTAACAGTATCTTCGATACTAATTATGACAAGTAACTATAACTTCGATACAAATTATGACAGGTAACTTGAACTTCGATACTAATTATGACAAAAAACTCTAACTTCGTTACTAATTATGACAAGTAACTGTAATTTTGATGAAAAATTATGGTAGGTAACTGTTACTTCGTTACTAATTATGACAAGTCCCTGTAATTTCGATTCAAATTATGGCAGGTAACTGTAATTTCGATACTAATTATGACAGGTAACAGTAACTTCGATACTAATTATGACAGGAAACTGTAACTTCGTTACTAATTATGACAAGAAACTGTAATTTCGATACAAATTATGACAGGTAACTGTAACATCGACTCTAAATATAACATGTAACTGGAATTTCGATGCAAATTATGGCAGGTAACAGTACCTTCGGTACTAATTATGACAGGTAACTGTAACATCGATACTAATTATGGCAAGGAACTGTAATTTCGATACAAATTATGGCAGGTAACTGTAACTTCGATACTAATTATGACAGGTGACAGTAACTTCGATACTAATTATGACAAGTAACTATAACTTCGATACAAATTATGACAGGTAACAGTAACTTCGATACTAATTATGACAAGAAACTCTACCTTCGTTACTAATTATGACAAGTAACTGTAATTTTGATAAAAAATTATGGTAGGTAACTGTAACTTCAATACTAATTATGACAGTTAACAGTAACTTCGATACTTAATATGACAGGTTACTGTAACTTCGTTACTAATTATGACAAATAACTTTAATTTCGATACTAATTATGGCAGGTAACTGTAACTTCGTTACTAATTATGACAAGCCCCTGTAATTTCGATACAAATTTTGGCAGGTAACTGTAACTTCGATACTAGTTATGACAAGTCCCTGTAATTTCGATACAAATTATGGCAGGTAACTGTAACTTCCATACTAATTATGACAGGTAACAGTAACTTCGATACTAATTATGACAGGAAACTGTAACTTAATTACTAATTATGACACGTAACTGTAATTTCGATACAAATTATGACAGGTAACTGTAACTTCGTTACTTATTATGACAAGTAACTGTACCTTCGATACTAATTATGACAAGTAACTATAACTTCGATACAAATTATGACAGGTAACTGTAACTTCGATACTAATTATGACAAGAAACTCTAACTTCGTTACTAATTATGACAAGTAACTGTAATTTTGATTTTTTAAAAAATATGGTAGGTAACTGTAACTTCAATACTAATTATGACAGGTAACAGTAACGTCGATACTAATTATGACAAGTAACAGTACCTTCGATGCTAATTATGGCAGGTAACTGTAACTTCGATACTAAAAATGACAAGGAACTGTAATTTCGATCCAAATTATGGCAGGTAACTGTAACTTCGTTACTAATTATGACAAGTAACTGTAATTTTGATAAAAAATTATGGTAGGTAACTGTAACTTCATTACTAGTTATGACAGGTAACATTAACTTCGATACTAATTATGACAGGTAACTGTAACTTCGTTACTTATTATGACAAGTAACTTTAATTTCGATACTTATTATGGCAGGTAACTGTAACTTCGTTACTAATTATGACAAGTCCCTGGAATTTCGATAAAAATTACGGCAGGTAACTGTAACTTCGATACTAATTATGACAAGTAAATGTAACTTCGATATTAATTATGACAGGTAACTGTAACTTCGTTACTAATTATGACAAGTAACTGTAATTTCCATACAAATTTTGGCAGGTAACTGTAACTTCGATATTAATTATGACAGGTAACAGTAACTTCGATTCTAATTATGACAAGTAACTGTAACTTCGATACTTATTATGACAGGTAACTGTAACTTCGTTACTAATTATGACAAGTAACTGTAATTTCGATACAAATTATGGCAGGTAACTGTAACTTCGATACTAATTATGACAGGTAACAGTAACTTCGATACTAATTATGACAAGTAACTATAACTTCGACACAAATTATGACAGGTAACTTTTACTTCGATACTAATTATGACAAGAAACTCTAACTTCGTTACTAATTATGACAAGTAACTGTAATTTTGATAAAAAATTATGGTAGGTAACTGTAACTTCAATACTAATTATGACAGGTAACAGTAACGTCGATACTAATTATGACAAGTAACAGTACCTTCGATGCTAATTATGACAGGTAACTGAAACTTCGATACTAATTATGACAAGGAACTGTAATTTCGATACAAATTATGGCAGGTAACTGTAACTTCGTTACTAATTATGAAAAGTAACTGTAATTTCGTTACAAATTATGGCAGGTAATTGTAATTTCGATACTAATTATGACAGGTAACAGTAACTTCGATACTAATTATGACAAGTAACAGTAACTTCGATACTAATTATGACAAGTAATTGTAACTTCGATACTAATAATGACAGGTAAATGTAACTTCGTTACTAATTATGACAAGTAACTGTAATTTCGATACAAATTTTGGCAGGTAACTGTAACTTCCCTACTAATTATGACAGGTAACAGTAACTTCGATACTAAATATGACAAGTAACTGTAACTTCGATACTAATTATGACAGGTAACTGTAACTTCGTTACTAATTATGACAAGTAACTGTAATTTCGATACAAATTGCGGCAGGTAACTGTAACTTCGATACTAATTATGACAGGTAACAGTAACTTCGATACTAATTATGACAAGTAACTGCAACTTCGATACTAATTATGACAGGTAACTGGAACTTCGTTACTAATTATGACAAGTAACTGTTATTTCGATACAAATTATGGCAGGTAACTGTAACTTCGATACTAATTATGGCAGGTAACTGTAACTTCGATACTAATTATGAGAGGTAACAGGAACTTCGATGCTAATTATGACAGGTAACTGTAACTTCGTTACTAATTATGACAAGTAACTGTAATTTCGTTACAAATTATGGCAGGTAACAGTACCTTCGATACTAATTATGACAGGTAACTGTAACTTCAATACTAATTATGACAAGTAACTGTAACTTCGTTACTAATTATGACAAGTAACTCTATTTTTGATAAAAAATTATGGCAGGTAACTGTAACTTCGATACTAATTAATACAGGTAACAGTATCTTCGATACTAATTATGACAGGTTACTGTAACATCGTTACTAATTTTGTCAAGTAACTGTAACTTCGATACTAATTATGACAAGTAACTGTAACTTCGATACTAATTGTGACAGGTAACAGTAACTTCGAATTAATTATGACAAGTAACAGTAACTTCGATACTAATTATGACAAGTAATTGTAATTTCGATACAAATTTTGGCAGGTAACTGTAACTTCGATACTTATTATGACAGGTAACTGTAACTTCATTACTAATTATGACAAGAAACTGTAACTTCGATACTAATTATGACAGGTAACTGTAACTTCGATACTTATTATGACAAGTAACTGTAACTTCGAAACTAATTGTGACAGGTAGCAGTAACATCGATATTAATTATGACAAGTAACAGTAACTTCGATACTAATTATGACAAGTAATTGTAATTTCGATACAAATTTTGGCAGGTAACTGTAACTTCGATACGAATTATGACAGGTAACAGTAACTTTGATATTAATTATGACAAGTAACTGTAACTTCGATACTAATCATGGCAGGTAACTGTAACTTCGTTACTAATTATGACAAGTAACTGTAATTTCGATACAAATTATGGCAGGTAACTGTAACTTCGATACTAATTATGAGAGGTAACAGTAACTTCGATACTAATTATGGCAGGTAACTGTAACTTCGATACTAATTATGACAGGTACCAGTGACTTCGGTACTAATTATGACAAGAAACTGTAACTTCGATAATAATTATGACAGGTAACTGTAACTTCGTTACTAATTATGACAAGTAACTGTAATTACGTTACAAATTATGGCAGGTAATTGTAATTTCGATACTAATTACGACAGGTAACAGTAACTTCGATACTAATTAGGACAAGTAACAGTAACTTCGATACTAATTATGACAAGTAACTGTAACTTCGATACTAATTATGACAGGTAACTGTAACTTCGTTACTAATTATGACAAGTAACTGTAATTTCGATACAAATTATGGCAGGTAACGGTAACATCGATACTAATTATGACAGGTAACAGTAACTTCGATACTAATTATGACAGGTAACAGCAACTTCGTTACTAATTATGACAAGTAACTGTAATTTCGATACTAATTATGGCACGTAAATGTAACTTCGTTACTAATTAAGAGAAGTAACTTTAATTTCGATACAAATTATGGCAGGTAACTGTAATTTCGATACTTATTATGACAGGTAACAGTATCTTCGATACTAATTATGACAAGGAACTGTAATTTCGATACAAATTATGGCAGGTAACTGTAACTTCGTTACTAATTATGACAAGTCCCTGTAATTTCGATACAAATTATGGCAAGTAACTGTAATTTCGATACTAATTATGACAGGTAACTGTAACTTCGATACTAATTATGACAGGAAACTGTAACTTCGTTACTAATTATGACAATTAACTGTAATTTCGATACAAATTATGACAGGTAACTGTAACTTTGTTTCTAATTATGACAAGTAACTGTAATTTCGATACAAATTATGGCAGGTAACAGTAACTTCGATTCTAATTAGACAGGTAACTGTAACATCGTTACTAATTATGACAGGAAACTCTACCTTCGTTACTAATTATGACAAGTAACTGTAATTTCGATAAAAAATTATGGTAGGTAAGTGTAAATTCAATACTAGTTATGACAGGTAACATTAACTTCGATACTAATTATGACAGGTAACTGTAACTTCGTTACTAATTATGACAAGTAACTTTAATTTCGATACTAATTATGGCAGGTAACTGTAACTTCGTTACTAATTATGACAAGTCCCTGTAATTTCGATAAAAATTACGGCAGGTAACTGTAACTTGGATACTAATTATGACAAGTAAATGTAACTTCGATATTAATTATGACATGTAACTGTAACTTCGTTATTAATTATGACAAGTAACTGTAATTTCCATACAAATTTTGGCAGGTAAATGTAACTTCGATATTGATTATGACAGGTAACAGTAACTTCGATTCTAATTATGACAAGTAACTGTAACTTCGATACTTATTATGGCAGGTAACTGTAACTTCGTTACTAATTATGAAAAGTAACTGTAATTTCGATACAAATTATGGCAGGTAACTGTAACTTCGATACTAATTATGACAGGTAACAGTAACTTCGATACTAATTATGACAAGTAACTATAACTTCGATACAAATTATGGCAGGTAACTTTAACTTCGATACTAATTATGACAAGAAACTCTAACTTCGTTACTAATTATGACAAGTAACTGTAATTTTGTTAAAAAATTATGGTAGGTAACTGTAACTTCAATACTAATTATGACAGGTAACAGTAACGTCGATACTAATTATGACAAGTAACAGTACCTTCGATGCTAATTATGACAGGTAACTGAAACTTCGATACTAATTATGACAAGGAACTGTAATTTCGATACAAATTATGGCAGGTAACTGTAACTTCGTTACTAATTATGACAAGTAACTGTAATTTCGTTACAAATTATGGCAGGTAATTGTAATTTCGATACTAATTATGACAGGTAACAGTAACTTCGATACTAGTTATGACAAGTAACAGTAACTTCGATACTTATTATGACAAGTAATTGTAACTTCGATACTAATAATGACAGGTAAATGTAACTTCGTTTCTAATTATGACAAGTAACTGTAATTTCGATACAAATTATGGCAGGTAACTGTAACTTCGATACTAATTATAACAGGTAACTGTAACTTGGATACTAATTATGACAAGTAAATGTAACTTCGATATTAATTATGACATGTAACTGTAACTTCGTTACTAATTATGACAAGTAACTGTAATTTCGATACAAATTTTGGCAGGTATCTGTAACTTCCATACTAATTATGACAGGTAACAGTAACTTCGATACGAATTATGACAAGTAACTGAATCTTCGATACTAATTATGACAGGTAACTGTAACTTCGTTACTAATTATGACAAGTAACTGTAATTTCGATACAAATTATGGCGGGTAACTGTAACATCGATACTAATTATGACAGGTAACAGTAACCTCGATACTAATTGTGACAAGTAACTATAACTTCGATACAAATTATGACAGGTAACTGTAACTTCGGTACTAATTATGACAAGAAACTCTAACTTCGTTACTAATTTTGACAAGTAACTGTAATTTTGATAAAAAATGATGGTAGGTAACTGTAACTTCAATACAAATTAGGACAGGTAAGAGTAACATCGATACTAATTATGACAGGAAACTGTAACTTCGATACTAATTATGACAAGGAACTGTAATTTCGATACAAATTATGGCAGGTAACTGTAACTTCGTTTCTAATTATGACAAGTAACTGTAATTTCGATACAAATTTTGGCAAGTAACAGTAACTTCGATACTAATTATGACAAGTCCCTGTAATTTCGATACAAATTATGGCAGTTAACTGTAACTTCCATACTAATTATGACCGGTAACAGTAACTTCGATACTAATTATGACAGGAAACTGTATCTTCGTTACTAATTATGACAAGTAACTGTAATTTCGATACAAATTATGACAGGTGACTGTAACTTCGTTACTAATTACGACAAGTAACAGTACCTTCGATGCTAATTATGACAGGTAACTGTAACTTCGATACTAATTATGACGAGGAACTGTAATTTCTATACAAATTATGGCAGGTAACTGTAACTTCGTTACTAATTATGACAAGTAACTGTAATTTCGATACAAATTGTGGCAGGTAACTGTAACTTCGATACTAATTATGACAGGTAACAGTAACTTCGATACTAATTATGACAAGTAACTGTAACTTCGATACTAATTATGACAGGTAACTGGAACTTCGTTACTAATTATGACAAGTAACTGTAATTTCGATACAAATTATGTCAGGTAACTGTAACTTCGATACTAATTATGGCAGGTAACTGTAACTTCGATACTAATTATGAGAGGTAACAGGAACTTCGATGCTAATTATGACAGGTAACTGTAACTTCGTTACTAATTATGACAAGTAACTGTAATTTCGTTACAAATTATGGCAGGTAACAGTACCTTCGATACTAATTATGACAGGTAACTGTAACTTCAATACTAATTATGACAAGTAACTGTAACTTCGTTACTAATTATGACAAGTAACTCTATTTTTGATAAAAACTTATGGCAGGTAACTGTAACTTCGATACTAATTAATACAGGTAACAGTAACTTCGATACTAATTATGACAGGTTACTGTAACATCGTTACTAATTTTGTCAAGTAACTGTAACTTCGATACTAATTATGACAAGTAACTGTAACTTCGATACTAATTGTGACAGGTAACAGTAACTTCGATATTAATTATGACAAGTAACAGTAACTTCGATACTAATTATGACAAGTAATTGTAATTTCGATACAAATTTTGGCAGGTAACTGTAACTTCGATACTTATTATGACAGGTAACTGTAACTTCATTACTAATTATGACAAGAAACTGTAACTTCGATACTAATTATGACAGGTAACTGTAACTTCGATACTAATTATGACAAGTAACTGTAACTTCGATACTAATTATGACAAGTAACTGTAACATCGATACTAATTGTGACAGGTAGCAATAACATCGATATTAATTATGACAAGTAACAGTAACTTCGATACTAATTATAACAAGTAATTGTAATTTCGATACAAATTTTTGCAGGTAACTGTAACTTCGATACGAATTATGACAGGTAACAGTAACTTTGATATTAATTATGACAAGTAACTGTAACTTCGATACTAATCATGGCAGGTAACTGTAACTTCGTTACTTATTATGACAATTAACTGTAATTTCGATACAAATTATGGCAGGTAACTGTAACTTCGATACTAATTATGAGAGGTAACAGTAACTTCGATACTAATTATGGCAGGTAACTGTAACTTCGATACTAATTATGACAGGTATCAGTAACTTCGGTACTAATTATGACAAGAAACTGTAACTTCGATAATAATTATGACAGGTAAATGTAACTTCGTTACTAATTATGACAAGTAACTGTAATTACGTTACAAATTATGGCAGGTAATTGTAATTTCGATACTAATTATGACAGGTAACAGTAACTTCGATACTAATTAGGACAAGTAACAGTAACTTCGATACTAATTATGACAAGTAACTGTAACTTCGATACTAATTATGACAGGTAACTGTAACTTCGTTACTAATTATGACAAGTAACTGTAATTTCGATACAAATTTTGGCAGGTAACGGTAACATCGATACTAATTATGACAGGTAACAGTAACTTCGATACTAATTATGACAAGTAATTGTAATTTCGATACAAATTTTGGCAGGTAACTGTAACTTCGATACTTATTATGACAGGTAACTGTAACTTCATTACTAATTATGACAAGAAACTGTAACTTCGATACTAATTATGACAGGTAACTGTAACTTCGATACTTATTATGACAAGTAACTGTAACTTCGAAACTAATTGTGACAGGTAGCAGTAACATCGATATTAATTATGACAAGTAACAGTAACTTCGATACTAATTATGACAAGTAATTGTAATTTCGATACAAATTTTGGCAGGTAACTGTAACTTCGATACGAATTATGACAGGTAACAGTAACTTTGATATTAATTATGACAAGTAACTGTAACTTCGATACTAATCATGGCAGGTAACTGTAACTTCGTTACTAATTATGACAAGTAACTGTAATTTCGATACAAATTATGGCAGGTAACTGTAACTTCGATACTAATTATGAGAGGTAACAGTAACTTCGATACTAATTATGGCAGGTAACTGTAACTTCGATACTAATTATGACAGGTACCAGTGACTTCGGTACTAATTATGACAAGAAACTGTAACTTCGATAATAATTATGACAGGTAACTGTAACTTCGTTACTAATTATGACAAGTAACTGTAATTACGTTACAAATTATGGCAGGTAATTGTAATTTCGATACTAATTACGACAGGTAACAGTAACTTCGATACTAATTAGGACAAGTAACAGTAACTTCGATACTAATTATGACAAGTAACTGTAACTTCGATACTAATTATGACAGGTAACTGTAACTTCGTTACTAATTATGACAAGTAACTGTAATTTCGATACAAATTATGGCAGGTAACGGTAACATCGATACTAATTATGACAGGTAACAGTAACTTCGATACTAATTATGACAGGTAACAGCAACTTCGTTACTAATTATGACAAGTAACTGTAATTTCGATACTAATTATGGCACGTAAATGTAACTTCGTTACTAATTAAGAGAAGTAACTTTAATTTCGATACAAATTATGGCAGGTAACTGTAATTTCGATACTTATTATGACAGGTAACAGTATCTTCGATACTAATTATGACAAGGAACTGTAATTTCGATACAAATTATGGCAGGTAACTGTAACTTCGTTACTAATTATGACAAGTCCCTGTAATTTCGATACAAATTATGGCAAGTAACTGTAATTTCGATACTAATTATGACAGGTAACTGTAACTTCGATACTAATTATGACAGGAAACTGTAACTTCGTTACTAATTATGACAATTAACTGTAATTTCGATACAAATTATGACAGGTAACTGTAACTTTGTTTCTAATTATGACAAGTAACTGTAATTTCGATACAAATTATGGCAGGTAACAGTAACTTCGATTCTAATTAGACAGGTAACTGTAACTTCGTTACTAATTATGACAGGAAACTCTACCTTCGTTACTAATTATGACAAGTAACTGTAATTTCGATAAAAAATTATGGTAGGTAAGTGTAAATTCAATACTAGTTATGACAGGTAACATTAACTTCGATACTAATTATGACAGGTAACTGTAACTTCGTTACTAATTATGACAAGTAACTTTAATTTCGATACTAATTATGGCAGGTAACTGTAACTTCGTTACTAATTATGACAAGTCCCTGTAATTTCGATAAAAATTACGGCAGGTAACTGTAACTTGGATACTAATTATGACAAGTAAATGTAACTTCGATATTAATTATGACATGTAACTGTAACTTCGTTATTAATTATGACAAGTAACTGTAATTTCCATACAAATTTTGGCAGGTAAATGTAACTTCGATATTGATTATGACAGGTAACAGTAACTTCGATTCTAATTATGACAAGTAACTGTAACTTCGATACTTATTATGGCAGGTAACTGTAACTTCGTTACTAATTATGAAAAGTAACTGTAATTTCGATACAAATTATGGCAGGTAACTGTAACTTCGATACTAATTATGACAGGTAACAGTAACTTCGATACTAATTATGACAAGTAACTATAACTTCGATACAAATTATGGCAGGTAACTTTAACTTCGATACTAATTATGACAAGAAACTCTAACTTCGTTACTAATTATGACAAGTAACTGTAATTTTGTTAAAAAATTATGGTAGGTAACTGTAACTTCAATACTAATTATGACAGGTAACAGTAACGTCGATACTAATTATGACAAGTAACAGTACCTTCGATGCTAATTATGACAGGTAACTGAAACTTCGATACTAATTATGACAAGGAACTGTAATTTCGATACAAATTATGGCAGGTAACTGTAACTTCGTTACTAATTATGACAAGTAACTGTAATTTCGTTACAAATTATGGCAGGTAATTGTAATTTCGATACTAATTATGACAGGTAACAGTAACTTCGATACTAGTTATGACAAGTAACAGTAACTTCGATACTTATTATGACAAGTAATTGTAACTTCGATACTAATAATGACAGGTAAATGTAACTTCGTTTCTCATTATGACAAGTAACTGTAATTTCGATACAAATTATGGCAGGTAACTGTAACTTCGATACTAATTATAACAGGTAACTGTAACTTGGATACTAATTATGACAAGTAAATGTAACTTCGATATTAATTATGACATGTAACTGTAACTTCGTTACTAATTATGACAAGTAACTGTAATTTCGATACAAATTTTGGCAGGTATCTGTAACTTCCATACTAATTATGACAGGTAACAGTAACTTCGATACGAATTATGACAAGTAACTGAATCTTCGATACTAATTATGACAGGTAACTGTAACTTCGTTACTAATTATGACAAGTAACTGTAATTTCGATACAAATTATGGCGGGTAACTGTAACATCGATACTAATTATGACAGGTAACAGTAACCTCGATACTAATTGTGACAAGTAACTATAACTTCGATACAAATTATGACAGGTAACTGTAACTTCGGTACTAATTATGACAAGAAACTCTAACTTCGTTACTAATTTTGACAAGTAACTGTAATTTTGATAAAAAATGATGGTAGGTAACTGTAACTTCAATACAAATTAGGACAGGTAAGAGTAACATCGATACTAATTATGACAGGAAACTGTAACTTCGATACTAATTATGACAAGGAACTGTAATTTCGATACAAATTATGGCAGGTAACTGTAACTTCGTTTCTAATTATGACAAGTAACTGTAATTTCGATACAAATTTTGGCAAGTAACAGTAACTTCGATACTAATTATGACAAGTCCCTGTAATTTCGATACAAATTATGGCAGTTAACTGTAACTTCCATACTAATTATGACCGGTAACAGTAACTTCGATACTAATTATGACAGGAAACTGTATCTTCGTTACTAATTATGACAAGTAACTGTAATTTCGATACAAATTATGACAGGTGACTGTAACTTCGTTACTAATTACGACAAGTAACAGTACCTTCGATGCTAATTATGACAGGTAACTGTAACTTCGATACTAATTATGACGAGGAACTGTAATTTCTATACAAATTATGGCAGGTAACTGTAACTTCGTTACTAATTATGACAAGTAACTGTAATTTCGATACAAATTGTGGCAGGTAACTGTAACTTCGATACTAATTATGACAGGTAACAGTAACTTCGATACTAATTATGACAAGTAACTGTAACTTCGATACTAATTATGACAGGTAACTGGAACTTCGTTACTAATTATGACAAGTAACTGTAATTTCGATACAAATTATGTCAGGTAACTGTAACTTCGATACTAATTATGGCAGGTAACTGTAACTTCGATACTAATTATGAGAGGTAACAGGAACTTCGATGCTAATTATGACAGGTAACTGTAACTTCGTTACTAATTATGACAAGTAACTGTAATTTCGTTACAAATTATGGCAGGTAACAGTACCTTCGATACTAATTATGACAGGTAACTGTAACTTCAATACTAATTATGACAAGTAACTGTAACTTCGTTACTAATTATGACAAGTAACTCTATTTTTGATAAAAACTTATGGCAGGTAACTGTAACTTCGATACTAATTAATACAGGTAACAGTAACTTCGATACTAATTATGACAGGTTACTGTAACATCGTTACTAATTTTGTCAAGTAACTGTAACTTCGATACTAATTGTGACAGGTAACAGTAACTTCGATATTAATTATGACAAGTAACAGTAACTTCGATACTAATTATGACAAGTAATTGTAATTTCGATACAAATTTTGGCAGGTAACTGTAACTTCGATACTTATTATGACAGGTAACTGTAACTTCATTACTAATTATGACAAGAAACTGTAACTTCGATACTAATTATGACAGGTAACTGTAACTTCGATACTAATTATGACAAGTAACTGTAACTTCGATACTAATTATGACAAGTAACTGTAACATCGATACTAATTGTGACAGGTAGCAATAACATCGATATTAATTATGACAAGTAACAGTAACTTCGATACTAATTATAACAAGTAATTGTAATTTCGATACAAATTTTTGCAGGTAACTGTAACTTCGATACGAATTATGACAGGTAACAGTAACTTTGATATTAATTATGACAAGTAACTGTAACTTCGATACTAATCATGGCAGGTAACTGTAACTTCGTTACTTATTATGACAATTAACTGTAATTTCGATACAAATTATGGCAGGTAACTGTAACTTCGATACTAATTATGAGAGGTAACAGTAACTTCGATACTAATTATGGCAGGTAACTGTAACTTCGATACTAATTATGACAGGTATCAGTAACTTCGGTACTAATTATGACAAGAAACTGTAACTTCGATAATAATTATGACAGGTAACTGTAACTTCGTTACTAATTATGACAAGTAACTGTAATTACGTTACAAATTATGGCAGGTAATTGTAATTTCGATACTAATTATGACAGGTAACAGTAACTTCGATACTAATTAGGACAAGTAACAGTAACTTCGATACTAATTATGACAAGTAACTGTAACTTCGATACTAATTATGACAGGTAACTGTATCTTCGTTACTAATTATGACAAGTAACTGTAATTTCGATACAAATTTTGGCAGGTAACGGTAACATCGATACTAATTATGACAGGTAACAGTAACTTCGATACTAATTATGACAGGTAACAGCAACTTCGTTACTAATTTCGACAAGTAACTGTAATTTCGATACTAATTATGGCACGTAAATGTAACTTCGTTACTAATTAAGAGAAGTAACTTTAATTTCGATACAAATTATGGCAGGTAACTGTAATTTCCATACTAATTATGACAGGTAACAGTATCTTCGATACTAATTATGACAAGGAACTGTAATTTCGATACAAATTATGGCAGGTAACTGTAACTTCGTTACTAATTATGACAAGTCCCTGTAATTTCGATACAAATTATGGCAAGTAACTGTAATTTCGATACTAATTATGACAGGTAACTGTAACTTCGATACTAATTATGACAGGAAACTGTAACTTCGTTACTAATTATGACAATTAACTGTAATTTCGATACAAATTATGACAGGTAACTGTAACTTTGTTTCTAATTATGACAAGTAACTGTAATTTCGATACAAATTATGGCAGGTAACAGTAACTTCGATTCTAATTAGACAGGTAACTGTAACTTCGTTACTAATTATGACAGGAAACTCTACCTTCGTTACTAATTATGACAAGTAACTGTAATTTTGATAAAAAATTATGGTAGGTAACTGTAAATTCAATACTAGTTATGACAGGTAACATTAACTTCGATACTAATTATGACAGGTAACTGTAACTTCGTTACTAATTATGACAAGTAACTTTAATTTCGATACTAATTATGGCAGGTAACTGTAACTTCGTTACTAATTATGACAAGTCCCTGTAATTTCGATAAAAATTACGGCAGGTAACTGTAACTTGGATACTTATTATGACAAGTAAATGTAACTTCGATATTAATTATGACATGTAACTGTAACTTCGTTATTAATTATGACAAGTAACTGTAATTTCGATACAAATTATGGCAGGTAACTGTAACTTCGATACTAATTATGACAGGTAACAGTAACTTCGATACTAATTATGACAAGTAACTATAACTTCGATACAAATTATGGCAGGTAACTTTAACTTCGATACTAATTATGACAAGAAACTCTAACTTCGTTACTAATTATGACAAGTAACTGTAATTTTGATAAAAAATTATGGTAGGTAACTGTAACTTCAATACTAATTATGACAGGTAACAGTAACGTCGATACTAATTATGACAAGTAACAGTACCTTCGATGCTAATTATGACAGGTAACTGTAACTTCGATACTAATTATGACAAGGAACTGTAATTTCGATACAAATTATGGCAGGTAACTGTAACTTCGTTACTAATTATGACAAGTAACTGTAATTTCGTTACAAATTATGGCAGGTAATTGTAATTTCGATACTAATTATGACAGGTAACAGTAACTTCGATACTAATTATGACAAGTAACAGTAACTTCGATACTTATTATGACAAGTAATTGTAACTTCGATACTTATAATGACAGGTAAATGTAACTTCGTTTCTAATTATGACAAGTAACTGTAATTTCGATACAAATTATGGCAGGTAACTGTAACTTCGATACTAATTATGACAGGTAACTGTAACTTCGGTACTAATTATGACAAGAAACTCTAACTTCGTTACTAATTTTGACAAGTAACTGTAATTTTGATAAAAAATGATGGTAGGTAACTGTAACTTCAATACTAATTATGACAGGTAAGAGTAACATCGATACTAATTATGACAGGAAACTGTAACTTCGATACTAATCATGACAAGGAACTGTAATTTCGATACAAATTATGGCAGGTAACTGTAACTTCGTTTCTAATTATGACAAGTAACTGTAATTTCGATACAAATTTTGGCAAGTAACAGTAACTTCGATACTAATTATGACAAGTCCCTGTAATTTCGATACAAATTATGGCAGTTAACTGTAACTTCCATACTAATTATGACCGGTAACAGTAACTTCGATACTAATTATGACAGGAAACTGTAACTTCGTTACTAATTAAGACAAGTAACTGTAATTTCGATACAAATTATGATAGGTGACTGTAACTTCGTTACTAATTACGACAAGTAACAGTACCTTCGATGCTAATTATGACAGGTAACTGTAACTTCGATACTAATTATGACAAGGAACTGTAATTTCTATACAAATTATGGCAGGTAACTGTAACTTCGTTACTAATTATGACAAGTAACTGTAATTTCGTTACAAATTATGGCAGGTAACAGTACTTTCGATACTAATTAAGACAGGTAACTGTAACTTCAATACTAATTATGACAAGTAACTGTAACTTCGTTACTAATTATGACAAGTAACTCTATTTTTGATAAAAACTTATGGCAGGTAACTGTAACTTCGATACTAATTAATACAGGTAACAGTAACTTCGATACTAATTTTGACAGGTTACTGTAACTTCGTTACTAATTTTGTCAAGTAACTGTAACTTCGATACTAATTATGACAAGTAACTGTAACTTCGATACTAATTGTGACAGGTAACAGTAACTTCGATATTAATTATGACAAGTAACAGTAACTTCGATACTAATTATGACAAGTAATTGTAATTTCGATACAAATTTTGGCAGGTAACTGTAACTTCGATACTTATTATGACAGGTAACTGTAACTTCATTACTAATTATGACAAGAAACTGTAACTTCGATACTAATTATGACAGGTAACTGTAACTTCGATACTAATTATGACAAGTAACTGTAACTTCGATACTAATTATGACAAGTAACTGTAACTTCGATACTAATTGTGACAGGTAGCAGTAACATCGATATTAATTATGACAAGTAACAGTAACTTCGATACTAATTAGGACAAGTAACAGTAACTTCGATACTAATTATGACAAGTAACTGTAACTTCGATACTAATTATGACAGGTAACTGTAACTTCGTTACTAATTATGACAAGTAACTGTAATTTCGATACAAATTTTGGCAGGTAACGGTAACATCGATACTAATTATGACAGGTAACAGTAACTTCGATACTAATTAAGACAAGTAACTGTAACTTCCATACTAATTATGACAGGTAACTGTAACTTCGTTACTAATTATGAAAAGTAACTGTAATTTCGATACAAATTAAGGCAGGTAACTGTAACTTCGATACTAATTATGACAGGTAACAGTATCTTCGATACTAATTATGACAAGTAACTATAACTTCGATACAAATTATGACAGGTAACTTGAACTTCGATACTAATTATGACAAAAAACTCTAACTTCGTTACTAATTAAGACAAGTAACTGTAATTTTGATGAAAAATTATGGTAGGTAACTGTTACTTCGTTACTAATTATGACAAGTCCCTGTAATTTCGATTCAAATTATGGCAGGTAACTGTAATTTCGATACTAATTATGACAGGTAACAGTAACTTCGATACTAATTATGACAGGAAACTGTAACTTCGTTACTAATTATGACAAGAAACTGTAATTTCGATACAAATTATGACAGGTAACTGTAACATCGACTCTAAATATAACATGTAACTGGAATTTCGATGCAAATTATGGCAGGTAACAGTACCTTCGGTACTAATTATGACAGGTAACTGTAACATCGATACTAGTTATGGCAAGGAACTGTAATTTCGATACAAATTATGGCAGGTAACTGTAACTTCGATACTAATTATGACAGGTGACAGTAACTTCGATACTAATTATGACAAGTAACTATAACTTCGATACAAATTATGACAGGTAACAGTAACTTCGATACTAATTATGACAAGAAACTCTACCTTCGTTACTAATTATGACAAGTAACTGTAATTTTGATAAAAAATTATGGTAGGTAACTGTAACTTCAATACTAATTATGACAGTTAACAGTAACTTCGATACTTAATATGACAGGTTACTGTAACTTCGTTACTAATTATGACAAATAACTTTAATTTCGATACTAATTATGGCAGGTAACTGTAACTTCGTTACTAATTATGACAAGCCCCTGTAATTTCGATACAAATTTTGGCAGGTAACTGTAACTTCGATACTAGTTATGACAAGTCCCTGTAATTTCGATACAAATTATGGCAGGTAACTGTAACTTCCATACTAATTATGACAGGTAACAGTAACTTCGATACTAATTATGACAGGAAACTGTAACTTAATTACTAATTATGACACGTAACTGTAATTTCGATACAAATTATGACAGGTAACTGTAACTTCGTTACTTATTATGACAAGTAACTGTACCTTCGATACTAATTATGACAAGTAACTATAACTTCGATACAAATTATGACAGGTAACTGTAACTTCGATACTAATTATGACAAGAAACTCTAACTTCGTTACTAATTATGACAAGTAACTGTAATTTTGATTTTTTAAAAAATATGGTAGGTAACTGTAACTTCAATACTAATTATGACAGGTAACAGTAACGTCGATACTAATTATGACAAGTAACAGTACCTTCGATGCTAATTATGGCAGGTAACTGTAACTTCGATACTAAAAATGACAAGGAACTGTAATTTCGATCCAAATTATGGCAGGTAACTGTAACTTCGTTACTAATTATGACAAGTAACTGTAATTTCGATACAAATTTTGGCAGGTAACTGTAACTTCGATACTAATTATGAAAATTCCCTGTAATTTCGATACAAATTATGGCAGGTAACTGTAACTTCCATACTAATTATGACTGGTAACAGTACCTTCGATACTTATTATGACAGGTAAATGTAACTTCGATACTAATTATGACAAGGAACTGTAATTTCTATACAAATTATGGCAGGTAACTGTAACTTCGATACTAATTATGACAGGTGACAGTAACTTCGATACTAATTATGACAAGTAACTATAACTTCGATACAAATTATGACAGGTAACAGTAACTTCGATACTAATTATGACAAGAAACTCTACCTTCGTTACTAATAATGACAAGTAACTGTAATTTCGATACAAATTTTGGCAGGTAACTGTAACTTCGATACTAATTATGACAGGTAACAGTACTTCGATACTAATTATGACAAGTAACTGTAACTTCGATACTAATTATGACAGGTAACTGTAACTTCGTTACTAATTATGACTAGTAACTGTAATTCCGATACAAATTATGGCAGGTAACTGTAACTTTGATACTAATTATGACAGGTAACAGTAACTTCGATACTAATTATGACAAGTAACTATAACTTCGATACAAATTATGACAGGTAACTGTAACTTCGATACTAATTATGACAAGAAACTCTAACTTCGTTACTTATTATGACAAGTAACTGTAAATTTTGATTAAAAAATTTGCTAGGTAACTGTAACTTCAATACTAATTATGACAGGTAACAGTTACTTCGATACTATTTATGATAGGTAACTGTAACTTCAATAATAATTATTACAAGTAATTTTAATTTCGATACTAATTATGGCAGGTAACTGTAACTTCGTTACTAATAATGACAAGTCCCTTTAATTTCGATACAAATTATGGCAGGTAACTGTAACTTCGATAGTAATTATGACAAGTAACTGTAACTTCCATACTTATTATGACAGGTAACTGTAACTTCGTTACTAATTATGACAAGTAACTGTAATTTCGATACAAATTTTGGCAGGTAACTTTAACCTCGATACAAATTATGACAGGTAACAGTAACTTCGATACTAATTATGACAGGTAACAGCAACTTCGTTACTAATTATGACATGTAACTGTAATTTCGATACTAATTATGGCAGGTAAATGTAACTTCGTTACTAATTATGAGAAGTAACTTTAATTTCGATACAAATTATGGCAAGTAACTGTAATTTCGATACTAATTTGACAGGTAACTGTAACTTCGATACTAATTATGACAGGAAACTGTAACTTCGTTACTAATTATGACAATTAACTGTAATTTCGATACAAATTATGACAGGTAACTGTAACTTTGTTTCTAATTATGACAAGTAACTGTAATTTCGATACAAATTATGGCAGGTAACAGTAACTTCGTTACTAATTAGACAGGTAACTGTAACTTCGTTACTAATTATGACAGGAAACTCTACCTTCGTTACTAATTATGACAAGTAACTGTAATTTTGATAAAAAATTATGGTAGGTAACTGTAACTTCATTACTAGTTATGACAGGTAACATTAACTTCGATACTAATTATGACAGGTAACTGTAACTTCGTTACTTATTATGACAAGTAACTTTAATTTCGATACTTATTATGGCAGGTAACTGTAACTTCGTTACTAATTATGACAAGTCCCTGGAATTTCGATAAAAATTACGGCAGGTAACTGTAACTTCGATACTAATTATGACAAGTAAATGTAACTTCGATATTAATTATGACAGGTAACTGTAACTTCGTTACTAATTATGACAAGTAACTGTAATTTCCATACAAATTTTGGCAGGTAACTGTAACTTCGATATTAATTATGACAGGTAACAGTAACTTCGATTCTAATTATGACAAGTAACTGTAACTTCGATACTTATTATGACAGGTAACTGTAACTTCGTTACTAATTATGACAAGTAACTGTAATTTCGATACAAATTATGGCAGGTAACTGTAACTTCGATACTAATTATGACAGGTAACAGTAACTTCGATACTAATTATGACAAGTAACTATAACTTCGACACAAATTATGACAGGTAACTTTTACTTCGATACTAATTATGACAAGAAACTCTAACTTCGTTACTAATTATGACAAGTAACTGCAATTTTGATAAAAAATTATGGTAGGTAACTGTAACTTCAATACTAATTATGACAGGTAACAGTAACGTCGATACTAATTATGACAAGTAACAGTACCTTCGATGCTAATTATGACAGGTAACTGAAACTTCGATACTAATTATGACAAGGAACTGTAATTTCGATACAAATTATGGCAGGTAACTGTAACTTCGTTACTAATTATGAAAAGTAACTGTAATTTCGTTACAAATTATGGCAGGTAATTGTAATTTCGATACTAATTATGACAGGTAACAGTAACTTCGATACTAATTATGACAAGTAACAGTAACTTCGATACTAATTATGACAAGTAATTGTAACTTCGATACTAATAATGACAGGTAAATGTAACTTCGTTACTAATTATGACAAGTAACTGTAATTTCGATACAAATTTTGGCAGGTAACTGTAACTTCCCTACTAATTATGACAGGTAACAGTAACTTCGATACTAAATATGACAAGTAACTGTAACTTCGATACTAATTATGACAGGTAACTGTAACTTCGTTACTAATTATGACAAGTAACTGTAATTTCGATACAAATTGCGGCAGGTAACTGTAACTTCGATACTAATTATGACAGGTAACAGTAACTTCGATACTAATTATGACAAGTAACTGCAACTTCGATACTAATTATGACAGGTAACTGGAACTTCGTTACTAATTATGACAAGTAACTGTTATTTCGATACAAATTATGGCAGGTAACTGTAACTTCGATACTAATTATGGCAGGTAACTGTAACTTCGATACTAATTATGAGAGGTAACAGGAACTTCGATGCTAATTATGACAGGTAACTGTAACTTCGTTACTAATTATGACAAGTAACTGTAATTTCGTTACAAATTATGGCAGGTAACAGTACCTTCGATACTAATTATGACAGGTAACTGTAACTTCAATACTAATTATGACAAGTAACTGTAACTTCGTTACTAATTATGACAAGTAACTCTATTTTTGATAAAAAATTATGGCAGGTAACTGTAACTTCGATACTAATTAATACAGGTAACAGTATCTTCGATACTAATTATGACAGGTTACTGTAACATCGTTACTAATTTTGTCAAGTAACTGTAACTTCGATACTAATTATGACAAGTAACTGTAACTTCGATACTAATTGTGACAGGTAACAGTAACTTCGAATTAATTATGACAAGTAACAGTAACTTCGATACTAATTATGACAAGTAATTGTAATTTCGATACAAATTTTGGCAGGTAACTGTAACTTCGATACTTATTATGACAGGTAACTGTAACTTCATTACTAATTATGACAAGAAACTGTAACTTCGATACTAATTATGACAGGTAACTGTAACTTCGATACTTATTATGACAAGTAACTGTAACTTCGAAACTAATTGTGACAGGTAGCAGTAACATCGATATTAATTATGACAAGTAACAGTAACTTCGATACTAATTATGACAAGTAATTGTAATTTCGATACAAATTTTGGCAGGTAACTGTAACTTCGATACGAATTATGACAGGTAACAGTAACTTTGATATTAATTATGACAAGTAACTGTAACTTCGATACTAATCATGGCAGGTAACTGTAACTTCGTTACTAATTATGACAAGTAACTGTAATTTCGATACAAATTATGGCAGGTAACTGTAACTTCGATACTAATTATGAGAGGTAACAGTAACTTCGATACTAATTATGGCAGGTAACTGTAACTTCGATACTAATTATGACAGGTACCAGTGACTTCGGTACTAATTATGACAAGAAACTGTAACTTCGATAATAATTATGACAGGTAACTGTAACTTCGTTACTAATTATGACAAGTAACTGTAATTACGTTACAAATTATGGCAGGTAATTGTAATTTCGATACTAATTACGACAGGTAACAGTAACTTCGATACTAATTAGGACAAGTAACAGTAACTTCGATACTAATTATGACAAGTAACTGTAACTTCGATACTAATTATGACAGGTAACTGTAACTTCGTTACTAATTATGACAAGTAACTGTAATTTCGATACAAATTATGGCAGGTAACGGTAACATCGATACTAATTATGACAGGTAACAGTAACTTCGATACTAATTATGACAGGTAACAGCAACTTCGTTACTAATTATGACAAGTAACTGTAATTTCGATACTAATTATGGCACGTAAATGTAACTTCGTTACTAATTAAGAGAAGTAACTTTAATTTCGATACAAATTATGGCAGGTAACTGTAATTTCGATACTTATTATGACAGGTAACAGTATCTTCGATACTAATTATGACAAGGAACTGTAATTTCGATACAAATTATGGCAGGTAACTGTAACTTCGTTACTAATTATGACAAGTCCCTGTAATTTCGATACAAATTATGGCAAGTAACTGTAATTTCGATACTAATTATGACAGGTAACTGTAACTTCGATACTAATTATGACAGGAAACTGTAACTTCGTTACTAATTATGACAATTAACTGTAATTTCGATACAAATTATGACAGGTAACTGTAACTTTGTTTCTAATTATGACAAGTAACTGTAATTTCGATACAAATTATGGCAGGTAACAGTAACTTCGATTCTAATTAGACAGGTAACTGTAACTTCGTTACTAATTATGACAGGAAACTCTACCTTCGTTACTAATTATGACAAGTAACTGTAATTTCGATAAAAAATTATGGTAGGTAAGTGTAAATTCAATACTAGTTATGACAGGTAACATTAACTTCGATACTAATTATGACAGGTAACTGTAACTTCGTTACTAATTATGACAAGTAACTTTAATTTCGATACTAATTATGGCAGGTAACTGTAACTTCGTTACTAATTATGACAAGTCCCTGTAATTTCGATAAAAATTACGGCAGGTAACTGTAACTTGGATACTAATTATGACAAGTAAATGTAACTTCGATATTAATTATGACATGTAACTGTAACTTCGTTATTAATTATGACAAGTAACTGTAATTTCCATACAAATTTTGGCAGGTAAATGTAACTTCGATATTGATTATGACAGGTAACAGTAACTTCGATTCTAATTATGACAAGTAACTGTAACTTCGATACTTATTATGGCAGGTAACTGTAACTTCGTTACTAATTATGAAAAGTAACTGTAATTTCGATACAAATTATGGCAGGTAACTGTAACTTCGATACTAATTATGACAGGTAACAGTAACTTCGATACTAATTATGACAAGTAACTATAACTTCGATACAAATTATGGCAGGTAACTGTAATTTCGATACTAATTATGACAGGTAACTGTAACTTCGATACTAATTATGACAAGAAACTCTAACTTCGTTACTAATTATGACAAGTAACTGTAATTTTGATAAAAAATTATGGTAGGTAACTGTAACTTCAATACTAATTATGACAGGTAACAGTAACGTCGATACTAATTATGACAAGTAACAGTACCTTCGATGCTAATTATGACAGGTAACTGTAACTTCGATACTAATTATGACAAGGAACTGTAATTTCGATACAAATTATGGCAGGTAACTGTAACTTCGTTACTAATTATGACAAGTAACTGTAATTTCGTTACAAATTATGGCAGGTAATTGTAATTTCGATACTAATTATGACAGGTAACAGTAACTTCGATACTAATTATGACAAGTAACAGTAACTTCGATACTTATTATGACAAGTAATTGTAACTTCGATACTAATAATGACAGGTAAATGTAACTTCGTTTCTAATTATGACAAGTAACTGTAATTTCGATACAAATTATGGCAGGTAACTGTAACTTCGATACTAATTATAACAGGTAACTGTAACTTGGATACTAATTATGACAAGTAAATGTAACTTCGATATTAATTATGACATGTAACTGTAACTTCGTTACTAATTATGACAAGTAACTGTAATTTCGATACAAATTTTGGTAGGTATCTGTAACTTCCATACTAATTATGACAGGTAACAGTAACTTCGATACGAATTATGACAAGTAACTGAATCTTCGATACTAATTATGACAGGTAACTGTAACTTCGTTACTAATTATGACAAGTAACTGTAATTTCGATACAAATTATGGCGGGTAACTGTAACATCGATACTAATTATGACAGGTAACAGTAACCTCGATACTAATTGTGACAAGTAACTATAACTTCGATACAAATTATGACAGGTAACTGTAACTTCGGTACTAATTATGACAAGAAACTCTAACTTCGTTACTAATTTTGACAAGTAACTGTAATTTTGATAAAAAATGATGGTAGGTAACTGTAACTTCAATACAAATTATGACAGGTAAGAGTAACATCGATACTAATTATGACAGGAAACTGTAACTTCGATACTAATTATGACAAGGAACTGTAATTTCGATACAAATTATGGCAGGTAACTGTAACTTCGTTTCTAATTATGACAAGTAACTGTAATTTCGATACAAATTTTGGCAAGTAACAGTAACTTCGATACTAATTATGACAAGTCCCTGTAATTTCGATACAAATTATGGCAGTTAACTGTAACTTCCATACTAATTATGACCGGTAACAGTAACTTCGATACTAATTATGACAGGAAACTGTATCTTCGTTACTAATTATGACAAGTAACTGTAATTTCGATACAAATTATGACAGGTGACTGTAACTTCGTTACTAATTACGACAAGTAACAGTACCTTCGATGCTAATTATGACAGGTAACTGTAACTTCGATACTAATTATGACGAGGAACTGTAATTTCTATACAAATTATGGCAGGTAACTGTAACTTCGTTACTAATTATGACAAGTAACTGTAATTTCGATACAAATTGTGGCAGGTAACTGTAACTTCGATACTAATTATGACAGGTAACAGTAACTTCGATACTAATTATGACAAGTAACTGTAACTTCGATACTAATTATGACAGGTAACTGGAACTTCGTTACTAATTATGACAAGTAACTGTAATTTCGATACAAATTATGTCAGGTAACTGTAACTTCGATACTAATTATGGCAGGTAACTGTAACTTCGATACTAATTATGAGAGGTAACAGGAACTTCGATGCTAATTATGACAGGTAACTGTAACTTCGTTACTAATTATGACAAGTAACTGTAATTTCGTTACAAATTATGGCAGGTAACAGTACCTTCGATACTAATTATGACAGGTAACTGTAACTTCAATACTAATTATGACAAGTAACTGTAACTTCGTTACTAATTATGACAAGTAACTCTATTTTTGATAAAAACTTATGGCAGGTAACTGTAACTTCGATACTAATTAATACAGGTAACAGTAACTTCGATACTAATTATGACAGGTTACTGTAACATCGTTACTAATTTTGTCAAGTAACTGTAATTTCGATACTAATTATGACAAGTAACTGTAACTTCGATACTAATTGTGACAGGTAACAGTAACTTCGATATTAATTATGACAAGTAACAGTAACTTCGATACTAATTATGACAAGTAATTGTAATTTCGATACAAATTTTGGCAGGTAACTGTAACTTCGATACTTATTATGACAGGTAACTGTAACTTCATTACTAATTATGACAAGAAACTGTAACTTCGATACTAATTATGACAGGTAACTGTAACTTCGATACTAATTATGACAAGTAACTGTAACTTCGATACTAATTATGACAAGTAACTGTAACATCGATACTAATTGTGACAGGTAGCAGTAACATCGATATTAATTATGACAAGTAACAGTAACTTCGATACTAATTATAACAAGTAATTGTAATTTCGATACAAATTTTTGCAGGTAACTGTAACTTCGATACGAATTATGACAGGTAACAGTAACTTTGATATTAATTATGACAAGTAACTGTAACTTCGATACTAATCATGGCAGGTAACTGTAACTTCGTTACTTATTATGACAATTAACTGTAATTTCGATACAAATTATGGCAGGTAACTGTAACTTCGATACTAATTATGAGAGGTAACAGTAACTTCGATACTAATTATGGCAGGTAACTGTAACTTCGATACTAATTATGACAGGTATCAGTAACTTCGGTACTAATTATGACAAGAAACTGTAACTTCGATAATAATTATGACAGGTAACTGTAACTTCGTTACTAATTATGACAAGTAACTGTAATTACGTTACAAATTATGGCAGGTAATTGTAATTTCGATACTAATTATGACAGGTAACAGTAACTTCGATACTAATTAGGACAAGTAACAGTAACTTCGATACTAATTATGACAAGTAACTGTAACTTCGATACTAATTATGACAGGTAACTGTAACTTCGTTACTAATTATGACAAGTAACTGTAATTTCGATACAAATTTTGGCAGGTAACGGTAACATCGATACTAATTATGACAGGTAACAGTAACTTCGATACTAATTATGACAGGTAACAGCAACTTCGTTACTAATTTCGACAAGTAACTGTAATTTCGATACTAATTATGGCACGTAAATGTAACTTCGTTACTAATTAAGAGAAGTAACTTTAATTTCGATACAAATTATGGCAGGTAACTGTAATTTCCATACTAATTATGACAGGTAACAGTATCTTCGATACTAATTATGACAAGGAACTGTAATTTCGATACAAATTATGGCAGGTAACTGTAACTTCGTTACTAATTATGACAAGTCCCTGTAATTTCGATACAAATTATGGCAAGTAACTGTAATTTCGATACTAATTATGACAGGTAACTGTAACTTCGATACTAATTATGACAGGAAACTGTAACTTCGTTACTAATTATGACAATTAACTGTAATTTCGATACAAATTATGACAGGTAACTGTAACTTTGTTTCTAATTATGACAAGTAACTGTAATTTCGATACAAATTATGGCAGGTAACAGTAACTTCGATTCTAATTAGACAGGTAACTGTAACTTCGTTACTAATTATGACAGGAAACTCTACCTTCGTTACTAATTATGACAAGTAACTGTAATTTTGATAAAAAATTATGGTAGGTAACTGTAAATTCAATACTAGTTATGACAGGTAACATTAACTTCGATACTAATTATGACAGGTAACTGTAACTTCGTTACTAATTATGACAAGTAACTTTAATTTCGATACTAATTATGGCAGGTAACTGTGACTTCGTTACTAATTATGACAAGTCCCTGTAATTTCGATAAAAATTACGGCAGGTAACTGTAACTTGGATACTTATTATGACAAGTAAATGTAACTTCGATATTAATTATGACATGTAACTGTAACTTCGTTATTAATTATGACAAGTAACTGTAATTTCGATACAAATTATGGCAGGTAACTGTAACTTCGATACTAATTATGACAGGTAACAGTAACTTCGATACTAATTATGACAAGTAACTATAACTTCGATACAAATTATGGCAGGTAACTTTAACTTCGATACTAATTATGACAAGAAACTCTAACTTCGTTACTAATTATGACAAGTAACTGTAATTTTGATAAAAAATTATGGTAGGTAACTGTTACTTCAATACTAATTATGACAGGTAACAGTAACGTCGATACTAATTATGACAAGTAACAGTACCTTCGATGCTAATTATGACAGGTAACTGTAACTTCGATACTAATTATGACAAGGAACTGTAATTTCGATACAAATTATGGCAGGTAACTGTAACTTCGTTACTAATTATGACAAGTAACTGTAATTTCGTTACAAATTATGGCAGGTAATTGTAATTTCGATACTAATTATGACAGGTAACAGTAACTTCGATACTAATTATGACAAGTAACAGTAACTTCGATACTTATTATGACAAGTAATTGTAACTTCGATACTTATAATGACAGGTAAATGTAACTTCGTTTCTAATTATGACAAGTAACTGTAATTTCGATACAAATTATGGCAGGTAACTGTAACTTCGATACTAATTATGACAGGTAACTGTAACTTGGATACTAATTATGACAAGTAAATGTAACTTCGATATTAATTATGACATGTAACTGTAACTTCGTTACTAATTATGACAAGTAACTGTAATTTCGATACAAATTTTGGCAGGTATCTGTAACTTCCATACTAATTATGACAGGTAACAGTAACTTCGATACTAATTATGACAAGTAACTGTATCTTCGATACTAATTATGACAGGTAACTGTTACTTCGTTACTAATTATGACAAGTAACTGTAATTTCGATACAAATTATGGCGGGTAACTGTAACATCGATACTAATTATGACCGGTAACAGTAACCTCGATACTAATTATGACAAGTAACTATAACTTCGATACAAATTATGACAGGTAACTGTAACTTCGGTACTAATTATGACAAGAAACTCTAACTTCGTTACTAATTTTGACAAGTAACTGTAATTTTGATAAAAAATGATGGTAGGTAACTGTAACTTCAATACTAATTATGACAGGTAAGAGTAACATCGATACTAATTATGACAGGAAACTGTAACTTCGATACTAATTATGACAAGGAACTGTAATTTCGATACAAATTATGGCAGGTAACTGTAACTTCGTTTCTAATTATGACAAGTAACTGTAATTTCGATACAAATTTTGGCAAGTAACAGTAACTTCGATACTAATTATGACAAGTCCCTGTAATTTCGATACAAATTATGGCAGTTAACTGTAACTTCCATACTAATTATGACCGGTAACAGTAACTTCGATACTAATTATGACAGGAAACTGTAACTTCGTTACTAATTATGACAAGTAACTGTAATTTCGATACAAATTATGACAGGTGACTGTAACTTCGTTACTAATTACGACAAGTAACAGTACCTTCGATGCTAATTATGACAGGTAACTGTAACTTCGATACTAATTATGACAAGGAACTGTAATTTCTATACAAATTATGGCAGGTAACTGTAACTTCGTTACTAATTATGACAAGTAACTGTAATTTCGTTACAAATTATGGCAGGTAACAGTACCTTCGATACTAATTAAGACAGGTAACTGTAACTTCAATACTAATTATGACAAGTAACTGTAACTTCGTTACTAATTATGACAAGTAACTCTAATTTTGATAAAAACTTATGGCAGGTAACTGTAACTTCGATACTAATTAATACAGGTAACAGTAACTTCGATACTAATTTTGACAGGTTACTGTAACTTCGTTACTAATTTTGTCAAGTAACTGTAACTTCGATACTAATTATGACAAGTAACTGTAACTTCGATACTAATTGTGACAGGAATCAGTAACTTCGATATTAATTATGACAAGTAACAGTAACTTCGATACTAATTATGACAAGTAATTGTAATTTCGATACAAATTTTGGCAGGTAACTGTAACTTCGATACTTATTATGACAGGTAACTGTAACTTCATTACTAATTATGACAAGAAACTGTAACTTCGATACTAATTATGACAGGTAACTGTAACTTCGATACTAATTATGACAAGTAACTGTAACTTCGATACTAATTATGACAAGTAACTGTAACTTCGATACTAATTGTGACAGGTAGCAGTAACATCGATATTAATTATGACAAGTAACAGTAACTTCGATACTAATTAGGACAAGTAACAGTAACTTCGATACTAATTATGACAAGTAACTGTAACTTCGATACTAATTATGACAGGTAACTTTAACTTTGTTACTAATTATGACAAGTAACTGTAATTTCGATACAAATTTTGGCAGGTAACGGTTACATCGATACTAATTATGACAGGTAACAGTAACTTCGATACTAATTAGGACAAGTAACAGTAACTTCGATACTAATTATGACAAGTAACTGTAACTTCGATACTAATTATGACAGGTAACTTTAACTTTGTTACTAATTATGACAAGTAACTGTAATTTCGATACAAATTTTGGCAGGTAACGGTTACATCGATACTAATTATGACAGGTAACAGTAACTTCGATACTAATTAAGACAAGTAACTGTAACTTCCATACTAATTATGACAGGTAACTGTAACTTCGTTACTAATTATGAAAAGTAACTGTAATTTCGATACAAATTATGGCAGGTAACTGTAACTTCGATACTAATTATGACAGGTAACAGTATCTTCGATACTAATTATGACAAGTAACTATAACTTCGATACAAATTATGACAGGTAACTTGAACTTCGATACTAATTATGACAAGAAACTCTAACTTCGTTACTAATTATGACAAGTAATTGTAATTTTGATAAAAAATTATGGTAGGTAACTGTAACTTCAATACTAATTATGACAGGTAACAGTAAATTCGATACTAATTATGACAGATAACTGTTACTTGGTTACTAATTATGACAAGTCCCTGTAATTTCGATACAAATTATGGCAGGTAACTGTAATTTCGATACTAATTATGACAGGTAACAGTAACTTCGATACTAATCATGACAGGAAACTGTAACTTCGTTACTAATTATGACAAGTAACTGTAATTTCGATGCAAATTATGACAGGTAACTGTAACATCGACTCTAAATATAACATGTAACTGGAATTTCGATGCAAATTATGGCAGGTAACAGTACCTTCGGTACTAATTATGACAGGTAACTGTAACTTCGATACTAATTTTGGCAAGGAACTGTAATTTCGATACAAATTATGGCAGGTAACTGTAACTTCGATACTAATTATGACAGGTGACAGTAACTTCGATACTCATTATGACAAGTAACTATAACTTCGATACAAATTATGACAGGTAACAGTAACTTCGATACTAATTATGACAAGAAACTCTACCTTCGTTACTAATTATGACAAGTAACTGTAATTTTGATAAAAAATTAAGGGAGGTAACTGCAACTTCAATACTAATTATGACAGTTAACAGTAACTTTGATACTTAATATGACAGGTAACTTTAACTTCGTTACTAATTAAGACAAATAACTTTAATTTCGATACTAATTATGGCAGGTAACTGTAACTTCGTTACTAATTATGACAAGTCCCTGTAATTTCGATACAAATTATGGCAGGTAACTGTAACTTCGATACTAATTATGACAGGAAACAGTAACTTCGTTACTAATTATGACAGGAAGCTGTAACTTCATTACTAATTATGACAAGTAACTGTAATTTCGATACAAATTATGACAGGTAACTGTAACTTCGTTACTTATTATGACAAGTAACAGTACCTTCGATACTAATTATGACAAGTAACTATAACTTCGATACAAGTTATGACAGGTAACTGTAACTTCGATACTAATTATGACAAGAAACTCTAACTTCGTTACTAATTATGACAAGTAACTGTAATTTTGATTAAAAAATTATGGTAGGTAACTGTAACTTCAATACTAATTATGACAGGTAACAGTAACGTCGATACTAATTATGACAAGTAACAGTACTGTGCCCGTTTAGACCGGAGTCCGCACGACCACATATGCATTTTACCAATAATCAGTCAGCACGAGAGTCAAAATATCCCGGAGCGCCAGATGGGTTAAAGCAAATCGCAAGAACGACATCAAATTTAAAAAATGCTTTGCTGATTTTTGGCTCAATGCAACAATAAGGATAGAAGGAGATTTAATTGGGAGAAACACATCTGGTAAAATTATCTCAGTTTATTTTAAAGTTAAAATCTGACTGCAAGAATGCTCAAAGCAGCATCATCCACGTGTGGCGATCCACACTCTTATTTACACACAATATACAGAAATTTTCCAAACACATTTGACAATCTTTTTGGAAACACAAGTCCGATTAATAGTCCTGTGGACTGTGTTCCAAAATTATTAATATTTAATTCCAGTTCAAAATTAATTGTCCATACTGGAAATAACGTAGATCACTGTTTGTCTATTTACATGATATTAACACTCGTAGAATAAATGTTTATAGAATTCTTAAACTTTCACTTGTTTTTCCAGTTTCAAAAATATATCGTCGAAAATATTATCATCACTGAAGCAATACAAATTATTAACACATATTAATAACATCTGAAAAGTATTTGGCCATTGAGCATAGCATCGAAGAACTGTGCGAAGCACAACAACAATTAATTGTTCTTCTGACATAAAACATTCGAGAAGTGACTCGATTATGAACTTCAAGTTCCAAACAAAATACATGATTTCTGAATCATCAACTTGATCAATAAATGGTTGAACCATTCAACTATTCAATTATCCACTTGGAGTCATTATGAAAAAAAATATTTATATTTATGGCCATTTCTAGTAACTTTCACAACTTGCAATTCTTCGACAGAATGCGGAAATAAGAATTGTAGTTTCATAATGAATTCATTTAGTTCATGGCACTAGGATTGAAAATATCCTTCAAATTATTCGTGGTTAAAGAATTATTTTTAAATTGGCAGTGGCCCATTCTATTATCTGTGTAAGAACACAATATTACTACGACAACAACGGCAAAGGTCTTCCTCTGAAGAAGAATAAACTACTATCATGACAAATCCGGGTTCTAGCAAAATCAAAGTCTAAATGGAATTCGTAAACAAGGTTGAAATAAGAACTGATGGTTTCAAAGAAATAACCTTCGGGTTATTCATACGACGAAATGTGTGGCTCCAATACTCCTACTATAAACCTGAGCCATCGAACCTGCTATTTGATTGATGCTCGAAAAAACCTTCATTCCTGCGACTTAACATGCGCACCTGGGAATGGCATTTCAACTACTCCACACACATAAATTTTCTTCCCAAAATTTATGCAATAAATCAAGCCTCTGCTTGTTATCAACACTGGAAGATTAATAAACTTACAAGTTTATTTTATTTTACCATTCAGTTCAACCCGTGAATTTACCATACATGTGAAAAGCTTTATTTCACTTTCGAGGTGTATTTACGTCATGATTTTATATAAATACAAAAATATCCTATTTGATACAAATATCAATTGCTTCCCGTTTCATGCCTCTCCGTGTTATCTGAAAAATATACTTTACTCAATGCAAATATCAACTGTTCAACCAGAACTCAAATGTTGGTTGAATGCGGGCTTGCGCTAACCACTCTCCTTCGGAAAATCTCCTGTTCCAAACTAGAAATGTTTAAACTACTTCATAGGCTCTTTCTCAATACATATGATTATTAGAAAATATAATATCCAAGAATTATTTAGAAACATTATGAAAATTATTATTATTATTATTAGTGGATTATTATTATTATTATTTATATCATTTTAAATACGTTTAATTATCATCTCATTATGTGAGAATCCACATGTTCGAACCTTCGAATATGGAAAAAAATATCCATTCCTCAACAAAAATAAATTTAACTTTTACAGTTACTTGGGCTGATTACCGTGATTTCCCAAAAATATGAAAAATTCAAATAAATGCTCGAAATGCTCGGTCATCGATCCTAAACTGTTCTGAGTGCTGAAAATGCTAAGAATAACTCTAACAAGTCTTGCGTAAATCATTGCAAGATTTAAATACGACGAAAAAAATGTGTTGGTCATCTGCAGAAAAATAGTTTGTTCCAATTAGCTAGGCATAATATAATTCAAATGTGGCTTACATTTCTTGATGGTCTTGAAGTGTAGTAAACCTGGTCTGTACCAGACTTATCCATAGACATGCCCTATCGGACAAGCACGAATAATCCTTGTATCGGCCGCCATTGTAGACCCACAAATCGTCTAGTCAGACATAGTGGTAGTATCTTTCGACGTTTGAATAAACTGTGGTTCCATTTTAATATGGGCTTCTATCAAAGCCATAACAGTTTGTTGAAATAGGGTCAGATCTAAGTGATCTCTTCTTAAATATGTCAGTTGTAACATAACTCACTGTAATCTCATCAGTACAAGGAAAACATTGACAGTCTAAGCAATTAACGGCTGTTCTGAAGATCGTTCCCTGGGCATGGTTTGTATATCACCATCTGCCATGCGCTAGACAACTTGCAGTTTTCCTTGCGTAGACTAATGAACGCCACCGTTATAGACTAGTCTTCAGTGTACTGACAGATCGAAGTGGTCAACTAGTTACAAAAATGAAAACTGACTAGAAATGGATTTAAACATCCAAGTATTAAGTTACTACTGGACTGTGACAAAATACTATTTTCTAGACAAAGTCTAGCATATGTCCTTTTGGAAATATAAATATTTCCACCAATGTCTGTAGAAAAAAAATCACCTCAGTGATTCTCCTCACCAGAAACTTACTAAGTTCCAACTCGTTTGCGCAGCACTTCTCGTGACTATCACGATTTGAAAAGAACTTCTGCGTAGATACGGCAACCATGTGCCTTGGCTCAGCGTAGACGCAACTTGCTTGCCAAGTGCTTGTGTTAGAATGAACTCACCATGCCTGCTCCAGCTGGCTTTTATTCAAAACGGTCAGGGTCACGCGTCATCGCCTGATATCTGGAAATCCTCATATCTCTTGAATCCCTGGTCCGATTTACTTGATACTAATTGCGTTCTCTTTCATTTGGCCGTGCCAGTAATCTGATCCCAGTCTCAAGTCTCTACTCCATAGTTTACTATTTAATCAATAAATAGCCTCCACCTCTGCTATTACTTGCTACGTCACTTGACATCCAACTATCGGTAAAATCCTTCGAAATGCTTCTCGAAGCAATGTAGCGCGATATTCAAATATCTGAACTTTCAAAAGCGGCTACAGCCTTTCCCTTGATATCTAGGTGTCTGAAACTTGGAATACCCATTCCTAGAGTTGGGCACATCCACCCCACACCTAGCAAAAAATAAAAATTGAAAAATTTTTATTTTTCCTATCTACACATTAAATCATCTGGTTCTTGAATAATAGATCTTCAAATTCGATGCATTGTAAGTTCCCACGATGTTACCAGTTCGTGTATTAGCTACTTCATAGCTTCGTATGGTCGGGATCTGCAAACTTGTAGATTAAACCATCTAACATCATAAAATCCCTTGAAATTCTTTCAGTTTCCACAAAATCATCATCATTTGGATCCATGTTTCCCTGTAGAAAACGAAAAATGTTTCTAAGACGTCGGTCTCTCCTCTGGTATAAATGCAATAACCTCAACCTTCTCAAGGTATCTTCATCTTCCTGCGTCAGGTTAACTTGAAAAACCTTAGATGTAGACTCCACTGCTCTACTCAACAAATCAGCTCCAACGTTCAACTTTCCAGGAGTGTGTTCAATAACTAGGTTGAATTGCTGAATAAAAAGTGACCATCTAGTTATTCTATCGCTGGCAAAGTTTGTTCTCAAAATGAACTCCAATGCGTGGTGATCAGTCCTCACAATGACTGAATGTCCAATTAACATTTTCTTCCACGACTCCAATGCGAATATTACAGCAAGTGCTTCTAACTCTGTGGTGTAATAATTCCTCTCTGATGGACGAAGTTTCCTGCTAATGAACGCCAGGTAATGTCTCTTGTGGCCTTCATCCTCTTGAAGTAGAATAGCTCTAATCCCTACGGTGGATGCATCAGATTCTATGATGAAATTCTTGGTAAAGTCAGGATACTCCAATTTCACACTGTTTACCAATAACCTCTTGGCATCTTGAAATGATTGTTCACAATCTTTATCCCATTTCCATTTATTTCCTTTCTTTAACAACTCCTGCAATGGCGCAACTGTCTTGGTGAAGTTCGGACAATGCCCTGCAAAGAATTGGCATGTCCCGAGAAAACTGCGGACATTCCTCACTCTAGTAGGTCTAGGGAAATTTGCAATTGCTTGTATCTTCGTCTCATTGGGACGGTATCCTTCTCCATCCAAAATGTGACCCAAAAATTTTAATTCCTTTCGAAAGAACTGACATTTTCGAAGGTTTACTTTGAAGTTCGCTTTTCTCAAATCTGCGAATAACATTTGAAGATGTAGCAAATGTTCCTCCTTAGTCTCAGATGCAATTAAGATATCATCAATATAACGAATTGCTATCTCTTTTACTTCAGGACTCAAATTTTGTTCTAGGGCTCTGATCAAAACGGATCCAGATGTTTTGACTCCAAATGGTAAACGGCGGAATACATATGTCTGCTGGTCAAACATAAATCCTGTAAACTTCTTAGAATCTTCACTAAGCCTAATATGATTGTAGGACGAAGTGAGATCAATATTAGAGAACCAGACCTTGCCTTGGAATTTCCTTAACAGTTCCCTAATGATTGGTGGTCTGTCATACTCTGGCAGTAATCTTGAATTCAAATTTCGCGCGTCTAAACATAGTCTCAGACTTCCATCTTGCTTAGACACTACTGCTAATGGATTGACATAAGATGTAGTATACTTTTCAATCACATTGTTGCTTTCCATGTCCTTGATAAGCACTTTTACTCTTTCTCGATGCTTTTCTGCTACTGGATACAATTTAGCATGAAAAGGTGCATCATCATTTACACGAATATGATATTCAAAATCTTTAATTTCACCAGGCTTAATGTCAAAAATATCTTGATACTCTTCCAAAATCTTCCCTAGCTCTGGGGACTCCTTCTCAGTGTAGACTTCTCTTCCTTCAGCTTCATAAAAAATCAGAGACCATTGAGCATCTCCCTCGATGTCTTCCTCTTCTTTTCCCTCGAAGTTTATCTCTTCGGTATTCTTGAATTTAATCGTCTCTGTCTTCATGTCTATCACTGCTTGATATTTCTGAATGAAATCTGCTCCCAATATCATGTCAAAAGCCATGTCTTTCATTACAACAAATACATGTCGGAAATCATGTCCTCCAATCGTAATACATAAGTATAATTGTGTTTTACACAGAGATATTTTATTGGGTATTATTCCTTGGATCTTAATTCCTGATACTGGAATTTCCTCTAAATTCTCCTTGAGCTTCCACAGAATATAAAGCTTCTCACTCACCAGACAAAGCATAGCCCCAGTATTGATAAAAGTATCGACAGGCATACCGAATACTTCGCATGTTATGATTGGCATCCTAATTCTGGTACCCATTTCTTTTCGTTCGTCATTCTGTTGAATTAAGTCATCATCCTCTGCTTGCCATTTAATAATTCTGGAAGTGAAAGTATTCAAAATTCTATCTTCTACTGTGAATTCGAAGTTTTTTTTTTCATTACCATTCCCCCGGGATTGTTGTGTTCCCGATGGACCTGGTTCGTTGGGCCTCTGCTCCAAAAATTGCAAGTTATCTTGGTGTCTTGCTTCCAAATTTTTCCTCGTCTCCTTGTTAAACTCTTCATTGGATTGACGAGTATCTACATTCCCTCTGTTATTGTAGTTATTTCTACCATAGGATCTTCTTTCCTGGTACCTTCCTTGACTATCTCGTGGTCTTCTCCATCGAGTGTTGTATCGATTACCACCATCCGGTCTCGCATATGGTTTGTAACTGTATCTGTTACTGTACTGGTTCCATCCTCTCTTATTGGAATCTTCCCTCGGCGATTTCTCTTCTCGCTCCTCTCGAATCTCTCGGGGTGTCTGAGAATAACTGTCAGCCATAACAGCATACACAGCGTTGTTATTCTTTGCTCCCTTCTGATGGAAGAATTGAGAGTTTGTATGATCCAGCTTCTGTAATACTTCATCAAATTGTTCCATATTATAGATATCAGCAGCGATCAAAGTCCTCTGGACGTCTGCTGGAAATTGACGTATCAATGCAGTAATCAACTCGTTATCTGTCATTGGCGGATCTAAATGTTGGAGTTTAGACAGCTGTCCAGAAAAGTATGTAGAGTATCGAGTAGGTTGTGACGTCGAGAATCTCTTCGAATATAACTCTGCTCTAACTTGCTGTTGGGTTTCCGGGGACCAAAACTTCTTCAATAGCCCACGAGAAAACTCCTCAAAAGTGGTCAGAGTGGATCTAAATGCTCTAAACCACAGAAGTGCAGGACCTTCCAAGAACTTCCCTATCACTCGGATCTGTCTTTCTTTAGGGATCTTAGAATCTTTCAGGTAATCACCTGCTTCTCTCAAAAATTCCACGGGTGTCACAGAATCTCGCCCTGAAAATTTAGAAGGCTTATCTTCTATATTCTTAAATACAGTTATGGGGTTGGATTGAAATACTGTCCTGACCTCATCCTGTCTATCAGTCTCTCTAGCTCCTCCTAGATTTATCTGTATCTGTTCCTTTCCCCTTATATTTGGCATTTTCAACAGATGATCAGACTGTTTCTCATCCTTGATTTGACTTTTCATAGCCTCAAGTTCCTTCTGGTTTTCTTCTGCCATCTTCTTAATTGCTTCAGTTTCTTTACAATTGTCCTTAACATCAATGGATATCTGGTTCATAACAGCCTCATGACTTTTCAATGACCCTGTCATATCTGATATGTCCTTCTGACTTGCTTGGATATCTTTGGCAATTACTTCAATGTGGGATGACAAAGATTCCCTAATCTCCTTGATTCCCTCTTGGTTCTCCAGCTTGAGTTTGTCTTCAATTTCATTGACAACTGTGGTCTTGATTTCAGTTTGCAACTCACTAATCACACCTTCTCTTATTTCTCCCATGACAAGTTCTTTGAATTGTTCCGTTAAACGTTGAACAACTAGAATTCCCATCTCGTTACTCTCCTTCTTCACTCTGACTTCCAGGTTCACCATGTCTTCACCAACTTTCCTAAGACCATGTTCTATCCTATCAGCTAAGCTTTGGGATCGAAGATCGGCATCGCGAAATTTTTCGTCCATTAAACTTGCGTTAGTAGCTAATGAAGTTTCGAGCTCATGTGTTTTATCGCATAATTTATTCATTTTACTCTCAAGTGTCATTTTCAAAATTTCAGAATTCTCTTTAAATTTACTTTCCATTGAATTAAATTTACTGTTTAAATTTTCCTTCAAGTTACTTTTTAAAGAATCAGAACTTTCTTTAAGTTTATCATTTAAACTTTTTTCAAGTTTGTTTTCTAAAGACTCAGAATTTTCTTTAAGTTTATCAGTCAAATTTTCTTTAAGTTTATTTTCTAACGAATCAGAATTTTCTCTAAGTTTATTTTCTAAAGAATCAGAATTTTCTTTAAGTTTATTTTCTAAAGAATCAGAATTTTCTTTAAGTTTATTTTCTAAAGAATCAGAATTTTCCTTCAAGTTATCTTTTAACCTGCTTTCTAAAGAATCAGAATTTTCTTTAAGTTTATTTTCCAAAGCCTCAGTATTTTCTTTCATAATGGCTGCTACACGCAGTCCAGCCTGTTTTGAACTCTCCTCCAAACTCCTCATCATCCTCATCATTTCTTCCATAATTTCAATTATTATTCAAAACTTAGGGGTATACAACAGTGGCAAACACAAGCTTATAACTAGAACAAGAAATATGAATAGCTAATTGGAACACTATAATAAAATGAGATTTGTCCTAATATCGACGTGATGGAAAAACAAAATTCTCTACTTTTACGAATTATATTTACCACAATATCACAAGAAAAATATGCAAGTTCTCAAATATCCTCCACCTGGATTCTAATAATGTGTATATCCAGTCATCGAACGTTTACTACTGAATTTACTTGACGCCCTAATGGTTAAGCCATTATCAAAAATAAGCAAACCCATTCTAATTATTAACCAAGTTAAATTTTTAATTTTCCCCACTAATTGGGTTTCCTACTAATTTATTCATCCAAACCAGACATCTCTCAACTCCCAAAATATTTCTATAAAAATTATCACAATTTCAAATCGGCATGCGATTGACCATGTCTAAATCGGGACCCACGTTCGAAGCCATTTCTCTCTCTATCTTATTTTATGTGCCCGTTTAGACCGGAGTCCGCACGACCACATATGCATTTTACCAATAATCAGTCAGCACGAGAGTCAAAATATCCCGGAGCGCCAGATGGGTTAAAGCAAATCGCAAGAACGACATCAAATTAAAAAAATGCTTTGCTGATTTTTGGCTCAATGCAACAATAAGGATAGAAGGAGATTTAATTGGGAGAAACACATCTGGTAAAATTATCTCAGTTTATTTTAAAGTTAAAATCTGACTGCAAGAATGCTCAAAGTAGCATCATCCACGTGTGGCGATCCACACTCTTATCTACACACAATATACAGAAATATTCCAAACACATTTGACAATCTTTTTGGAAACACAAGTCCGATTAATAGTCCTGTGGACTGTGTTCCAAAATTATTAATATTTAATTCCAGTTCAAAATTAATTGTCCATACTGGAAATAACGTAGATCACTGTTTGACTATTTACATGATATTAACACTCGTAGAATAAATGTTTATAGAATTCTTAAACTTTCACTCGTTTTTCCAGTTTCAAAAATATATCGTCGAAAATATTATCATCATTGAAGCAATACAAATTATTAACACATATTAATAACATCTGAAAAGTATTTGACCATTGAGCATAGCATCGAAGAACTGTGCGAAGCACAACAACAATTAATTGTTCTTCTGACATTAAACATTCGAGAAGTGACTCGATTATGAACTTCAAGTTCCAAACAAAATACATGATTTCTGAATCATCAACTTGATCAATAAATGGTTGAACCATTCAACTATTCAATTATCCACTTGGAATCATTATGAAAAAAAATATTTATATTTATGGCCATTTCTAGTAACTTTCACAACTTGCAATTCTTCGACAGAATGCGGAAATAAGAATTGTAGTTTCATAATGAATTCATTTAGTTCATGGCACTAGGATTGAAAATATCCTTCAAATTATTCGTGGTTAAAGAATTATTTTTAAATTGGCAGTGGCCCATTCTATTATCTGTGTAAGAACACAATATTACTACGACAACAACGGCAAAGGTCTTCCTCTGAAGAAGAATAAACTACTATCATGACAAATCCGGTTTCTAGCAAAATCAAAGTCTAAATGGAATTCGTAAACAAGGTTGAAATAAGAACTGATGGTTTCAAAGAAATAACCTTCGGGTTATTCATACGACGAAATGTGTGGCTCCAATACTCCTACTATAAACCTGAGCCATCGAACCTGCTATTTGATTGATGCTCGAAAAAACCTTCATTCCTGCGACTTAACATGCGCACCTGGGAATGGCATTTCAACTACTCCACACACATAAATTTTCTTCCCAAAATGTATACAATAAATCAAGCCTCTGCTTGTTATCAACACTGGAAGATTAATAAACTTACAAGTTTATTTTATTTTACCATTCAGTTCAACCCGTGAATTTACCATACATGTGAAAAGCTTTATTTCACTTTCGAGGTGTATTTACGTCATGATTTTATATAAATACAAAAATATCCTATTTGATACAAATATAAATTGCTTCCCGTTTCATGCCTCTCCGTGTTATCTGAAAAATATACTATACTCAATGCAAATATCAACTGTTCAACCAGAACTCAAATGTTGGTTGAATGCGGGCTTGCGCTAACCACTCTCCTTCGGAAAATCTCCTGTTCCAAACTAGAAATGTTTAAACTACTTCATAGGCTCTTTCTCAATACATATGATTATTAGAACATATAATATCCAAGAATTATTTAGAAAAAATATGAAAATTATTATTATTATTATTAGTGGATTATTATTATTATTATTTATATCATTTTAAATATGTTTAATTATCATCTCATTATGTGAGAATCCACATGTTCGAACCTTCGAATATGGAAAAAAATATCCATTCCTCAACAAAAATAAATTTAACTTTTACAGTTACATGGACTGATTACCGTGATTTCCCAAAAATATGAAAAATTCAAATAAATGCTCGAAATGCTCGGTCATCGATCCTAAACTGTTGTGAGTGCTGAAAATGCTCAGAATAACTCTAACAAGTCTTGCGTAAATCATTGCATGATTTAAATACGACGAAAAAAATGTGTTGGTCATCTGCAGAAAAATAGTTTGTTCCAATTAGCTAGGCATAATATAATTCAAATGTGGCTTACATTTCTTGATGGTCTTGAAGTGTAGTAAACCTGGTCTGTACCAGACTTATCCATAGACATGCCCTATCGGACTAGCACGTATAATCCTTGTATCGGCCGCCATTGTAGACCCACAAATCGTCTAGTCAGACATAGTGGTAGTATCTTTCGACGTTTGAATAAACTGTGGTTCCATTTTAATATGGGCTTCTATCAAAGCCATAACAGTTTGTTGAAATAGGGTCAGATCTAAGTGATCTCTTCTTAAATATGTCAGTTGTAACATAACTCACTGTAATCTCATCAGTACAAGGAAAACATTGACAGTCTAAGCAATTAACGGCTGTTCTGAAGATCGTTCCCTGGGCATGGTTTGTATATCACCATCTGCCATGCGCTAGACAACTTGCAGTTTCCCTTGCGTTGACTAATGAACGCCACCGTTATAGACTAGTCTTCAATGTACTGACAGATCGAAGTGGTCAATTAGTTACAAAAATGAAAACTGACTTGAAATGGATTTAAACATCCAAGTATTAAGTAACTACTGGACTGTGACAAAATACTATTTTCTAGACAAAGTCTAGCATATGTCCTTTTGGAAATATAAATATTTCCACCAATGTCTGTAGACAAACAATCACCTCAGTGATTCTCCTCACCAGAAACTTACTAAGTTCCAACTCGTTTACGCAGCACTTCTCGTGACTATCACGATTTGAAAAGAACTTCTGCGTAGATACGGCAACCATGTGCCTTGGCTCAGCGTAGACGCAACTTGCTTGCCAAGTGCTTGTGTTAGAATGAACTCACCATGCCTGCTCCAGCTGGCTTTTATTCAAAACGGTCAGGGTCACGCGTCATCGCCTGATATCTGGAAATCCTCATATCTCTTGAATCCCTGGTCCGATTTACTTGATACTAATTGCGTTCTCTTTCATTTGGCCGTGCCAGTAATCTGATCCCAGTCTCAAGTCTCTACTCCTTAGTTAACTATTTAATCAATAAATAGCCTCCACCTCTGCTATTACTTGCTACGTCACTTGACATCCAACTATCGGTAAAATCCTTCGAAATGCTTCTCGAAGCAATGTAGCGCGATATTCAAATATCTGAACTTTCAAAAGCGGCTACAGCCTTTCCCTTGATATCTAGGTGTCTGAAACTTGGAATACCCATTCCTAGAGTTGGGCACAGTACCTTCGATGCTAATTATGACAGGTAACTGTAACTTAGATACTAATTATGACAAGGAACTGTAATTTCGATCCAAATTATGGCAGGTAACTGTAACTTCGTTACTAATTATGACAAGTAACTGTAATTTCGATACAAATTTTGGCAGGTAACTGTAACTTCGATACTAATTATGACAAGTCCCTGTAATTTCGATAAAAATTATGGCAGGTAACTGTAACTTCCATACTAATTATGACAGGTAACAGTAACTTCGATACTTATTATGACAGGAAACTGTAACTTCGTTACTAATTATGACAAGTAACTGTAATTTCAATACAAATTATGACAGGTAACTGTAAGTTCGTTACTAATTATGACAAGTAACAGTACCTTCGATGCTAATTATGACAGGTAACTATAACTTCGATACTAATTATGACAAGGAACTGTAATTTCTACACAAATTATGGCAGGTAACTGTAACTTCGTTACTAATTATGACAAGTAACTGTAATTTCGATACAAATTTTGGCAGGTAACTGTAACTTCGATACTAATTATAACAGGTAACAGTAACTTCGATACTAATTATGACAAGTAACTGTAACTTCGATACTAATTATGACAGGTAAAGGTAACTTCGTTACTAATTATGACTAGTAACTGTAATTCCGATACAAATTATGGCAGGTAACTGTAACTTCGATACTAATTATGACAGGTAACAGTAACTTCGATACTAATTATGACAAGTAACTATAACTTCGATACAAATTATGACAGGTAACTGTAACTTCGATACTAATTATGACAAGAAACTCTAACTTCGTTACTTATTATGACAAGTAACTGTAAATTTTGATTAAAAAATTTGCTAGGTAACTGTAACTTCAATACTAATTATGACAGGTAACAGTTACTTCGATACTATTTATGACAAGTAACTGTAACTTCGATACTAATTATGACAGGTAACTGTAACTTCGTTACTAATTATGACATGTAACTCTAATTTCGATAGAAATTACGGTAGGTAACTGTAACATCGATACTAATTATGGCAGGTAACTGTAACTTCGATATTAATTATGAGAGGGAACAGTAACTTCGATACTAATTATGACAGGTAACTGCAACTTCGTTACTAATTATGACTAGTAACTGTAATTTCGATATTTATTATGGCAGGTAACTGTAACTTCGTTACTAATTATGAGAAGTAACTGTAATTTCGATGAAAATTATGACAGGCAACTGTAACTTCGTTACTAGTTATGACAAGTAACTGTAATTTCGTTACAAATTATGGCAGGTAACAGTACCTTCGATACTAATTATGACAGGTAACTGTAACTTCGATACTAATTAAGACAAGTAACTGTAACTTCGATACTAATTATGACAAGTAACTGTAACTTCGATACTAATTGTGACAGGTAACAGTAACTTCGATATTAATTATGACAAGTAACAGTAACTTCGATACTAATTATGACAAGTAACTGTAATTTCGATACAAATTTTGGCAGGTAACTGTAACTTCGATACTTATTATGACAGGTAACAGTAACTTCGATACTAATTATGACAAGTAACTGTAATTTCGATACAAATTTTGGCAGGTAACTGTAACTTCGATACTTATTATGACAGGTAACAGTAACTTTGATACTAATTATGACAAGTAACAGTAACTTCGATACTAAATATGGGAGGTAACTGTAACTTCGTTACTTATTATGACAAGTAACTGTAATTTCCATACAAATTATGACAGGTAACTGTAACGTCGTTACTAATTATGACAAGTAACTGTAATTTCGTTACAAATTTGGCTGGTAATTGTAATTTCGATACTAATTATGACAGGTAACAGTAACTTCGATACTAATTAGGACAAGTAACAGTAACTTCGATACTAATTATGACAAGTAACTTTAACTTCGATACTAATTTAGACAGGTAACTGTAACTTCGTTACTAATTATGACAAGTAACAGTAATTACGACAAAAATTTGGCAGGTAATTGTAACTTCGATACTAATTATCACAAGTAACTGTAACTTCGATACTAATTATGACAGGTAACTGTAACTTCGTTACTTATTATGACAAGTAACTGTAATTTCCATACAAATTATGACAGGTAACTGTAACTTCGTTACTAATTATGACAAGTAACTGTAATTTCGTTACAAATTTGGCTGGTAATTGTAATTTCGATACTAATTATGACAGGTAACAGTAACTTCGATACTAATTAGGACAAGTAACAGTAACTTCGATACTAATTATGACAAGTAACTTTAACTTCGATACTAATTTAGACAGGTAACTGTAACTTCGTTACTAATTATGACAAGTAACAGTAATTACGATACAAATTTTGGCAGGTAATTGTAACTTCGATACTAATTATGACAAGTAACTGTAACCTCGTTACTAATTATGACAGGTAACAGTATCTTCGATACTAATTATGACAAGTAACTATAACTTCGATACAAATTATGACAGGTAACTGTAACTTCGATACTTATTATGACAAGAAAATCTAACTTCGTTACAAATTATGACAAGTAACTGTAATTTTGATAAAAATTATGGTAGGTAACTGTAACTTCAATACTAATTATGACAGGTAATAGTAACTTCGATACTAATTATGGCAGGTAATTGTAGCTTCGTTACTATTTTATGACAAGTAACTTAATTTCGATACTAATTATGGCAGGTAACTGTATGTTCGTTACTAATTATGACAATTCCCTGCAATTTCGATACAAATTATGGCAGGTAACTGTAATTTCGATACTAATTATGACAGGTAACAGTAACTTCGATACTAATTATGACAGGAAACTGTAACTTCGTTACTAATTATGACAAGTAACAGTACCTTCGATACTAATTATGACAAGTAACTATAACTTCGATACAAATTATGACAGGTAACTGTAACTTCGATACTAATTATGACAAGAAACTCTAACTTCGTTACTAATTATGACAAGTAACTGTAATTTTGATTAAAAAAATTATGGTAGATAACTGTAACTTCAATACTAATTATGACAGGTAACAGTAACGTCGATACTAATTATGACAAGTAACAGTACCTTCGATGCTAATTATGACAGGTAACCGTAACTTCGATACTAATTATGACAAGGAACTGTAATTTCGAAACAAATTATGGCAGGTAACTGTAACTTCGTTACTAATTATGACAAGTAACTGTAATTTCGATACAAATTTTGGCAGGTAACTGTAACTTCGATACTAATTATGACAAGTCCCTGTAATTTCGATACAAATTAAGGCAGGTAACTGTAACTTCCATACTAATTATGACAGGTAACAGTAACTTCGATACTTATTATGACAGGAAACTGTAACTTCGTTACTTATTATGACAAGTAACTGTAATTTCGATACTAATTATGACAAGGAACTGTAATTTCTATACAAATTATGGCAGGTAACTGTAACTTCGTTACTAATTATGACAAGTAACTGTAATTTCGATACACATTTTGGCAGGTAACTGTAACTTTGATACTAATTATGACAGGTAACAGTAACCTCGATACTAATTATGACAAGGAACTGTAATTTCTATACAAATTATGGCAGGTAACTGTAACTCCGTTACTAATTATGACAAGTAACTGTAATTTCGATACAAATTTTGGCAGGTAACTGTAACTTCGATACTAGTTATGACAAGTCCCTGTAATTTCGATAAAAATTATGGCAGGTAACTGTAACTTCCATACTAATTATGACAGGTAACAGTAACTTCGATACTTATTATGACAGGAAACTGTAACTTCGTTACTAATTATGACAAGTAACTGTAATTTCAATACAAATTATGACAGGTAACTGTATGTTCGTTACTAATTATGACAAGTAACAGTACCTTCGATGCTAATTATGACAGGTAACTGTAACTTCGATACTAATTATGACAAGGAACTGTAATTTCTACACAAATTATGGCAGGTAACTGTAACTTCGTTACTAATTATGACAAGTAACTGTAATTTCGATACAAATTTTGGCAGGTAACTGTAACTTCGATACTAATTATGACAGGTAACAGTAACTTCGATACTAATTATGACAAGTAACTGTAACTTCGATACTAATTATGACAGGTAAAAGTAACTTCGTTACTAATTATGACTAGTAACTGTAATTCCGATACAAATTATGGCAGGTAACTGTAACTTCGATACTAATTATGACAGGTAACAGTAACTTCGATACTAATTATGACAAGTAACTATAACTTCGATACAAATTATGACAGGTAACTGTAACTTCGATACTAATTATGACAAGAAACTCTAACTTCGTTACTTATTATTACAAGTAACTGTAAATTTTGATTAAAAAATTTGCTAGGTAACTGTAACTTCAATACTAATTATGACAGGTAACAGTTACTTCCATACTATTTATGACAAGTAACTGTAACTTCGATACTAATTATGACAGGTAACTGTAACTTCGTTACTAATTATGACATGTAACTGTAATTTCAATAGAAATTATGGTAGGTAACTGTAACTTCGATACTAATTATTGCAGGTAACTGTAACTTCGATTTAAATTATGAGAGGGAACAGTAACTTCGATACTAATTATGACAGGTAACTGCATCTTCGTTACTAATTATGACTAGTAACTGTAATTTCGATATTTATTATGGCAGGTAACTGTAACTTCGTTACTAATTATGAGAAGTAACTGTAATTTTGATGCAAATTATGACAGGCAACTGTAACTTCGTTACTAGTTATGACAAGTAACTGTAATTTCGTTACAAATTATGGCAGGTAACAGTACCTTCGATACTAATTATGACAGGTAACTGTAACTTCGATACTAATTAAGACAAGTAACTGTAACTTCGATACTAATTATGGCAAGTAACTGTAACTTCGATACTAATTGTGACAGGTAACAGTAACTTCGATATTAATTATGACAAGTAACAGTAACTTCGATACTAATTATGACAAGTAACTGTAATTTCGATACAAATTTTGGCAGGTAACTGTAACTTCGATACTTATTATGACAGGTAACAGTATCTTTGATACTAATTATGACAAGTAACAGTAACTTCGATACTAAATATGGGAGGTAACTGTAACTTCGTTACTAATTATGACAAGTAACTGTAATTTCGATACAAACTATGGCAGGTAACTGTAACTTCGATACTAATTATGACCGGTAACAGTAACTTCGATACTAATTTTGGCAGGTACTGTAACTTCGATACTAATTATGACAGGTAACAGTAACTTCGATACTAATTATGACAAGTAACTGTAACTTCGATACTAATTATGACAGGTAACTGTAACTTCGTTACTAATTATGACAAGTAACTGTAATTTCGTTACAAATTTGACAGGTAATTGTAATTTCGATACTAATTATGACAGGTAACAGTAACTTCGATACTAATTAGGACAAGTAACAGTAACTTCGATACTAATTATGACAAGTAACTGTAACTTCGATACTAATTTAGACAGGTAACTGTAACTTCGTTACTAATTATGACAAGTAACAGTAATTACGATACAAATTTTGGCAGGTAATTGTAACTTCGATACTAATTATGACAAGTAACTGTAACTTCGATACTAATTATGACAGGTAACTGTAACTTCGTTACTTATTATGACAAGTAACTGTAATTTCCATACAAATTATGACAGGTAACTGTAACTTCGTTACTAATTATGACAAGTAACTGTAATTTCGTTACAAATTTGGCAGGTAATTGTAATTTCGATACTAATTATGACAGGTAACAGTAACTTCGATACTAATTAGGACAAGTAACAGTAACTTCGATACTAATTATGACAAGTAACTGTAACTTCGATACTAATTTAGACAGGTAACTGTAACTTCGTTACTAATTATGACAAGTAACAGTAATTACGATACAAATTTTGGCAGGTAATTGTAACTTCGATACTTATTATGACAAGTAACTGTAACCTCGATACTAATTATGACAGGTAACAGTATCTTCGATACTAATTATGACAAGTAACTATAACTTCGATACAAATTATGACAGGTAACTGTAACTTCGATACTTATTATGACAAGAAAATCTAACTTCGTTACAAATTATGACAAGTAACTGTAATTTTGATAAAAATTATGGTAGGTAACTGTAACTTCAATACTAATTATGACAGGTAATAGTAACTTCGATATTAATTATGGCAGGTAATTGTAGCTTCGTTACTATTTTATGACAAGTAACTTAATTTCGATACTAATTATGGCAGGTAACTGTATGTTCGTTACTAATTATGACAAGTCCCTGCAATTTCGATACAAATTATGGCAGGTAACTGTAATTTCGATACTAATTATGACAGGTAACAGTAACTTCGATACTAATTATGACAGGAAACTGTAACTTCGTTACTAATTATGACAAGTAACAGTACCTTCGATACTAATTATGACAAGTAACTATAACTTCGATACAAATTATGACAGGTAACTGTAACTTCGATACTAATTATGACAAGAAACTCTAACTTCGTTACTAATTATGACAAGTAACTGTAATTTTGATTAAAAAATTATGGTAGATAACTGTAACTTCAATACTAATTATGACAGGTAACAGTAACGTCGATACTAATTATGACAAGTAACAGTACCTTCGATGCTAATTATGACAGGTAACCGTAACTTCGATACTAATTATGACAAGGAACTGTAATTTCGAAACAAATTATGGCAGGTAACTGTAACTTCGTTACTAATTATGACAAGTAACTGTAATTTCGATACAAATTTTGGCAGGTAACTGTAACTTCGATACTAATTATGACAAGTCCCTGTAATTTCGATACAAATTATGGCAGGTAACTGTAACTTCCATACTAATTATGACAGGTAACAGTAACTTCGATACTTATTATGACAGGAAACTGTAACTTCGTTACTTATTATGACAAGTAACTGTAATTTCGATACTAATTATGACAAGGAACTGTAATTTCTATACAAATTATGGCAGGTAACTGTAACTTCGTTACTAATTATGACAAGTAACTGTAATTTCGATACACATTTTGGCAGGTAACTGTAACTTTGATACTAATTATGACAGGTAACAGTAACTTCGATACTAATTATGACAAGGAACTGTAATTTCTATACAAATTATGGCAGGTAACTGTAACTTCGTTACTAATTATGACAAGTAACTGTAATTTCGATACAAATTTTGGCAGGTAACTGTAACTTCGATACTAATTATGACAAGTCCCTGTAATTTCGATAAAAATTATGGCAGGTAACTGTAACTTCCATACTAATTATGACAGGTAACAGTAACTTCGATACTTATTATGACAGGAAACTGTAACTTCGTTACTAATTATGACAAGTAACTGTAATTTCAATACAAATTATGACAGGTAACTGTAAGTTCGTTACTAATTATGACAAGTAACAGTACCTTCGATGCTAATTATGACAGGTAACTGTAACTTCGATACTAATTATGACAAGGAACTGTAATTTCTACACAAATTATGGCAGGTAACTGTAACTTCGTTACTAATTATGACAAGTAACTATAATTTCGATACAAATTTTGGCAGGTAACTGTAACTTCGATACTAATTATGACAGGTAACAGTAACTTCGATACTAATTATGACAAGTAACTGTAACTTCGATACTAATTATGACAGGTAAAAGTAACTTCGTTACTAATTATGACTAGTAACTGTAATTCCGATACAAATTATGGCAGGTAACTGTAACTTCGATACTAATTATGACAGGTAACAGTAACTTCGATACTAATTATGACAAGTAACTATAACTTCGATACAAATTATGACAGGTAACTGTAACTTCGATACTAATTATGACAGGTAACTGTAACTTCGTTACTAATTATGACATGTAACTGTAATTTCAATAGAAATTATGGTAGGTAACTGTAACTTCGATACTAATTATTGCAGGTAACTGTAACTTCGATTTAAATTATGAGAGGGAACAGTAACTTCGATACTAATTATGACAGGTAACTGCAACTTCGTTACTAATTATGACTAGTAACTGTAATTTCGATATTTATTATGGCAGGTAACTGTAACTTCGTTACTAATTATGAGAAGTAACTGTAATTTTGATGCAAATTATGACAGGCAACTGTAACATCGTTACTAGTTATGACAAGTAACTGTAATTTCGTTACAAATTATGGCAGGTAACAGTACCTTCGATACTAATTATGACAGGTAACTGTAACTTCGATACTAATTAAGACAAGTAACTGTAACTTCGATACTAATTATGACAAGTAACTGTAACTTCGATACTAATTGTGACGGGTAACAGTAACTTCGATATTAATTATGACAAGTAACAGTAACTTCGATACTAATTATGACAAGTAACTGTAATTTCGATACAAATTTTGGCAGGTAACTGTAACTTCGATACTTATTATGACAGGTAACAGTAACTTTGATACTAATTATGACAAGTAACAGTAACTTCGATACTAAATATGGGAGGTAACTGTAACTTCGTTACTAATTATGACAAGTAACTGTAATTTCGATACAAACTATGGCAGGTAACTGTAACTTCGATACTAATTATGACCGGTAACAGTAACTTCGATACTAATTTTGGCAGGTACTGTAACTTCGATACTAATTATGACAGGTAACAGTAACTTCGATACTAATTATGACAAGTAACTGTAACTTCGATACTAATTATGACAGGTAACTGTAACTTCGTTACTAATTATGACAAGTAACTGTAATTTCGTTACAAATTTGACAGGTAATTGTAATTTCGATACTAATTATGACAGGTAACAGTAACTTCGATACTAATTAGGACAAGTAACAGTAACTTCGATACTAATTATGACAAGTAACTGTAACTTCGATACTAATTTAGACAGGTAACTGTAACTTCGTTACTAATTATGACAAGTAACAGTAATTACGATACAAATTTTGGCAGGTAATTGTAACTTCGATACTAATTATGACAAGTAACTGTAACTTCGATACTAATTATGACAGGTAACTGTAACTTCGTTACTTATTATGACAAGTAACTGTAATTTCCATACAAATTATGACAGGTAACTGTAACTTCGTTACTAATTATGACAAGTAACTGTAATTTCGTTACAAATTTGGCAGGTAATTATAATTTAGATACTAATTATGACAGGTAACAGTAACTTCGATACTAATTAGGACAAGTAACAGTAACTTCGATACTAATTATGACAAGTAACTGTAACTTCGATACTAATTTAGACAGGTAACTGTAACTTCGTTACTAATTGTGACAAGTAACAGTAATTACGATACAAATTTTGGCAGGTAATTGTAACTTCGATACTAATTATGACAAGTAACTGTAACCTCGATACTAATTATGACAGGTAACAGTATCTTCGATACTAATTATGACAAGTAACTATAACTTCGATACAAATTATGACAGGTAACTGTAACTTCGATACTTATTATGACAAGAAAATCTAACTTCGTTACAAATTATGACAAGTAACTGTAATTTTGATAAAAATTATGGTAGGTAACTGTAACTTCAATACTAATTATGACAGGTAATAGTAACTTCGATACTAATTATGGCAGGTAATTGTAGCTTCGTTACTATTTTATGACAAGTAACTTAATTTCGATACTAATTATGGCAGGTAACTGTATGTTCGTTACTAATTATGACAAGTCCCTGCAATTTCGATACAAATTATGGCAGGTAACTGTAATTTCGATACTAATTATGACAGGTAACAGTAACTTCGATACTAATTATGACAGGAAACTGTAACTTCGTTACTAATTATGACAAGTAACAGTACCTTCGATACTAATTATGACAAGTAACTATAACTTCGATACAAATTATGACAGGTAACTGTAACTTCGATACTAATTATGACAAGAAACTCTAACTTCGTTACTAATTATGACAAGTAACTGTAATTTTGATTAAAAAAATTATGGTAGGTAACTGTAACTTCAATACTAATTATGACAGGTAACAGTAACGTCGATACTGATTATGACAAGTAACAGTACCTTCGATGCTAATTATGACAGGTAACCGTAACTTCGATACTAATTATGACAAGGAACTGTAATTTCGAAACAAATTATGGCAGGTAACTGTAACTTCGTTACTAATTATGACAAGTAACTGTAATTTCGATACAAATTTTGGCAGGTAACTGTAACTTCGATACTAATTATGACAAGTCCCTGTAATTTCGATACAAATTATGGCAGGTAACTGTAACGTTCATACTAATTATGACAGGTAACAGTAACTTCGATACTTATTATGACAGGAAACTGTAACTTCGTTACTTATTATGACAAGTAACTGTAATTTCGATACTAAATATGACAAGGAACTGTCATTTCTATACAAATTATGGCAGGTAACTGTAACTTCGTTACTAATTATGACAAGTAACTGTAATTTCGATACACATTTTGGCAGGTAACTGTAACTTCGATACTAATTATGACAGGTAACAGTAACTTCGATACTAATTATGACAAGGAACTGTAATTTCTATACAAATTATGGCAGGTAACTGTAACTTCGTTACTAATTATGACAAGTAACTGTAATTTCGATACAAATTTTGGCAGGTAACTGTAACTTCGATACTAATTATGACAGGTAACAGTAACTACGATACTAATTATAACAAGTAACTGTTACTTCGATACTAATTATGACAGGTAACTGTAACTTCGTTACTAATTATGACTAGTAACTGTAATTCCGATACAAATTATGGCAGGTAACTGTAAGTTCGATACTAATTATGACAGGTAACAGTAACTTCGATACTAATTATGACAAGTAACTATAACTTCGAAACAAATTATGACAGGTAACTGTAACTTCGATACTAATTATGACAAGAAACTCTAACTTCGTTACTTATTATGACAAGTAACTGTAAATTTTGATTAAAAAATTTGCTAGGTAACTGTAACTTCAATACTAATTATGACAGGTAACAGTTACTTCGATACCATTTATGACAAGTAACTGTTACTTCGATACTAATTATGACAGGTAACTGTAACTTCGTTACTAATTATGACATGTAACTGTAATTTCGATACAAATTATGGTAGGTAACTCTAACTTCGATACTAATTATGGCAGGTAACTGTAACTTCGATATTAATTATGAGAGGGAACAGTAACTTCGATACTAATTATGACAGGTAACTGCAACTTCGTTACTAATTATGACAAGTAACTGTAATTTCGATATTTATTATGGCAGGTAACTGTAACTTCGTTACTAATTATGAGAAGTAACTGTAATTTCGATGCAAATTATGACAGGCAACTGTAACTTCGTTACTAGTTATGACAAGTAACTGTAATTTCGTTACAAATTATGGCAGGTAACAGTACCTTCGATACTAATTATGACAGGTAACTGTAACTTCGATACTAATTAAGACAAGTAACTGTAACTTCGATACTAATTATGACAAGTAACTGTAACTTCGATACTAATTGTGACAGGTAACAGTAACTTCGATATTAATTATGACAAGTAACAGTAACTTCGATACTAATTATGACAAGTAACTGTAATTACGATACAAATTTTGGCAGGTAACTGTAACTTCGATACTTATTATGACAGGTAACAGTAACTTTGATAATAATTATGACAAGTAACAGTAACTTCGATACTAATTATGGCAGGTAACTGTAACTTCGTTACTAATTATGACAAGTAACTGTAATTTCGATACAAACTATGGCAGGTAACTGTAACTTCGATACTAATTATGACCGGTAACAGTAACTTCGATACTACTTATGGCAGGTACTGTAACTTCGATACTAATTATGACAGGTAACAGTAACTTCGATACTAATTATGACAAGTAACTGTAACTTCGATACTAATTATGACAGGTAACTGTAACTTCGTTACTAATTATGACAAGTAACTGTAATTTCGTTACAAATTTGGCAGGTAATTGTAATACGATACTAATTATGACAGGTAACAGTAACTTCGATACTAATTAGGACAAGTAACAGTAACTTCGATACAAATTTTGGCAGGTAACTGTAACTTCGATGCTAATTATGACAGGTAACAGTAACTTCGATACTAAATATGACAAGTAACTGTAACTTCGATACTAATTATGACAGGTAACTGTAACTTCGTTACTTATTATGACAAGTAACTGTAATATCGATACAAATTATGGCAGATAACTGTAACCTCGATACTAATTATGACAGGTAACAGTATCTTCGATACTAATTAAGACAAGTAACTATAACTTCGATACAAATTATGACAGGTAACTGTAACTTCGATACTTATAATGACAAGAAACTCTAACTTCGTTACTAATTATGACAAGTAACTGTAATTTTGATAAAAATTATGGTAGGTTACTGTAACTTCAATACTTATTATGACAGGAAATAGTAACTTCGATACTAATTATGACAGGTAACTGTAGCTTCGTTACTAATTATGACAAGTAACTTAATTTCGATACTAATTATGGCAGGTAACTGTATGTTCATTACTAATTATGACAAGTCCCTGCAATTTCGATACAAATTATGGCAGGTAACTGTAATTTCGATACTAATTATGACAGGTAACAGTAACTTCGATACTAATTATGACAGGAAACTGTATCTTCGTTACTAATTATGACAAGTAACAGTACCTTCGATACTAATTATGACAAGTAACTATAACTTCGATACAAATTATGACAGGTAACTGTAACTTCGATACTAATTATGACAAGAAACTCTAACTTCGTTACTAATTATGACAAGTAACTGTAATTTTGATTAAAAAAATTATGGTAGGTAACAGTAACTTCAATACTAATTATGACAGGTAACAGTAACGTCGATACTAATTATGACACGTAACAGTACCTTCGATGCTAATTATGACAGGTAACCGTAACTTCGATACTAATTATGACAAGGAACTGTAATTTCGAAAAAAATTATGGCAGGTAACTGTAACTTCGTTACTAATTATGACAAGTAACTGTAATTTCGATACAAATTTTGGCAGGTAACTGTAACTTCGATACTAATTATGACAAGTCCCTGTAATTTCGATACAAATTATGGCAGGTAACTGTAACTTCCATACTAATTATGACAGGTAACAGTAACTTCGATACTTATTATGACAGAAACTGTAACTTCGTTACTAATTATGACAAGTAACTGTAATTTCAATACCAATTATGACAGGTAACTGTAACTTCGTTACTAATTATGACAAGTAACAGTACCTTCGATGCTAATTATGACAGGTAACTGTAACTTCGATACTAATTATGACAAAGAACTGTAATTTCGATACAAATTATGGCAGGTAACTGTAACTTCAATACTAATTATGACAGGTAACAGTTACTTCCATACTATTTATGACAAGTAACTGTAACTTCGATACTAATTATGACAGGTAACTGTAACTTCGTTACTAATTATGACATGTAACTGTAATTTCAATAGAAATTATGGTAGGTAACTGTAACTTCGATACGAATTATTGCAGGTAACTGTAACTTCGATTTAAATTATGAGAGAGAACAGTAACTTCGATACTAATTATGACAGGTAACTGCAACTTCGTTACTAATTATGACTAGTAACTGTAATTTCGATATTTATTATGGCAGGTAACTGTAACTTCGTTACTAATTATGAGAAGTAACTGTAATTTTGATGCAAATTATGACAGGCAACTGTAACATCGTTACTAGTTATGACAAGTAACTGTAATTTCGTTACAAATTATGGCAGGTAACAGTACCTTCGATACTAATTATGACAGGTAACTGTAACTTCGATACTAATTAAGACAAGTAACTGTAACTTCGATACTAATTATGACAAGTAAATGTAACTTCGATACTAATTGTGACAGGTAACAGTAACTTCGATATTAATTATGACAAGTAACAGTAACTTCGATACTAATTATGACAAGTAACTGTAATTTCGATACAAATTTTGGCAGGTAACTGTAACTTCGATACTTATTATGACAGGTAACAGTAACTTTGATACTAATTATGACAAGTAACAGTAACTTCGATACTAAATATGGGAGGTAACTGTAACTTCGTTACTAATTATGACAAGTAACTGTAATTTCGATACAAACTATGGCAGGTAACTGTAACTTCGATACTAATTATGACCGGTAACAGTAACTTCGATACTAATTTTGGCAGGTACTGTAACTTCGATACTAATTATGACAGGTAACAGTAACTTCGATACTAATTATGACAAGTAACTGTAACTTCGATACTAATTATGACAGGTAACTGTAACTTCGTTACTAATTATGACAAGTAACTGTAATTTCGTTACAAATTTGACAGGTAATTGTAATTTCGATACTAATTATGACAGGTAACAGTAACTTCGATACTAATTAGGACAAGTAACAGTAACTTCGATACTAATTATGACAAGTAACTGTAACTTCGATACTAATTTAGACAGGTAACTGTAACTTCGTTACTAATTATGACAAGTAACAGTAATTACGATACAAATTTTGGCAGGTAATTGTAACTTCGATACTAATTATGACAAGTAACTGTAACTTCGATTCTAATTATGACAGGTAACTGTAACTTCGTTACTTATTATGACAAGTAACTGTAATTTCCATACAAATTATGACAGGTAACTGTAACTTCGTTACTAATTATGACAAGTAACTGTAATTTCGTTACAAATTTGGCAGGTAATTATAATTTAGATACTAATTATGACAGGTAACAGTAACTTCGATACTAATTAGGACAAGTAACAGTAACTTCGATACTAATTATGACAAGTAACTGTAACTTCGATACTAATTTAGACAGGTAACTGTAACTTCGTTACTAATTGTGACAAGTAACAGTAATTACGATACAAATTTTGGCAGGTAATTGTAACTTCGATACTAATTATGACAAGTAACTGTAACCTCGATACTAATTATGACAGGTAACAGTATCTTCGATACTAATTATGACAAGTAACTATAACTTCGATACAAATTATGACAGGTAACTGTAACTTCGATACTTATTATGACAAGAAAATCTAACTTCGTTACAAATTATGACAAGTAACTGTAATTTTGATAAAAATTATGGTAGGTAACTGTAACTTCAATACTAATTATGACAGGTAATAGTAACTTCGATACTAATTATGGCAGGTAATTGTAGCTTCGTTACTATTTTATGACAAGTATCTTAATTTCGATACTAATTATGGCAGGTAACTGTATGTTCGTTACTAATTATGACAAGTCCCTGCAATTTCGATACAAATTATGGCAGGTAACTGTAATTTCGATACTAATTATGACAGGTAACAGTAACTTCGATACTAATTATGAGAGGAAACTGTAACTTCGTTACTAATTATGACAAGTAACAGTACCTTCGATACTAATTATGACAAGTAACTATAACTTCGATACAAATTATGACAGGTAACTGTAACTTCGATACTAATTATGACAAGAAACTCTAACTTCGTTACTAATTATGACAAGTAACTGTAATTTTGATTAAAAAAATTATGGTAGGTAACTGTAACTTCAATACTAATTATGACAGGTAACAGTAACGTCGATACTAATTATGACAAGTAACAGTACCTTCGATGCTAATTATGACAGGTAACCGTAACTTCGATACTAATTATGACAAGGAACTGTAATTTCGAAACAAATTATGGCAGGTAACTGTAACTTCGTTACTAATTATGACAAGTAACTGTAATTTCGATACAAATTTTGGCAGGTAACTGTAACTTCGATACTAATTATGACAAGTCCCTGTAATTTCGATACAAATTATGGCAGGTAACTGTAACGTTCATACTAATTATGACAGGTAACAGTAACTTCGATACTTATTATGACAGGAAACTGTAACTTCGTTACTTATTATGACAAGTAACTGTAATTTCGATACTAAATATGACAAGGAACTGTCATTTCTATACAAATTATGGCAGGTAACTGTAACTTCGTTACTAATTATGACAAGTAACTGTAATTTCGATACACATTTTGGCAGGTAACTGTAACTTCGATACTAATTATGACAGGTAACAGTAACTTCGATACTAATTATGACAAGGAACTGTAATTTCTATACAAATTATGGCAGGTAACTGTAACTTCGTTACTAATTATGACAAGTAACTGTAATTTCGATACAAATTTTGGCAGGTAACTGTAACTTCGATACTAATTATGACAGGTAACAGTAACTACGATACTAATTATAACAAGTAACTGTTACTTCGATACTAATTATGACAGGTAACTGTAACTTCGTTACTAATTATGACTAGTAACTGTAATTCCGATACAAATTATGGCAGGTAACTGTAAGTTCGATACTAATTATGACAGGTAACAGTAACTTCGATACTAATTATGACAAGTAACTATAACTTCGAAACAAATTATGACAGGTAACTGTAACTTCGATACTAATTATGACAAGAAACTCTAACTTCGTTACTTATTATGACAAGTAACTGTAAATTTTGATTAAAAAATTTGCTAGGTAACTGTAACTTCAATACTAATTATGACAGGTAACAGTTACTTCGATACTATTTATGACAAGTAACTGTTACTTCGATACTAATTATGACAGGTAACTGTAACTTCGTTACTAATTATGACATGTAACTGTAATTTCGATACAAATTATGGTAGGTAACTCTAACTTCGATACTAATTATGGCAGGTAACTGTAACTTCGATATTAATTATGAGAGGGAACAGTAACTTCGATACTAATTATGACAGGTAACTGCAACTTCGTTACTAATTATGACAAATAACTGTAATTTCGATATTTATTATGGCAGGTAACTGTAACTTCGTTACTAATTATGAGAAGTAACTGTAATTTCGATGCAAATTATGACAGGCAACTGTAACTTCGTTACTAATTATGACAAGTAACTGTAATTTCGATACACATTTTGGCAGGTAACTGTAACTTCGATACTAATTATGACAGGTAACAGTAACTTCGTTACTAATTATGAGAAGTAACTGTAATTTCGATGCAAATTATGACAGGCAACTGTAACTTCGTTACTAGTTATGACAAGTAACTGTAATTTCGTTACAAATTATGGCAGGTAACAGTACCTTCGATACTAATTATGACAGGTAACTGTAACTTCGATACTAATTAAGACAAGTAACTGTAACTTCGATACTAATTATGACAAGTAACTGTAACTTCGATACTAATTGTGACAGGTAACAGTAACTTCGATATTAATTATGACAAGTAACAGTAACTTCGATACTAATTATGACAAGTAACTGTAATTACGATACAAATTTTGGCAGGTAACTGTAACTTCGATACTTATTATGACAGGTAACAGTAACTTTGATAATAATTATGACAAGTAACAGTAACTTCGATACTAATTATGGCAGGTAACTGTAACTTCGTTACTAATTATGACAAGTAACTGTAATTTCGATACAAACTATGGCAGGTAACTGTAACTTCGATACTAATTATGACCGGTAACAGTAACTTCGATACTACTTATGGCAGGTACTGTAACTTCGATACTAATTATGACAGGTAACAGTAACTTCGATACTAATTATGACAAGTAACTGTAACTTCGATACTAATTATGACAGGTAACTGTAACTTCGTTACTAATTATGACAAGTAACTGTAATTTCGTTACAAATTTGGCAGGTAATTGTAATACGATACTAATTATGACAGGTAACAGTAACTTCGATACTAATTAGGACAAGTAACAGTAACTTCGATACAAATTTTGGCAGGTAACTGTAACTTCGATGCTAATTATGACAGGTAACAGTAACTTCGATACTAAATATGACAAGTAACTGTAACTTCGATACTAATTATGACAGGTAACTGTAACTTCGTTACTTATTATGACAAGTAACTGTAATATCGATACAAATTATGGCAGATAACTGTAACCTCGATACTAATTATGACAGGTAACAGTATCTTCGATACTAATTAAGACAAGTAACTATAACTTCGATACAAATTATGACAGGTAACTGTAACTTCGATACTTATAATGACAAGAAACTCTAACTTCGTTACTAATTATGACAAGTAACTGTAATTTTGATAAAAATTATGGTAGGTTACTGTAACTTCAATACTTATTATGACAGGAAATAGTAACTTCGATACTAATTATGACAGGTAACTGTAGCTTCGTTACTAATTATGACAAGTAACTTAATTTCGATACTAATTATGGCAGGTAACTGTATGTTCATTACTAATTATGACAAGTCCCTGCAATTTCGATACAAATTATGGCAGGTAACTGTAATTTCGATACTAATTATGACAGGTAACAGTAACTTCGATACTAATTATGACAGGAAACTGTATCTTCGTTACTAATTATGACAAGTAACAGTACCTTCGATACTAATTATGACAAGTAACTATAACTTCGATACAAATTATGACAGGTAACTGTAACTTCGATACTAATTATGACAAGAAACTCTAACTTCGTTACTAATTATGACAAGTAACTGTAATTTTGATTAAAAAAATTATGGTAGGTAACAGTAACTTCAATACTAATTATGACAGGTAACAGTAACGTCGATACTAATTATGACACGTAACAGTACCTTCGATGCTAATTATGACAGGTAACCGTAACTTCGATACTAATTATGACAAGGAACTGTAATTTCGAAAAAAATTATGGCAGGTAACTGTAACTTCGTTACTAATTATGACAAGTAACTGTAATTTCGATACAAATTTTGGCAGGTAACTGTAACTTCGATACTAATTATGACAAGTCCCTGTAATTTCGATACAAATTATGGCAGGTAACTGTAACTTCCATACTAATTATGACAGGTAACAGTAACTTCGATACTTATTATGACAGAAACTGTAACTTCGTTACTAATTATGACAAGTAACTGTAATTTCAATACCAATTATGACAGGTAACTGTAACTTCGTTACTAATTATGACAAGTAACAGTACCTTCGATGCTAATTATGACAGGTAACTGTAACTTCGATACTAATTATGACAAAGAACTGTAATTTCGATACAAATTATGGCAGGTAACTGTAACTTCAATACTAATTATGACAGGTAACAGTTACTTCCATACTATTTATGACAAGTAACTGTAACTTCGATACTAATTATGACAGGTAACTGTAACTTCGTTACTAATTATGACATGTAACTGTAATTTCAATAGAAATTATGGTAGGTAACTGTAACTTCGATACGAATTATTGCAGGTAACTGTAACTTCGATTTAAATTATGAGAGAGAACAGTAACTTCGATACTAATTATGACAGGTAACTGCAACTTCGTTACTAATTATGACTAGTAACTGTAATTTCGATATTTATTATGGCAGGTAACTGTAACTTCGTTACTAATTATGAGAAGTAACTGTAATTTTGATGCAAATTATGACAGGCAACTGTAACATCGTTACTAGTTATGACAAGTAACTGTAATTTCGTTACAAATTATGGCAGGTAACAGTACCTTCGATACTAATTATGACAGGTAACTGTAACTTCGATACTAATTAAGACAAGTAACTGTAACTTCGATACTAATTATGACAAGTAAATGTAACTTCGATACTAATTGTGACAGGTAACAGTAACTTCGATATTAATTATGACAAGTAACAGTAACTTCGATACTAATTATGACAAGTAACTGTAATTTCGATACAAATTTTGGCAGGTAACTGTAACTTCGATACTTATTATGACAGGTAACAGTAACTTTGATACTAATTATGACAAGTAACAGTAACTTCGATACTAAATATGGGAGGTAACTGTAACTTCGTTACTAATTATGACAAGTAACTGTAATTTCGATACAAACTATGGCAGGTAACTGTAACTTCGATACTAATTATGACCGGTAACAGTAACTTCGATACTAATTTTGGCAGGTACTGTAACTTCGATACTAATTATGACAGGTAACAGTAACTTCGATACTAATTATGACAAGTAACTGTAACTTCGATACTAATTATGACAGGTAACTGTAACTTCGTTACTAATTATGACAAGTAACTGTAATTTCGTTACAAATTTGACAGGTAATTGTAATTTCGATACTAATTATGACAGGTAACAGTAACTTCGATACTAATTAGGACAAGTAACAGTAACTTCGATACTAATTATGACAAGTAACTGTAACTTCGATACTAATTTAGACAGGTAACTGTAACTTCGTTACTAATTATGACAAGTAACAGTAATTACGATACAAATTTTGGCAGGTAATTGTAACTTCGATACTAATTATGACAAGTAACTGTAACTTCGATTCTAATTATGACAGGTAACTGTAACTTCGTTACTTATTATGACAAGTAACTGTAATTTCCATACAAATTATGACAGGTAACTGTAACTTCGTTACTAATTATGACAAGTAACTGTAATTTCGTTACAAATTTGGCAGGTAATTATAATTTAGATACTAATTATGACAGGTAACAGTAACTTCGATACTAATTAGGACAAGTAACAGTAACTTCGATACTAATTATGACAAGTAACTGTAACTTCGATACTAATTTAGACAGGTAACTGTAACTTCGTTACTAATTGTGACAAGTAACAGTAATTACGATACAAATTTTGGCAGGTAATTGTAACTTCGATACTAATTATGACAAGTAACTGTAACCTCGATACTAATTATGACAGGTAACAGTATCTTCGATACTAATTATGACAAGTAACTATAACTTCGATACAAATTATGACAGGTAACTGTAACTTCGATACTTATTATGACAAGAAAATCTAACTTCGTTACAAATTATGACAAGTAACTGTAATTTTGATAAAAATTATGGTAGGTAACTGTAACTTCAATACTAATTATGACAGGTAATAGTAACTTCGATACTAATTATGGCAGGTAATTGTAGCTTCGTTACTATTTTATGACAAGTATCTTAATTTCGATACTAATTATGGCAGGTAACTGTATGTTCGTTACTAATTATGACAAGTCCCTGCAATTTCGATACAAATTATGGCAGGTAACTGTAATTTCGATACTAATTATGACAGGTAACAGTAACTTCGATACTAATTATGAGAGGAAACTGTAACTTCGTTACTAATTATGACAAGTAACAGTACCTTCGATACTAATTATGACAAGTAACTATAACTTCGATACAAATTATGACAGGTAACTGTAACTTCGATACTAATTATGACAAGAAACTCTAACTTCGTTACTAATTATGACAAGTAACTGTAATTTTGATTAAAAAAATTATGGTAGGTAACTGTAACTTCAATACTAATTATGACAGGTAACAGTAACGTCGATACTAATTATGACAAGTAACAGTACCTTCGATGCTAATTATGACAGGTAACCGTAACTTCGATACTAATTATGACAAGGAACTGTAATTTCGAAACAAATTATGGCAGGTAACTGTAACTTCGTTACTAATTATGACAAGTAACTGTAATTTCGATACAAATTTTGGCAGGTAACTGTAACTTCGATACTAATTATGACAAGTCCCTGTAATTTCGATACAAATTATGGCAGGTAACTGTAACGTTCATACTAATTATGACAGGTAACAGTATCTTCGATACTTATTATGACGGGAAACTGTAACTTCGTTACTTATTATGACAAGTAACTGTAATTTCGATACTAAATATGACAAGGAACTGTCATTTCTATACAAATTATGGCAGGTAACTGTAACTTCGTTACTAATTATGACAAGTAACTGTAATTTCGATACACATTTTGGCAGGTAACTGTAACTTCGATACTAATTATGACAGGTAACAGTAACTTCGATACTAATTATGACAAGGAACTGTAATTTCTATACAAATTATGGCAGGTAACTGTAACTTCGTTACTAATTATGACAAGTAACTGTAATTTCGATACAAATTTTGGCAGGTAACTGTAACTTCGATACTAATTATGACAGGTAACAGTAACTACGATACTAATTATAACAAGTAACTGTTACTTCGATACTAATTATGACAGGTAACTGTAACTTCGTTACTAATTATGACTAGTAACTGTAATTCCGATACAAATTATGGCAGGTAACTGTAAGTTCGATACTAATTATGACAGGTAACAGTAACTTCGATACTAATTATGACAAGTAACTATAACTTCGAAACAAATTATGACAGGTAACTGTAACTTCGATACTAATTATGACAAGAAACTCTAACTTCGTTACTTATTATGACAAGTAACTGTAAATTTTGATTAAAAAATTTGCTAGGTAACTGTAACTTCAATACTAATTATGACAGGTAACAGTTACTTCGATACTATTTATGACAAGTAACTGTTACTTCGATACTAATTATGACAGGTAACTGTAACTTCGTTACTAATTATGACATGTAACTGTAATTTCGATACAAATTATGGTAGGTAACTCTAACTTCGATACTAATTATGGCAGGTAACTGTAACTTCGATATTAATTATGAGAGGGAACAGTAACTTCGATACTAATTATGACAGGTAACTGCAACTTCGTTACTAATTATGACAAGTAACTGTAATTTCGATATTTATTATGGCAGGTAACTGTAACTTCGTTACTAATTATGAGAAGTAACTGTAATTTCGATGCAAATTATGACAGGCAACTGTAACTTCGTTACTAGTTATGACAAGTAACTGTAATTTCGTTACAAATTATGGCAGGTAACAGTACCTTCGATACTAATTATGACAGGTAACTGTAACTTCGATACTAATTAAGACAAGTAACTGTAACTTCGATACTAATTATGACAAGTAACTGTAACTTCGATACTAATTGTGACAGGTAACAGTAACTTCGATATTAATTATGACAAGTAACAGTAACTTCGATACTAATTATGACAAGTAACTGTAATTACGATACAAATTTTGGCAGGTAACTGTAACTTCGATACTTATTATGACAGGTAACAGTAACTTTGATAATAATTATGACAAGTAACAGTAACTTCGATACTAATTATGGCAGGTAACTGTAACTTCGTTACTAATTATGACAAGTAACTGTAATTTCGATACAAACTATGGCAGGTAACTGTAACTTCGATACTAATTATGACCGGTAACAGTAACTTCGATACTACTTATGGCAGGTACTGTAACTTCGATACTAATTATGACAGGTAACAGTAACTTCGATACTAATTATGACAAGTAACTGTAACTTCGATACTAATTATGACAGGTAACTGTAACTTCGTTACTAATTATGACAAGTAACTGTAATTTCGTTACAAATTTGGCAGGTAATTGTAATACGATACTAATTATGACAGGTAACAGTAACTTCGATACTAATTAGGACAAGTAACAGTAACTTCGATACAAATTTTGGCAGGTAACTGTAACTTCGATGCTAATTATGACAGGTAACAGTAACTTCGATACTAAATATGACAAGTAACTGTAACTTCGATACTAATTATGACAGGTAACTGTAACTTCGTTACTTATTATGACAAGTAACTGTAATATCGATACAAATTATGGCAGATAACTGTAACCTCGATACTAATTATGACAGGTAACAGTATCTTCGATACTAATTAAGACAAGTAACTATAACTTCGATACAAATTATGACAGGTAACTGTAACTTCGATACTTATAATGACAAGAAACTCTAACTTCGTTACTAATTATGACAAGTAACTGTAATTTTGATAAAAATTATGGTAGGTTACTGTAACTTCAATACTTATTATGACAGGAAATAGTAACTTCGATACTAATTATGACAGGTAACTGTAGCTTCGTTACTAATTATGACAAGTAACTTAATTTCGATACTAATTATGGCAGGTAACTGTATGTTCATTACTAATTATGACAAGTCCCTGCAATTTCGATACAAATTATGGCAGGTAACTGTAATTTCGATACTAATTATGACAGGTAACAGTAACTTCGATACTAATTATGACAGGAAACTGTATCTTCGTTACTAATTATGACAAGTAACAGTACCTTCGATACTAATTATGACAAGTAACTATAACTTCGATACAAATTATGACAGGTAACTGTAACTTCGATACTAATTATGACAAGAAACTCTAACTTCGTTACTAATTATGACAAGTAACTGTAATTTTGATTAAAAAAATTATGGTAGGTAACAGTAACTTCAATACTAATTATGACAGGTAACAGTAACGTCGATACTAATTATGACACGTAACAGTACCTTCGATGCTAATTATGACAGGTAACCGTAACTTCGATACTAATTATGACAAGGAACTGTAATTTCGAAAAAAATTATGGCAGGTAACTGTAACTTCGTTACTAATTATGACAAGTAACTGTAATTTCGATACAAATTTTGGCAGGTAACTGTAACTTCGATACTAATTATGACAAGTCCCTGTAATTTCGATACAAATTATGGCAGGTAACTGTAACTTCCATACTAATTATGACAGGTAACAGTAACTTCGATACTTATTATGACAGAAACTGTAACTTCGTTACTAATTATGACAAGTAACTGTAATTTCAATACCAATTATGACAGGTAACTGTAACTTCGTTACTAATTATGACAAGTAACAGTACCTTCGATGCTAATTTTGACAGGTAACTGTAACTTCGATACTAATTATGACAAAGAACTGTAATTTCGATACAAATTATGGCAGGTAACTGTAACTTCGTTACTAATTATGACAAGTAACTGTAATTTCGATACAAATTTTGGCAGGTAACTGTAACTTCGATACCAATTATGACAGGTAACAGTAACTTCGATACTAATTATGACAAGTAACTGTAACTTCGATACTAATTATGACAGGTAACTGTAACTTCGTTACTAATTATGACTAGTAACTGTAATTCCGATACAAATTATGGCAGGTAACTGTAACTTCGATACTAATTATGACAGGTAACAGTAACTTCGATACTTATTATGACAAGTAACTATAACTTCGATACAAATTATGACAGGTAACTGTAACTTCGATACTAATTATGACAGGTAACTGTAACTTCGTTAATAATTATGACAAGTAATTTTAATTTCGATACTAATTATGGCAGGTAACTGTAACTTCGTTACTAATAATGACAAGTCCCTGTAATTTCGATACAAATTATGGCAGGTAACTGTAACTTCGATAGTTATTATGACAAGTAACTGTAACTTCCATACTTATTATGACAGGTAACTGTAACTTCGTTACTAATTATGACAAGTAACTGTAATTTCGATACAAATTTTGGCAGGTAACTGTAACCTCGATACTAATTATGACAGGTAACAGTATCTTCGATACTAATTATGACAAGTAAATGTAATTTCGATACTTAATATGGCAGGTAACTGTAACTTCGTTACTAATTATGAGAAGTAACTGTAATTTCGATGCAAATTATGACAGGTAACTGTAACTTCGTTACTAATTATGACAAGTAACTGTAATTTCGTTACTAAATATGGCAGGTAACAGTACCTTCGATACTAATTATGACCGGTAACTGTAACTTCGATACTAATTATGACAAGGAACTGTAATTTCGATACAAATTATGGCAGGTAACTGTAACTTTGATACTAATTATGACAGGTAACAGTAACTTCGATACTAATTATGACAAGTAACTGTAACTTCGTAACTAATTATGACAAGTAACTCTAATTTTGATAAAAATTTATGGCAGGTAACTGTAACTTCGATACTAATTAATACAGGTAACAGTAACATCGATACTAATTATGACAGGTTACTGTTACATCGTTACTAATTATGTCAAGTAACTGTAACTTCGATACTAATTATGACTAGTAACTGTAACTTCGATACTTTTATGACAGGTAACTGTAACTTCATTACTAATTATGACAAGAAACTGTAACTTCGATACTAATTATGACAAGTAACTGTAACTTCGATACTAATTGTGACAGGTAACAGTAACTTCGATATTAATTATGACAAGTAACAGTAACTTCGATACTAATTATGACAAGTAACTGTAATTTCAATACAAATTTTGGCAGGTAGCTGTAACTTCGATACTTATTATGACAGGTAACAGTAACTTTGATACTAATTATGACAAGTAACTGTAACTTCGATACTAATTATGGCAGGTAACTGTAACTTCGTTACTAATTATGACAAGTAACTGTAATTTCGATACTAATTATGACAGGTAACTGTAACTTCGTTACTAATTATGAGAAGTAACTGTAATTTCGATACAAATTTTGGCAGGTAACTGTAACTTGGGTACTAATTATTACAGGTAACAGTAACTTCGATACTAAATATGACAAGTAACTGTAACATCGATACTAATTATGACAGGTAACTGTATCTTCGTTACTAATTATGACAAGTAACTGTAATTTCGATATAAATTATGGCAGGTAACTGTAACTTCGATACAAATTAAGACAGGTAACAGTATCTTCGATACTAATTATGACAAGTTACTATAACTTCGATACTAATTATGACTGGTAACTGTAACTTCGATACTTATTATGACAAGAAACTCTAACTTCGTTACTATTATGACAAGTAACTGTAATTTTGATAAAAAATTATGGTAGGTAACTGTAACTTCAATACTAATTATGACAGGTAACAGTAACTTCGATACTAATTATGACAGGTAACTGAAACTTCGTTACTAATTATGACAAGTAACTTTAATTTCGATACTAATTATGGCAGTTAACTGTATCTTCGTTACTAATTATGACAAGTCCCTGCAATTTCGATACAAATTATGGCAGGTAACTGTAATTTCGATACTAATTATGACAGGTAACAGTAACTTCGATACTTATTATGACAGGAAACTGTAACTTCGTTACTAATTATGACAAGTAACTGTAATTTCGATACAAATTATGGCAGGTAATAGTACCTTCGGTACTAATTATGACAAGTAACTGTAACTTCGATACTAATTATGGCAAGGAACTGTAATTTCGATGCAAATTATGGCAGGTAACTGTAACTTCGATACTAATTATGACAGGTGACAGTAACTTTGATACTAATTATGACAAGTAACTATTACTTCGATACAAATTATGACAGGTAACAGTAACTTCGATACTAATTATGACAAGAAACTCTACCATCGTTTCTAATTATGACAAGTAACTGTTATTTTGATAAAAAGTTATGGTAGGTAACTGTAACTTCAATACTAATTATGACAGGTAACAGTAACTTCGAAACTAATTATGACAGGTAATTGTAACTTCGTTACTAATTATGACAAATAACTTTAATTTCGATACTAATTATGGCAGGTAACTGTAACTTCGTTACTAATTATGACAAGTCCCTGTAATTTCGATACAAATTATGGCAGGTAACTGTAACTTCGATACTAATTATGACAAGTAACTGTAACTTCGATACTAATTATGACAGGTAACTGTAATTTCGATACAAATTATGGCAGGTAACTGTAACATCGATACTAATTATGACAGGTAACTGTAACTTCGTTACTAATTATGACAAGTAACTGTAATTTCGATACAAATTATGGCAGGTAACTGTAACTTCGATACTAATTATGACAGGTAACAGTAACTTCGACACTAATTATGACAAGTAAATATAACATCGATACAAATTATGACAGGTAACTGTTACTTCGATACTAATTATGACAAGGAACTGTAATTTCGATAAAATATTTGGCAGGTTACTGTAACTTCGTTACTAATTATGACAAGTAACTGTAATTTCGATACAAATTTTGGCAGGTAACTGTAACTTCGATACTTATTATGACAAGTCCCTGTAATTTCGATACAAATTATGACAGGTAACTGTAACTTCCATACTAATTAAGACAGGTAACAGTAACTTCGATACTAATTATGACAGGAAACTGTAACTTCGTTACTAATTTTGACAAGTAACTGTAATTTCGATACAAATAATGACAGGTAACTGTAACTTCGTTACTAATTATGACAAGTAACAGTACCTTAGATGCTAATTATGACAGGTAACTGTAACTTCGATACTAATTATGTCAAGGAACTGTAACTTCCATACTAATTATGACAGGTAACTGTAACTTCATTACTAATTATGACAAGAAACTGTAACTTCGATACTAATTATGACAGGTAAGTGTAACTTCGATACTAATTATGACAAGAAACTGTAACTTCGATACTAATTATGACAAGTAACTGTAACTTCGATACTTATTGTGACAGGTAACAGTAACTTCGATATTAATAATGACAAGTAACAGTAACTTCGATACTAATTATGACAAGTAACTGTAATTTCAATACAAATTTTGGCAGGTAGCTGTAACTTCGATACTTATTATGACAGGTAACAGTAACTTTGATACTAATTATGACAAGTAACTGTAACTTCGATACTAATTATGGCAGGTAACTGTAACTTCGTTACTAATTATGACAAGTAACTGTAATTTCGATACAAACTATGGCAGGTAACTGTAACTTCGATACTAATTATGACCGGTAACAGTAACTTTGATACTAATTATGGCAGGTACTGTAACTTCGATAATAATTATGACAGGTAACAGTAACTTCGATACTAATTATGACAAGTAACTGTACCTTCGATACTAATTATGACAGGTAACTGTAACTTCGTTACTAATTAAGACAAGTAACTGTAATTTCGATACAAATTTTGGCAGGTAACTGTAATTTCGATACTAATTATTATAGGTAACAGTAACTTCGATACTAAATATGACAAGTAACTGTAACTTCGATACTAATTATGACAGGTAACTGTAACTTCGTTACTAATTATGACAAGTAACTGTAATTTCGATACAAATTATGGCAGGTAACTGTAACTTCGATACAAATTATGACAGGTAACAGTATCATCGATACTAATTATGACAAGTTACTATAACTTCGATACAAATTATGACAGGTAACTGTTACTTCGATACTTATTATGACAAGAAACTCTAACTTCGTTACTAATTATGACAAGTAACTGTAATTTTGATAAAAAATTATGGTAGGTAACTGTAACTTCAATACTAATTATGACAGGTAACAGTAACTTCGATACTAATTATGACAGGTAACTGAAACTTCGTTACTAATTATGACAAGTAACTGTAATTTCGATACAAACTATGGCAGGTAACTGTAACTTCGTTACTAATTATGACAAGTAACTGTAATTTCGATACAAATTATGGCAGGTAACTGTAACTTCGATACTAATTATGACAAGTAACTGTAACTTCGATACTAATTATGACAGGTAACAGTAACTTCGACACTAATTATGACAAGTAAATATAACTTCGATACAAATTATGACAGGTAACTGTTACTTCGATACTAATTATGACATGAAACTCTAACATCGTTACTAATTATGACAAGTAACTGTAATTTTGATAAAAAATTATGGTAGGTAACTGTAACTTCAATACTAATTAGACAAGTCCCTGTAATTTCGATACAAATATTGGCAGGTAACTGTAACTTCCATACTAATTATGACAGGTAACAGTAACTTCGATACTAATTATGACAGGAAACTGTAACTTCGTTACTAATTTTGACAAGTAACTGTAATTTCGATACAAATTATGACAGGTAACTGTAACTTCGTTACTAATTATGACAAGTAACAGTACCTTAGATGCTAATTATGACAGGTAACTGTAACTTCGATACTAATTATGACAAGGAACTGTAACTTCCATACTAATTATGACAGGTAACTGTAACTTCGTTACTAATTATGACAAGTAACTTTAATTTCGATACAAATTTTGGCAGGTAACTGTAACGTCGATACTAATTACGACAGGTAACAGTAACTTCGATACTAATTATGACAAGTAACAGTAACTTCGATACTAATTATGACAGGTAACTGTAACTTCGTTACTAATTATGACATGTTCCTGTAATTTCGATACAAATTATGGCAGGTAACTGTAACCTCGTTACTAATTATGACAAGTAACTGTAACTTCGATACTAATTATGGCAGGTAACTGTAACTTGGATACTAATTATGAGATGTAACAGTAACTTCGATGCTAATTATGACAGGTAACTGCAACTTCGTTACTAATTATGACAAGTAACTGTAATTTCGATACTATTTATTGCAGGTAACTGTAACTTCGTTACTAATTATGAGAAGTAACTGTAATTTCGATGCAAATTATGACAGGTAACTGTAACTTCGTTACTAATTATGACAAGTAACTGTAATTTCGTTACAAATTATGGCAGGTAACAGTACCTTCGATACTAATTATGACTGGTAACTGTAACTTCGATACTAATTATGAAAAGGAACTGTAATTTCGATACAAATTATGGCAGGTAACCGTAACTTTGATACTAATTATGACAGGTAACAGTAACTTTGATAGTAATTATGACAAGTAACTGTAAGTTCGTTACTAATTATGACAAGTAACTCTAATTTTGATAAAAAATTATGGCAGGTAACTGTTACTTCGATACTAATTAATACAGGTAACAGTAACTTCGATACTAATTATGACAGGTTACTGTAACATCGTTACTAATTATGTCAAATAACTGTAACTTCGATACTAATTATGACAAGTTACTGTAACTACGGTACTAATTGTGACAGGTAACAGTAACTTCGATATTAATTATGACAAGTAACAGTAACTTCGATACTTATTATGACAAGTAACTGTAATTTCGATACAAATTTTGGCAGGTAACTGTAACTTCGATACTTATTATGACAGGTAACTGTAACTTCATTACTAATTATGACAAGAAACTGTAACTTCGATACTAATTATGACAGGTAATTGTAACTTCGATACTAATTATGACAAGTAACTGTAACTTCCATACTAATGATGACAAGTAACTGTAACTACGGTACTAATTGTGACAGGTAACAGTAACTTCGATATTAATTATGACAAGTAACAGTAACTTCGATACTTATTATGACAAGTAACTGTAATTTCGATACAAATTTTGGCAGGTAACTGTAACTTCGATACTTATTATGACAGGTAAGAGTTACTTTGATACTAATTATGACAAGTAACTGTAACTTCGATACTAATTATGGCAGGTAACTGTAACTTCGTTACTAATTATGACAAGTAACTGTAATTTCGATACAAACTATGGCAGGTAACTGTAACTTCGATACTAATTATGACAGGTAACAGTAACTTCGATACTAATTATGGCAGGTACTGTAACTTCGATACTAATTATGACAGGAAACAGTAAATTCGATTCTAATTATGACAAGTAACTGTAACTTCGATACTAATTATGACAGGTAAATGTAACTTCGTTACTAATTATGACAAGTAACTGTAATTTCGTTACAAATTTGGCAAGTAATTGTAATTTCGATACTAATTATGACAGGTAACAGTAACTTCGATACTAATTAGGACAAGTAACAGTAACTACGATACTAATTATGACCAGGAACTGTAGCTTCGATACTAATTATGACAGGTAACTGTAACTTCGTTACTAATTATGACAAGTCACTGTCATTTCGATACAAATTTTGGCAGGTAACTGTAACTTCGATACTAATTATGACAGGTAACAGTAACTTCGATACTAATTATGACAAGTAACTGTAACTTCGATACTAATTATGACAGGTAACTGTAACTTCGTTACTAATTATGACAAGTAACTGTAATTTCGATACAAATTGCGGCAGGTAACTGTAACTTCGATACTAATTATGACAGGTAACAGTATCTTCGATACTAATTATGACAAGTAACTATAACTTCGATACAAATTATGGCAGGTAACTGTAACTCCGATACTTATTAAGACAAGGAACTCTAACTTCGTTACTAATTATGACAAGTAACTGTAATTTTGATAAAAAAAATATGGTAGGTAACTGTAACTTCAATACTAATTATGACAGGTAACAGTAACTTCGATACTAATTATGACAGGTAACTGTAACTTCGTTACTAATTATGACAAGTAACTATAATTTCGATACTAATTATGGCAGGTAACTGTATCTTCGTTACTAATTACGACAAGTCCCTGTAATTTCGATACAAATTATGGCAGGTAACTGTAATTTCGATACTAATTATGACAGGTAACAGTAACTTCGATACTAATTTTGACAGGAAACTGTAACTTCGTTACTAATTATGACAAGTAACTGTAATTTCGATACAAATTATGACAGGTAACTGTAACTTCGTTACTAATTATGACACGTAACTGTAATTTCGATACAAATTATCGCAGGTAACAGTACCTTCGGTACTAATTATGACAGGTAACTGTAACTTCGATACTAATAATGGCAAGGAACTGTAATTTCGATACAAATTATGGCAGGTAACTGTAACTTCGATACTAATTATGACAGGTGACAGTTACTTCGATACTAATTATGATATGTAACTATTACTTCGATACAAATTATGACAGGTAACAGTAACTTCGATACTAATTATGACAAGAAACTCTACCTTCGTTACTAATTATGACAAGTAACTGTAATTTTGATAAAAAATTATGGTAGGTAACTGTAACTTCAATACTAATTATGACAGGTAACAGTAACTTCGATACTAATTATGACAGGTAACTGTAACTTCGTTACTAATTACGACAATGCCCTGTAATTTCGATACAAATTATGGCAGGTAACTGTAACTTAGATACTAATTATTACAAGTAACTGTAACTTCGATACTAATTATGACAGGTAACTGTAATTTCTATACAAATTATGGCAGGTAAGTGTAGCTTCGATACTAATTATGACAGGTAACAGTAACTTCGATACTAATTATGACAAGTAAATATAACTTCGATACAAGTTATGACAGGTAACTGTAACTTCGATACTAATTATGACAAGAAACTCTAACTTCGTTACTAATTATGACAAGTAACTGTAATTTTGATAAAAAATTATGGTAGGTAACTGTAACTTCAATACTAATTATGACAGGTGACAGTAACGTCGATACTAATTATGACAAGTAACTGTAATTTCGATACAAATTTTGGCAGGTAACTGAAACTTCGTTACTAATTATGACAAGTAAATATAACTTCGATACAAGTTATGACAGGTAACTGTAACTTCGATACTAATTATGACAAGAAACTCTAACTTCGTTACTAATTATGACAGGTAACAGTAACTTCGATACTAATTATGACAGGTAACTGAAACTTCGTTACTAATTATGACAAGTAACTTTAATTTCGATACTAATTATGGCAGGTAACTGTATCTTCGTTACTAATTATGACAAGTCCCTGCAATTTCGATACTAATTATGGCAGGTAACTGTAATTTCGATACTAATTATGACTGGTAACAGTAACTTCGATACTTATTATGACAGGAAACTGTAACTTCGTTACTAATTATGACAAGTAACTGTAATTTCGATACAAATTATGACAGGTAACTGTAACTTCGTTACTAATTATGACAAGTAACTGTAATTTCGATACAAATTATGGCAGGTAACAGTACCTTCGGTACTAATTATGACAAGTAACTGTAACTTCGATACTAATTATGGCAAGGAACTGTAATTTCGATACAAATTATGGCAGGTAACTGTAACTTCGATACTAATTATGACAGGTGACAGTAACTTTGATACTAATTATGACAAGTAACTATTACTTCGATACAAATTATGACAGGTAACAGTAACTTCGATACTAATTATGACAAGAAACTCTACCATCGTTACTAATTATGACAAGTAACTGTAATTTTGATAAAAAATTATGGTAGGTAACAGTAACTTCAATACTAATTATGACAGGTAACAGTAACTTCGAAACTAATTATGACAGGTAATTGTAACTTCGTTACTAATTATGACAAATAGCTTAAATTTCGATACTGATTATGGCAGGTAACTGTAACTTCGTTACTAATTATGACAAGTCCCTGTAATTTCGATACAAATTATGGCAGGTAACTGTAACTTCGATACTAATTATGAAAAGTAACTGTAACTGCGATACTAATTATGACAGGTAACTGTAATTTCGATACAAATTATGGCAGGTAACTGTAACTTCGATACTAGTTATGACAGGTAACTGTAACTTCGTTACTAATTATGACAAGTAACTGTAATTTCGATACAAATTATGGCAGGTAACTGTAATTTCGATACTAATTATGACAGGTAACAGTAACTTCGACACTAATTATGACAAGTAAATATAACTTCGATACAAATTATGACAGGTAACTGTTACTTCGATACTAATTATGACTAGAAACTCTAACATCGTTACTAATTATGACAAGTAACTGTAATTTTGATAAAAAATTATGGTAGGTAACTGTAACTTCAATACTAATTATGACAGGTAACAGTAACGTCGATACTAATTATGACAAGTAACAGTACCTTCGATGCGAATTATGACAGGTAACTGTAACTTCGATACTAATTATGACAAGGAACTGTAATTTCGATAAAATATTTGGCAGGTTACTGTAAATTCGTTACTAATTATGACAAGTAACTGTAATTTCGATACAAATTTTGGCAGATAACTGTAACTTCGATACTTATTATGACAAGTCCCTGTAATTACGATACAAATTATGGCAGGTAACTGTAACTTCCATACTAATTATGACAGGTAACAGTAACTTCGATACTAATTATGACAGGAAACTGTAACTTCGTTACTAATTTTGACAAGTAACTGTAATTTCGTTACAAATTATGACAGGTAACTGTAACTTCGTTACTAATTATGACAAGTAACAGTACCTTAGATGCTAATTATGACAGGTAACTGTAACTTCGATACTAATTATGACAAGGAACTGTAACTTCCATACTAATTATGACAGGTAACTGTAACATCGTTACTAATTATGACAAGTAACTTTAATTTCGATACAAATTTTGGCAGGTAACTGTAACCTCGATACTAATTACGACAGGTAACAGTAACTTCGATACTAATTATGACAAGTAACAGTAACTTCGATACTAATTATGACAGGTAACTGTAACTTCGTTACTAATTATGACATGTAACTGTAATTTCGATACAAATTATGGCAGGTAACTGTAACTTCGTAACTAATTATGACAAGTAACTGTAATTTCGATACAAATTATGGCAGGTAACTGTAACTTCGATACTAATTATGGCAGGTAACTGTAACTTGGATACTAATTATGAGATGTAACAGTAACTTCGATGCTAATTATGACAGGTAACTGCAACTTCGTTACTAATTATGACAAGTAACTGTAATTTCGATACTATTTATTGCAGGTAACTGTAACTTCGTTACTAATTATGAGAAGTAACTGTAATTTCGATGCAAATTATGGCAGGTAACAGTACCTTCGATACTAATTATGACTGGTAACTGTAACATCGATACTAATTATGAAAAGGAACTGTAATTTCGATACAAATTATGGCAGGTAACCGTAACTTTGATACTAATTATGACAGGTAACAGTAACTTTGATACTAATTATGACAAGTAACTGTAAGTTCGTTACTACTTATGACAAGTAACTCTAATTTTGATAAAAAATTATGGCAGGTAACTGTTACTTCGATATTAATTAATACAGGTAACAGTAACTTCGATACTAATTATGACAGGTTACTGTAACATCGTTACCAATTATGTCAAATAACTGTAACTTCGATACTAATTATGACAAGTTGCTGTAACTACGGTACTAATTGTGACAGGTAACAGTAACTTCGAAATTAATTATGACAAGTAACAGTAACTTCGATACTTATTGTGACAAGTAACTGTAATTTCGATACAAATTTTGGCAGGTAACTGTAACTTCGATACTTATTATGACAGGTAACTGTAACTTCATTACTAATTATGACAAGAAACTGTAACTTCGATACTAATTATGAGAGGTAATTGTAACTTCGATACTAATTATGACAAGTAACTGTAACATCCATACTAATGATGACAAGTAACTGTAACTACGGTACTAATTGTGACAGGTAACAGTAACTTCGATATTAATTATGACAAGTAACAGTAACTTCGATACTTATTATGACAAGTAAATGTAATTTCGATACAAATTTTGGCAGGTAACTGTAACTTCGATACGTATTATGACAGGTAAGAGTTACTTTGATACTAATTATGACAAGTAACTGTAACTTCGATACTAATTATGGAAGGTAACTGTAACTTCGTTACTAATTATGACAGGTAACAGTAACTTCGATACTAATTATGACAGGTAACTGAAACTTCGTTACTAATTATGACAAGTAACTTTAATTTCGTTACTAATTATGGCAGGTAACTGTATCTTCGTTACTAATTATGACAAGTCCCTGCAATTTCGATACAAATTATGGCAGGTAACTGTAATTTCGATACTAATTATGACAGGTAACAGTAACTTCGATACTTATTATGACAGGAAACTGTAACTTCGTTACTAATTATGACAAGTAACTGTAATTTCGATACAAATTATGACAGGTAACTGTAACTTCGTTACTAATTTTGACAAGTAACTGTAATTTCGATACAAATTATGGCAGGTAACAGTACCTTCGGTAATAATTATGACAAGTAACTGTAACTTCGATACTAATTATGGCAAGGAACTGTAATTTCGATACAAATTATGGCAGGTAACTGTAACTTCGATACTAATTATGACAGGTGACAGTAACTTTGATACTAATTATGACAAGTAACTATTACTTCGATACAAATTATGACAGGTAACAGTAACTTCGATACTAATTATGACAAGAAACTCTACCATCGTTACTAATTATAACAAGTAACTGTAATTTTGATAAAAAATTATGGTAGGTAACTGTAAATTCAATACTAATTATGACAGGTAACAGTAACTTCGAAACTAATTATGACAGGTAATTGTAACTTCGTTACTAATTATGACAAATAGCTTAAATTTCTATACTAATTATGGCAGGTAACTGTAACTTCGATACTAATTATGACAAGTAACTGTAACTGCGATACTAATTATGACAGGTAAGTGTAATTTCGATACAAATTATGGCAGGTAACTGTAACTTCGATACTAATTATGACAGTTAACTGTAACTTCGTTACTAATTATGACAAGTAACTGTAATTTCGATACAAATTATGGCAGGTAACTGTAATTTCGATACTAATTATGACAGGTAACAGTAACTTCGACACTGATTATGACAAGTAAATATAACTTCGATACAAATTATGACAGGTAACTGTTAATTCGATACTAATTATGACTAGAAACTCTAACATCGTTACTAATTATGACAAGTAACCGTAATTTTGATAAAAAATTATGGCAGGTAACTGTTACTTCGATACTAATTAATACAGGTAACAGTAACTTCGATACTAATTATGACAGGTTACTGTAACATCGTTACTAATTATGTCAAATAACTGTAACTTCGATACTAATTATGACAAGTTACTGTAACTACGGTACTAATTGTGACAGGTAACAGTAACTTCGATATTAATTATGACATGTAACAGTAACTTCGATACTTATTATGACAAGTAACTGTAATTTCGATACAAATTACGGCAGGTAACTGTAACTTCGATACTAATTATGACAGGTAACAGTATCTTCGATACTAATTATGACAAGTAACTATAACTTCGATACAAATTATGGCAGGTAACTGTAACTTCGATACTTATTAAGACAAGGAACTCTAACTTCGTTACTAATTATGACAAGTAACTGTAAGTTCGTTACTAATTATGACAAGTAACTCTAATTTTGATAAAAAATTATGGCAGGTAACTGTTACTTCGATACTAATTAATACAGGTAACAGTAACTTCGATACTAATTATGACAGGTTACTGTAACATCGTTACTAATTATGTCAAATAACTGTAACTTCGATACTAATTATGACAAGTTACTGTAACTACGGTACTAATTGTGACAGGTAACAGTAACTTCGATATTAATTATGACATGTAACAGTAACTTCGATACTTATTATGACAAGTAACTGTAATTTCGATACAAATTTTGGCAGGTAACTGTAACTTCGATACTTATTATGACAGGTAACTGTAACTTCATTACTAATTATGACAAGAAACTGTAACTTCGATACTAATTATGACAGGGAATTGTAACTTCGATACTAATTATGACAAGTAACTGTAACTTCCATACTAATGATGACAAGTAACTGTAACTACGGTACTAATTGTGACAGGTAACAGTAACTTCGATATTAATTATGACAAGTAACAGTAACTTCGATACTTTTTATGACAAGTAACTGTAATTTCGATACAAATTTTGGCAGGTAACTGTAACTTCGATACTTATTATGACAGGTAAGAGTTACTTTGACACTAATTATGACAAGTAACTGTAACTTCGATACTAATTATGGCAGGTAATTGTAATTTCGATACTAATTATGACAGGTAACAGTAACTTCGATACTAATTATGACAGGTAACAGTAACTTCGATACTAATTATGGCAGGTACTGTAACTTCGATACTAATTATGACAGGAAACAGTAAATTCGATTCTAATTATGACAAGTAACTGTAACTTCGATACTAATTATGACAGGTAAATGTAACTTCGTTACTAATTATGACAAGTAACTGTAATTTCGTTACAAATTTGGCAAGTAATTGTAATTTCGATACTAATTATGACAGGTAACAGTAACTTCGATACTAATTAGGACAAGTAACAGTAACTACGATACTAATTATGACCAGGAACTGTAGCTTCGATACTAATTATGACAGGTAACTGTAACTTCGTTACTAATTATGACAAGTCACTGTAATTTCGATACAAATTTTGGCAGGTAACTGTAACTTCGATACTAATTATGACAGGTAACAGTAACTTCGATACTAATTATGACATGTAACTGTAACTTCCATACTAATTATGACAGGTAACTGTAACTACGTTACTAATTATGACAAGTAACTGTAATTTCGATACAAATTACGGCAGGTAACTGTAACTTCGATACTAATTATGACAGGTAACAGTATCTTCGATACTAATTATGACAAGTAACTATAACTTCGATACAAATTATGGCAGGTAACTGTAACTTCGATACTTATTAAGACAAGGAACTCTAACTTCGTTACTAATTATGACAAGTAACTGTAATTTTGATAAAAAATATGGTAGTTAACTGTAACTTCAATACTAATTATGACAGGTAACAGTAACTTCGATACTAATTATGACAGGTAACTGTAACTTCGTTACTAATTATGACAAGTAACTATAATTTCGATACTAATTATGGCAGGTAACTGTATCTTCGTTACTAATTACGACAAGTCCCTGTAATTTCGATACAAATTATGGCAGGTAACTGTAATTTCGATACTAATTATGACAGGTAATAGTAACTTCGATACTAATTTTGACAGGAAACTGTAACTTCGTTACTAATTATGACAAGTAACTTTAATTTCGATACAAATTATGACAGGTAACTGTAACTTCGTTACTAATTATGACAAGTAACTGTAATTTCGATACAAATTATGGCAGGTAACTGTAACTTCGATACAAATTATGACAGGTAACAGTATCTTCGATACTAATTATGACAAGTTACTATAACTTCGATACAAATTATGACAGGTAACTGTAACTTCGATACTTATTATGACAAGAAACTCTAACTTCGTTACTAATTATGACAAGTAACTGTAATTTTGATAAAAAATTATGGTAGGTAACTGTAACTTCAATACTAATTATGACAGGTAACAGTAACTTCAATACTAATTATGACAGGAAACTGTAACTTCGTTACTAATTATGACAAGTAACTGTAATTTCGATACAAATTATGACAGGTAACTGAAACTTCGTAACTAATTTTGACAAGTAACTGTAATTTCGATACAAATTATGGCAGGTAACAGTACCTTCGGTACTAATTATGACAAGTAACTGTAACTTCGATACTAATTATGGCATGGAACTGTAATTTCGATACAAATTATGGCAGGTAACTGTAACTTCGATACTAATTATGACAGGTGACAGTAACATTGATACTAATTATGACAAGTAACTATTACTTCGATACAAATTATGACAGGTAACAGTAACTTCGATACTAATTATGACAAGAAACTCTACCATCGTTACTAATTATGACAAGTAACTGTAATTTTGATAAAAAATTATGGTAGGTAACTGTAACTTCAATACTAATTATGACAGGTAACAGTAACTTCGAAACTAATTATGACAGGTAATTGTAACTTCGTTACTAATTATGACAAATAGCTTTAATTTCGATACTAATTATGGCAGGTAACTGTAACCTCGTTACTAATTATGACAAGTCCCTGTAATTTCGATACAAATTATGGCAGGTAACTGTAACTTCGATACTAATTATGACAAGTAACTGTAACTGCGATACTAATTATGACAGGTAACTGTAATTTCGATACAAATTATGGCAGGTAACTGTAACTTCGATACTAATTATGACAGGCAACTGTAACTTCGTTACTAATTATGACAAGTAACTGTAATTTCGATACAAATTATGGCAGGTAACTGTAACTTCGATACTAATTATGACAGGTAACAGTAACTTCGACACTAATTATGACAAGTAATTATAACTTCGATACAAATTATGACAGGTAACTGTTACTTCGATACTAATTATGACATGAAACTCTAACATCGTTACTAATTATGACAAGTAACTGTAATTTTGATAAAAAATTTTGGTAGGTAACTGTAACTTCAATACTAATTATGACAAGTCCCTGTAATTTCGATACAAATAATGGCAGGTAACTGTAACTTCCATACTAATTATGACAGGTTACAGTAACTTCGATACTAATTATGACAGGAAACTGTAACTTCGTTACTAATTTTGACAAGTAACTGTAATTTCGATACAAATTATGACAGGTAACTGTAACTTCCTTACTAATTATGACAAGTAACAGTACCTTAGATGCTAATTATGACAGGTAACTGTAACTTCGATACTAATTATGACAAGGAACTGTAACTTCCATACTAATTATGGCAGGTAACTGTAACTTCGTTACTAATTATGACAAGTAACTTTAATTTCGATACAAATTTTGGCAGGTAACTGTAACCTCGATACTAATTACTACAGGTAACAGTAACTTCGATACTAATTTGACAAGTAACAGTAACTTCGATACTAATTATGACAGGTAACTGTAACTTCGTTACTAATTATGACATGTTCCTGTAATTTCGATACAAATTATGGCAGGTAACTGTAACTTCGTTACTAATTATGACAAGTAACTGTAACTTCGATACTAATTATGGCAGGTAACTGTAACTTGGATACTAATTATGAGATGTAACAGTAACTTCGATGCTAATTATGACAGGTAACTGCAACTTCGTTACTAATTATGACAAGTAACTGTAATTTCGATACTATTTATTGCAGGTAACTGTAACTTCGTTACTAATTATGAGAAGTAACTGTAATTTCGATGCAAATTATGACAGGTAACTGTAACTTCGTTACTAATTATGACAAGTAACTGTAATTTCGTTACAAATTATGGCAGGTAACAGTACCTTCGATACTAATTATGACTGGTAACTGTAACTTCGATACTAATTATGAAAAGGAACTGTAATTTCGATACAAATTATGGCAGGTAACCGTAACTTTGATACTAATTATGACAGGTAACAGTAACTTTGATACTAATTATGACAAGTAACTGTAAGTTCGTTACTAATTATGACAAGTAACTCTAATTTTGATAAAAAATTATGGCAGGTAACTGTTACTTCGATACTAATTAATACAGGTAACAGTAACTTCGATACTAATTATGACAGGTTACTGTAACATCGTTACTAATTATGTCAAATAACTGTAACTTCGATACTAATTATGACAAGTTACTGTAACTACGGTACTAATTGTGACAGGTAACAGTAACTTCGATATTAATTATGACAAGTAACAGTAACTTCGATACTTATTATGACAAGTAACTGTAATTTCGATACAAATTTTGGCAGGTAACTGTAACTTCGATACTTATTATGACAGGTAACTGTAACTTCATTACTAATTATGACAAGAAACTGTAACTTCGATACTAATTATGACAGGTAATTGTAACTTCGATACTAATTATGACAAGTAACTGTAACTTCCATACTAATGATGACAAGTAACTGTAACTACGGTACTAATTGTGACAGGTAACAGTAACTTCGATATTAATTATGACAAGTAACAGTAACTTCGATACTTATTATGACAAGTAACTGTAATTTCGATACAAATTTTGGCAGGTAACTGTAACTTCGATACTTATTATGACAGGTAAGAGTTACTTTGATACTAATTATGACAAGTAACTGTAACTTCGATACTAATTATGGCAGGTAACTGTAACTTCGTTACTAATTATGACAAGTAACTGTAATTTCGATACAAACTATGGCAGGTAACTGTAACTTCGATACTAATTATGACAGGTAACAGTAACTTCGATACTAATTATGGCAGGTACTGTAACTTCGATACTAATTATGACAGGAAACAGTAAATTCGATTCTAATTATGACAAGTAACTGTAACTTCGATACTAATTATGACAGGTAAATGTAACTTCGTTACTAATTATGACAAGTAACTGTAATTTCGTTACAAATTTGGCAAGTAATTGTAATTTCGATACTAATTATGACAGGTAACAGTAACTTCGATACTAATTAGGACAAGTAACAGTAACTACGATACTAATTATGACCAGGAACTGTAGCTTCGATACTAATTATGACAGGTAACTGTAACTTCGTTACTAATTATGACAAGTCACTGTAATTTCGATACAAATTTTGGCAGGTAACTGTAACTTCGATACTAATTATGACAGGTAACAGTAACTTCGATACTAATTATGACAAGTAACTGTAACTTCGATACTAATTATGACAGGTAACTGTAACTTCGTTACTAATTATGACAAGTAACTGTAATTTCGATACAAATTACGGCAGGTAACTGTAACTTCGATACTAATTATGACAGGTAACAGTATCTTCGATACTAATTATGACAAGTAACTATAACTTCGATACAAATTATGGCAGGTAACTGTAACTCCGATACTTATTAAGACAAGGAACTCTAACTTCGTTACTAATTATGACAAGTAACTGTAATTTTGATAAAAAAATATGGTAGGTAACTGTAACTTCAATACTAATTATGACAGGTAACAGTAACTTCGATACTAATTATGACAGGTAACTGTAACTTCGTTACTAATTATGACAAGTAACTATAATTTCGATACTAATTATGGCAGGTAACTGTATCTTCGTTACTAATTACGACAAGTCCCTGTAATTTCGATACAAATTATGCAGGTAACTGTAATTTCGATACTAATTATGACAGGTAACAGTAACTTCGATACTAATTTTGACAGGAAACTGTAACTTCGTTACTAATTATGACAAGTAACTGTAATTTCGATACAAATTATGACAGGTAACTGTAACTTCGTTACTAATTATGACACGTAACTGTAATTTCGATACAAATTATGGCAGGTAACAGTACCTTCGGTACTAATTATGACAGGTAACTGTAACTTCGATACTAATAATGGCAAAGAACTGTAATTTCGATACAAATTATGGCAGGTAACTGTAACTTCGATACTAATTATGACAGGTGACAGTTACTTCGATACTAATTATGATATGTAACTATTACTTCGATACAAATTATGACAGGCAACAGTAACTTCGATACTAATTATGACAAGAAACTCTACCTTCGTTACTAATTATGACAAGTAACTGTAATTTTGATAAAAAATTATGGTAGGTAACTGTAACTTCAATACTAATTATGACAGGTAACAGTAACTTCGATACTAATTATGACAGGTAACTGTAACTTCGTTACTAATTACGACAATGCCCTGTAATTTCGATACAAATTATGGCAGGTAACTGTAACTTAGATACTAATTATGACAAGTAACTGTAACTTCGATACTAATTATGACAGGTAACTGTAATTTCTATACAAATTATGGCAGGTAAGTGTAGCTTCGATACTAATTATGACAGGTAACTGTAACTTCGTTACTAATTATGACAAGTAACTGTAATTTCGATACAAATTATGGCAGGTAACTGTAACTTTGATACTAATTATGACAGGTAACAGTAACTTCGATACTAATTATGACAAGTAAATATAACTTCGATACAAGTTATGACAGATAACTGTAACTTCGATACTAATTATGACAAGAAACTCTAACTTCGTTACTAATTATGACAAGTAACTGTAATTTTGATAAAAAATTATGGTAGGTAACTGTAACTTCAATACTAATTATGACAGGTGACAGTAACGTCGATACTAATTATGACAAGTAACAGTACCTTCGATGCTAATTATGACAGGTAACTGTAACTTCGATACTAATTAAGACAAGGAACTGTAATTTCGATACAAATTATAGCAGGTAACTGTAACTTCGTTACTAATTATGACAAGTAACTGTAATTTCGATACAAATTTTGGCAGGTAACTGAAACTTCGTTACTAATTATGACAAGTAAATATAACTTCGATACAAGTTATGACAGGTAACTGTAACTTCGATACTAATTATGACAAGAAACTCTAACTTCGTTACTAATTATGACAGGTAACAGTAACTTCGATACTAATTATGACAGGTAACTGAAACTTCGTTACTAATTATGACAAGTAACTTTAATTTCGATACTAATTATGGCAGGTAACTGTATCTTCGTTACTAATTATGACAAGTCCCTGCAATTTCGATACTAATTATGGCAGGTAACTGTAATTTCGATACTAATTATGACAGGTAACAGTAACTTCGATACTTATTATGACAGGAAACTGTAACTTCGTTACTAATTATGACAAGTAACTGTAATTTCGATACAAATTATGACAGGTAACTGTAACTTCGTTACTAATTATGACAAGTAACTGTAATTTCGATACAAATTATGGCAGGTAACAGTACCTTCGGTACAAATTATGACAAGTAACTGTAACTTCGATACTAATTATGGCAAGGAACTGTAATTTCGATACAAATTATGGCAGGTAACTGTAACTTCGATACCAATTATGACAGGTGACAGTAACTTTGATACTAATTATGACAAGTAACTATTACTTCGATACAAATTATGACAGGTAACAGTAACTTCGATACTAATTATGACAAGAAACTCTACCATCGTTACTAATTATGACAAGTAACTGTAATTTTGATAAAAAATTATGGTAGGTAACAGTAACTTCAATACTAATTATGACAGGTAACAGTAACTTCGAAACTAATTATGACAGGTAATTGTAACTTCGTTACTAATTATGACAAATAGCTTAAATTTCGATACTGATTATGGCAGGTAACTGTAACTTCGTTACTAATTATGACAAGTCCCTGTAATTTCGATACAAATAATGGCAGGTAACTGTAACTTCGATACTAATTATGACAAGTAACTGTAATTTCGATACAAATTTTGGCAGATAACTGTAACTTCGATACTTATTATGACAAGTCCCTGTAATTACGATACAAATTATGGCAGGTAACTGTAACTTCCATACTAATTATGACAGGTAACAGTAACTTCGATACTAATTATGACAGGAAACTGTAACTTCGTTACTAATTTTGACAAGTAACTGTAATTTCGTTACAAATTATGACAGGTAACTGTAACTTCGTTACTAATTATGACAAGTAACAGTACCTTAGATGCTAATTATGACAGGTAACTGTAACTTCGATACTAATTATGACAAGGAACTGTAACTTCCATACTAATTATGACAGGTAACTGTAACATCGTTACTAATTATGACAAGTAACTTTAATTTCGATACAAATTTTGGCAGGTAACTGTAACCTCGATACTAATTACGACAGGTAACAGTAACTTCGATACTAATTATGACAAGTAACAGTAACTTCGATACTAATTATGACAGGTAACTGTAACTTCGTTACTAATTATGACATGTAACTGTAATTTCGATACAAATTATGGCAGGTAACTGTAACTTCGTTACTAATTATGACAAGTAACTGTAATTTCGATACAAATTATGGCAGGTAACTGTAACTTCGATACTAATTATGGCAGGTAACTGTAACTTGGATACTAATTATGAGATGTAACAGTAACATCGATGCTAATTATGACAGGTAACTGCAACTTCGTTACTAATTATGACAAGTAACTGTAATTTCGATACTATTTATTGCAGGTAACTGTAACTTCGTTACTAATTATGAGAAGTAACTGTAATTTCGATGCAAATTATGACAGGTAACTGTAACTTCGTTACTAATTATGACAAGTAACTGTAATTTCGTTACAAATTATGGCAGGTAACAGTACCTTCGATACTAATTATGACTGGTAACTGTAACATCGATACTAATTATGAAAAGGAACTGTAATTTCGATACAAATTATGGCAGGTAACCGTAACTTTGATACTAATTATGTCAGGTAACAGTAACTTTGATACTAATTATGACAAGTAACTGTAAGTTCGTTACTACTTATGACAAGTAACTCTAATTTTGATAAAAAATTATGGCAGGTAACTGTTACTTCGATACTAATTAATACAGGTAACAGTAACTTCGATACTAATTATAACAGGTTACTGTAACATCGTTACTAATTATGTCAAATAACTGTAACTTCGATACTAATTATGACAAGTTGCTGTAACTACGGTACTAATTGTGACAGGTAACAGTAACTTCGAAATTAATTATGACAAGTAACAGTAACTTCGATACTTATTGTGACAAGTAACTGTAATTTCGATACAAATTTTGGCAGGTAACTGTAACTTCGATACTTATTATGACAGGTAACTGTAACTTCATTACTAATTATGACAAGAAACTGTAACTTCGATACTAATTATGAGAGGTAATTGTAACTTCGATACTAATTATGACAAGTAACTGTAACTTCCATACTAATGATGACAAGTAACTGTAACTACGGTACTAATTGTGACAGGTAACAGTAACTTCGATATTAATTATGACAAGTAACAGTAACTTCGATACTTATTATGACAAGTAACTGTAATTTCGATACAAATTTTGGCAGGTAACTGTAACTTCGATACTTATTATGACAGGTAAGAGTTACTTTGATACTAATTATGACAAGTAACTGTAACTTCGATACTAATTATGGAAGGTAACTGTAACTTCGTTACTAATTATGACAGGTAACAGTTACTTCGATACTAATTATGACAGGTAACTGAAACTTCGTTACTAATTATGACAAGTAACTTTAATTTCGATACTAATTATGGCAGGTAACTGTATCTTCGTTACTAATTATGACAAGTCCCTGCAATTTCGATACAAATTATGGCAGGTAACTGTAATTTCGATACTAATTATGACAGGTAACAGTAACTTCGATACTTATTATGACAGGAAACTGTAACTTCGTTACTAATTATGACAAGTAACTGTAATTTCGATACAAATTATGACAGGTAACTGTAACTTCGTTACTAATTTTGACAAGTAACTGTAATTTCGATACAAATTATGGCAGGTAACAGTACCTTCGGTACTAATTATGACAAGTAACTGTAACTTCGATACTAATTATGGCAAGGCACTGTAATTTCGATACAAATTATGGCAGGTAACTGTAACTTCGATACTAATTATGACAGGTGACAGTAACTTTGATACTAATTATGACAAGTAACTATTACTTCGATACAAATTATGACAGGTAACAGTAACTTCGATACTAATTATGACAAGAAACTCTACCATCGTTACTAATTATGACAAGTAACTGTAATTTTGATAAAAAATTATGGTAGGTAACTGTAAATTCAATACTAATTATGACAGGTAACAGTAACTTCGAAACTAATTATGACAGGTAATTGTAACTTCGTTACTAATTATGACAAATAGCTTAAATTTCTATACTAATTATGGCAGGTAACTGTAACCTCGTTACTAATTATGACAAGTCCCTGTAATTTCGATACAAATTATGGCAGGTAACTGTAACTTCGATACTAATTATGACAAGTAACTGTAACTGCGATACTAATTATGACAGGTAACTGTAATTTCGATACAAATTATGGCAGGTAACTGTAACTTCGATACTAATTATGACAGTTAAGTGTAACTTCGTTACTAATTATGACAAGTAACTGTAATTTCGATACAAATTATGGCAGGTAACTGTAATTTCGATACTAATTATGACAGGTAACAGTAACTTCGACACTGATTATGACAAGTAAATATAACTTCGATACAAATTATGACAGGTAACTGTTAATTCGATACTAATTATGACTAGAAACTCTAACATCGTTACTAATTATGACAAGTAACTGTAATTTTGATAAAAAATTATGGCAGGTAACTGTAACTTCAATACTAATTATGACAGGTAACAGTAACGTCGATACTAATTATGACAAGTAACAGTACCTTCGATGCTAATTATGACAGGTAACTGTAACTTCGATACTAATTATGACAAGGAACTGTAATTTCGATAAAATATTTGGCAGGTTACTGTAACTTCGTTACTAATTATGACAAGTAACTGTAATTTCGATACAAATTTTGGCAGGTAACTGTAACTTCGATACTTATTATGACAAGTCCCTGTAATTGCGATACAAATTATGGCAGGTAACTGTAACTTCCATACTAATTATGACAGGTAACAGTAACTTCGATACTAATTATGACAGGAAACTGTAACTTCGTTACTAATTTTGACAAGTAACTGTATTTTCGATACAAATTATGACAGGTAACTGTAACTTCGTTACTAATTATGACAAGTAACAGTACCTTAGATGCTAATTATGACAGGTAACTGTAACTTCGATACTAATTATGACAAGGAACTGTAACTTCCATACTAATTATGACAGGTAACTGTAACTTCGTTACTAATTATGACAAGTAACTTTAATTTCGATACAAATTTTGGCAGGTAACTGTAACCTCGATACTAATTACGACAGGTAACAGTAACTTCGATACTAATTATGACAAGTAACAGTAACTTCGATACTAATTATGACAGGCAACTGTAACTTCGTTACTAATTATGACATGTAACTGTAATTTCGATACAAATTATGGCAGGTAACTGTAACTTCGTTATTAATTATGACAAGTAACTGTAATTTCGATACAAATTATGGCAGGTAACTGTAACTTCGATACTAATTATGGCAGGTAACTGTAACTTGGATACTAATTATGAGATGAAACAGTAACTTCGATGCTAATTATGACAGGTAACTGCAACTTCGTTACTAATTATGACAAGTAACTGTAATTTCGATACTGTTTATTGCAGGTAACTGTAACTTCGTTACTAATTATGAGAAGTAACTGTAATTTCGATGCAAATTATGACAGGTAACTGTAACTTCGTTACTAATTATGACAAGTAACTGTAATTTCGTTACAAATTATGGCAGGTAACAGTACCTTCGATACTAATTATGACTGGTAACTGTAACTTCGATACTAATTATGAAAAGGAACTGTAATTTCGATACAAATTATGGCAGGTAACCGTAACTTTGATACTAATTATGACAGGTAACAGTAACTTTGATACTAATTATGACAAGTAACTGTAAGTTCGTTACTAATTATGACAAGTAACTCTAATTTTGATAAAAAATTATGGCAGGTAACTGTTACTTCGATACTAATTAATACAGGTAACAGTAACTTCGATACTAATTATGACAGGTTAATGTAACATCGTTACTAATTATGTCAAAGAACTGTAACTTCGATACTAATTATGACAAGTTACTGTAACTACGGTACTAATTGTGACAGGTAAGAGTAACTTCGATATTAATTATGACAAGTAACAGTAACTTCGATACTTATTGTGACAAGTAACTGTAATTTCGATACAAATTTTGGCAGGTAACTGTAACTTCGATACTTATTATGACAGGTAACTGTAACTTCATTACTAATTATGACAAGGAACTGTAACTTCGATACTAATTATGAGAGGTAATTGTAACTTCGATACTAATTATGACAAGTAACTGTAACTTCCATACTAATGATGACAAGTAACTGTAACTACGGTACTGATTATGACAGGTAAAAGTAACTTCGATATTAATTATAACAAGTAACAGTAACTTCGATACTTATTATGACAAGTAACTGTAATTTCGATACAAAATTTGGCAGGTAACTGTAACTTCGATACTTATTATGACAGGTAAGAGTTACTTTGATACTTATTATGACAAGTAACTGTAACTTCGATACTAATTATGGAAGGTAACTGTAACTTCGTTACTAATTATGACAAGTAACTGTAATTTCGATACAAACTATGGCAGGTAACTGTAACTTCGATACTAATTATGACAGATAACAGTAACTTCGATACTAATTATGACAAATAACTGTAACTTCGATACTAATTATGACAGGTAACTGTAACTTCGTTACTAATTATGACAAGTAACTGTAATTTCGTTACAAATTTGGCAAGTAATTGTAATTTCGATACTAATTATTACAGGTAACAGTAACTTCGATACTAATTAGGACAAGTAACATTAACTACGATACTAATTATGACAAGTAACTGTAGCTTCGATACTAATTATGACAGGTAACTGTAACTTCGTTACTAATTATGACAAGTAACTGTAATTTCGATACAAATTTTGGCAGGTAACTGTAACTTCGATACTAATTATGACAGATAACAGTAACTTCGATACTAATTATGACAAGTAACTGTAACTTCGATACTAATTATGACAGGTAACTGTAACTTCGTTACTAATTATGACAAGTAACTGTAATTTCGATACAAATTACGGCAGGTATCTGTAACTTCGATACTAATTATGACAGGTAACAGTATCTTCGATACTAATTATGACAAGTAACTATAACTTCGATACAAATTATGGCAGGTAACTGTAACTTCGATACTTATTAAGACAAGGAACTCTAACTTCGTTACTAATTATGACAAGTAACTGTAATTTCGATACAAATTATGACAGGTAACTGTAACTTCGTTACTAATTATGACAAGTAACTGTAATTTCGATACAAATTATGGCAGGTAACAGTACCTTCGGTACTAATTATGACAGGTAACTGTAACTTCGATACTAATAATGGCAAGGAACTGTAATTTCGATACAAATTATGGTAGGTAACTGTAACTTCGATACTAATTATGACAGGTGACAGTAACTTCGATACTAATTATGATATGTAACTATTACTTCGATACAAATTATGACAGGTAACAGTAACTTCGATACTAATTATGACAAGAAACTCCCTACCTTCGTTACTAATTATGACAAGTAACTGTAATTTTGATAAAAAATTATGGTAGGTAACTGTAACCTCAATACTAATTATGACAGGTAACAGTAACTTCGATACTAATTATGACAGGTAACTGTAACTTCGTTACTAATTACGACAATTCCCTGTAATTTCGATACAAATTATGGCAGGTAACTGTAACTTCGATACTAATTATGACAAGTAACTGTAACTTCGATACTAATTATGACAGGTAACTGTAATTTCTATACAAATTATGGCAGGTAAGTGTAACTTCGATACTAATTATGACAGGTAACTGTAACTTCGTTACTAATTATGACAAGTAACTGTAATTTCGATACAAATTATGGCAGGTAACTGTAACTTTGATACTAATTATGACAGGTAACAGTAACTTCGATACTAATTATGACAAGTAAATATAACTTCGATACAAGTTATGACAGGTAACTGTAACTTTGATACTAATTATGACAAGAAACTCTAACTTCGTTACTAATTATGACAAGTAACTGTAATTTTGATAAAAAATTATGGTAGGTAACTGTAACTTCAATACTAATTATGACAGGTGACAGTAACGTCGATACTAATTATGACAAGTAACAGTACCTTCGATGCTAATTATGACAGGTAACTGTAACTTCGATACTAATTATGACAAGGAACTGTAATTTAGATACAAATTATAGCAGGTAACTGTAACTTCGTTACTAATTATGACAAGTAACTGTAATTTCGATACAAATTTTGGCAGGTAACTGTAACTTCGATACTAATTATGACAAGTAACTGTAATTTCGATACAAATTATGGCAGGTAACTGTAACTTCGATACTAATTATGACAGGTAACATTATCTTCGATACTAATTATGACAAGTTACTATAACTTCGATACAAATTATGGCAGGTAACTGTAACTTCGATACTTATTAAGACAAGGAACTCTAACTTCGTTACTAATTATGACAAGTAACTGTAATTTTGATAAAAAATTATGGTAGGTAACTGTAGCTTCAATACTAATTATGACAGGTAACAGTTACTTCGATACTAATTATGACAGGTAACTGTAACTTCGTTACTAATTATGACAAGTAACTTTAATTTCGATTCTAATTATGGCAGGTACCTGTATCTTCGTTACTAATTATGACAAGTAACTGTAATTTCGATACAAATTATGACAGGTAACAGTAACTTCGTTACTAATTATGACACGTAACTGTAATTTCGATACAAATTATGGCAGGTAACAGTACCTTCGGTACTAATTATGACTGGTAACTGTAACTTCGATACTATTAATGGCAAGGAACTGAAATTTCGATACAAATTATGGCAGGTAACTGTAAGGTCGATACTAATTATGACAGGTGACAGTAACTTCGATACTAATTATGACATGTAACTATAACTTCGATACAAATTATGACAGGTAACAGTAACTTCGATACTAATTATGACAAGAAACTCTACCTTCGTTACTAATTATGACAAGTAACTGTAATTTTGATAAAAAATTATGGTAGGTAACTGTAACTTCAATAGTAATTATGACAGGTAACAGTAACTTCGATACTAATTATGACAGGTAACTGTAACTTCGTTACTAATTATGACAAATAACTTTAATTTCGATACTAATTATGGCAGGTAACTGTAACTTCGTTACTAATTATGACAAGTCCCTGTAATTTCGATACAAATTATGGCAGGTAACTGTAACTTCGATACTAATTATGACAAGTTACTGTAACTTCGATACTAATTATGACAGGTAACTGTAATTTCGATACAAATTATGGCAGGTAACTGTAACTTCGATACTAATTATCACAGGTAACTGTAACTTCGTTACTAATTATGACAAGTAACTGTAATTTCGATACAAATTATGGCAGGTAACTGTAACTTCGATACAAATTATGACAGGTAACAGTAACTTCGATACTAATTATGACAAGTAAATATAACTTCGATACAAATTATGACAGGTAACTGTAATCCAGGCAAAGTATATAAGGAGCGGGGTCGGGCTGTCGGGAGCAGTCGTTTGGTGGAGGAGCAGCCAGCAGCACGAAGTTAGTGTCCGTCCTATCGCCGCCCGCAGCGGCCCACCATCGTGCATCGGAGCATGCCTCCTAAAACCCAGAGAACACCAACAACTTCTGGGGAGCGAGGCTTGGCGAAACGACTGATCAAGAATCAACCTAGTGTTTCGAGTCACTTCAAAGAAACCAGAATAGCAAACTCGACACCAAAGAACGCCAACAAAATCAAAACGCAGCAACCACCGCGAACCAGGACACCGTCGCCCGCAAAGCGACCTCCGCCGTCTACACCTACACAATCTACAGGAACGGAATCCGCCGACGACACGCTATCTGTCGCATCAGCAGTCATGACGGCCCCAGCGGTACCTCCAGAACTTATGGAATTAATGCAGGACATCCGACAACGCTTGACTTTTTTGGAGGATCGCCGTGCCCAGGACGAACCACCGGACGACGAGGACGACGACGACTACGAAGAAGAACCATGTCCACCAGCTCGACCTATCTTACCTTGGAGGGCCTTGGCTCCTGCCGATTATCTCAAGGGCCTTCCGACTCCAGCAGATCAGAAAGTTTACAACATCGCACTCGCTTTACAACAACAACTGATATACGTCCCCAACGGGCGCGACCATCACGACGTTCAGACGACGCTCTTTCTTCTTTCCAATTGGCGCCATCTCGACAATTGCCAGAAGAAGTACGCCTTCAATCGGGCAAACATCTTATACGCAGCACTCACCAAGGGATGGGGATTCGCCATACAAATGGACAGTGCCGGCGGCGACGAACTTCTAGAACTCCCGCCGAACTTCCAATACCAGCCAGTCCGTCAGCCCGCGGTCACCCGCGGAGGGTTCCCAAGGGGCACCAGCCGAGGACGCGGACGACGCGGGGGCGGACGAGGGGCAGCAGCAACCAAATAAGGATTCGGAGACGGTCTTCCCGGCAGACCGATCATCCGGACCTTCCAGATTCCAGGTCCAACACCACTTCAACCCGGCTTCCGAGAACTCGATCATGGCGCTCCCTCGGTGATTACGACTTCGCCCTGGCAAGACTCGGTTCTCATGCCGCAGCGGAGCTCTGTGGTCCGGACACTCGGGAGGAAGAATAGTGGGAAAGTGACATAGTGTGTGGACTAAGACTCAGTGAAGTGTAGAAGGTATATGTTTAGGTATATATATCTGTGTGATTTAATCTTTTGTTGAATTCCTTGTTGTTTTGGGTGTGTTCCCTCCTATTGAGGGGTCACGTATATCTATGTTCTCGCTGCTATGTAAAATTTTAACCTAATAAAGCACAGGGCCCTCAGCCCGGCCGCTCCTCGCCAGGCGGCTGCGCCCGTACTGCTCGGCTTCGCCTCCTTTATACGCGCCTGTCCAGGCAAAGTATACTAATTATGACAAGAAACTCTAACTTCGTTAGTAATTATGACAAGTAACTCTAATTTTGATAAAAAATTATGGTAGGTAAATGTAACTTCAATACTAATTATGACAGGTAACAGTAACGTCGATACTAATTATGACAAGTAACAGTACCTTCGATGCTAATTAAGACAGGTAACTGTAACTTCGATACTAATTATGACAAGGAACTGTAATTTCGATACAAATTATGGCAGGTAACTGTAATTTCCATACTAATTATGACAGGTAACAGTAACTTCGATACTAATTATGACAGGAAACTGTAACATCGTTACTAATTTTGACAAGTAACTGTAATTTCGATACAAATTATGACAGGTAACGGTAACTTCGTTACAAATTATGTCAAGTAACAGTACCGTCGATGCTAATTATGACATGTAACTGTAATTTCGATACTAATTATGACAAGGAACTGTAACTTCCATACTAATTATGACAGGTAACTGTAACTTCGTTCCTAATTATGACATGTAACTGTAATTTCGATACAAATTATGGCAGGTAACTGTAACTTCGTTACTAATTATGACAAGTAACTGTAATTTCGATACAAATTATGGCAGGTAACTGTAATTTCGATACTAATTATTGCAGGTAACTGTATCTTCGTTACTAATTATGAGTAGTAACTGTAATTTCGATGCAAATTATGACAGGTAACTGTAACTTCGTTACTAATTATGACAAGTAACTGTAATTTCGTTACAAATTATGGCAGGTAACAGTAGCTTCGATACTAATTATGACAAGTAACTGTAACTTCGATACTAATTATGACAAGGAACTGTAATTTCGATACAAATTATGGCAGGTAACTGTAACTTTGATACTAATTATGACAGGTAAGAGTAACTTCGATACTAATTATGACAATTAACTGTAACTTCGTTACTAATTATGACAAGTAAATCTAATTTTGATAAAAAATTATGGCAGGTAAATGTAACTTCGATACTAATTAATACAGGTAACAATAACTTCGATACTAATTATGACAGGTTACTGTAACATCGTTACTAATTATGTCAAGTAACTGTAACTTCGATACTAATTATGACAAGTTACTGTAAGTTCGATACTTATTATGACAGGTAACTGTAACTTCATTACTAATTATGACAAGAAACTGTAACTTCGATACTAATTATGACAGGTAACTGTAACTTCATTACTAATTATGACAAGAAACTGTAACTTCGATACTAATTATGACAGGTAACAGTAACTTCGATACTAATTATGACAAGTAACTGTAACTTCGATACGTATTATGACAGGTAACTGTAACTTCGTTACTAATTATGACAAGTAACTGTAATTTCGATACAAATTATGGCAGGTAACTGTAACTTCGATACTAATTATGACAGGTAACAGTATCTTCGATACTAATTATGACAAGTAACTATAACTTCGATACAAATTATGACAGGTAATTGAACTTCGATACTTATTATGACAAGAAACTCTAACTTCGTTACTAATTATGACAAGTAACTGTAATTTTTATAAAAAATTATGGTAGGTAATTGTAACTTCAATACTAATTATGACAGGTAAGAGTAACTTCGATACTAATTATGACAGGTAACTGTAACTTCGTTACTAATTATGACAAGTAACTTAAATTTCGATACTAATTATGGCAGGTAACTGTATCTTCGTTACTAATTATGACAAGTCCCTGTAATTTTGATACAAATTATGGCAGGTAACTGTAATTTCGATAGTAATTATGACAGGTAACAGTAACTTCGATACTAATTATGACAGGAAACTGTAACTTCGTTACTAATTATGACCAGTAACTGTAATTTCGATACAAATTGTGACAGGTAACAGTAGCTTCGATACTAATTATGACAAGTAACTGTAACTTCGATACTAATTATGACAAGGAACTGTAATTTCGATACAAATTATGGCAGGTAACTGTTACTTTGATACTAATTATGACAGATAAGAGTAACTTCGATACTAATTATGACAATTAACAGTAACTTCGTTACTAATTATGACAAGTAAATCTAATTTTGATAAAAAATTATGGCAGGTAAATGTAACTTCGATACTAATTAATACAGGTAACAATAACTTCGATACTAATTATGACAGGTTACTGTAACATCGTTACTAATTATGTCAAGTAACTGTTACTTCGATACTAATTATGACAAGTAACTGTAAGTTCGATACTTATTATGACAGGTAACTGTAACTTCATTACTAATTATGACAAGAAACTGTAACTTCGATACTAATTATGACAGGTAACTGTAACTTCATTACTAATTATGACAAGAAACTGTAACTTCGATACTAATTATGACAGGTAACAGTAACTTCGATACTAATTATGACAAGTAACTGTAACTTCGATACGTATTATGACAGGTAACTGTAACTTCGTTACTAATTATGACAAGTAACTGTAATTTCGATACAAATTATGGCAGGTAACTGTAACTTCGATACTAATTATGACAGGTAACAGTATCTTCGATACTAATTATGACAAGTAACTATAACTTCGATACATATTATGACAGGTAATTTAACTTCGATACTTATTATGACAAGAAACTCTAACTTCGTTACTAATTATGACAAGTAACTGTAATTTTTATAAAAAATTATGGTAGGTAACTGTAACTTTAATACTAATTATGACAGGTAAGAGTAACTTCGATACTAATTATGACAGGTAACTGTAACTTCGTTACTATTTATGACAAGTAACTTAAATTTCGATACTAATTATGGCAGGTAACTGTATCTTCGTTACTAATTATGACAAGTCCCTGTAATTTCGATACAAATTATGGCAGGTAACTGTAATTTCGATTGTAATTATGACAGGTAACAGTAACTTCGATACTAATTATGACAGGAAACTGTAATTTCGTTACTAATTATGACCAGTAACTGTAATTTCGATACAAATTATGACAGGTAACTATAACTCCGTTACTAATTATGACAAGTAACTGTAATTTCGATACAAATTATGGCAGGTAACAGTACCTTCGGTACTTATTATGACAGGTAACTGTAACTTCGGTACTAATTATGGCAAGGAACTGTAATTTCGATACAAATTATGGCAGGTAACTGTAACTGCGATACTAATTATGACAGGTGACAGTAACTTCGATACTAATTATGACATGTAACTATTACTTCGATACAAATTATGACAGGTAACAGGAACTTCGATACTAATTATGACAAGAAACTCTACCTTCGTTACTAATTATGACAAGTAACTGTAATTTTGATAAAAAATTATGGTAGGTAACTGTAACTTCAATACTAATTATGACAGGTAACAGTAACTTCGATACTAATTATGACAGGTAACTGTAACGTCGTTACAAATTAAGACAAATAACTTTAATTTCGATACTAATTATGGCAGGTAACTGTAACTTCGTTACTAATTTTGACAAGTCCCTGTAATTTCGATACATATTATGGCAGGTACCTGTAACTTCGACCCTAATTATGACAGGTAACTGTAACTTCCTTACTAATTATGACAAGTAACTGTAATTTCGATACAAATTATGTCTGGTAACTGTAACTTCGATTCTAATTATGACAAGAAACTCTAACTTCGTTACTAATTATGACAAGTAACTGTAATTTTGATAAAAACTTATGGTAGGTAACTGTAACTTCAATACTAATTATGACAGGTAACAGTAACGTCGATACTAATTATGACAAGAAACAGTACCTTCGATGCTAATTATGACAGGTAACTGTAACTTCGATACTAATTATGACAAGGAACTGTAATTTCGATACAAATTATGGCAGGTAACTGTAACTTCGATACTAATTATGACGGATAACTGTAACTTCGTTACTAATTATGACAAATTTCTTTAATTTCGATACTAATTATGGCAGGTAACTGTAATTTCGATACAAATTATGGCAGGTACCTGTAACTTCGATACTAATTATGACAGGTAACTGTAACATCGTTACTAATTATGAAAAATAACTGTAATTTCGATACAAATTATGGCAGGTAACTGTAACTTCGATACTAATTATGACAGATAACTGTAACTTCGTTACTAATTATGAAAAAATTCTTTAATTTCGATACTAATTATGGCAGGTAACTGTAACTTCGTTACTAATTATGACAAGTCCCTGTAATTTCGATACAAATTATGGCAGGTACCTGTAACTTCGACCCTAATTATGACAGGTAACTGTAACTTCGTTACTAATTATGACAAGTAACTGTAATTTCGATACAAATTATGTCTGGTAACTGTAACTTCGATACTAATTATGACAAGAAACTCTAACTTCGTTACTAATTATGACAAGTAACTGTAATTTTGATAAAAAATTATGGTAGGTAACTGTAACCTTAATACTAATTATGACAGGTAACAGTAACGTCGATACTAATTATGACAAGAAACAGTACCTTCGATGCTAATTATGACAGGTAACTGTAACTTCGATACTAATTATGACAAGGAACTGTAATTTCGATACAAATTATGGCAGGTAACTGTAACTTCGTTACTAATTATGACAAGTAACTGTAATTTCGATACAAATTTTGGCAGGTAACTGTAACTTCGATACTAATTATGACAAGTCCCTGTAATTTCGATATAAATTATGGCAGGTAACTGTAACTTCCATACTAATTATGACAGGTAACAGTAACTTCGATACTAATTATGACAGGAAACTGTAACTTCGTTACTAATTTAGACAAGTAACTGTAATTTCGATACAAATTATGACAGGTAACGGTAACTTCGTTACAAATTATGACAAGTAACAGTACCTTCGATGCTAATTATGACAGGTAACTGTAACTTCGATACTAATTATGACAAGGAACTGTAACTTCCATACTAATTATGACAGGTAACTGTAACTTCGTTCTTAATTATGACAAGTAACTGTAATTTCGATACAAATTTTGGCAGGTAACTCTAACCTCGATACTAATTATGACAGGTAACAGTAACTTCGATACTAATTATGACAAGTAACTGTAACTTTGTTACTAATTATGACAAGTAAATGTAACTTCGTTACTAATTATGACAAGTAACTGTAATTTCGATACTAATTATGACAAGTAACTGTAATTTCGATACTAATTATTGCAGGTAACTGTAACTTCATTACTAATTATGACAAGAAACTGTAACTTCGATACTCATTATGACAGGTTACTGTAACATCGTTACTAATTATGTCAAGTAACTGTAACTTCGATACTAATTATGACAAGTAACTGTAAGTTCGATACTTATTATGACAGGTAACTGTAACTTCATTACTAATTATGACAAGAAACTGTAACTTCGATACTAATTATGACAGGTAACAGTAACTTCGATACTAATTATGACAAGTAACTGTAACTTCGATACGTATTATGACAGGTAACTGTAACTTCGTTACTAATTATGACAAGTAACTGTAATTTCGATACAAATTATGGCAGGTAACTGTAACTTCGATACTAATTATGACAGGTAACAGTATCTTCGATACTAATTATGACAAGTAACTATAACTTCGATACAAATTATGACAGGTAACTGTAACTTCGATACTTATTATGACAAGAAACTCTAACTTCGTTACTAATTATGTCAAGTAACTGTAATTTTGATAAAAAATTATGGTAGGTAATTGTAACTTCAATACTAATTATGACAGGTAAGAGTAACTTCGTTACTAATTATGACAAGTAACTTTAATTTCGATACTAATTATGGCAGGTAACTGTATCTTCGTTACTAATTATGACAAGTCCCTGTAATTTCGATACAAATTATGGCAGGTAACTGTAATTTCGATACTAATTATGACAGGTAACAGTAACTTCGATACTAATTATGACAGGAAACTGTAACTTCGTTACTAATTATGACCAGTAACTGTAATTTCGATACAAATTATGACAGGTAACTGTAACTCCGTTACTAATTATGACAAGTAACTGTAATTTCGATACAAATTATGGCAGGTAACAGTACCTTCGGTACTAATTATGACAGGTAACTGTAACTTCGATACTAATTATGGCAAGGAACTGTAATTTCGATACAAATTATGGCAGGTAACTGTAACTGCGATACTAATTATGACAGGTGACAGTAACTTCGATACTAATTATGACATGTAACTATTACTTCGATACAAATTATGACAGGTAACAGGAACTTCGATACTAATTATGACAAGAAACTCTACCTTCGTTACTAATTATGACAAGTAACTGTAATTTTGATAAAAAATTATGGTAGGTAACTGTAACTTCAATACTAATTATGACAGGTAACAGTAACTTCGATACTAATTATGACAGGTAACTGTAACGTCGTTACTAATTATGACAAATAACTTTAATTTCGATTTTAATTATGGCAGGTAACTGTAACTTCGTTACTAATTATGACAAGTCCCTGTAATTTCGATACAAATTATGGCAGGTAACTGTAACTTCGATACTAATTATGACAAGTAACTGTAACTTCGATACTAATTACGACAGGTAACTGTAATTTCGATACAAATTATGGCAGGTACCTGTAACTTTGATACTAATTATGACAGGTAACTGTAACTTCGTAACTAATTATGACAAGTAACTGTAATTTCGTTACAAATTATGTCAGGTAACTGTAACTTCGATACTAATTATGACAGGTAACTGTAACTTCGTTACTAATTATGACAAATTTCTTTAATTTCGATACTAATTATGGCAGGTAACTGTAACTTCGTTACTAATTATGACAAGTCCCTGTAATTTCGATACAAATTATGGCAGGTACCTGTAACTTCGACCCTAATTATGACAGGTAACTGTAACTTCGTTACTAATTATGACAAGTAACTGTAATTTCTATACAAATTATGTCTGGTAACTGTAACTTCGATACTAATTATGACAAGAAACTCTAACTTCGTTACTAATTATGACAAGTAACTGTAATTTTGATAAAAAATTATGGTAGGTACCTGTAACTTCAATACTAATTATGACAGGTAACAGTAACGTCGATACTAATTATGACAAGGAACTGTAATTTCGATACAAATTATGGCAGGTAACTGTAACTTCGTTACTAATTATGACATGTAACTGTAATTTCGATACAAATTTTGGCAGATAACTGTAACTTCGATACTAATTATGACAAGTCCCTGTAATTTCGATATAAATTATGGCAGGTAACTGTAACTTCCATACTAATTATGACAGGTAACAGTAACTTCGATACTAATTATGACAGGAAACTGTAACTTCGTTACTAATTTAGACAAGTAACTGTAATTTCGATACAAATTATGACAGGTAACGGTAACTTCGTTACAAATTATGACATGTAACAGTACCTTCGATGCTAATTATGACAGGTAACTGTAACTTCGATACTAATTATGACAAGGATCTGTAACTTCCATACTAATTATGACAGGTAACTGTAACTTCGTTCCTAATTATGACAAGTAACTGTAATTTCGATACAAATTTTGGCAGGTTACTCTAACCTCGATACTAATTATGACAGGTAACAGTAACTTCGATACTAATTTTGACAAGTAACTGTAACTTCGTTACTAATTATGACAGGTAAATGTAACTTCGTTACTAATTATGACAAGTAACTGTAACTTCGATACTAATTATGGCAGGTAACTGTAACTTCGATACTAATTGTGAGAGGTAACAGTTACTTCGATGCTAATTATGACAGGTAACTGTAACTTCGTTACTAGTTATGACAAGTAACTGTAATTTCGTTACAAATTATGGCAGGTAACAGTACCTTCGATACTAATTATGACAAGTAACTGTAACTTCGATACTAATTATGACAAGTAACTGTAACTTCGATACTTATTATGACAGGTAACTGTAACTTCATTACTAATTATGACAAGAAACTGTAACTTCGATACTAATTATGACAGGTAACTGTAACTTCGATACTTATTATGACAAGTAAATGTAACTTCGATACTAATTATGACAAGTAACTGTAACTTCGATACTAATTATGGCAGGTAACTGTAACTTCGTTACTAGTTATGAAAAGTAACTGTAATTTCGATACAAATTATGGCAGGTAACTGTAACATCGATACTAGTTATGACAGGTAACAGTAACTTCGATACTAATTATGACAAGTAACTGTAACTTAGATACTAATTATGACAGGTAACTGTAACTTCGTTACTAGTTATGAAAAGTAACTGTAATTTCGATACAAATTATGGCAGGTAACTGTAACATCGATACTAATTATGACAGGTTACTGTAACATTGTTATTAATTATGTCAAGTAACTTTAATTTCGATTCTTATTATGGCAGGTAACTGTAACTTCGTTACTAATTATGACAAGTCCCTGTAATTTCGATACAAATTATGGCAGGTAACTGTAACTTCGATACTAATTATGACAAGTAACTGCAACTTCGATACTAATTATGACAGGTAACTGTAATTTCGATACAAATTATGGCAGGTAACTGTAACTTCGATACTAATTTTGACAGGTAACTGTAACTTCGTTAACAATTATGACAAGTAACTGTAATTTCTATACTCATTATGGCAGGTAGATGTGACTTCGATACTAATTATGACAGGTAACTGTAACTTCGTTACTAATTATGACAAGTAACTGTAATTTCGATACAAATTATGGCAGGTAACTGTAACTTCGATACTAATTATGACAAGAAACTCTAACTTCGTTACTAATTATGACAAGTAACTGTAATTTTGATAAAAATAATGGTAGCTAACTGTAACTTCAATACTAATTATGACAGGTAACAGTAACTTCGATACTAATTATGACAGGTAACAGTAACTTCGATACTAATTATGACAAGAAACTCCCTACCTTCGTTACTAATTATGACAAGTAACTGTAATTTTGATAAAAAATTATGGTAGGTAACAGTAACCTCAATACTAATTATGACAGGTAACAGTAACTTCGATACTAATTATGACAGGTAACTGTAACTTCGTTACTAATTACGACAATTCCCTGTAATTTCGATACAAATTATGGCAGGTAACTGTAACTTCGATACTAATTATGACAAGTAACTGTAAATTCGATACTAATTATGACAGGTAACTGTAATTTCTATACAAATTATGGCAGGTAAGTGTAACTTCGATACTAATTATGACAGGTAACTGTAACTTCGTTACTAATTATGACAAGTAACTGTAATTTCGATACAAATTATGGCAGGTAACTGTAACTTTGATACTAATTATGACAGGTAACAGTAACTTCGATACTAATTATGACAAGTAAATATAACTTCGATGCAAGTTATGACAGGTAACTGTAACTTCGATACTAATTATGACAAGAAACTCTAACTTCGTTACTAATTATGACAAGTAATTGTAATTTTGATAAAAAATTATGGTAGGTAACTGTAACTTCAATACTAATTATGACAGGTGACAGTAACGTCGATACTAATTATGACAAGTAACAGTACCTTCGATGCTAATTATGACAGGTAACTGTAACTTCGATACTAATTATGACAAGGAACTGTAATTTAGATACAAATTATAGCAGGTAACTGTAACTTCGTTACTAATTATGACAAGTAACTGTAATTTCGATACAAATTTTGGCAGGTAACTGTAACTTCGATACTAATTATGACAAGTAACTGTAATTTCGATACAAATTATGGCAGGTAACTGTAACTTCGATACTAATTATGACAGGTAACATTATCTTCGATACTAATTATGACAAGTTACTATAACTTCGATACAAATTATGGCAGGTAACTGTAACTTCGATACTTATTAAGACAAGGAACTCTAACTTTGTTACTAATTATGACAAGTAACTGTAATTTTGATAAAAAATTATGGTAGGTAACTGTAGCTTCAATACTAATTATGACAGGTAACAGTTACTTCGATACTAATTATGACAGGTAACTGTAACTTCGTTACTAATTATGACAAGTAACTTTAATTTCGATTCTAATTATGGCAGGTACCTGTATCTTCGTTACTAATTATGACAAGTAACTGTAATTTCGATACAAATTATGACAGGTAACTGTAACTTCGTTACTAATTATGACACGTAACTGTAATTTCGATACAAATTATGGCAGGTAACAGTACCTTCGGTACTAATTATGACTGGTAACTGTAACTTCGATACTATTAATGGCAAGGAACTGAAATTTCGATACAAATTATGGCAGGTAACTGTAAGGTCGATACTAATTATGACAGGTGACAGTAACTTCGATACTAATTATGACATGTAACTATAACTTCGATACAAATTATGACAGGTAACAGTAACTTCGATACTAATTATGACAAGAAACTCTACCTTCGTTACTAATTATGACAAGTAACTGTAATTTTGATAAAAAATTATGGTAGGTAACTGTAACTTCAATAGTAATTATGACAGGTAACAGTAACTTCGATACTAATTATGACAGGTAACTGTAACTTCGTTACTAATTATGACAAATAACTTTAATTTCGATACTAATTATGGCAGGTAACTGTAACTTCGTTACTAATTATGACAAGTCCCTGTAATTTCGATACAAATTATGGCAGGTAACTGTAACTTCGATACTAATTATGACAAGTTACTGTAACTTCGATACTAATTATGACAGGTAACTGTAATTTCGATACAAATTATGGCAGGTAACTGTAACTTCGATACTAATTATCACAGGTAACTGTAACTTCGTTACTAATTATGACAAGTAACTGTAATTTCGATACAAATTATGGCAGGTAACTGTAACTTCGATACAAATTATGACAGGTAACAGTAACTTCGATACTAATTATGACAAGTAAATATAACTTCGATACAAATTATGACAGGTAACTGTATTTTCCATACTAATTATGACAAGAAACTCTAACTTCGTTAGTAATTATGACAAGTAACTCTAATTTTGATAAAAAATTATGGTAGGTAAATGTAACTTCAATACTAATTATGACAAGTAACAGTAACGTCGATACTAATTATGACAAGTAACAGTACCTTCGATGCTAATTAAGACAGGTAACTGTAACTTCGATACTAATTATGACAAGGAACTGTAATTTCGATACAAATTATGGCAGGTAACTGTAACTTCGTTACTAATTATGACAAGTAACTGTAATTTCGATACAAATTTTGGCAGGTAACTTTAACTTCGATACTAATTATGACAAGTCCCTGTAATTTCGATACAAATTATGACAGGTAACTGTAATTTCCATACTAATTATGACAGGTAACAGTAACTTCGATACTAATTATGACAGGAAACTGTAACTTCGTTACTAATTTTGACAAGTAACTGTAATTTCGATACAAATTATGACAGGTAACGGTAACTTCGTTACAAATTATGTCAAGTAACAGTACCGTCGATGCTAATTATGACATGTAACTGTAATTTCGATACTAATTATGACAAGGAACTGTAACTTCCATACTAATTATGACAGGTAACTGTAACTTCGTTCCTAATTATGACATGTAACTGTAATTTCGATACAAATTATGGCAGGTAACTGTAACTTCGTTACTAATTATGACAAGTAACTGTAATTTCGATACAAATTATGGCAGGTAACTGTAATTTCGATACTAATTATTGCAGGTAACTGTATCTTCGTTACTAATTATGAGTAGTTACTGTAATTTCGATGCAAATTATGACAGGTAACTGTAACTTCGTTACTAATTATGACAAGTAACTGTAATTTCGTTACAAATTATGGCAGGTAACAGTAGCTTCGATACTAATTATGACAAGTAACTGTAACTTCGATACTAATTATGACAAGGAACTGTAATTTCGATACAAATTATGGCAGGTAACTGTAACTTTGATACTAATTATGACAGGTAAGAGTAACTTCGATACTAATTATGACAATTAACTGTAACTTCGTTACTAATTATGACAAGTAAATCTAATTTTGATAAAAAATTATGGCAGGTAAATGTAACTTCGATACTAATTAATACAGGTAACAATAACTTCGATACTAATTATGACAGGTTACTGTAACATCGTTACTAATTATGTCAAGTAACTGTAACTTCGATACTAATTATGACAAGTAACTGTAAGTTCGATACTTATTATGACAGGTAACTGTAACTTCATTACTAATTATGACAAGAAACTGTAACTTCGATACTAATTATGACAGGTAACTGTAACTTCATTACTAATTATGACAAGAAACTGTAACTTCGATACTAATTATGACAGGTAACAGTAACTTCGATACTAATTATGACAAGTAACTGTAACTTCGATACGTATTATGACAGGTAACTGTAACTTCGTTACTAATTATGACAAGTAACTGTAATTTCGATACAAATTATGGCAGGTAACTGTAACTTCGATACTAATTATGACAGGTAACAGTATCTTCGATACTAATTATGACAGGTAATTGAACTTCGATACTTATTATGACAAGAAACTCTAACTTCGTTACTAATTATGACAAGTAACTGTAATTTTTATAAAAAACTATGGTAGGTAATTGTAACTTCAATACTAATTATGACAGGTAAGAGTAACTTCGATACTAATTTTGACAGGTAACTGTAACTTCGTTACTAATTATGACAAGTAACTTAAATTTCGATACTAATTATGGCAGGTAACTGTATCTTCGTTACTAATTATGACAAGTCCCTGTAATTTTGATACAAATTATGGCAGGTAACTGTAATTTCGATAGTAATTATGACAGGTAACAGTAACTTCGATACTAATTATGACAGGAAACTGTAACTTCGTTACTAATTATGACCAGTAACTGTAATTTCGATACAAATTGTGACAGGTAACAGTAGCTTCGATACTAATTATGACAAGTAACTGTAACTTCGATACTAATTATGACAAGGAACTGTAATTTCGATACAAATTATGGCAGGTAACTGTTACTTTGATACTAATTATGACAGGTAAGAGTAACTTCGATACTAATTATGACAATTAACAGTAACTTCGTTACTAATTATGACAAGTAAATCTAATTTTGATAAAAAATTATGGCAGGTAAATGTAACTTCGATACTAATTAATACAGGTAACAATAACTTCGATACTAATTATGACAGGTTACTGTAACATCGTTACTAATTATGTCAAGTAACTGTAACTTCGATACTAATTATGACAAGTAACTGTAAGTTCGATACTTATTATGACAGGTAACTGTAACTTCATTACTAATTATGACAAGAAACTGTAACTTCGATACTAATTATGACAGGTAACTGTAACTTCATTACTAATTATGACAAGAAACTGTAACTTCGATACTAATTATGACAGGTAACAGTAACTTCGATACTAATTATGACAAGTAACTGTAACTTCGATACGTATTATGACAGGTAACTGTAACTTCGTTACTAATTATGACAAGTAACTGTAATTTCGATACAAATTATGGCAGGTAACTGTAACTTCGATACTAATTATGACAGGTAACGGTATCTTCGATACTAATTATGACAAGTAACTATAACTTCGATACATATTATGACAGGTAATTTAACTTCGATACTTATTATGACAAGAAACTCTAACTTCGTTACTAATTATGACAAGTAACTGTAATTTTTATAAAAAATTATGGTAGGTAACTGTAACTTTAATACTAATTATGACAGGTAAGAGTAACTTCGATACTAATTATGACAGGTAACTGTAACTTCGTTACTAATTATGACAAGTTACTTAAATTTCGATACTAATTATGGCAGGTAACTGTATCTTCGTTACTAATTATGACAAGTCCCTGTAATTTCGATACAAATTATGGCAGGTAACTGTAATTTCGATAGTAATTATGACAGGTAACAGTAACTTCGATACTAATTATGACAGGAAACTGTAATTTCGTTACTAATTATGACCAGTAACTGTAATTTCGATACAAATTATGACAGGTAACTGTAACTCCGTTACTAATTATGACAAGTAACTGTAATTTCGATACAAATTATGGCAGGTAACAGTACCTTCGGTACTTATTATGACAGGTAACTGTAACTTCGATACTAATTATGGCAAGGAACTGTAATTTCGATACAAATTATGGCAGGTAACTGTAACTGCGATACTAATTATGACAGGTGACAGTAACTTCGATACTAATTATGACATGTAACTATTACTTCGATACAAATTATGACAGGTAACAGGAACTTCGATACTAATTATGACAAGAAACTCTACCTTCGTTACTAATTATGACAAGTAACTGTAATTTTGATAAAAAATTATGGTAGGTAACTGTAACTTCAATACTAATTATGACAGGTAACAGTAACTTCGATACTAATTATGACAGGTAACTGTAACGTCGTTACAAATTAAGACAAATAACTTTAATTTCGATACTAATTATGGCAGGTAACTGTAACTTCGTTACTAATTATGACAAGTCCCTGTAATTTCGATACAAATTATGGCAGGTACCTGTAACTTCGACCCTAATTATGACAGGTAACTGTAACTTCCTTACTAATTATGACAAGTAACTGTAATTTCGATACAAATTATGTCTGGTAACTGTAACTTCGATACTAATTATGACAAGAAACTCTAACTTCGTTACTAATTATGACAAGTAACTGTAATTTTGATAAAAAATTATGGTAGGTAACTGTAACTTCAATACTAATTATGACAGGTAACAGTAACGTCGATACTAATTATGACAAGAAACAGTACCTTCGATGCTAATTATGACAGGTAACTGTAACTTCGATACTAATTATGACAAGGAACTGTAATTTCGATACAAATTATGGCAGGTAACTGTAACTTCGATACTAATTATGACGGATAACTGTAACTTCGTTACTAATTATGACAAATTTCTTTAATTTCGATACTAATTATGGCAGGTAACTGTAATTTCGATACAAATAATGGCAGGTACCTGTAACTTCGATACTAATTATGACAGGTAACTGTAACTTCGTTACTAATTATGACAAATAACTGTAATTTCGATACAAATTATGGCAGGTAACTGTAACTTCGATACTAATTATGACAGATAACTGTAACTTCGTTACTAATTATGAAAAAATTCTTTAATTTCGATACTAATTATGGCAGGTAACTGTAACTTCGTTACTAATTATGACAAGTCCCTGTAATTTCGATACAAATTATGGCAGGTACCTGTAACTTCGACCCTAATTATGACAGGTAACTGTAACTTCGTTACTAATTATGACAAGTAACTGTAATTTCGATACAAATTATGTCTGGTAACTGTAACTTCGATACTAATTATGACAAGAAACTCTAACTTCGTTACTAATTATGACAAGTAACTGTAATTTTGATAAAAAATTATGGTAGGTAACTGTAACCTTAATACTAATTATGACAGGTAACAGTAACGTCGATACTAATTATGACAAGAAACAGTACCTTCGATGCTAATTATGACAGGTAACTGTAACTTCGATACTAATTATGACAAGGGACTGTAATTTCGATAAAAATTATGGCAGGTAACTGTAACTTCGTTACTAATTATGACAAGTAACTGTAATTTCGATACAAATTTTGGCAGGTAACTGTAACTTCGATACTAATTATGACAAGTCCCTGTAATTTCGATATAAATTATGGCAGGTAACTGTAACTTCCATACTAATTATGACAGGTAACAGTAACTTCGATACTAATTATGACAGGAAACTGTAACTTCGTTACTAATTTAGACAAGTAACTGTAATTTCGATACAAATTATGACAGGTAACGGTAACTTCGTTACAAATTATGACAAGTAACAGTACCTTCGATGCTAATTATGACAGGTAACTGTAACTTCGATACTAATTATGACAAGGAACTGTAACTTCCATACTAATTATGACAGGTAACTGTAACTTCGTTCTTAATTATGACAAGTAACTGTAATTTCGATACAAATTTTGGCAGGTAACTCTAACCTCGATACTAATTATGACAGGTAACAGTAACTTCGATACTAATTATGACAAGTAACTGTAACTTTGTTACTAATTATGACAAGTAAATGTAACTTCGTTACTAATTATGACAAGTAACTGTAATTTCGATACTAATTATGACAAGTAACTGTAATTTCGATACTAATTATTGCAGGTAACTGTAACTTCATTACTAATTATGACAAGAAACTGTAACTTCGATACTCATTATGACAGGTTACTGTAACATCGTTACTAATTATGTCAAGTAACTGTAACTTCGATACTAATTATGACAAGTAACTGTAAGTTCGATACTTATTATGACAGGTAACTGTAACTTCATTACTAATTATGACAAGAAACTGTAACTTCGATACTAATTATGACAGGTAACAGTAACTTCGATACTAATTATGACAAGTAACTGTAACTTCGATACGTATTATGACAGGTAACTGTAACTTCGTTACTAATTATGACAAGTAACTGTAATTTCGATACAAATTATGGCAGGTAACTGTAACTTCGATACTAATTATGACAGGTAACAGTATCTTCGATACTAATTATGACAAGTAACTATAACTTCGATACAAATTATGACAGGTAACTGTAACTTCGATACTTATTATGACAAGAAACTCTAACTTCGTTACTAATTATGTCAAGTAACTGTAATTTTGATAAAAAATTATGGTAGGTAATTGTAACTTCAATACTAATTATGACAGGTAAGAGTAACTTCGTTACTAATTATGACAAGTAACTGTAATTTCGTTACAAATTATGGCAGGTAACAGTAGCTTCGATACTAATTATGACAAGTAACTGTAACTTCGATACTAATTATGACAAGGAACTGTAATTTCGATACAAATTATGGCAGGTAACTGTAACTTTGATACTAATTATGACAGGTAAGAGTAACTTCGATACTAATTATGACAATTAACTGTAACTTCGTTACTAATTATGACAAGTAAATCTAATTTTGATAAAAAATTATGGCAGGTAAATGTAACTTCGATACTAATTAATACAGGTAACAATAACTTCGATACTAATTATGACAGGTTACTGTAACATCGTTACTAATTATGTCAAGTAACTGTAACTTCGATACTAATTATGACAAGTAACTGTAAGTTCGATACTTATTATGACAGGTAACTGTAACTTCATTACTAATTATGACAAGAAACTGTAACTTCGATACTAATTATGACAGGTAACTGTAACTTCATTACTAATTATGACAAGAAACTGTAACTTCGATACTAATTATGACAGGTAACAGTAACTTCGATACTAATTATGACAAGTAACTGTAACTTCGATACGTATTATGACAGGTAACTGTAACTTCGTTACTAATTATGACAAGTAACTGTAATTTCGATACAAATTATGGCAGGTAACTGTAACTTCGATACTAATTATGACAGGTAACAGTATCTTCGATACTAATTATGACAGGTAATTGAACTTCGATACTTATTATGACAAGAAACTCTAACTTCGTTACTAATTATGACAAGTAACTGTAATTTTTATAAAAAACTATGGTAGGTAATTGTAACTTCAATACTAATTATGACAGGTAAGAGTAACTTCGATACTAATTATGACAGGTAACTGTAACTTCGTTACTAATTATGACAAGTAACTTAAATTTCGATACTAATTATGGCAGGTAACTGTATCTTCGTTACTAATTATGACAAGTCCCTGTAATTTTGATACAAATTATGACAGGTAACTGTAATTTCGATAGTAATTATGACAGGTAACAGTAACTTCGATACTAATTATGACAGGAAACTGTAACTTCGTTACTAATTATGACCAGTAACTGTAATTTCGATACAAATTGTGACAGGTAACAGTAGCTTCGATACTAATTATGACAAGTAACTGTAACTTCGATACTAATTATGACAAGGAACTGTAATTTCGATACAAATTATGGCAGGTAACTGTTACTTTGATACTAATTATGACAGGTAAGAGTAACTTCGATACTAATTATGACAATTAACAGTAACTTCGTTACTAATTATGACAAGTAAATCTAATTTTGATAAAAAATTATGGCAGGTAAATGTAACTTCGATACTAATTAATACAGGTAACAATAACTTCGATACTAATTATGACAGGTTACTGTAACATCGTTACTAATTATGTCAAGTAACTGTAACTTCGATACTAATTATGACAAGTAACTGTAAGTTCGATACTTATTATGACAGGTAACTGTAACTTCATTACTAATTATGACAAGAAACTGTAACTTCGATACTAATTATGACAGGTAACTGTAACTTCATTACTAATTATGACAAGAAACTGTAACTTCGATACTAATTATGACAGGTAACAGTAACTTCGATACTAATTATGACAAGTAACTGTAACTTCGATACGTATTATGACAGGTAACTGTAACTTCGTTACTAATTATGACAAGTAACTGTAATTTCGATACAAATTATGGCAGGTAACTGTAACTTCGATACTAATTATGACAGGTAACGGTATCTTCGATACTAATTATGACAAGTAACTATAACTTCGATACATATTATGACAGGTAATTTAACTTCGATACTTATTATGACAAGAAACTCTAACTTCGTTACTAATTATGACAAGTAACTGTAATTTTTATAAAAAATTATGGTAGGTAACTGTAACTTTAATACTAATTATGACAGGTAAGAGTAACTTCGATACTAATTATGACAGGTAACTGTAACTTCGTTACTAATTATGACAAGTTACTTAAATTTCGATACTAATTATGGCAGGTAACTGTATCTTCGTTACTAATTATGACAAGTCCCTGTAATTTCGATACAAATTATGGCAGGTAACTGTAATTTCGATAGTAATTATGACAGGTAACAGTAACTTCGATACTAATTATGACAGGAAACTGTAATTTCGTTACTAATTATGACCAGTAACTGTAATTTCGATACAAATTATGACAGGTAACTGTAACTCCGTTACTAATTATGACAAGTAACTGTAATTTCGATACAAATTATGGCAGGTAACAGTACCTTCGGTACTTATTATGACAGGTAACTGTAACTTCGATACTAATTATGGCAAGGAACTGTAATTTCGATACAAATTATGGCAGGTAACTGTAACTGCGATACTAATTATGACAGGTGACAGTAACTTCGATACTAATTATGACATGTAACTATTACTTCGATACAAATTATGACAGGTAACAGGAACTTCGATACTAATTATGACAAGAAACTCTACCTTCGTTACTAATTATGACAAGTAACTGTAATTTTGATAAAAAAATATGGTAGGTAACTGTAACTTCAATACTAATTATGACAGGTAACAGTAACTTCGATACTAATTATGACAGGTAACTGTAACGTCGTTACAAATTAAGACAAATAACTTTAATTTCGATACTAATTATGGCAGGTAACTGTAACTTCGTTACTAATTATGACAAGTCCCTGTAATTTCGATACAAATTATGGCAGGTACCTGTAACTTCGACCCTAATTATGACAGGTAACTGTAACTTCCTTACTAATTATGACAAGTAACTGTAATTTCGATACAAATTATGTCTGGTAACTGTAACTTCGATACTAATTATGACAAGAAACTCTAACTTCGTTACTAATTATGACAAGTAACTGTAATTTTGATAAAAAATTATGGTAGGTAACTGTAACTTCAATACTAATTATGACAGGTAACAGTAACGTCGATACTAATTATGACAAGAAACAGTACCTTCGATGCTAATTATGACAGGTAACTGTAACTTCGATACTAATTATGACAAGGAACTGTAATTTCGATACAAATTATGGCAGGTAACTGTAACTTCGATACTAATTATGACGGATAACTGTAACTTCGTTACTAATTATGACAAATTTCTTTAATTTCGATACTAATTATGGCAGGTAACTGTAATTTCGATACAAATAATGGCAGGTACCTGTAACTTCGATACTAATTATGACAGGTAACTGTAACTTCGTTACTAATTATGACAAATAACTGTAATTTCGATACAAATTATGGCAGGTAACTGTAACTTCGATACTAATTATGACAGATAACTGTAACTTCGTTACTAATTATGAAAAAATTCTTTAATTTCGATACTAATTATGGCAGGTAACTGTAACTTCGTTACTAATTATGACAAGTCCCTGTAATTTCGATACAAATTATGGCAGGTACCTGTAACTTCGACCCTAATTATGACAGGTAACTGTAACTTCGTTACTAATTATGACAAGTAACTGTAATTTCGATACAAATTATGTCTGGTAACTGTAACTTCGATACTAATTATGACAAGAAACTCTAACTTCGTTACTAATTATGACAAGTAACTGTAATTTTGATAAAAAATTATGGTAGGTAACTGTAACCATAATACTAATTATGACAGGTAACAGTAACGTCGATACTAATTATGACAAGAAACAGTACCTTCGATGCTAATTATGACAGGTAACTGTAACTTCGATACTAATTATGACAAGGGACTGTAATTTCGATACAAATTATGGCAGGTAACTGTAACTTCGTTACTAATTATGACAAGTAACTGTAATTTCGATACAAATTTTGGCAGGTAACTGTAACTTCGATACTAATTATGACAAGTCCCTGTAATTTCGATATAAATTATGGCAGGTAACTGTAACTTCCATACTAATTATGACAGGTAACAGTAACTTCGATACTAATTATGACAGGAAACTGTAACTTCGTTACTAATTTAGACAAGTAACTGTAATTTCGATACAAATTATGACAGGTAACGGTAACTTCGTTACAAATTATGACAAGTAACAGTACCTTCGATGCTAATTATGACAGGTAACTGTAACTTCGATACTAATTATGACAAGGAACTGTAACTTCCATACTAATTATGACAGGTAACTGTAACTTCGTTCTTAATTATGACAAGTAACTGTAATTTCGATACAAATTTTGGCAGGTAACTCTAACCTCGATACTAATTATGACAGGTAACAGTAACTTCGATACTAATTATGACAAGTAACTGTAACTTTGTTACTAATTATGACAAGTAAATGTAACTTCGTTACTAATTATGACAAGTAACTGTAATTTCGATACTAATTATGACAAGTAACTGTAATTTCGATACTAATTATTGCAGGTAACTGTAACTTCATTACTAATTATGACAAGAAACTGTAACTTCGATACTCATTATGACAGGTTACTGTAACATCGTTACTAATTATGTCAAGTAACTGTAACTTCGATACTAATTATGACAAGTAACTGTAAGTTCGATACTTATTATGACAGGTAACTGTAACTTCATTACTAATTATGACAAGAAACTGTAACTTCGATACTAATTATGACAGGTAACAGTAACTTCGATACTAATTATGACAAGTAACTGTAACTTCGATACGTATTATGACAGGTAACTGTAACTTCGTTACTAATTATGACAAGTAACTGTAATTTCGATACAAATTATGGCAGGTAACTGTAACTTCGATACTAATTATGACAGGTAACAGTATCTTCGATACTAATTATGACAAGTAACTATAACTTCGATACAAATTATGACAGGTAACTGTAACTTCGATACTTATTATGACAAGAAACTCTAACTTCGTTACTAATTATGTCAAGTAACTGTAATTTTGATAAAAAATTATGGTAGGTAATTGTAACTTCAATACTAATTATGACAGGTAAGAGTAACTTCGTTACTAATTATGACAAGTAACTTTAATTTCGATACTAATTATGGCAGGTAACTGTATCTTCGTTACTAATTATGACAAGTCCCTGTAATTTCGATACAAATTATGGCAGGTAACTGTAATTTCGATACTAATTATGACAGGTAACAGTAACTTCGATACTAATTATGACAGGAAACTGTAACTTCGTTACTAATTATGACCAGTAACTGTAATTTCGATACAAATTATGACAGGTAACTGTAACTCCGTTACTAATTATGACAAGTAACTGTAATTTCGATACAAATTATGGCAGGTAACAGTACCTTCGGTACTAATTATGACAGGTAACTGTAACTTCGATGCTAATTATGGCAAGGAACTGTAATTTCGATACAAATTATGGCAGGTAACTGTAACTGCGCTACTAATTATGACAGGTGACAGTAACTTCGATACTAATTATGACATGTAACTATTACTTCGATACAAATTATGACAGGTAACAGGAACTTCGATACTAATTATGACAAGAAACTCTACCTTCGTTACTAATTATGACAAGTAACTGTAATTTTGATAAAAAATTATGGTAGGTAACTGTAACTTCAATACTAATTATGACAGGTAACAGTAACTTCGATACTAATTATGACAGGTAACTGTAACGTCGTTACTAATTATGACAAATAACTTTAATTTCGATTTTAATTATGGCAGGTAACTGTAACTTCGTTACTAATTATGACAAGTCCCTGTAATTTCGATACAAATTATGGCAGGTAACTGTAACTTCGATACTAATTATGACAAGTAACTGTAACTTCGATACTAATTACGACAGGTAACTGTAATTTCGATACAAATTATGGCAGGTACCTGTAACTTTGATACTAATTATGACAGGTAACTGTAACTTCGTAACTAATTATGACAAGTAACTGTAATTTCGTTACAAATTATGTCAGGTAACTGTAACTTCGATACTAATTATGACAGGTAACTGTAACTTCGTTACTAATTATGACAAATTTCTTTAATTTCGATACTAATTATGGCAGGTAACTGTAACTTCGTTACTAATTATGACAAGTCCCTGTAATTTCGATACAAATTATGGCAGGTACCTGTAACTTCGACCCTAATTATGACAGGTAACTGTAACTTCGTTACTAATTATGACAAGTAACTGTAATTTCTATACAAATTATGTCTGGTAACTGTAACTTCGATACTAATTATGACAAGAAACTCTAACTTCGTTACTAATTATGACAAGTAACTGTAATTTTGATAAAAAATTATGGTAGGTACCTGTAACTTCAATACTAATTATGACAGGTAACAGTAACGTCGATACTAATTATGACAAGAAACAGTACCTTCGATGCTAATTATGACAGGTAACTGTAACTTCGATACTAATTATGACAAGGAACTGTAATTTCGATACAAATTATGGCAGGTAACTGTAACTTCGTTACTAATTATGACAAGTAACTGTAATTTCGATACAAATTTTGGCAGGTAACTGTAACTTCGATACTAATTATGACAAGTCCCTGTAATTTCGATATAAATTATGGCAGGTAACTGTAACTTCCATACTAATTATGACAGGTAACAGTAACTTCGATACTAATTATGACAGGAAACTGTAACTTCGTTACTAATTTAGACAAGTAACTGTAATTTCGATACAAATTATGACAGGTAACGGTAACTTCGTTACAAATTATGACAAGTAACAGTACCTTCGATGCTAATTATGACAGGTAACTGTAACTTCGATACTAATTATGACAAGGATCTGTAACTTCCATACTAATTATGACAGGTAACTGTAACTTCGTTCCTAATTATGACAAGTAACTGTAATTTCGATACAAATTTTGGCAGGTTACTCTAACCTCGATACTAATTATGACAGGTAACAGTAACTTCGATACTAATTTTGACAAGTAACTGTAACTTCGTTACTAATTATGACAGGTAAATGTAACTTCGTTACTAATTATGACAAGTAACTGTAACTTCGATACTAATTATGGCAGGTAACTAACTTCGATACTAATTGTGAGAGGTAACAGTTACTTCGATGCTAATTATGACAGGTAACTGTAACTTCGTTACTAATTATGACAAGTAACTGTAATTTCGTTACAAATTATGGCAGGTAACAGTACCTTCGATACTAATTATGACAAGTAACTGTAACTTCGATACTAATTATGACAAGTAACTGTAACTTCGATACTTATTATGACAGGTAACTGTAACTTCATTACTAATTATGACAAGAAACTGTAACTTCGATACTAATTATGACAGGTAACTGTAACTTCGATACTTATTATGACAAGTAAATGTAACTTCGATACTAATTATGACAAGTAACTGTAACTTCGATACTAATTATGGCAGGTAACTGTAACTTCGTTACTAATTATGATAAGTAACTGTAATTTCGTTACAAATTATGGCAGGTAATTGTAATTTCCATACTAATTATGACTGGTAACAGTAACTTCGATAATAATTAGGACAAGTAACAAGAACTTCGATACTAATTATGACAAGTAACTGTAACTTCGATACTAATTATGACAGGTAACTGTAACTTCGTTACTAATTATGAAAAGTAACTGTAATTTCGATACAAATTTTGGCAGGTAACGGTAACTTCGATACTAGTTATGACATGTAACAGTAACTTCGATACTAATTATGACAAGTAACTGTAACTTAGATACTAATTATGACAGGTAACTGTAACTTCGTTACTAGTTATGAAAAGTAACTGTAATTTCGATACAAATTATGGCAGGTAACTGTAACATCGATACTAATTATGACAGGTTACTGTAACATTGTTATTAATTATGTCAAGTAACTTTAATTTCGATTCTTATTATGGCAGGTAACTGTAACTTCGTTACTAATTATGACAAGTCCCTGTAATTTCGATACAAATTATGGCAGGTAACTGTAACTTCGATACTAATTATCACAAGTAACTGCAACTTCGATACTAATTATGACAGGTAACTGTAATTTCGATACAAATTATGGCAGGTAACTGTAACTTCGATACTAATTTTGACAGGTAACTGTAACTTCGTTAACAATTATGACAAGTAACTGTAATTTCTATACTCATTATGGCAGGTAGCTGTGACTTCGATACTAATTATGACAGGTAACTGTAACTTCGTTACTAATTATGACAAGTAACTGTAATTTCGATACAAATTATGGCAGGTAACTGTAACTTCGATACTAATTATGACAGGAAACTCTAACTTCGTTACTAATTATGACAAGTAACTGTAATTTTGATAAAAATAATGGTAGCTAACTGTAACTTCAATACTAATTATGACAGGTAACAGTAACTTCGATACTAATTATGACAGGTAACAGTAACTTCGTTACTAATTATGACAAGTAACTTTAATTCCGATACTAATTATGGCAGGTAACTGTAACTTCGTTACTAATTATGACAAGTCCCTGTAATTTCGATACAAATTATGTCAGGTAACTGTAATTTCGATACTAATTGTGACAGGTAACAGTAACTTCGATACTAATTATGACAGGAAACTGTAACTTCGTTACTAATTTTGACAAGTAAATGTAATTTCGATACAAATTATGGCAGGTAACAGTACCTTCGGTACTAACTATGACAGGTAACTGTAACTTCGATACTAATTACGGCAAGGAACTGTAATTTCGATACAAATTATGGCAGGTAACTGTAACTTCGATACTAATTATGACAGGTGACTATTACTTCGATACAAATTATGACAGGTAGCAGTAACTTCGATATTAATTATGACTGGAAACTGTAACTTCGTTACTAATTATGACAAGTAACTGTAATTTCGATACAAATTATGACAGGTAACTGTAACTTCGTTACTAATTATGACAAGTAACAGTTCCTTCGATGCTAATTATGACAGGTAACTGTAACTTCGATACTAATTATGACAAGTAACTGTAACTTCGATACTAATTATGACAGGTAACTGTAACTTCGATACTAATTATGACAAGAAACTCTACCTTCGTTACTAATTATGACATGTAACTGTAATTTTGATAAAAAATTATGGTAGGTAACTGTAACTTCAATACTAATTATGACAGGAAAGAGTAACTTCGATACTAAATATGACAGGTAACTGTAACTTCGTTACTAATTATGACAAATAACTTTAATTTCCATACTAATTATGGCAGGTAACTGTAACTTCGTTACTAATTATGACAAGTCCCTGTAATTTCGATACAAATTATGGCAGGTAACTGTAACTTCGATACTAATTATGACAAGTAACTGTAACTTCGATAATAATTATGACAGGTAACTGTAATTTCGATACAAATTATGGCAGGTAACTGTAACTTCGATACTAATTATGACAGGTAACTGTAACTTCTTTACTAATTATGACAAGTAACTGTAATTTCGATACAAATTATGGCAGGTAACTGTAACTTCGATGCTATTTATGACAGGTAACAGTAACTTCGATACTAATTATGACAAGTAAATATAACTTCGATAAAAATTATGACAGGTAACTGTAACTTCGATACTAATTGTGAGAAGAAACTCTAACTTCGTTACTAATTATGACAAGTCCCTGTAATTTCGATACAAATTATGGCAGGTAACTGTAACTTCCATACTAATTATGACAGGTAACAGTAACTTCGATACTAATTATGACAGGAAACTGTAACTTCGTTACTAATTATGACAAGTAACTGTAATTTCGATACAAATTATGACAGGTAACTGTAACTTCGTTACTAATTATGACAAGTAACAGTTCCTTCGATGCTAATTATGACAGGTAACTGTAACTTCGATACTAATTATGACAAGTAACTGTAACTTCGATACTAATTATGACAGGTAACTGTAACTTCGTTACTAATTATGACATGCAACGGTAATTTCGATACAAATTATGGCAGGTAACTGTAACTTCGATACAAATTATGACAAGTAACTGTAATCTCGATACAAATTATGGCAGGTAACTGTAACTTCGATACTAATTATGGCAGTTAACTGTAACTTCGATACTAATTATGAGAGGTAACAGTAACTTCGATGCTAATTATGACAGGTAACTGCAACTTCGTTACTAATTATGACAAGTAACTGTAATTTCGATACTAATTATTGCAGGTAACTGTAACTTCGTTACTTATTATGAGAAGTAAGTGTAATTTCGTTGCAAATTATGACAGGTAACTGTAACTTCGTTACTAATTATGACAATTAACTGTAATTTCGTAACAAATTATGGCAGGTAACAGTACCTTCGATACTAATTATGACAGGTAACTGTAACTTCGATACTAATTATGACAAGGAACTGTATTTTCGATACAAATTATGGCAGGTAACTGTAACTTTGATACTAATTATGACAGGTAACAGTAACTTCGATACTAATTATGACAAGTAACTGTAACTTCGTTACTAATTATGACAAGTAACTCTAATTTTGATAAAAAATTATGGCAGGTAACTGTAACTTCGATACTAATAAATACAGGTAACCGTTACTTCGACACTAATTATGACAGGTTACTGTAACATCGTTTCTATATATGTCAAGAACTGTAACTTCGATACTAATTACGACAAGTAACTGTATTTCGATACTTATTATGACTGGTAACTGTAACTTCATTACTAATTATGACAAGAAACTGTAACTTCGATATTAATTATGACAGGTAACTGTAACTTCGATACTAATTATGACAAGTAACTGTAACTTCGATACTAATTATGGCAGGTAACTGTAACTTCGTTACTAATTATGACAAGTAACTGTAATTTCGATACAAATTATGGCAGGTAACTGTAACTTCGATACTATTTATGACAGGTAACAGTAAATTCGATACTAATTATGACAAGTAACTGTAACTTCGATACTAATTATGGCAGGTAACTGTAACTTCGTTACTAATTATGACAAGTAACTGTAATTACGATACAAATTATGGCAGGTAACTGTAACTTCGATACTATTTATGACAGGTAACAGTAACTTCGATACTAATTATGGCAGGTAACTGTAACTTCGATACTAATTATGACATGTATCAGTAATTTCGGTACTAATTATGACAAGTAACTGTAACTTCGATACTAATTATGACAGGTAACTGTAACTTCGTTACTAATTATGACAAGTAACTGTAATTTCGTTACAAATTATGGCAGGTAATTGTAATTTCGATACTAATTATGACAGGTAACAGTAACTTCGATACTAATTAGGACAAGTAACAGTAACTTCGATACTAATTATGACAAGTAACTGTAACTTCGATACTAATTAAGACAGGTAACTGTAACTTCGTTACTAATTATGACAAGTAATTGTAATTTCGATACAAATTTTGGCAGGTAACGGTAACTTCGATACTAATTATGACAGGTAACAGTAACTTCGATACTAATTATGACAAGTAACTGTAACTTCGATACTAACTATGACAGGTAACTGTTACTTCGTTACTAATTATGAAAAGTAACTGTAATTTCGATACAAATTATGGCAGGTAACTGTAACTTCGATACTAATTTTCAAGGAACTGTAATTTCGATACAAATTATGGCAGGTAACTGTAACTTCGATACTAATTATGACAGGTGACAGTAACTTCGATACTAATTATGACAAGTAACTATAACTTCGATACAAATTACGACAGGTAACAGTAACTTCGATACTAATTATGACAAGAAACTCTACCTTCGTTACTAATTATGACAAGTAACTGTAATTTTGATAAAAAATTATGGTAGGTAACTGTAACTTCAATACTAATTATGACAGGTAACAGTAACTTCGATACTAAATATGACAGGTAACTGTAACTTCGTTACTAAATATGACAAATATCTTTAAATTCGATACTAATTATGGCAGGTAACTGTAACTTCGTTACTAATTATGACAAGTCCCTGTAATTTCGATACAAATTATGGCAGGTAACTGTATCTTCGATACTAATTATGACAAGTACATGTAATTTCGATACAAATTATGGCAGGTAACTGTAACTTCCATACTAATTATGACAGGTAACAGTAACTTCGATACTAATTATGACAGGAAACTGTAACTTCATTACTAATTATGACATGTAACTGTAATTTCGATACAAATTATGACAGGTAACTGTAACTTCGTTACTAATTATGACATGTAACTGTAACTTCCTGACTAATTATGACAAGTAACTGTAATTTCGATACAAATTATGTCTGGTAACTGTAACTTCGATACTAATTATGACAAGAAACTCTAACTTCGTTACTAATTATGACAAGTAACTGTAATTTTGATAAAAAATTATGGTAGGTAACTTCGATACTAATTATGACAGGTGACAGTAACTTCGATACTAATTATGACAAGTAACTATAACTTCGTTACTAATTATGACAAATAACTGTAATTTCGATACAAATTATGGCAGGTAACTGTAACTTCGATACTAATTATGACAAGGAACTGTAATTTCGATACAAATTATGGCAGGTAACTGTAACTTCGATACTAATTATGACGGATAACTGTAACTTCGTTACTAATTATGACAAATTTCTTTAATTTCGATACTAATTATGGCAGGTAACTGTAATTTCGATACAAATTATGGCAGGTACCTGTAACTTCGATACTAATTATGACAGGTAACTGTAACTTCGTTACTAATTATGACAAATAACTGTAATTTCGATACAAATTATGGCAGGTAACTGTAACTTCGATACTAATTATGACAGATAACTGTAACTTCGTTACTAATTATGAAAAAATTCTTTAATTTCGATACTAATTAGGGCAGGTAACTGTAACTTCGTTACTAATTATGACAAGTCCCTGTAATTTCGATACAAATTATGGCAGGTACCTGTAACTTCGACCCTAATTATGACAGGTAACTGTAACTTCGTTACTAATTATGACAAGTAACTGTAATTTCGATACAAATTATGTCTGGTAACTGTAACTTCGATACTAATTATGACAAGAAACTCTAACTTCGTTACTAATTATGACAAGTAACTGTAATTTTGATAAAAAATTATGGTAGGTAACTGTAACCTTAATACTAATTATGACAGGTAACAGTAACGTCGATACTAATTATGACAAGAAACAGTACCTTCGATGCTAATTATGACAGGTAACTGTAACTTCGATACTAATTATGACAAGGAACTGTAATTTCGATACAAATTATGGCAGGTAACTGTAATTTCGTTACTAATTATGACAAGTAACTGTAATTTCGATACAAATTTTGGCAGGTAACTGTAACTTCGATACTAATTATGACAAGTCCCTGTAATTTCGATATAAATTATGGCAGGTAACTGTAACTTCCATACTAATTATGACAGGTAACAGTAACTTCGATACTAATTATGACAGGAAACTGTAACTTCGTTACTAATTTAGACAAGTAACTGTAATTTCGATACAAATTATGACAGGTAACGGTAACTTCGTTACAAATTATGACAAGTAACAGTACCTTCGATGCTAATTATGACAGGTAACTGTAACTTCGATACTAATTATGACAAGGAACTGTAACTTCCATACTAATTATGACAGGTAACTGTAACTTCGTTCTTAATTATGACAAGTAACTGTAATTTCGATACAAATTTTGGCAGGTAACTCTAACCTCGATACTAATTATGACAGGTAACAGTAACTTCGATACTAATTATGACAAGTAACTGTAACTTTGTTACTAATTATGACAAGTAAATGTAACTTCGTTACTAATTATGACAAGTAACTGTAATTTCGATACTAATTATGACAAGTAACTGTAATTTCGATACTAATTATTGCAGGTAACTGTAACTTCATTACTAATTATGACAAGAAACTGTAACTTCGATACTCATTATGACAGGTTACTGTAACATCGTTACTAATTATGTCAAGTAACTGTAACTTCGATACTAATTATGACAAGTAACTGTAAGTTCGATACTTATTATGACAGGTAACTGTAACTTCATTACTAATTATGACAAGAAATTGTAACTTCGATACTAATTATGACAGGTAACAGTAACTTCGATACTAATTATGACAAGTAACTGTAACTTCGATACGTATTATGACAGGTAACTGTAACTTCGTTACTAATTATGACAAGTAACTGTAATTTCGATACAAATTATGGCAGGTAACTGTAACTTCGATACTAATTATGACAGGTAACAGTATCTTCGATACTAATTATGACAAGTAACTATAACTTCGATACAAATTATGACAGGTAACTGTAACTTCGATACTTATTATGACAAGAAACTCTAACTTCGTTACTAATTATGTCAAGTAACTGTAATTTTGATAAAAAATTATGGTAGGTAATTGTAACTTCAATACTAATTATGACAGGTAAGAGTAACTTCGTTACTAATTATGACAAGTAACTTTAATTTCGATACTAATTATGGCAGGTAACTGTATCTTCGTTACTAATTATGACAAGTCCCTGTAATTTCGATACAAATTATGGCAGGTAACTGTAATTTCGATACTAATTATGACAGGTAACAGTAACTTCGATACTAATTATGACAGGAAACTGTAACTTCGTTACTAATTATGACCAGTAACTGTAATTTCGATACAAATTATGACAGGTAACTGTAACTCCGTTACTAATTATGACAAGTAACTGTAATTTCGATACAAATTATGGCAGGTAACAGTACCTTCGGTACTAATTATGACAGGTAACTGTAACTTCGATACTAATTATGGCAAGGAACTGTAATTTCGATACAAATTATGGCAGGTAACTGTAACTGCGATACTAATTATGACAGGTGACAGTAACTTCGATACTAATTATGACATGTAACTATTACTTCGATACAAATTATGACAGGTAACAGGAACTTCGATACTAATTATGACAAGAAACTCTACCTTCGTTACTAATTATGACAAGTAACTGTAATTTTGATAAAAAAATTATGGTAGGTAACTGTAACTTCAATACTAATTATGACAGGTAACAGTAACTTCGATACTAATTATGACAGGTAACTGTAACGTCGTTACTAATTATGACAAATAACTTTAATTTCGATTTTAATTATGGCAGGTAACTGTAACTTCGTTACTAATTATGACAAGTCCCTGTAATTTCGATACAAATTATGGCAGGTAACTGTAACTTCGATACTAATTATGACAAGTAACTGTAACTTCGATACTAATTACGACAGGTAACTGTAATTTCGATACAAATTATGGCAGGTACCTGTAACTTTGATACTAATTATGACAGGTAACTGTAACTTCGTAACTAATTATGACAAGTAACTGTAATTTCGTTACAAATTATGTCAGGTAACTGTAACTTCGATACTAATTATGACAGGTAACTGTAACTTCGTTACTAATTATGACAAATTTCTTTAATTTCGATACTAATTATGGCAGGTAACTGTAACTTCGTTACTAATTATGACAAGTCCCTGTAATTTCGATACAAATTATGGCAGGTACCTGTAACTTCGACCCTAATTATGACAGGTAACTGTAACTTCGTTACTAATTATGACAAGTAACTGTAATTTCTATACAAATTATGTCTGGTAACTGTAACTTCGATACTAATTATGACAAGAAACTCTAACTTCGTTACTAATTATGACAAGTAACTGTAATTTTGATAAAAAACTATGGTAGGTACCTGTAACTTCAATACTAATTATGACAGGTAACAGTAACGTCGATACTAATTATGACAAGAAACAGTACCTTCGATGCTAATTATGACAGGTAACTGTAACTTCGATACTAATTATGACAAGGAACTGTAATTTCGATACAAATTATGGCAGGTAACTGTAACTTCGTTACTAATTATGACAAGTAACTGTAATTTCGATACAAATTTTGGCAGGTAACTGTAACTTCGATACTAATTATGACAAGTCCCTGTAATTTCGATATAAATTATGGCAGGTAACTGTAACTTCCATACTAATTATGACAGGTAACAGTAACTTCGATACTAATTATGACAGGAAACTGTAACTTCGTTACTAATTTAGACAAGTAACTGTAATTTCGATACAAATTATGACAGGTAACGGTAACTTCGTTACAAATTATGACAAGTAACAGTACCTTCGATGCTAATTATGACAGGTAACTGTAACTTCGATACTAATTATGACAAGGATCTGTAACTTCCATACTAATTATGACAGGTAACTGTAACTTCGTTCCTAATTATGACAAGTAACTGTAATTTCGATACAAATTTTGGCAGGTTACTCTAACCTCGATACTAATTATGACAGGTAACAGTAACTTCGATACTAATTTTGACAAGTAACTGTAACTTCGTTACTAATTATGACAGGTAAATGTAACTTCGTTACTAATTATGACAAGTAACTGTAACTTCGATACTAATTATGGCAGGTAACTGTAACTTCGATACTAATTGTGAGAGGTAACAGTTACTTCGATGCTAATTATGACAGGTAACTGTAACTTCGTTACTAATTATGACAAGTAACTGTAATTTCGTTACAAATTATGGCAGGTAACAGTACCTTCGATACTAATTATGACAAGTAACTGTAACTTCGATACTAATTATGACAAGTAACTGTAACTTCGATACTTATTATGACAGGTAACTGTAACTTCATTACTAATTATGACAAGAAACTGTAACTTCGATACTAATTATGACAGGTAACTGTAACTTCGATACTTATTATGACAAGTAAATGTAACTTCGATACTAATTATGACAAGTAACTGTAACTTCGATACTAATTATGGCAGGTAACTGTAACTTCGTTACTAATTATGATAAGTAACTGTAAATTCGTTACTAATTATGGCAGGTAATTGTAATTTCCATACTAATTATGACTGGTAACAGTAACTTCGATAATAATTAGGACAAGTAACAAGAACTTCGATACTAATTATGACAAGTAACTGTAACTTCGATACTAATTATGACAGGTAACTGTAACTTCGTTACTAATTATGAAAAGTAACTGTAATTTCGATACAAATTTTGGCAGGTAACGGTAACTTCGATACTAATTATGACAGGTAACAGTAACTTCGATACTAATTATGACAAGTAACTGTAACTTAGATACAAATTATGACAGGTAACTGTAACTTCGTTACTAGTTATGAAAAGTAACTGTAATTTCGATACAAATTATGGCAGGTAACTGTAACATCGATACTAATTATGACAGGTTACTGTAACATTGTTATTAATTATGTCAAGTAACTTTAATTTCGATTCTTAATATGGCAGGTAACTGTAACTTCGTTACTAATTATGACAAGTCCCTGTAATTTCGATACAAATTATGGCAGGTAACTGTAACTTCGATACTAATTATGACAAGTAACTGCAACTTCGATACTAATTATGACAGGTAACTGTAATTTCGATACAAATTATGGCAGGTAACTGTAACTTCGATACTAATTTTGACAGGTAACTGTAACTTCGTTAACAATTATGACAAGTAACTGTAATTTCTATACTCATTATGGCAGGTAGCTGTGACTTCGATACTAATTATTACAGGTAACTGTAACTTCGTTACTAATTATGACAAGTAACTGTAATTTCGATACAAATTATGGCAGGTAACTGTAACTTCGATACTAATTATGACAAGAAACTCTAACTTCGTTACTAATTATGACAAGTAACTGTAATTTTGATAAAAATAATGGTAGCTAACTGTAACTTCAATACTAATTATGACAGGTAACAGTAACTTCGATACTAATTATGACAGGTAACAGTAACTTCGTTACTAATTATGACAAGTAACTTTAATTCCGATACTAATTAAGGCAGGTAACTGTAACTTCGTTACTAATTATGACAAGTCCCTGTAATTTCGATACAAATTATGTCAGGTAACTGTAATTTCGATACTAATTGTGACAGGTAACAGTAACTTCGATACTAATTATGACAGGAAACTGTAACTTCGTTACTAATTTTGACAAGTAAATGTAATTTAGATACAAATTATGGCAGGTAACAGTACCTTCGGTACTAACTATGACAGGTAACTGTAACTTCGATACTAATTACGGCAAGGAACTGTAATTTCGATACAAATTATGGCAGGTAACTGTAACTTCGATACTAATTATGACAGGTGACTATTACTTCGATACAAATTATGACAGGTAACAGTAACTTCGATATTAATTATGACTGGAAACTGTAACTTCGTTACTAATTATGACAAGTAACTGTAATTTCGATACAAATTATGACAGGTAACTGTAACTTCGTTACTAATTATGACAAGTAACAGTTCCTTCGATGCTAATTATGACAGGTAACTGTAACTTCGATACTAATTATGACAAGTAACTGTAACTTCGATACTAATTATGACAGGTAACTGTAACTTCGATACTAATTATGACAAGTCCCTGTAATTTCGATACAAATTATGGCAGGTAACTGTAACTTCTATACTAATTATGACAAGTAACTGTAACTTCGATAATAATTATGACAGGTAACTGTAATTTCGATACAAATTATGGCAGGTAACTGTAACTTTGATACTAATTATGACAGGTAACAGTAACTTCGATACTAATTATGACAAGTAACTGTAACTTCGTTACTAATTATGACAAGTAACTCTAATTTTGATAAAAAATTATGGCAGGTAACTGTAACTTCGATACTAATAAATACAGGTAACCGTTACTTCGACACTAATTATGACAGGTTACTGTAATTTTGATAAAAAATTATGGTAGGTAACTGTAACTTCAATACTAATTATGACAGGAAAGAGTAACTTCGATACTAAATATGACAGGTAACTGTAACTTCGTTACTAATTATGACAAATAACTTTAATTTCCATACTAATTATGGCAGGTAACTGTAACTTCGTTACTAATTATGACAAGTCCCTGTAATTTCGATACAAATTATGGCAGGTAACTGTAACTTCTATACTAATTATGACAAGTAACTGTAACTTCGATAATAATTATGACAGGTAACTGTAATTTCGATACAAATTATGGCAGGTAACTGTAACTTCGATACTAATTATGACAGGTAACTGTAACTTCTTTACTAATTATGACAAGTAACTGTAATTTCGATACAAATTATGGCAGGTAACTGTAACTTCGATGCTATTTATGACAGGTAACAGTAACTTCGTTACTAATTATGACATGTAAATATAACTTCGATAAAAATTATGACAGGTAACTGTAACTTCGATACTAATTGTGAGAAGAAACTCTAACTTCGTTACTAATTATGACAAGTCCCTGTAATTTCGATACAAATTATGGCAGGTAACTGTAACTTCCATACTAATTATGACAGGTAACAGTAACTTCGATACTAATTATGACAGGAAACTGTAACTTCGTTACTAATTATGACAAGTAACTGTAATTTCGATACAAATTATGACAGGTAACTGTAACTTCGTTACTAATTATGACAAGTAACAGTTCCTTCGATGCTAATTATGACAGGTAACTGTAACTTCGATACTAATTATGACAAGTAACTGTAACTTCGATACTAATTATGACAGGTAACTGTAACTTCGTTTCTAATTATGACATGCAACGGTAATTTCGATACAAATTATGGCAGGTAACTGTAACTTCGATACAAATTATGACAAGTAACTGTAATCTCGATACAAATTATGGCAGGTAACTGTAACTTGGATACTAATTATGGCAGTTAACTGTAACTTCGATACTAATTATGAGAGGTAACAGTAACTTCGATGCTAATTATGACAGGTAACTGCAACTTCGTTACTAATTATGACAAGTAACTGTAATTTCGATACTAATTATTGCAGGTAACTGTAACTTCGTTACTTATTATGAGAAGTAAGTGTAATTTCGTTGCAAATTATGACAGGTAACTGTAACTTCGTTACTAATTATGACAATTAACTGTAATTTCGTAACAAATTATGGCAGGTAACAGTACCTTCGATACTAATTATGACAGGTAACTGTAACTTCGATACTAATTATGACAAGGAACTGTAATTTCGATACAAATTATGGCAGGTAACTGTAACTTTGATACTAATTATGACAGGTAACAGTAACTTCGATACTAATTATGACAAGTAACTGTAACTTCGTTACTAATTATGACAAGTAACTCTAATTTTGATAAAAAATTATGGCAGGTAACTGTAACTTCGATACTAATAAATACAGGTAACCGTTACTTCGACACTAATTATGACAGGTTACTGTAACATCGTTTCTATATATGTCAAGAACTGTAACTTCGATACTAATTACGACAAGTAACTGTATTTCGATACTTATTATGACTGGTAACTGTAACTTCATTACTAATTATGACAAGAAACTGTAACTTCGATATTAATTATGACAGGTAACTGTAACTTCGATACTAATTATGACAAGTAACTGTAACTTCGATACTAATTATGGCAGGTAACTGTAACTTCGTTACTAATTATGACAAGTAACTGTAATTTCGATACAAATTATGGCAGGTAACTGTAACTTCGATACTATTTATGACAGGTAACAGTAACTTCGATACTAATTATGACAAGTAACTGTAACTTCGATACTAATTATGGCAGGTAACTGTAACTTCGTTACTAATTATGACAAGTAACTGTAATTACGATACAAATTATGGCAGGTAACTGTAACTTCGATACTATTTATGACAGGTAACAGTAACTTCGATACTAATTATGGCAGGTAACTGTAACTTCGATACTAATTATGACATGTATCAGTAATTTCGGTACTAATTATGACGAGTAACTGTAACTTCGATACTAATTATGACAGGTAACTGTAACATCGTTACTAATTATGACAAGTAACTGTAATTTAGATACAAATTATGGCAGGTAATTGTAATTTCGATACTAATTATGACAGGTAACAGTAACTTCGATACTAATTATGACAATTAACAGTAACTTTGATACTAATTATGACAAGTAACTGTAACTTCGTTGCAAATTATGACAGGTAACTGTAACTTCGTTACTAATTATGACAAGTAACTGTAATTTCGATACAAATTATGGCAGGTAACTGTAACTTCGATACTAGTTATGACAGGTAACTGTAACTTCGATACTAATTATGACAAGTAACTGCAATTTCGATACAAATTGTGGCAGGTAACTGTAACTTCGATACTAATTATGACAGGTAACAGTAACATCGATACTAATTATGACAAGAAACTCTAACTTCGTTACTAATTATGACAAGTAACTGTAATTTTGATAAAAATTATGGTAGGTAACTGTTACTTCAATACTAATTATGACAGGTAACAGTAACTTCGATACTAATTATGACAAGTAACTATAACTTCGATGCAAATTTTGACAGGTTACTGTAACATCGATACTAATTATGACAAGAAAATCTAACTTCGTTACTAATTATGACAAGTAACTGTAATTTTGATAAAAATTATGGTAGGTAACTGTTACTCAATACTAATTATGACAGGTAACAGTAACTTCGATACTAATTTTGACAGGTAACAGTAACTTCGCTACTAATTATGACAGAAAACAGTAACTTCGATACTAATTATGACGGGTAACAGTAACTTCGATAATAATTATGGCAGGTAACTGTAACTTCGAAACTAATTATGACAGTTAAATGTAACTTCGTTACTAATTATGACAATTAACTGTAATTTCGATACAAATTATGGCAGGTAACTGTAACTTCGATACCAATCGTGACAGGTAAGAGTAACCTCGAAACTAATTATGACAAGTAACTGTAACTTCGATACTAATTATGACAGGTAACTGTAACATCGTTACTAATTATGACAAGTAACTGTAATTTAGATACAAATTATGGCAGGTAATTGTAATTTCGATACTAATTATGACAGGTAACAGTAACTTCGATACTAATTATGACAAGTAACAGTAACTTTGATACTAATTATGACAAGTAACTGTAACTTCGATACTAATTATGACAGGTAACTGTAACTTCGTTACTAATTATGACAAGTAACTGTAATTTCGATACAAATTTGGACATGTAACTGTAACTTCGATACTAATTATGACAGGTAACAGTAACTTCGATACTAATTATGACAGGTAACTGTAACTTCGATACTTATTATGACAGGTAACTGTAACCTCGTTACTAATTATGACTAGTAACTGTAATTTCGATACAAATTATGGCAGGTAACTGTAACTTGGATACTAATTATGACAGTTAACAGTATCTTCGATACTAATTATGACAAGTAACAATAACTTCGATACAAATTTTGACAGGTTACTGTAACATCGATACTAATTATGACAATAAACTCTAACTTCGTTACTAATTATGACAAGTAACTGAAATTTTGATAAAAAAATTATGGTAGGTAACTGTTACTTCAATACTAATTACGACAGGTAACAGTAACTTCGATACTAATTATGATAAGTAACTGTAAATTCGATACTAATTATGACATGTAACAGTCACTTTGATATTAATTATGACAGGTAATTGTAACTTCGTTACTAATTATGAAAAGTAACTGTAATTTCGTTGCAAATTATGGCAGGTAATTGTAATTTCGATACTAATTATGACAGGTAACAGTAACTTCGATACTAATTATGACAAGTAACAGTAACTTCAATACTAATTAAGACAAGTAACTGTAACTTCGATACTAATTATGACAGGTAACTGTAACTTCGTTACTAAGTATGACAAGTAACTGTAATTTCGATACAAATTATGGCAGGTAACTGTAACTTCGATACTAATTATGACAAGTAACAGTAACTTCGATACAAATTATGACAAGTAACTATAACTTCGATACAAATTATGACAGGTAACTGTAACTTCGATACTAATTATGACAAGAAACTCTAACTTCGTTACTGATTATGACAAGTAACTGTAATTTTGATAAAAAATTATGATAGGTAACTGTAACTTCAATACTAATTATGACAGGTAACAGTAACTTCGATACTAATTATGACAGGTAACTGTAACTTCGTTACTAATTATGACAAGTAACTTTAATTTCGATACTAATTATGGCAGGTAACTGTAACTTCATTACTAATTATGACAAGTCCCTGTAATTTCGATACAAATTATGGCAGGTAACTGTAACTTCGATACTAATTATGACAGATAAAGTAACTTCGATACTAATTATGACGGGAAACTGTAACTTCGTTACTAATTATGACAAGTAACTGTAATTTCGATACAAATTATGACAGGTAACTGTAACATCGTTACTAATTATGACAAGTAACTGTAATTTCGATACAAATTATGGCAGGTAACAGTACCTTCGATACTAATTATGACTGGTAACAGTAACTTCGATACTAATTATGACAAGGAACTGTAATTTCGATACAAATTATGGCAGGTAACTGTAACTTCGATACTAATTATGACAAGAAACTCTAACATCGTTACTAATTATGACATGTAACTGTAATTTTGATCAAAAATTATGGTAGGTAACTGTAACTTCGATACTAATTGTGACAAGTAACTATAACTTCGATACAAATTATGACAGGTAACTGTAACTTCGATACTAATTATGACAAGAAACACTACCTTCGTTACTAATTATGACAAGTAACTGTAATTTTGATAAAAATTATGGTAGGTAACTGTAACTTCAATACTAATTATGACAGGTAACAGTAACTTCGATACTAATTATGACAAGTAACAGTAACTTCGATACTAATTATGACAAGTAACTATAACTTCGATACAAATTATGACAGGTAACTGTAACTTCGATACTAATTATGACAAGAAACTCTAACTTCGTTACTAATTATGACAAGTAATTGAAATTTTGATAAAAAATTATGGTAGGTAACTGTTACTTCAATACTAATTATGACAGGTAACAGTAACTTCGATACTAATTATGATAAGTAACTGTAAATTCGATACTAATTATGACATGTAACAGTAACTTTGATATTAATTATGACAGGTAATTGTAACTTCGTTACTAATTATGAAAAGTAACTGTAATTTCGTTGCAAATTATGGCAGGTAATTGTAATTTCGATACTAATTATGACAGGTAACAGTAACTTCGATACTAATTATGACAAGTAACAGTAACTTTAATACTAATTAAGACAAGTAACTGTAACTTCGATACTAATTATGACAGGTAACTGTAACTTCGTTACTAAGTATGACAAGTAACTGTAATTTCGATACAAATTATGGCAGGTAACTGTAACTTCGATACTAATTATGACAGGTAACAGTAACTTCGATACTAATTATGACAGGTAACTGTAACTTCGTTACTAATTATGACAAGTAACTTTAATTTCGATACTAATTATGGCAGGTAACTGTAACTTCATTACTAATTATGACAAGTCCCTGTAATTTCGATACAAATTATGGCAGGTAACTGTAACTTCGATACTAATTATGACAGATAAAAGTAACTTCGATACTAATTATGACGGGAAACTGTAACTTCGTTACTAATTATGACAAGTAACTGTAATTTCGATACAAATTATGACAGGTAACTGTAACATCGTTACTAATTATGACAAGTAACTGTAATTTCGATACAAATTATGGCAGGTAACAGTACCTTCGATACTAATTATGACTGGTAACAGTAACTTCGATACTAATTATGACAAGGAACTGTAATTTCGATACAAATTATGGCAGGTAACTGTAACTTCGATACTAATTATGACAAGAAACTCAAACATCGTTACTAATTATGACATGTAACTGTAATTTTGATCAAAAATTATGGTAGGTAACTGTAACTTCGATACTAATTGTGACAAGTAACTATAACTTCGATACAAATTATGGCAGGTAACTGTAACTTCGATACTAATCATGACAGGTAACAGTAACTTCGATACTAGTTATGACAAGTAACTATAACTTCGATACAAATTATGACAGGTAACTGTAACTTCGATACTAATTATGACAGGTAACTGTAACTTCGTTACTTATTATGACAAGTAACTGTAATTTCGATACAAATTATGGCAGGTAACTGTAACATCGATACTAATTATGACAGGTAACAGTAACTTCGATACTAATTATGACAAGTAACTATAACTTCGATACAAATTATGACAGGTAACTGTAACTTCGATACTAATTATGACAAGAAACTCTAACTTCGTTCCTAATTATGACAAGTAACTGTAATTATGATAAAAATTATGGTGGGTAACTGTAACTTCAATACTAATTATGAGAGGTCACAGTAACTTCGATACTTATTATGACAGGTAACTGTTACTTCGTTACTAATTATGACAAGTAACTTTAATTTCGATACAAATTATGGCAGGTAACTGTAACATCGATACTAGTTATGACAGGAAAGTGTAACATCGTTACTAATTATGACAAGTAACTGTAATTTCGATACAAATTATGACAGGTAACTGTAACTTCGATACTAATTATTACAGGTAACTGTAACTTCGTTACTTATTATGACAAGTAACTGTAATTTCGATACAAATTATGGCAGGTAACTGTAACATCGATACTAATTGTGACAGGTAACAGTAACTTCGATACTAATTATGACAAGTAACTATAACTTCGATACAAATTATGACAGGTAACTGTAACTTCGATACTAATTATGGCAAGAAACTCTAACTTCGTTACTAATTATGACAAGTATCTGTAATTATGATAAAAATTATGGTGGGTAACTGTAACTTCAATACTAATTATGACAGGTCACAGTAACTTCGATACTTATTATGACAGGTAACTGTTACTTCGTTACTAATTATGACAAGTAACTTTAATTTCGATACAAATTATGGCAGATAACTGTAACTTCGTTACCAATTATGACAAGTCCCTGTAATTTCGATACAAATTATGGCAGGTAACTGCAACTTCCATACTAATTATGACAGGTAACAATAACTTCGATACTAATTATGACAGGAAAGTGTAACTTCGTTACTAATTATGAGAAGTAACTGTAATTTCGATACAAATTATGACAGGTAATTGTAACTTCGTTACTAATTATGACAAGTAACAGTACCTCCGATGCTAATTATGACAAGTAACTGTAACTTCGATACTAATTATGACAGGTAACTGTAACTTCGATACTAATTATGACAAGCCACTGTAATTTCGATAAAAATTATGACAGGTAACAGTTACTTCGATAATAATTATGACAAGTAACTGGAACTTCGTTACTAATTATTACAAGTAACTGTAATTTCGATACAAATTGTGGCAGGTAACTGTAACTTCGATACTAATTATGACAGGTAACAGTAACTTCGATACTAATTATGACAAGTAACTGTAACTTCGATACCAATTATGACAGGTAACTGTAACTTCGATACTAATTATGACAAGTTTTTCTAACTTCGTTACTAATTATGACAAGTAACTGTAACTTTGATAAAAATTATGGCAGGTAACTGTAACATCGATACTAATTATGAAAGGTAACAGTAACTTCGATACTAATTATGACAGGTAACAGCAACTTCCTTACTAATTATGACAAGTAACTGTAATTTCAATACTAATTATGGCAGGTAACTGTAACTTCGTAACTAATTATGAGAAGTAGCTGTAATTTCGATACTAATTATGGCAGGTAACTGTAATTTCGATACAAATTATGGCAGATAATTGTAATTTCGATACTAATTATGACAGGTAACAGTAACTTCGATACTAATTATGACATGTAACAGTAACTTCGATACTAATTATCACAAGTAACTGTAACTTCGATACAAATTATGACGGGTAACTGTAACTTCGTTACTAATTATGACAAGTAACTGTAATTTCGATACAAATTATGGCAGGTAACTGTAACTTCGATACTAATTATTACAGGTAATTGTAACTTCGTTACTAATTATGACAAGTAACTGTAATTACGTCACAAATTATGGCAGGTAATTGTAATTTCGATACTTATTATGACAGGTGACAGTAACTTCGATACTAATTATGACAAGTAACAGTAACTTCGATACTAATTATGACAAGTAACAGTAACTTCGATACTAATTATGACAGGTAACTGTAACGTCGTTACTAATTATGACAAGTACCTGTAATTTCGATACCAATTTTGGCAGGTAACTGTAACTTCGATACTAATTATGACGGGTAACAGTAACTTCGATACTAATTATGACAAGTAATTGTAACATCGATACTAATTATGACAGGTAACTGTAACTTCGTTACTAATTATGACAAGTAACTGTAATTTCGATACAAATTATGGCAGGTAACTGTAACTTCGATACTAATTATGACAGGTAACTGTAACTTCGATACTAATTATGACAATGAACTGTAATTTCGATACAAATTATGGCAGGTAACTGTAACTTCGTTACTAATTATGACAAGTAACAGTAATTTCGATACAAATTTTGGCAGGTAACTGCAACTTCGATACTAATTATGTCAGGTAACAGTAACTTCGATACTAATTATGACAAGTAACTGTAACCTCGATACTAATTATGACAGGTAACTGTAACTTCGTTACTAATTATGACAAGTAACTGTAATTTCGATACAAATTATGGCAGGTAACTGTAACTTCGATACTAATTATGACAGGTAACAGTAACATCGATACTAATTATGACAAGTAACTATAACTTCGATACAAATTATGACAGGTAACTGTAACTTCGCTACTAATTATGACAAGAAACTCTAACTTCGTTACTAATTATGACAAGTATCTGTAATTTAAATAAAACATTATGGTGGGTAACTGTAACTTCAATACTAATTATGACAGGTAACAGTAACTTCGATACTAATTATGACAGGTAACTGTAACTTCGTTATTATTTATGACAAGTAACTTTAATTTCGATACAAATTATGGCAGGTAACTGTAACTTCGTTACTAATTATGACAAGTCCCTGTAATTTCGGTACAAATTATGGCAAGTATCTGTACCTTCCATACTAATTATGACAGGTAACAGTAACTTCGATACTAATTATGACAGGAAAGTGTAACTTCGATACTAATTTGGACAAGTAACTGTAATTTCGATACAAATTATGACAGGTAACTGTAACTTCGTTACTAATTATGACAAGTAAGAGTACCTTCGATGCTAATTATGTTAGGAAACTGTAACTTCGATACTAATTATGACAAGTAACTGTAACTTCGATATTAATGATGACAGGTAACAGTAACTTCGATACTAATTATGACAAGTAACTATAACTTCGATACAAATTAGGTCAGGTAACTGTAACTTCGTTACTAATTATGACAAGAAACTCTAACTTCGTTACTAATTATGACAAGTATCTGTAATATAAATAAAAAATTATGGTGGGTAACTGTAACTTCAATACTAATTATGACAGGTAACAGTAACTTCGATACTAATTATGACAGGTAACAGTAACTTCGATACTAATTATGACAAGTAACTATAACTTCGATACAAAGTATGACAGGTTAACTGTAACTTCGATACTAATTTTGACAAGAAACTCTAACTTCGTTATTAATTATGACAAGTAACTGTAATTTTGATAAAAAATTATGGTAGGTAACTGTTACTTCAATACTAATTATGACAGGTAACAGTAACTTCGATACTAATTATGACAAGTAACTATAACTTCGATGCAAATTTTGACAGGTTACTGTAACATCGATACTAATTATGAGAAGAAACTCTAACTTCGTTACTAATTATGAAAAGTAACTGTAATTTTGATAAAAATTATGGTAGGTAACTGTTACTTCAATACTAATTATGACAGGTAACAGTAACTTCGATACTAATTTTGACAGGTAACAGTAACTTCGATACTAATTATGACAGAAAACAGTAACTTCGATACTAATTATGACAGGTAACAGTAACTTCGATAATAATTATGGCAGGTAACTGTAACTTCGAAACTAATTATGACAGTTAAATGTAACTTCGTTACTAATTATGACAATTAACTGTAATTTCGATAAAAATTATGGCAGGTAACTGTAACTTCGATACCAATCGTGACAGGTAAGAGTAACTTCGATACTAATTATGACAAGTAACTGTAACTTCGATACTAATTATGACTGGTAACTGAAACATCGTTACTAATTATGACAAGTAACTGTAATTTAGATACAAATTATGGCAGGTTATTGTAATTTCGATACTAATTATGACAGGTAACAGTAACTTCGATACTAATTATGACAAGTAACAGTAACTTCGATACTAATTATGACAAGTAACTGTAACTTCGATACTAATTATGACAGGTAACTGTAACTTCGTTACTAATTATGACAAGTAACTGTAATTTCGATACAAATTTGGGCATGTAACTGTAACTTCGATACTAATTATGACAGGTAACAGTAACTTCGATACTAATTATGACAGGTAACTGTAACTTCGATACTTAATATGACAGGTAACTGTAACTTCGATACCAATCGTGACAGGTAAGAGTAACCTCGTTACTAATTATGACAAGTAACTGCAATTTCGATACAAATTATGGCAGGTAACTGTAACTTGGATACTAATTATGACAGTTAACAGTATCTTCGATACTAATTATGACAAGTAACTATAACTTCGATGCAAATTTTGACAGGTTACTGTAACATCGATACTAATTATGACAAGAAACTCTAACTTCGTTACTAATTATGACAAGTAACTGTAATTTTGATAAAAAATTATGGTAGGTAACTGTTACTTCAATACTAATTATGACAGGTAACAGTAACTTCGATACTAATTATGATAAGTAACTGTAAATTCTATACTAATTATGACATGTAACAGTAACTTTGATATTAATTATGACAGGTAATTGTAACTTCGTTACTAATTATGACAAGTAACTGAAATTTCGTTGCAAATTATGGCAGGTAATTGTAATTTCGATACTAATTATGACAGGTAACAGTAACTTCGATACTAATTATGACAAGTAACAGTAACTTCAATACTAATTAAGACAAGTAACTGTAACTTCGATACTAATTATGACAGGTAACTGTAACTTCGTTACTAAGTATGACAAGTAACTGTAATTTCGATACAAATTATGGCAGGTAACTGTAACTTCGATACTAATTATGACAAGTAACAGTAACTTCGATACTAATTATGACAAGTAACTATAACTTCGATACAAATTATGACAGGTAACTGTAACTTCGATACTAATTATGACAAGAAACTCTAACTTCGTTACTAATTATGACAAGTAACTGTAATTTTGATAAAAAATTATGGTAGGTAACTGTAACTTCAATACTAATTATGACAGGTAACAGTAACTTCGATACTAATTATGACAGGTAACTGTAACTTCATTACTAATTATGACAAGTACCTTTAATTTCGATACTAATTATGGCAGGTAACTGTAACTTCATTACTAATTATGACAAGTCCCTGTAATTTCGATACAAATTATGGCAGGTAACTGTAACTTCGATACTAATTATGACAGATAAAAGTAACTTCGATACTAATTATGACGGGAAACTGTAACTTCGTTACTAATTATGACAAGTAACTGTAATTTCGATACAAATTATGACAGGTAACTGTAACATCGTTACTAATTATGACAAGTAACTGTAATTTCGATACAAATTATGGCAGGTAACAGTACCTTCGATACTAATTATGACTGGTAACAGTAACTTCGATACTAATTATGACAAGGAACTGTAATTTCGATACAAATTATGGCAGGTAACTGTAACTTCGATACTAATTGTGACAAGTCCCTGTAATTTCGATACAAATTATGGCAGGTAACTGTAACTTCGATACTAATTATGACAGATAAAAGTAACTTCGATACTAATTATGACAGGAAAGTGTAACTTCGTTACTAATTATGACAAGTAACTGTAATTTCGATACAAATTATGGCAGGTAACTGTAACTTCGATACTAATTATGTCAGGTAACAGTAACTTCGATACTAATTATGACAAGTAACTGTAACTTCGATACTAATTATGACAGGTAACTGTAACTTCGATACTAATTATGACAAGAAACTCTAACTTTGTTACTAATTATGACAAGTAACTGTAATTTAGATAAAAATTATGGTGGGTAACTCTAACTTCAATACTAATTATGACAGGTAACAGTAACTTCGATACTAATTATGACAGGTAACTGTAATTTCGTTACTAATTATGACAAGTAACTTTAATTTCGATACAAATTATGGCAGGTAACTGTAACTTCGTTACTAATTATGACAGGTAACTGTAACTTCGATACTAATTATGACAGGAAAGTGTAACATCGTTACTAATTATGACAAGTAACTGTAATTTCGATACAAATTATGACAGGTAACTGTAACTTCGTTACTTATTATGACAAGTAACAGTACCTTCGATGCTAATTATGACAGGAAACTGTTACTTCGATACTAATTATTGACAAGTAACTGTAACTTCGATACTAATGATGACAGATAACTGTAACTACGTTACTACTTATGACAAGTAACTGTAATTTCGATACAAATTATGGCAGGTAACTGTAACTTCGATACTAATTATGACAGGTAACAGTAACTTCGATACTAATTATGACAAGTAACAGTAACTTCGATACTAATTATGACAAGAAACTGTAATTTCGAAACTAATTATGACAGGTAACTGTAACATCATTACTAATTATGACAAGTAACTGTAATTTCGATACAAATTATGGCAGGTAACTGTAACTTCGATACTAATTATGACAGGTAACTGTAACTTCGATACAAATTATGACAAGTAACTGTAACTTCGATACTAATTATGACAGGTAACTGTTACTTCGATATTAATAATGACAATTAACTCTAACTTCGTTACTAATTTCGACAAGTAACTGTAATTTTCATAAAAAAATTATGGCAGGTAACTGTAACTTCGATACTAATTATGACAAGGAACTGTAATTTCGATACAAATTATGGCAGGTAACTGTAACTTCGATAAAAGTTATGACAGGTAAGAGTAACTTCGATACTAATTATGACAAGTAACTGTAACTTCGATACTAATTATGACAGGTAACTGTAACATCGTTACTAATTATGACAAGTAACTGTAATTTCGATACAAATTATGGCAGGTAATTGTAATTTCGATACTAATTATGACAGGTAACAGTAACTTCGATACTAATTATGACAAATAGCAGTTACTTCGATACTAATTATGACAAGTAACTGTAACTTCGATACTAATTATGACAGGTAACAGTAACATCGATACTAATTATGACAAGTAACTTTAACTTCGATACTTATTATGACAGGTAACTGTAACCTCGTTACTAATTATGACAAGTAACTGTAATTTCGATACAAATTATGGCAGGTAACTGTAACTTCGATACTAATTATGACAGGTAACAGTAACTTCGATACTAATTATGACAAGTGACTATAACTTCGATACAAATTGACACAGGTTACTGTAACATCGATACTAATTATGACAAGAAAATCTACCTTCGTTACTAAATATGACAATTAACAGTAATTTTGATAAAAATTATGGTAGGTAACTGTAACATCAATACTAATTATGACAGGTAACAGTAACTTCGATACTAATTATGACAAGTAACTGTAACTTCGATACTAATTATGACAAGTAACTGTAACTTCGATACTAATTATGACAGGTAACTGTAACTTCGTGACTTATTATGACAAGTAACTGTAATTTCGATACAAATATTGGCAGGTAACTGTAACTTCGATACTAATTATGTCAGGTATCAGTAACTTCGATACTAATTATGACAAGTAACTGTAACTTCGATACTAATTATGACAGGTAACTGTAACTTCGTGACTAATTATGACATGTAACTGTAATTTCGATACAAATTATGGCAGGTAACTGTAACTTCGATACTAATTATGACAGGTAACAGTAACTTCGATACTAATTATGACAAGTAACTATAACTTCGATACAAGTTATGACAGGTAACTGTAACTTCGATACTAATTATGACAAGAAACTCTAACTTCAATACTAATTATGACAAGTAACTGTAATTTAGATAACAAATTATGGTGGGTAACTGTAACTTCAATACTAATTATGACAGATAACAGTAACTTCGATACTAATTATGACTGGTAACTGTAACTTCGTTACTAATTATAACAAGTAACTTTAATTTCGATACAAATTATGGCAGGTAACTGTAACTTCGTTACTAATTATGACAAGTCCCTGTAATTTCGATACAAATTATGACAGGTAACAGTAACTTCGATACTAATTATGACAGGAAAGTGTAACTTCGTTACTAATTATGACAAGTAACTGTAATTTCGATACAAATTATGACAGGTAACTGTAACTTCGTTACCAATTATGACAAGTAACAGTACCTTCGATGCTAATTATGACAGGAAACTGTAACTTCGATACTAATTATGACAAGTAACTGTAACTTCGATACTAATGATGACAGGTAACTGTAACTACGTTACTAATTATGACAAGTAACTGTAATTTGGATACAAATTATGGCAGGTAACTGTAACTTCGATACTAATTATGACAGGTAACAGTAACATCGATACTAATTATGACAAGTAACAGTAACTTCGATACTAATTATGACAAGAAACTGTAATTTCGATACAAATTATGACAGGTAACTGTAACTTCGTTACTAATTATGACAATTAACAGTACCTTCGATGCTAATTATGACAAGTAACTGTAACTTCGATACTAATTACGACAAGGAACGGTAATTTCGATACTAATTATGACAAGAAACTGTAATTTCTAAACTAATTATGACAGGTAACTGTAACATCGTTACTAATTAATACAAGTAACTTTAATTTCGATTCTAATTATGGCAGGTAACTGTTACTTCGTTACTAATTATGACAAGTCCCTGTAATTTCGATAAAAAATTATGACTGGTAACTGTAACTTCGATACTAATTATGACAAGGAACTGTAATTTCGATACATATTATGGCAGGTAACTGTAACTTCGATACTAATTATGACAGGTAACAGTAACTTCGATACTAGTTATGACAAGTAACTATAACTTCGATACAAATTATGACAGGTAACTGTAACTTCGATACTAATTATGACAGGTAAATGTAAATTCGTTACTTATTATGACAAGTAACTGTAATTTCGATACAAATTATGGCAGGTAACTGTAACATCGATACTAATTATGACAGGTAACAGTAACTTCCATACTAATTATGACAAGTAACTATAACTTCGATACAAATTATGACAGGTAACTGTAACTTCGATACTAATTATGACAAGAAACTCTAACTTCGTTACTAATTATGACAAGTAACTGTAATTATGATAAAAATTATGGTGGGTAACTGTAACTTCGATACTTATTATGACAGGTAACTGTAACTTCGTTACTAATTATGACAAGTAACTTTAATTTCGATACAAATTATGGCAGGTAACTGTAACTTCGTTACCAATTATGACAAGTCCCTGTAATTTCGATACAAATTATGGCAGGTAACTGCAACTTCCATACTAATTATGACAGGTAACAATAACTTCGATACTAATTATGACAGGAAAGTGTAACTTCGTTACTAATTATGACAAGTAACTGTAATTTCGATACAAATTATGACAGTTAACTGTAACTTCGTTACTAATTATGACAAGTAACTGTACCTTCGATGCTAATTATGACAGGTAACTGTAACATCGTTACTAATTATGACAAGTAACTTTAATTTCGATACAAATTATGGCAGGTAACTGTAACTTCGTTACCAATTATGACAAGTCCCTGTAATTTCGATACAAATTATGGCAGGTAACTGCAACTTCCATACTAATTATGACAGGTAACAATAACTTCGATACTAATTATGACAGGAAAGTGTAACTTCGATACTAATTATGACAAGGAACTGTAATTTCGATACAAATTATGGCAGGTAACTGTAACTTCGTTACTAATTATGACAAGTAACTGTAATTTCGATACAAATTTTGGCAGGTAACTGTAACTTCGATACTAATTATGTCAGGTAACAGTAACTTCGATACTAATTATGACAAGTAACTGTAACTTCGATACTAATTATGACAGGTAACTGTAACTTCGATACTAATTATGACAAGAAACTCTAACTTCGTTACTAATTATGACAAGTAACTGTAATTTAGATAAAAAATTATGGTGGGTAACTCTAACTTCAATACTAATTATGACAGGTAACAGTAACTTCGATACTAATTATGACAGGTAACTGTAACTTCGTTACTAATTATGACAAGTACCTTTAATTTCGATACAAATTATGGCAGGTAACTGTAACTTCGTTACTAATTATGACAAGTCCCTGTAATTTCGATACAAATTATGGCAGGTATCTGTAACTTCCATACTAATTATGACAGGTAACAGTAACTTCGATACTAATTATGACAGGAAAGTGTAACATCGTTACTAATTATGACAAGTAACTGTAATTTCGATACAAATTATGACAGGTAACTGTAACTTCGTTACTTATTATGACAAGTAATAGTACCTTCGATGCTAATTATGACAGGAAACTGTTACTTGGATACTAATTATGACAAGTAACTGTAACTTCGATACTAATGATGACAGGTAACTGTAACTTCGATACTAATTATTACAAGTAACAGTAACTTCGATACTAATTATGACAAGAAACTGTAATTTCGAAACTAATTATGACAGGTAACTGTAACATCGTTACTAATTATGACAAGTAACTGTAATTTCGATACAAATTATGGCAGGTAACTGTAACTTCGATACTAATTATGACAGGTAACTGTAACTTCGATACAAATTATGACAAGTAACTGTAACTTCGATACTAATTATGACAGGAAACTGTTACTTCGATATTAATAATGACAATTAACTCTAACTTCGTTACTAATTATGACAAGTAACTGTAATTTTCATAAAAAAATTATGGCAGGTAACTGTAACTTCGATACTAATTATGACAAGGAACTGTAATTTCGATACAAATTATGGCAGGTAACTGTAACTTCAATACTAGTTATGACAGGTAAGAGTAACTTCGATACTAATTATGACAAGTAACTGTAACTTCGATACTAATTATGACAGGTAACTGTAACATCGTTACTAATTATGACAAGTAACTGTAATTTCGATACAAATTATGGCAGGTAATTGTTATTTCGATACTAATTATGACAGGTAACAGTAACTTCAATACTAATTATGACAAATAACAGTTACTTCGATACTAATTATGAGAAGTAACTGTAACTTCGATACTAATTATGACAGGTAACTGTAACTTCGTTACTAATTATGACAAGTAACTGTAATTTCGATACAAATTATGGCAGGTAACTGTAACTTCGATACTAATTATGACAGGTAACAGTATCTTCGATACTAATTATGACAAGTAACTATAACTTCGATACAAATTGTGACAGGTTACTGTAACATCGATACTAATTATGACAAGAAACTCTACCATCGTTACTAAATAAGACAAGTAACAGTAATTTTGATAAAAAATTATGGTAGGTAACTGTAACTTCAATACTAATTATGACAGGTAACAGTAACTTCGATACTAATTATGACAAGTAACTGTATCTTCGATACTAATTATAATAAGTAACTGTAACTTCGATACTAATTATTACAGGTAATTGTAATTTCGTTACTAATTATGACAAGTAACTGTAATTTCGTTACAAATTATGGCAGGTAATTGTAATTTCGATACTAATTGTGACAGGTAACAGTAACTTCGATACTAATTATGACAAGTAACAGTAACTTCGATACTAATTATGACAAGTAACTGTAACTTCGATACTAATTATGACAGGTAACTGTAACTTCGTGACTAATTATGACAAGTAACTGTAATTTCGATACTAATTAAGGCAGGTAACTGTAACTTCGATACTAATTATGACAGGTAACTGTAACTTCGATACTAATTATGACAAGGAACTGTAATTTCGATACAAATTATGGCAGGTAACTGTAACTTCGTTACTAATTATGACAAGTAACTGTAATTTCGAAACAAATATTGGCAGGTAACTGTAACTTCGATACTAATTATGTCAGGTATCAGTAACTTCGATACTAATTATGACAAGTAACTGTAACTTCGTTACTAATTATGACAGGTAACTGTAACTTCGTGACTAATTATGACAAGTAACTGTAATTTCGATACAAATTATGGCAGGTAACTGTTACTTCGATACTAATTATGGCAGGTAACTGCAACTTCCATACTAATTATGACAGGTAACAATAACTTCGATACTAATTATGACAGGAAAGTGTAACTTCGTTACTAATTATGACAAGTAACTGTAATTTCGATACAAATTATGACAGTTAACTGTAACTTCGTTACTAATTATGAAAAGTAACAGTACCTTCGATGCTAATTATGACAGGTAACTGTAGCTTCGATACTAATTATGACAAGGAACTGTAATTTCGATACTAATTATGACAGGAAAGTGTAACTTCGTTACTAATTATGACAAGTAACTGTAATTTCGATACAAATTATGACAGTTAACTGTAACTTCGTTATTAATTATGACAAGTAACAGTACCTTCGATGCTAATTATGACAGGTAACTGTAACTTCGATACTAATTATGACAAGTAACTGTAATTTCGATACAAATTATGGCAGGTAACTGTAACATCGATACTAATTATGACAGGTAACAGTAACTTCCATACTAATTATGACAAGTAACTATAACTTCGATGCAAATTATGACAGGTAACTGTAACTTCGATACTAATTATGACAAGAAACTCTAACTTCGTTACTAATTATGACAAGTAACTGTAATTATGATAAAAATTATGGTGGGTAACTGTAACTTCGATACTTATTATGACAGGTAACTGTAACTTCGTTACTTATTATGACAAGTAACTTTAATTTCGATACAAATTATGGCAGGTAACTGTAACTTCGTTACCAATTATGACAAGTCCCTATAATTTCGATACAAATTATGGCAGGTAACTGCAACTTCCATACTAATTATGACAGGTAACAATAACTTCGATACTAATTATGACAGGAAAGTGTAACTTCGTTACTAATTATGACAAGTAACTGTAATTTCGATACAAATTATGACAGTTAACTGTAACTTCGTTACTAATTATGACAAGTAACAGTACCTTCGATGCTAATTATGACAGGTAACTGTAACTTCGATACTAATTATGACAAGGAACTGTAATTTCGATACAAATTATGGCAGGTAACTGTAACTTCGATACTAGTTATGACAGGTAAGAGTAACTTCGATACTAATTATGACAAGTAACTGTAACTTCAATACTAATTATGACAGGTAACTGTAACATCGTTACTAATTATGACAAGTAACTGTAATTTCGATACAAATTATGGCAGGTAATTGTAATTTCGATACTAATTATGACAGGTAACAGTAACTTCGATACTAATTATGACAAATAACAGTTACTTCGATACTAATTATGACAAGTAACTGTATCTTCGATACAAATTATGACAGGTAACTGTAACTTCGTTACTAATTATGACAAGTAACTGTAATTTCGATACAAATTGTGGCAGGTAACTGTAACTTCGATACTAATTATGACAGGTAACAGTAACATCGATACTAATTATGACAAGTAACTGTAACGTCGATACTTATTATGACAGGTAACTGTAACCTCGTTACTAATTATGACATGTAACTGTAATTTCGATACAAATTATGGCAGGTAACTGTAACTTCGATACTAATTACGACAGGTAACAGTATCTTCGATACTAATTATGACAAGTAACTATAACTTCGATACAAATTGAGACAGGTTACTGTAACATCGATACTAATTATGACAAGAAACTCTACCTTCGTTACTAAATATGACAAGTAACAGTAATTTTGATAAAAAATTATGGTAGGTAACTGTAACTTCAATACTAATTATGACAGGTAACTGTAACTTCGATACTAATTATGACAAGGAACTGTAATTTCGATACAAATTATGGCAGGTAACTGTAACTTCGTTACTAATTATGACAAGTAACTGTAATTTCGATACAAATATAGGCAGGTAACTGTAACTTCGATACTAATTATGTCAGGTATCAGTAACTTCGATACTAATTAAGACAAGTAACTGTAACTTCGTTACTAATTATGACAGGTAACTGTAACTTCGTGACTAATTATGACAAGTAACTGTAATTTCGATACAAATTATGGCAGGTAACTGTAACTTCGATACTAATTATGACAGGTAACAGTAACTTCGATACTAATTATGACAAGTAACTATAACTTCGATACAAGTTATGACTGGTAACTGTAACTTCGATACTAATTATGACAAGAAACTCTAACTTCGTTACTAATTATGACAAGTAACTGTAATTTAGATAAAAAATTATGGTGGGTAACTGTAACTTCAATACTAATTATGACAGATAACAGTAACTTCGATACTAATTATGACAGGTAACTGTAACTTCGTTACTAATTATAACAAGTAACTTTAATTTCGATACAAATTATGGCAGGTAACTGTAACTTCGGTACTAATTATGACAAGTCCCTGTAATTTCGATACAAATTATGACAGGTAACAGTAACTTCGATACTAATTATGACAGGAAAGTGTAACTTCGTTACTAATTATGACAAGTAACTGTAATTTCGATACAAATTATGACAGGTAACTGTAACTTCGTTACCAATTATGACAAGTAACAGTACCTTCGATGCTAATTATGACAGGAAACTGTAACTTCGATACTAATTATGACAAGTAACTGTAACTTCGATACTTATTATGACAAATAACTGTAATTTGGATACAAATTATGGCAGGTAACTGTAACTTCGATACTAATTATGACAGGTAACAGTAACTTCGATACTAATTATGACAAGTAACAGTAACTTCGATACTAATTATGAAAAGAAACTGTAATTTCGAAACTAATTATGACAGGTAACTGTAACATCGTTACTAATTATGACAAGTAACTGCAATTTCGATACAAATTATGGCAGGTAACTGTAACTTCGATACTAATTATGACAGGTAACAGTAACTTCGATACTAATTATGACAAGTAACTGTAACTTCCATACTAATTATGACAGGTAACAATAACTTCGATACTAATTATGACAGGAAAGTGAAACTTCTTTACTAATTATGACAAGTAACTGTAATTTCGATACAAATTATGACAGGTAACTGTAACTTCGTTACTAATTATGACAAGTAACAGTACCTTCGATGCTAATTATGAAAAGTAACTGTAACTTCGATACTAATTATGACAAGGAACGGTAATTTCGATACAAATTATGGCAGGTAACTGTAACTTCGTTACTAATTATGACAAGTAACTGTAATTTCGATACAAATTTTGGCAGGTAACTGTAACTTCGATACTAATTATGTCAGGTAACAGTAACTTCGATACTAATTATGACAAGTAACTGTAACTTCGATACTAATTATGACAGGTAACTGTAACTTCGATACTAATTATGACAAGAAACTCTAACTTCGTTACTAATTATGACAAGTAACTGTAATTTAGATAAAAGATTATGGTGGGTAACTCTTACTTCAATACTACTTAAGACAGGTAACAGTAACTTCGATACTAATTATGACAGGTAACTGTAACTTCGTTACTTATTATGACAAGTAACTTTAATTTCGATACAAATTATGGCAGGTAACTGTAACTTCGTTACTAATTATGACAAGTCCCTGTAATTTCGATACAAATTATGGCAGGTATCTGTAATTTCCATACTAATTATGACAGGTAACAGTAACTTCGATACTAATTATGACAAGTAACAGTAACTTCGATACTAATTATGACAAGAAACTGTAATTTCGAAACTAATTATGACAGGTAACTGTAACATCGTTACTAATTATGACAAGTAACTGTAATTTCGATACAAATTATGGCAGGTAACTGTAACTTCGATACTAATTATGACAGGTAACAGTATCTTCGATACTAATTATGACAAGTAACTATAACTTCGATACAAATTGAGACAGGTTACTGTAACATCGATACTAATTAAGACAAGAAACTCTACCTTCGTTACTAAATATGACAAGTAACAGTAATTTTGATAAAAGATTATGGTAGGTAACTGTAACTTCAATACTAATTATGACAGGTAACAGTAACTTCGATACTAATTATGACAAGTAACTGTAACTTCGATACTAATTATAATAAGTAACTGTAACTTCGATACTAATTATTACAGGTAATTTTAACTTCGTTACTAATTATGACAAGTAACTGTAATTTCGTTACATATTATGGCAGGTAATTGTAATTTCGATACTAATTGTGACAAGTAACAGTAACTTCGATACTAATTATGACAAGTAACAGTAACTTCGATACTAATTATGACAAGTAACTGTAACTTCGATACTAATTATGACAGGTAACTGTAACTTCGTGATTATTATGACAAGTAACTGTAATTTCGATACAAATTATGGCAGGTAACTGTAACTACGATACAAATTATGACAGGTAACTGTATCTTCGATACTAATTATGACAAGGAACTGTAATTTCGATACAAATTATGGCAGGTGACTGTACCTTCGTTACTAATTATGACAAGTAACTGTAATTTTGATACAAATATTGGCAGGTAACTGTAACTTCGATACTAATTATGTCAGGTATCAGTAACTTCGATACTAATTATGACAAGTAACTGTAACTACGTTACTAATTATGACAGGTAACTGTAACTTCGTGACTAATTATGACAAGTAACTGTAATTTCGATACAAATTATGACAAGAAACTCTAACTTCGTTACTAATTATGACAAGTAACTGTAATTTAGATAAAAAATTATGGTGGGTAACTGTAATTTCAATACTAATTATGCCAGATAACAGTAACTTCGATACTAATTATGACAGGTAACTGTAACTTCGTTACTAATTATAACAAGTAACTTAATTTCGATACAAATTATGGCAGGTAACTGTAACTTCGGTACTAATTATGACAAGTCCCTGTAATTTCGATACAAATTATGACAGGTAACAGTAACTTCGATACTGATTATGACAGGAAAGTGTAACTTCGTTACTAATTATGACAAGTAACTGTAATTTCGATACAAATTATGACAGGTAACTGTAACTTCGTTACCAATTATGACAAGTAACTGTAATTTCGATACAAATTATGGCAGGTAACTGTAACTTCGATACTAATTATGACAGGTAACTGTAACTTCGATACTAATTATGACTAGTAACAGTAACTTCGATACTAATTATGACAAGAAACTGTAATTTCGAAACTAATTATGACAGGTAACTGTAACATCGTTACTAATTATGACAAGTAACTGCAATTTCGATAAAATTATGGCAGGTTACTGTAACTTCGATACTAATTATGACAGGTAACAGTAACTTCGATACTAATTATGACAAGTAACTGCAACTTCCATACTAATTATGACAGGTAACAATAACTTCGATATTAATTATGACAGGAAAGTGTAACTTCGTTACTAATTATGACAAGTAACTGTAATTTCGATACAAATTATGACAGGTAACTGTAACTTCGTTACTAATTATGACAAGTAACTGTAATTTCGATACAAATTATGGCAGGTAACTGTAACTTCGATACTAATTATGACAGGTAACAGTAACTTCGATACTAATTATGACAAGTAACTATAACTTCGATACAAATTATGACAGGTAACTGTAACTTCGCTACTAATTATGACAAGAAACTCTAACTTCGTTACTAATTATGACACGTATCTGTAATTTAAATAAAACATTATGGTGTGTAACTGTAACTTCAATACTAATTATGACAGGTAACAGTAACTTCGATACTAATTATGACAGGTAACTGTAACTTCGTTACTATTTATGACAAGTAACTTTAATTTCGATACAAATTATGGCAGGTAACTGTAACTTCGTTACTAATTATGACAAGTCCCTGTAATTTCGATACAAATTATGGCAAGTATCTGTAACTTCCATACTAATTATGACAGGTAACAGTAACTTCGATACTAATTATGACAGGAAAGTGTAACTTCGATACTAATTTGGACAAGTAACTGTAATTTCGATACAAATTATGACAGGTAACTGTAACTTCGTTACTAATTATGACAAGTAAGAGTACCTTCGATGCTAATTATGTTAGGAAACTGTAACTTCGATAATAATTATGACAAGTAACTGTAACTTCGATATTAATGATGACAGGTAACAGTAACTTCGATACTAATTATGACAAGTAACTGTAACTTCGATACAAATTAGGTCAGGTAACTGTAACTTCGTTACTAATTATGACAAGAAACTCTAACTTCGTTACTAATTATGACAAGTATCTGTAATATAAATAAAAAATTATGGTGGGTAACTGTAACTTCAATACTAATTATGACAGGTAACAGTAACTTCGATACTAATTATGACAAGTAACTATAACTTCGATACAAATTATGACAGGTTAACTGTAACTTCGATACTAATTTTGACAAGAAACTCTAACTTCGTTATTAATTATGACAAGTAACTGTAATTTTGATAAAAAATTATGGTAGGTAACTGTTACTTCAATACTAATTATGACAGGTAACAGTAACTTCGATGCTAATTATGACAAGTAACTATAACTTCGATGCAAATTTTGACAGGTTACTGTAACATCGATACTAATTATGACAAGAAACTCTAACTTCGTTACTAATTATGAAAAGTAACTGTAATTTTGATAAAAATTATGGTAGGTAACTGTTACATCAATACTAATTATGACAGGTAACAGTAACTTCGATACTAATTTTGACAGGTAACAGTAACTTCGATACTAATTATGACAGAAAACAGTAACTTCGATACTAATTATGACAGGTAACAGTAACTTCGATAATAATTATGGCAGGTAACTGTAACTTCGAAACTAATTATGACACTTAAATGTAACTTCGTTACTAATTATGACAATTAACTGTAATTTCGATACAAATTATGGCAGGTAACTGTAACTTCGATACCAATCGTGACAGGTAAGAGTAACTTCGATACTAATTATGACAAGTAACTGTAACTTCGATACTAATTATGACAGGTAACTGTAACATCGTTACTAATTATGACAAGTAACTGTAATTTAGATACAAATTATGGCAGGTAATTGTAATTTCGATACTAATTATGACAGGTAACAGTAACTTCGATACTAATTATGACAAGTAACAGTAACTTCGATACTAATTATGACAAGTAACTGTAACTTCGATACTAATTATGACAGGTAACTGGAACTTCGTTACTAATTATGACAAGTAACTGTAATTTCGATACAAATTTGGGCATGTAACTGTAACTTCGATACTAATTATGACAGGTAACAGTAACTTCGATACTAATTATGACAGGTAACTGTAACTTCGATACTTATTATGACAGGTAACTGTAACCTCGTTACTAATTATGACAAGTAACTGTAATTTCGATACAAATTATGGCAGGTAACTGTAACTTGGATACTAATTATGACAGTTAACAGTATCTTCGATACTAATTATGACAAGTAACTATAACTTCGATAAAAATTTTCACAGGTTACTGTAACATCGATACTAATTATGACAAGAAACTCTAACTTCGTTACTAATTATGACAAGTAACTGTAATTTTGATAAAAAATTATGGTAGGTAACTGTTACTTCAATACTAATTATGACAGGTAACAGTAACTTCGATACTAATTATGATAAGTAACTGTAAATTCGATACTAATTATGACATGTAACAGTAACATTGATATTAATTATGACAGGTAATTGTAACTTCGTTACTAATTATGACAAGTAACTGTAATTTCGTTGCAAATTATGGCAGGTAATTGTAATTTCGATACTAATTATGACAGGTAACAGTAACTTCGATACTAATTATGACAAGTAACAGTAACTTCAATACTAATTAAGACAAGTAACTGTAACTTCGATACTAATTATGACAGGTAACTGTAACTTCGTTACTAAGTATGACAAGTAACTGTAATTTCGATACAAATTATGGCAGGTAACTGTAACTTCGATACTAATTATGACAAGTAACAGTAACTTCGATACTAATTATGACAAGTAACTATAACTTCGATACAAATTATGACAGGTAACTGTAACTTCGATACTAATTATGACAAGAAACTCTAACTTCGTTACTAATTATGACAAGTAACTGTAATTTTGATAAAAAATTATGGTAGGTAACTGTAACTTCAATACTAATTATGACAGGTAACAGTAACTTCGATACTAATTATGACAGGTAACTGTAACTTCATTACTAATTATGACAAGTAACTTTAATTTCGATACTAATTATGGCAGGTAACTGTAACTTCATTACTAATTATGACAAGTCCCTGTAATTTCGATACAAATTATGGCAGGTAACTGTAACTTCGATACTAATTATGACAGATAAAAGTAACATCGATACTAATTATGACGGGAAACTGTAACTTCGTTACTAATTATGACAAGTAACTGTAATTTCGATACAAATTATGACAGGTAACTGTAACATCGTTACTAATTATGACAAGTAACTGTAATTTCGATACAAATTATGGCAGGTAACAGTACCTTCGATACTAATTATGACTGGTAACAGTAACTTCGATACTAATTATGACAAGGAAATGTAATTTCGATACAAATTATGGCAGGTAACTGTAACTTCGATACTAATTATGACAAGTCCCTGTAATTTCGATACAAATTATGGCAGGTAACTGTAACTTCGATACTAATTATGACAGATAAAAGTAACTTCGATACTAATTATGACAGGAAAGTGTAACTTCGTTACTAATTATGACAAGTAACTGTAATTTCGATACAAATTATGACAGGTAATTGTAACTTCGTTACTAATTATGACAAGTAACAGTACCTCCGATGCTAATTATGACAAGTAACTGTAACTTCGATACTAATTATGACAAGTAACTGTAATTTCGATACAAATTATGGCAGGTAACTGTAACTTCGATACTAATTATGTCAGGTAACAGTAACTTCGATACTAATTATGACAAGTAACTGTAACTTCGATACTAATTATGAAAGGTAACTGTAACTTCGATACTAATTATGACAAGAAACTCTAACTTTGTTACTAATTATGACAAGTAACTGTAATTTAGATAAAAATTATGGTGGGTAACTCTAACTTCAATACTAATTATGACAGGTAACAGTAACTTCGATACTAATTATGACAGGTAACTGTAATTTCGTTACTAATTATGACAAGTAACTTTAATTTCGATACAAATTATGGCAGGTAACTGTAACTTCGTTACTAATTATGACAGGTAACTGTAACTTCGATACTAATTATGACAGGAAAGTGTAACATCGTTACTAATTATGACACGTAACTGTAATTTCGATACAAATTATGACAGGTAACTGTAACTTCGTTACTTATTATGACAAGTAACAGTACCTTCTATGCTAATTATGACAGGAAACTGTTACTTCGATACTAATTATGACAAGTAACTGTAACTTCGATACTAATGATGACAGGTAACTGTAACTACGTTACTACTTATGACAAGTAACTGTAATTTCGATACAAATTATGGCAGGTAACTATAACTTCGATACTAATTATGACAGGTAACAGTAACTTCGATACTAATTATGACAAGTAACAGTAACTTCGATACTAATTATGACAAGAAACTGTAATTTCGAAACTAATTATGACAGGTAACTGTAACATCATTACTAATTATGACAAGTAACTGTAATTTCGATACAAATTATGGCAGGTAACTGTAACTTCGATACTAATTATGACAGGTAACTGTAACTTCGATACAAATTATGACAAGTAACTGTAACTTCGATACTAATTATGACAGGTAACTGTTACTTCGATATTAATAATGACAATTAACTCTAACTTCGTTACTAATTTCGACAAGTAACTGTAATTTTCATAAAAAAAATATGGCAGGTAACTGTAACTTCGATACTAATTATGACAAGGAACTGTAATTTCGATACAAATTATGGCAGGTAACTGTAACTTCGATAAAAGTTATGACAGGTAAGAGTAACTTCGATACTAATTATGACAAGTAACTGTAACTTCGATACTAATTATGACAGGTAACTGTAACATCGTTACTAATTATGACAAGTAACTGTAATTTCGATACAAATTATGGCAGGTAATTGTAATTTCGATACTAATTATGACAGGTAACAGTAACTTCGATACTAATTATGACAAATAGCAGTTACTTCGATACTAATTATGACAAGTAACTGTAACTTCGATACTAATTATGACAGGTAACAGTAACATCGATACTAATTATGACAAGTAACTGTAACTTCGATTCTTATTATGACAGGTAACTGTAACCTCGTTACTAATTATGACAAGTAACTGTAATTTCGATACAAATTATGGCAGGTAACTGTAACTTCGATACTAATTATGACAGGTAACAGTAACTTCGATACTAATTATGACAAGTGACTATAACTTCGATACAAATTGACACAGGTTACTGTAACATCGATACTAATTATGACAAGAAACTCTACCTTCGTTACTAAATATGACAAGTAACAGTAATTTTGATAAAAATTATGGTAGGTAACTGTAACATCAATACTAATTATGACAGGTAACAGTAACTTCGATACTAATTATGACAAGTAACTGTAACTTCGATACTAATTATGACAAGTAACTGTAACTTCGATACTAATTATGACAGGTAACTGTAACTTCGTGACTTATTATGACAAGTAACTGTAATTTCGATACAAATTATGGCAGGTAACTGTAACTTCGATACTAATTATGACAGGTAACTGTAACTTCGATACTAATTATGACAAGGAACTGTAATTTCGATACAAATTATGGCAGGTAACTGTAACTTCGTTACTAATTATGAAAAGTAACTGTAATTTCGATACAAATATTGGCAGGTAACTGTAACTTCGATACTAATTATGTCAGGTATCAGTAACTTCGATACTAATTATGACAAGTAACTGTAACTTCGATACTAATTATGACGGGTAACTGTAACTTCGTGACTAATTATGACATGTAACTGTAATTTCGATACAAATTATGGCAGGTAACTGTAACTTCGATACTAATTATGACAGGTAACAGTAACTTCGATACTAATTATGACAAGTAACTATAACTTCGATACAAGTTATGACAGGTAACTGTAACTTCGATACTAATTATGACAAGAAACTCTAACTTCAATACTAATTATGACAAGTAACTGTAATTTAGATAACAAATTATGGTGGGTAACTGTAACTTCAATACTAATTATGACAGATAACAGTAACTTCGATACTAATTATGACTGGTAACTGTAACTTCGTTACTAATTATAACAAGTAACTTTAATTTCGATACAAATTATGGCAGGTAACTGTAACTTCGTTACTAATTATGACAAGTCCCTGTAATTTCGATACAAATTATGACAGGTAACAGTAACATCGATACTAATTATGACAGGAAAGTGTAACTTCGTTACTAATTATGACAAGTAACTGTAATTTCGATACAAATTATGACAGGTAACTGTAACTTCGTTACCAATTATGACAAGTAACAGTACCTTCGATGCTAATTATGACAGGAAACTGTAACTTCGATACTAATTATGACAAGTAACTGTAACTTCGATACTAATGATGACAGGTAACTGTAACTACGTTACTAATTATGACAAGTAACTGTAATTTGGATACAAATTATGGCAGGTAACTGTAACTTCGATACTAATTATGACAGGTAACAGTAACATCGATACTAATTATGACAAGTAACAGTAACTTCGATACTAATTATGACAAGAAACTGTAAATTCGAAACTAATTATGACAGGTAACTGTAACATAGTTAATAATTATGACAAGTAACTTCAATTTCGTTACAAATTATGGCAGGTAACTGTAACTTCGATACTAATTATGACAGGTAACAGTAACTTCGATACTAATTATGACAAGTAACTGTAACTTCCATACTAATTATGACAGGTAACAATAACTTCGATACTAATTATGACAGGAAAGTGTAACTTCGTTACTAATTATGACAAGTAACTGTAATTTCGATACAAATTATGACAGGTAACTGTAACTTCGTTACTAATTATGACAATTAACAGTACCTTCGATGCTAATTATGACAAGTAACTGTAACTTCGATACTAATTATGACAAGGAACGGTAATTTCGATACTAATTATGACAAGAAACTGTAATTTCTAAACTAATTATGACAGGTAACTGTAACATCGTTACTAATTAATACAAGTAACTTTAATTTCGATTCTAATTATGGCAGGTAACTGTAACTTCGTTACTAATTATGACAAGTCCCTGTAATTTCGATAAAAAATTATGACTGGTAACTGTAACTTCGATACTAATTATGACAAGGAACTGTAATTTCGATACAAATTAATACAAGTAACTTTAATTTCGATTCTAATTATGGCAGGTAACTGTAACTTCGTTACTAATTATGACAAGTCCCTGTAATTTCGATAAAAAATTATGACTGGTAACTGTAACTTCGTTACTAATTATGACAAGTAACTTTAATTTCGATACAAATTATGGCAGGTAACTGTAACTTCGTTACTAATTATGACAGGTAACTGTAACTTCGATACTAATTATGACAGGAAAGTGTAACATCGTTACTAATTATGACACGTAACTGTAATTTCGATACAAATTATGACAGGTAACTGTAACTTCGTTACTTATTATGACAAGTAACAGTACCTTCTATGCTAATTATGACAGGAAACTGTTACTTCGATACTAATTATGACAACTAACTGTAACTTCGATACTAATAATGACAGGTAACTGTAACTACGTTACTACTTATGACAAGTAACTGTAATTTCGATACAAATTATGGCAGGTAACTGTAACTTCGATACTAATTATGACAGGTAACAGTAACTTCGATACTAATTATGACAAGTAACAGTAACTTCGATACTAATTATGACAAGAAACTGTAATTTCGAAACTAATTATGACAGGTAACTGTAACATCATTACTAATTATGACAAGTAACTGTAATTTCGATACAAATTATGGCAGGTAACTGTAACTTCGATACTAATTATGACAGGTAACTGTAACTTCGATACAAATTATGACAAGTAACTGTAACTTCGATACTAATTATGACAGGTAACTGTTACTTCGATATTAATAATGACAATTAACTCTAACTTCGTTACTAATTTCGACAAGTAACTGTAATTTTCATAAAAAAAATATGGCAGGTAACTGTAACTTCGATACTAATTATGACAAGGAACTGTAATTTCGATACAAATTATGGCAGGTAACTGTAACTTCGATAAAAGTTATGACAGGTAAGAGTAACTTCGATACTAATTATGACAAGTAACTGTAACTTCGATACTAATTATGACAGGTAACTGTAACATCGTTACTAATTATGACAAGTAACTGTAATTTCGATACAAATTATGGCAGGTAATTGTAATTTCGATACTAATTATGACAGGTAACAGTAACTTCGATACTAATTATGACAAATAGCAGTTACTTCGATACTAATTATGACAAGTAACTGTAACTTCGATACTAATTATGACAGGTAACAGTAACATCGATACTAATTATGACAAGTAACTGTAACTTCGATTCTTATTATGACAGGTAACTGTAACCTCGTTACTAATTATGACAAGTAACTGTAATTTCGATACAAATTATGGCAGGTAACTGTAACTTCGATACTAATTATGACAGGTAACAGTAACTTCGATACTAATTATGACAAGTGACTATAACTTCGATACAAATTGACACAGGTTACTGTAACATCGATACTAATTATGACAAGAAACTCTACCTTCGTTACTAAATATGACAAGTAACAGTAATTTTGATAAATATTATGGTAGGTAACTGTAACATCAATACTAATTATGACAGGTAACAGTAACTTCGATACTAATTATGACAAGTAACTGTAACTTCGATACTAATTATGACAAGTAACTGTAACTTCGATACTAATTATGACAGGTAACTGTAACTTCGTGACTTATTATGACAAGTAACTGTAATTTCGATACTAATTATGACAAGGAACGGTAATTTCGATACTAATTATGACAAGAAACTGTAATTTCTAAACTAATTATGACAGGTAACTGTAACATCGTTACTAATTAATACAAGTAACTTTAATTTCGATTCTAATTATGGCAGGTAACTGTAACTTCGTTACTAATTATGACAAGTCCCTGTAATTTCGATACAAATTATGACAGGTAACAGTAACATCGATACTAATTATGACAGGAAAGTGTAACTTCGTTACTAATTATGACAAGTAACTGTAATTTCGATACAAATTATGACAGGTAACTGTAACTTCGTTACCAATTATGACAAGTAACAGTACCTTCGATGCTAATTATGACAGGAAACTGTAACTTCGATACTAATTATGACAAGTAACTGTAACTTCGATACTAATGATGACAGGTAACTGTAACTACGTTACTAATTATGACAAGTAACTGTAATTTGGATACAAATTATGGCAGGTAACTGTAACTTCGATACTAATTATGACAGGTAACAGTAACTTCGATACTAATTATGACAAGTAACTGTAACTTCCATACTAATTATGACAGGTAACAATAACTTCGATACTAATTATGACAGGAAAGTGTAACTTCGTTACTAATTATGACAAGTAACTGTAATTTCGATACAAATTATGACAGGTAACTGTAACTTCGTTACTAATTATGACAATTAACAGTACCTTCGATGCTAATTATGACAAGTAACTGTAACTTCGATACTAATTATGACAAGGAACGGTAATTTCGATACTAATTATGACAAGAAACTGTAATTTCTAAACTAATTATGACAGGTATATGTAACATCGTTACTAATTAATACAAGTAACTTTAATTTCGATTCTAATTATGGCAGGTAACTGTAACTTCGTTACTAATTATGACAAGTCCCTGTAATTTCGATAAAAAATTATGACTGGTAACTGTAACTTCGATACTAATTATGACAAGGAACTGTAATTTCGATACAAATTATGGCAGGTAACTGTAACATCGATACTAATTATGACAGGAAACAGTAACATCGATACTAGTTATGACAAGTAACTATAACTTCGATACAAATTATGACAGGTAACTGTAACTTCGATACTAATTATGACAGGTAAATGTAAATTCGTTAATTATTATGACAAGTAACTGTAATTTCGATACAAATTATGGCAGGTAACTGTAACATCGATACTAATTATGACAGGTAACAGTAACTTCCATACTAATTATGACAAGTAACTATAACTTCGATACAAATTATGACAGGTAACTGTAACTTCGATACTAATTATGACAAGAAACTCTAACTTCGTTACTAATTATGACAAGTAACTGTAATTATGATAAAAATTATGGTGGGTAACTGTAACTTCGATACTTATTATGACAGGTAACTGTAACTTCGTTACTAATTATGACAAGTAACTTTAATTTCGATACAAATTATGGCAGGTAACTGTAACTTCGTTACCAATTATGACAAGTCCCTGTAATTTCGATGCAAATTATGGCAGGTAACTGCAACTTCCATACTAATTATGACAGGTAACAATAAATTCGATACTAATTATGACAGGAAAGTGTAACTTCGTTACTAATTATGACAAGTAACTGTAATTTCGATACAAATTATGACAGTTAACTGTGACTTCGTTACTAATTATGACAAGTAACTGTACCTTCGATGCTAATTATGACAGGTAACTGTAACTTCGATACTAATTATGACAAGGAACTGTAATTTCGATACAAATTATGGCAGGTAACTGTAACTTCGTTACTAATTATGACAAGTAACTGTAATTTCGATACAAATTTTGGCAGGTAACTGTAACTTCGATACTAATTATGTCAGGTAACAGTAACTTCGATACTAATTATGACAAGTAACTGTAACTTCGATACTAATTATGACAGGTAACTGTAACTTCGATACTAATTATGACAAGAAACTCTAACTTCGTTACTAATTATGACAAGTAACTGTAATTTAGATAAAAAATTATGGTGGGTAACTCTAACTTCAATACTAATTATGACAGGTAACAGTAACTTCGATACTAATTATGACAGGTAACTGTAACTTCGTTACTAATTATGACAAGTACCTTTAATTTCGATACAAATTATGGCAGGTAACTGTAACTTCGTTACTAATTATGACAAGTCCCTGTAATTTCGATACAAATTATGGCAGGTATCTGTAACTTCCATACTAATTATGACAGGTAACAGTAACTTCGATACTAATTATGACAGGAAAGTGTAACATCGTTACTAATTATGACAAGTAACTGTAATTTCGATACAAATTATGACAGGTAACTGTAACTTCGTTACTTATTATGACAAGTAATAGTACCTTCGATGCTAATTATGACAGGAAACTGTTACTTGGATACTAATTATGACAAGTAACTGTAACTTCGATACTAATGATGACAGGTTACTGTAACTTCGATACTAATTATTACAAGTAACAGTAACTTCGATACTAATTATGACAAGAAACTGTAATTTCGAAACTAATTATGACAGGTAACTGTAACATCGTTACTAATTATGACAAGTAACTGTAATTTTGATACAAATTATGGCAGGTAACTGAAACTTCAATACTAATTATGACAGGTAACTGTAACTTCGATACAAATTATGACAAGTAACTGTAACTTCGATACTAATTATGACAGGAAACTGTTACTTCGATATTAATAATGACAATTAACTCTAACTTCGTTACTAATTATGACAAGTAACTGTAATTTTCATAAAAAAATTATGGCAGGTAACTGTAACTTCGATACTAATTATGACAAGGAACTGTAATTTCGATACAAATTATGGCAGGTAACTGTAACTTCAATACTAGTTATGACAGGTAAGAGTAACTTCGATACTAATTATGACAAGTAACTGTAACTTCGATACTAATTATGACAGGTAACTGTAACATCGTTACTATTTATGACAAGTAACTGTAATTTCGATACAAATTATGGCAGGTAATTGTTATTTCGATACTAATTATGACAGGTAACAGTAACTTCAATACTAATTATGACAAATAACAGTTACTTCGATACTAATTATGAGAAGTAACTGTAACTTCGATACTAATTATGACAGGTAACTGTAACTTCGTTACTAATTATGACAAGTAACTGTAATTTCGATACAAATTATGGCAGGTAACTGTAACATCGATACTAATTATGACAGGTAACAGTATCTTCGATACTAATTATGACAAGTAACTATAACTTCGATACAAATTGTGACAGGTTACTGTAACATCGATACTAATTATGACAAGAAACTCTACCTTCGTTACTAAATATGACAAGTAACAGTAATTTTGATTAAAAATTATGCTAGGTAACTGTAACTTCAATACTAATTATGACAGGTAACAGTAACTTCGATACTAATTATGACAAGTAACTGTAACTTCGATACTAATTATAATAAGTAACTGTAACTTCGATACTAATTATTACAGGTAATTGTAACTTCGTTACTAATTATGACAAGTAACTGTAATTTCGTTACAAATTATGGCAGGTAATTGTAATTTCGATACTAATTGTGACAGGTAACAGTTACTTCGATACTAATTATGACAAGTAACAGTAACTTCGATACTAATTATGACAAGTAACTGTAACTTCGATACTAATTATGACAGGTAACTGTAACTTCGTGACTAATTATGACAAGTAACTGTAATTTCGATACTAATTATGGCAGGTAACTGTAACTTCGATACTAATTATGACAGGTAACTGTAACTTCGATACTAATTATGACAAGGAACTGTAATTTCGATACAAATTATGGCAGGTAACTGTAACTTCGATACTAATTATGTCAGGTAACAGTAACTTCGATACTAATTATGACAAGTAACTGTAACTTCGATACTAATTATGACAGGTAACTGTAACTTCGATAATAATTATGACAAGTAACAGTAACTTCGATACTAATTATGACAAGTAACTATAACTTCGATACAAATTATGACAGGTAACTGTAACTTCGATACTAATTATGAAAAGAAACTCTAACTTCGTTACTAATTATGACAAGTAACTGTAATTTTGATAAAAAATTATGGTAGGTAACTGTAACTTCAATACTAATTATGACAGGTAACAGTAACTTCGATACTAATTATGACAGGTAACTGTAACTTCATTACTAATTATGACAAGTAACTTTAATTTCGATACTAATTATGGCAGGTAACTGTAACTTCATTACTAATTATGACAAGTCCCTGTAATTTCGATACAAATTATGGCAGGTAACTGTAACTTCGATACTAATTATGACAGATAAAAGTAACTTCGATATTAATTATGACGGGAAACTGTATCTTCGTTACTAATTATGACAAGTAACTGTAATTTCGATACAAATTATGACAGGTAACTGTAACATCGTTACTAATTATGACAAGTAACTGTAATTTCGATACAAATTATGGCAGGTAACAGTACCTTCGATACTAATTATGACTGGTAACAGTAACTTCGATACTAATTATGACAAGGAAATGTAATTTCGATACAAATTATGGCAGGTAACTGTAACTTCGATACTAATTATGACAAGTCCCTGTAATTTCGATACAAATTATGGCAGGTAACTGTAACTTCGATACTAATTATGACAGATAAAAGTAACTTCGATACTAATTATGACAGGAAAGTGTAACTTCGTTACTAATTATGACAAGTAACTGTAATTTCGATACAAATTATGACAGGTAATTGTAACTTCGTTACTAATTATGACAAGTAACAGTACCTCCGATGCTAATTATGACAAGTAACTGTAACTTCGATACTAATTATGACAAGTAACTGTAATTTCGATACAAATTATGGCAGGTAACTGTAACTTCGATACTAATTATGTCAGGTAACAGTAACTTCGATACTAATTATGACAAGTAACTGTAACTTCGATACTAATTATGACAGGTAACTGTAACTTCGATACTAATTATGACAAGAAACTCTAACTTTGTTACTAATTATGACAAGTAACTGTAATTTAGATAAAAATTATGGTGGGTAACTCTAACTTCAATACTAATTATGACAGGTAACAGTAACTTCGATACTAATTATGACAGGTAACTGTAATTTCGTTACTAATTATGACAAGTAACTTTAATTTCGATACAAATTATGGCAGGTAACTGTAACTTCGTTACTAATTATGACAGGTAACTGTAACTTCGATACTAATTATGACAGGAAAGTGTAACATCGTTACTAATTATGACACGTAACTGTAATTTCGATACAAATTATGACAGGTAACTGTAACTTCGTTACTTATTATGACAAGTAACAGTACCTTCGATGCTAATTATGACAGGAAACTGTTACTTCGATACTAATTATGACAAGTAACTGTAACTTCGATACTAATGATGACAGGTAACTGTAACTACGTTACTACTTATGACAAGTAACTGTAATTTCGATACAAATTATGGCAGGTAACTGTAACTTCGATACTAATTATGACAGGTAACAGTAACTTCGATACTAATTATGACAAGTAACAGTAACTTCGATACTAATTATGACAAGAAACTGTAATTTCGAAACTAATTATGACAGGTAACTGTAACATCATTACTAATTATGACAAGTAACTGTAATTTCGATACAAATTATGGCAGGTAACTGTAACTTCGATACTAATTATGACAGGTAACTGTAACTTCGATACAAATTATGACAAGTAACTGTAACTTCGATACTAATTATGACAGGTAACTGTTACTTCGATATTAATAATGACAATTAACTCTAACTTCGTTACTAATTTCGACAAGTAACTGTAATTTTCATAAAAAATATGGCAGGTAACTGTAACTTCGATACTAATTATGACAAGGATCTGTAATTTCGATACAAATTATGGCAGGTAACTGTAACTTCGATAAAAGTTATGACAGGTAAGAGTAACTTCGATACTAATTATGACAAGTAACTGTAACTTCGATACTAATTATGACAGGTAACTGTAACATCGTTACTAATTATGACAAGTAACTGTAATTTCGATACAAATTATGGCAGGTAATTGTAATTTCGATACTAATTATGACAGGTAACAGTAACTTCGATACTAATTATGACAAATAGCAGTTACTTCGATACTAATTAGGACAAGTAACTGTAACTTCGATACTAATTATGACAGGTAACAGTAACATCGATACTAATTATGACAAGTAACTGTAACTTCGATACTTATTATGACAGGTAACTGTAACCTCGTTACTAATTATGACAAGTAACTGTAATTTCGATACAAATTATGGCAGGTAACTGTAACTTCGATACTAATTATGACAGGTAACAGTAACTTCGATACTAATTATGACAAGTGACTATAACTTCGATACAAATTGACACAGGTTACTGTAACATCGATACTAATTATGACAAGAAACTCTACCTTCGTTACTAAATATGACAAGTAACAGTAATTTTGATAAAAATTATGGTAGGTAACTGTAACATCAATACTAGTTATGACAGGTAACAGTAACTTCGATACTAATTATGACAAGTAACTGTAACTTCGATACTAATTATGACAAGTAACTGTAACTTCGATACTAATTATGACAGGTAACTGTAACTTCGTGACTTATTATGACAAGTAACTGTAATTTCGATACAAATTATGGCAGGTAACTGTAACTTCGATACTAATTATGACAGGTAACTGTAACTTCGATACTAATTATGACAAGGAACTGTAATTTCGATACAAATTATGGCAGGTAACTGTAACTTCGTTACTAATTATGAAAAGTAACTGTAATTTCGATACAAATATTGGCAGGTAACTGTAACTTCGATACTAATTATGTCAGGTATCAGTAACTTCGATACTAATTATGACAAGTAACTGTAACTTCGATACTAATTATGACGGGTAACTGTAACTTCGTGACTAATTATGACATGTAACTGTAATTTCGATACAAATTATGGCAGGTAACTGTAACTTCGATACTAATTATGACAGGTAACAGTAACTTCGATACTAATTATGACAAGTAACTATAACTTCGATACAAGTTATGACAGGTAACTGTAACTTCGATACTAATTATGACAAGAAACTCTAACTTCAATACTAATTATGACAAGTAACTGTAATTTAGATAACAAATTATGGTGGGTAACTGTAACTTCAATACTAATTATGACAGATAACAGTAACTTCGATACTAATTATGACTGGTAACTGTAACTTCGTTACTAATTATAACAAGTAACTTTAATTTCGATACAAATTATGGCAGGTAACTGTAACTTCGTTACTAATTATGACAAGTCCCTGTAATTTCGATACAAATTATGACAGGTAACAGTAACATCGATACTAATTATGACAGGAAAGTGTAACTTCGTTACTAATTATGACAAGTAACTGTAATTTCGATACAAATTATGACAGGTAACTCTAACTTCGTTACCAATTATGACAAGTAACAGTACCTTCGATGCTAATTATGACAGGAAACTGTAACTTCGATACTAATTATGACAAGTAACTGTAACTTCGATACTAATGATGACAGGTAACTGTAACTACGTTACTAATTATGACAAGTAACTGTAATTTGGATACAAATTATGGCAGGTAACTGTAACTTCGATACTAATTATGACAGGTAACAGTAACATCGATACTAATTATGACAAGAAACAGTAACTTCGATACTAATTATGACAAGAAACTGTAATTTCGAAACTAATTATGACAGGTAACTGTAACATAGTTAATAATTATGACAAGTAACTTCAATTTCGTTACAAATTATGGCAGGTAACTGTAACTTCGATACTAATTATGACAGGTAACAGTAACTTCGATACTAATTATGACAAGTAACTGTAACTTCCATACTAATTATGACAGGTAACAATAACTTCGATACTAATTATGACAGGAAAGTGTAACTTCGTTACTAATTATGACAAGTAACTGTAATTTCGATACAAATTATGACAGGTAACTGTAACTTCGTTACTAATTATGACAATTAACAGTACCTTCGATGCTAATTATGACAAGTAACTGTAACTTCGATACTAATTATGACAAGGAACGGTAATTTCGATACTAATTATGACAAGAAACTGTAATTTCTAAACTAATTATGACAGGTAACTGTAACATCGTTACTAATTAATACAAGTAACTTTAATTTCGATTCTAATTATGGCAGGTAACTGTAACTTCGTTACTAATTATGACAAGTCCCTGTAATTTCGATAAAAAATTATGACTGGTAACTGTAACTTCGATACTAATTATGACAAGGAACTGTAATTTCGATACAGATTATGGCAGGTAACTGTAACTTCGATACTAATTATGACAGGTAACAGTAACTTCGATACTAGTTATGACAAGTAACTATAACTTCGATACAAATTATGACAGGTAACTGTAACTTCGATACTAATTATGACAGGTAAATGTAAATTCGTTAATTATTATGACAAGTAACTGTAATTTCGATACAAATTATGGCAGGTAACTGTAACATCGATACTAATTATGACAGGTAACAGTAACTTCCATACTAATTATGACAACTAACTATAACTTCGATACAAATTATGACAGGTAACTGTAACTTCGATACTAATTATGACAAGAAACTCTAACTTCGTTACTAATTATGACAAGTAACTGTAATTATGATAAAAATTATGGTGGGTAACTGTAACTTCGATACTTATTATGACAGGTAACTGTAACTTCGTTACTAATTATGACAAGTAACTTTAATTTCGATACAAATTATGGCAGGTAACTGTAACTTCGTTACCAATTATGACAAGTCCCTGTAATTTCGATACAAATTATGGCAGGTAACTGCAACTTCCATACTAATTATGACAGGTAACAATAACTTCGATACTAATTATGACAGGAAAGTGTAACTTCGTTACTAATTATGACAAGTAACTGTAATTTCGATACAAATTATGACAGTTAACTGTGACTTCGTTACTAATTATGACAAGTAACTGTACCTTCGATGCTAATTATGACAGGTAACTGTAACTTCGATACTAATTATGACAAGGAACTGTAATTTCGATACAAATTATGGCAGGTAACTGTAACTTCGTTACTAATTATGACAAGTAACTGTAATTTCGATACAAATTTTGGCAGGTAACTGTAACTTCGATACTAATTATGTCAGGTAACAGTAACTTCGATACTAATTATGACAAGTAACTGTAACTTCGATACTAATGATGACAGGTTACTGTAACTTCGATACTAATTATTACAAGTAACAGTAACTTCGATACTAATTATGACAGGTAACTGTAACTTCGATACAAATTATGACAAGTAACTGTAACTTCGATACTAATTATGACAAGAAACTCTAACTTCGTTACTAATTAAGACAAGTAACTGTAATTTAGATAAAAAATTATGGTGGGTAACTCTAACTTCAATACTAATTATGACAGGTAACAGTAACTTCGATACTAATTATGACAGGTAACTGTAACTTCGTTACTTATTATGACAAGTAATAGTACCTTCGATGCTAATTATGACAGGAAACTGTTACTTGGATACTAATTATGACAAGTAACTGTAACTTCGATACTAATTATGACAAGTAACTGTAATTTCGATACAAATTATGGCAGGTAACTGAAACTTCGATACTAATTATGACAGGTAACTGTAACTTCGATACAAATTATGACAAGTAACTGTAACTTTGATACTAATTATGACAGGAAACTGTTACTTCGATATTAATAATGACAATTAACTCTAACTTCGTTACTAATTATGACAAGTAACTGTAATTTTCATAAAAAAATTATGGCAGGTAACTGTAACTTCGATACTAATTATGACAAAGAACTGTAATTTCGATACAAATTATGGCAGGTAACTGTAACTTCAATACTAGTTATGACAGGTAAGAGTAACTTCGATACTAATTATGACAAGTAACTGTAACTTCGATACTAATTATGACAGGTAACTGTAACATCGTTACAAATTATGACAAGTAACTGTAATTTCGATACAAATTATGGCAGGTAATTGTTATTTCGATACTAATTATGACAGGTAACAGTAACTTCAATACTAATTATGACAAATAACAGTTACTTCGATACTAATTATGAGAAGTAACTGTAACTTCGATACTAATTATGACAGGTAACTGTAACTTCGTTACTAATTATGACAAGTAACTGTAATTTCGATACAAATTATGGCAGGTAACTGTAACATCGATACTAATTATGACAGGTAACAGTATCTTCGATACTAATTATGACAAGTAACTACAACTTCGATACAAATTGTGACAGGTTACTGTAACATCGATACTAATTATGACAAGAAACTCTACCTTCGTTACTAAATATGACAAGTAACAGTAATTTTGATTAAAAATTATGGTAGGTAACTGTAACTTCAATACTAATTATGACAGGTAACAGTAACTTCGATACTAATTATGACAAGTAACTGTAACTTCGATACTAATTATAATAAGTAACTGTAACTTCGATACTAATTATTACAGGTAATTGTAACTTCGTTACTAATTATGACAAGTAACTGTAATTTCGTTACAAATTATGGCAGGTAATTGTAATTTCGATACTAATTGTGACAGGTAACAGTTACTTCGATACTAATTATGACAAGTAACAGTAACTTCGATACTAATTATGACAAGTAACTGTAACTTCGATACTAATTATGACAGGTAACTGTAACTTCGTGACTAATTATGACAAGTAACTGTAATTTCGATACTAATTATGGCAGGTAACTGTAACTTCGATACTAATTATGACAGGTAACTGTAACTTCGATACTAATTATGACAAGGAACTGTAATTTCGATACAAATTATGGCAGGTAACTGTAACTTCGTTACTAATTATGACAAGTAACTGTAATTTCGAAACAAATTTTGGCAGGTAACTGTAACTTCGATACTAATTATGTCAGGTATCAGTAACTTCGATACTAATTATGACAAGTAACTGTAACTTCGTTACTAATTATGACAGGTAACTGTAACTTCGTGACTAATTATGACAAGTAACTGTAATTTCGATACAAATTATGGCAGGTAACTGTTACTTCGATACTAATTATGGCAGGTAACTGCAACTTCCATACTAATTATGACAGGTAACAATAACTTCGATACTAATTATGACAGGAAAGTGTAACTTCGTTACTAATTATGACAAGTAACTGTAATTTCGATACAAATTATGACAGTTAACTGTAACTTCGTTACTAATTATGACAAGTAACAGTACCTTCGATGCTAATTATGACAGGTAACTGTAACTTCGATACTAATTATGACAAGTAACTGTAATTTCGATACAAATTATGGCAGGTAACTGTAACATCGATACTAATTATGACAGGTAACAGTAACTTCCATACTAATTATGACAAGTAACTATAACTTCGATACAAATTATGACAGGTAACTGTAACTTCGATACTAATTATGACAAGAAACTCTAACTTCGTTACTAATTATGACAAGTAACTGTAATTATGATAAAAATTATGGTGGGTAACTGTAACTTCGATACTTATTATGACAGGTAACTGTAACTTCGTTACTTATTATGACAAGTAACTTTAATTTCGATACAAATTATGGCAGGTAACTGTAACTTCGTTACCAATTATGACAAGTCCCTGTAATTTCGATACAAATTATGGCAGGTAACTGCAACTTCCATACTAATTATGACAGGTAACAATAACTTCGATACTAATTACGACAGGAAAGTGTAACTTCGTTACTAATTATGACAAGTAACTGTAATTTCGATACAAATTATGACAGTTAACTGTAACTTCGTTACTAATTATGACAAGTAACAGTACCTTCGATGCTAATTATGACAGGTAACTGTAACTTCGATACTAATTATGACAAGGAACTGTAATTTCGATACAAATTATGGCAGGTAACTGTAACTTCGATACTAGTTATGACAGGTAAGAGTAACTTCGATACTAATTATGACAAGTAACTGTAACTTCAATACTAATTATGACAGGTAACTGTAACATCGTTACTAATTATGACAAGTAACTGTAATTTCGATACAAATTATGGCAGGTAATTGTAATTTCGATACTAATTATGACAGGTAACAGTAACTTCGATACTAATTATGACAAATAACAGTTACTTCGATACTAATTATGACAAGTAACTGTATCTTCGATACAAATTATGACAGGTAACTGTAACTTCGTTACTAATTATTACAAGTAACTGTAATTTCGATACAAATTGTGTCAGGTAACTGTAACTTCGATACTAATTATGACAGGTAACAGTAACATCGATACTAATTATGACAAGTAACTGTAACTTCGATACTTATTATGACAGGTAACTGTAACCTCGTTACTAATTATGACATGTAACTCTAATTTCGATAAAAATAATGGCAGGTAACTGTAACTTCGATACTAATTATGACAGGTAACAGTATCTTCGATACTAATTATGACAAGTAACTATAACTTCGATACAAATTGAGACAGGTTACTGTAACATCGATACTAATTATGACAAGAAACTCTACCTTCGTTACTAAATATGACAAGTAACAGTAATTTTGAAAAAAAATTATGGTAGGTAACTGTAACATCAATACTAATTATGACAGGTAACAGTAACTTCGATACTAATTATGACAAGTAACTGTAACTTCGATACTAATTATAATAAGTAACTGTAACTTCGATACTAATTATTACAGGTAATTGTAACTTCGTTACTAATTATGACAAGTAACTGTAATTTCGTTACAAATTATTGCAGGTAATTGTAATTTCGATACTAATTGTGACAGGTAACTGTAACTTCGATACTAATTATGACAGGTAAGTGTAACTTCGTGACTAATTATGACAAGTAACTGTAATTTCGATACAAATTATGGCAGGTAACTGTAACTTCGATACTAATTATGACAGGTAACTGTAACTTCGATACTAATTATGACAAGGAACTGTAATTTCGATACAAATTATGGCAGGTAACTGTAACTTCGTTACTAATTATGACAAGTAACTGTAATTTCGATACAAATATTGGCAGGTAACTGTAACTTCGATACTAATTATGTCAGGTATCAGTAACTTCGATACTAATTATGACAAGTAACTGTAACTTCGTTACTAATTATGACAGGTAACTGTAACTTCGTGACTAATTATGACAAGTAACTGTAATTTCGATACAAATTATGGCAGGTAACTGTAACTTCGATACTAATTATGACAGGTAACAGTAACTTCGGTACTAATTATGACAAGTAACTATAACTTCGATACAAGTTATGACTGGTAACTGTAACTTCGATATTAATTATGACAAGAAACTCTAACTTCGTTACTAATTATGACAAGTAACTGTAATTTAGATAAAAAATTATGGTGGGTAACTGTAACTTCAATACTAATTATGACAGATAACAGTAACTTCGATACTAATTATGACAGGTAACTGTAACTTCGATACTAATTATGACAGGTAACTGTAACTTCGGTACTTATTATGACAAGTCCCTGTAATTTCGATACAAATTATGACAGGTAACAGTAACTTCGATACTAATTATGACAGGAAAGTGTAACTTCGTTACTAATTATGACAAGTAACTGTAATTTCGATACAAATTATGACAGGTAACTGTAACTTCGTTACCAATTATGACAAGTAACAGTACCATCGATGCTAATTATGACAGGAAACTGTAACTTCGATACTAATTATGACAAGTAACTGTAACTTCGATACTAATTATGACAAATAACTGTAATTTGGATACAAATTATGGCAGGTAACTGTAACTTCGATACTAATTATGACAGGTAACAGTAACTTCGATACTAATTATGACAAGTAACAGTAACTTCGATACTAATTATGAAAAGAAACTGTAATTTCGAAACTAATTATGACAGGTAACTGTAACATCGTTACTAATTATGACAAGTAACTGCAATTTCGATACAAATTATGGCAGGTAACTGTAACTTCGATACTAATTATGACAGGTAACAGTAACTTCGATACTAATTATGACAAGTAACTGTAACTTCCATACTAATTATGACAGGTAACAATAACTTCGATACTAATTATGACAGGAAAGTGAAACTTCGTTACTAATTATGACAAGTAACTGTAATTTCGATACAAATTATGACAGGTAACTGTAACATCGTTACTAATTATGACAAGTAACTGCAATTTCGATACAAATTATGACAAGTAACTGTAACTTCGATACTAATTATGACAAGGAACGGTAATTTCGATACAAATTATGGCAGGTAACTGTGACTTCGTTACTAATTATGACAAGTAACTGTAATTTCGATACAAATTTTGGCAGGTAACTGTAACTTCGATACTAATTATGTCAGGTAACAGTAACTTCGATACTAATTATGACAAGTAACTGTAACTTCGATACTAATTATGACAGGTAACTGTAACTTCGACACTAATTATGACAAGAAACTCTAACTTCTTTACTAATTATGACAAGTAACTGTAATTTAGATAAAAAATTATGGTGGGTAACTCTAACTTCAATACTACTTAAGACAGGTAACAGTAACTTCGATACTAATTATGACAGGTAACTGTAACTTCGTTACTAATTATGACAAGTAACTTTAATTTCGATACAAATTATGGCAGGTAACTGTAACTTCGTTACTAATTATGACAAGTCCCTGTAATTTCGATACAAATTATGGCAGGTATCTGTAATTTCCATACTAATTATGACAGGTAACAGTAACTTCGATACTAATTATGACAAGTAACAGTAACTTCGATACTAATTATGACAAGAAACTGTAATTTCGAAACTAATTATGACAGGTAACTGTAACTTCGTTACTAATTATGACAAGTAACTTTAATTTCGATACAAATTATGGCAGGTAACTGTAACTTCGTTACTAATTATGACAAGTCCCTGTAATTTCGATACAAATTATGGCAGGTATCTGTAATTTCCATACTAATTATGACAGGTAACAGTAACTTCGATACTAATTATGACAAGTAACAGTAACTTCGATACTAATTATGACAAGAAACTGTAATTTCGAAACTAATTATGACAGGTTACTGTAACATCGATACTAATTATGACAAGAAACTCTACCTTCGTTACTAAATATGACAAGTAACAGTAATTTTGATAAAAGATTATGGTAGGTAACTGTAACTTCAATACTAATTATGACAGGTAACAGTAACTTCGATACTAATTATGACAAGTAACTGTAACTTCGATACTAATTATAATAAGTAACTGTAACTTCGATACTAATTATTACAGGTAATTTTAACTTCGTTACTAATTATGACAAGTAACTGTAATTTCGTTACATATTATGGCAGGTAATTGTAATTTCGATACTAATTGTGACAGGTAACAGTAACTTCGATACTAATTATGACAAGTAACAGTAACTTCGATACTAATTATGACAAGTAACTGTAACTTCGATACTAATTATGACAGGTAACTGTAACTTCGTGATTATTATGACAAGTAACTGTAATTTCGATACAAATTATGGCAGGTAACTGTAACTACGATACTAATTATGACAGGTAACTGTATCTTCGATACTAATTATGACAAGGAACTGTAATTTCGATACAAATTATGGCAGGTGACTGTACCTTCGTTACTAATTATGACAAGTAACTGTAATTTCGATACAAATATTGGCAGGTAACTGTAACTTCGATACTAATTATGTCAGGTATCAGTAACTTCGATACTAATTATGACAAGTAACTGTAACTACGTTACTAATTATGACAGGTAACTGTAACTTCGTGACTAATTATGACAAGTAACTGTAATTTCGATACAAATTATGGTAGGTAACTGTAACTTCGATACTAATTATGACAGGTAACAGTAACTTCGATACTAATTATGACAAGAAACTCTAACTTCGTTACTAATTATGACAAGTAACTGTAATTAAGATAAAAAATTATGGTGGGTAACTGTAACTTCAATACTAATTATGCCAGATAACAGTAACTTCGATACTAATTATGACAGGTAACTGTAACTTCGTTACTAATTATAACAAGTAACTTAATTTCGATACAAATTATGGCAGGTAACTGTAACTTCGGTACTAATTATGACAAGTCCCTGTAATTTCGATACAAATTATGGCAGGTAACTGTAACTTCGATACTAATTATGACAGGTAGCAGTAACTTCGATACAAATTATGACAAGTAACCGTAACTTCGATACTAATTATGAGAGGTAACTGTTACTTCGATATTAATAATGACAATTAACTCTAACTTCGTTACTAATTATGACAAGTAACTGTAATTTTCATAAAAAAAATTATGGCAGGTAACTGTAACTTCGATACTAATTATGACAGGTAACAGTAACTTCGATACTAATTATGACAAGTAACTTCGATACTAATTATGACAAGAAACTTTAATTTCGAAACTAATAATGACAGGGAACTGTAACATCGTTACTAATTATGACAAGTAACTGTAATTTCGATACAAATTATGACAGGTAACTGTAACTTCGTTACTTATTATGACAAGTAACAGTACCTTCGATGCTAATTATGACAGGAAACTGTTACTTCGATACTTATTATGACAAGTAACTGTAACTTCGATACTAATGATGACAGGTAACTGTAACTACGTTACTACTTATGACAAGTAACTGTCATTTCGATACAAATTATGGCAGGTAACTGTAACTTCGATACTAATTATGACAGGTAACAGTAACTTCGATACTAATTATGACAAGTAACAGTAACTTCAATACTAATTATGACAAGAACTTGTAATTTCGAAACTAATTATGACAGGTAACTGTAACTTCGTTACTAATTATGACAAGTAACTGTAATTTCGATACAAATTATGGCAGGTAACTGTAACTTCGATACTAATTATGACAGGTAGCAGTAACTTCGATACAAATTATGACAAGTAACCGTAACTTCGATACTAATTATGAGAGGTAACTGTTACTTCGATATTAATAATGACAATTAACTCTAACTTCGTTACTAATTATGACAAGTAACTGTAATTTTCATAAAAAAAATTATGGCAGGTAACTGTAACTTCGATACTAATTATGACAGGTAACAGTAACTTCGATACTAATTATGACAAGTAACAGTAACTTCGATACTAATTATGACAAGAAACTTTAATTTCGAAACTAATAATGACAGGGAACTGTAACATCGTTACTAATTATGACAAGTAACTGTAATTTCGATACAAATTATGGCAGGTAACTGTAACTTCGATACTAATTATGACAGGTAACAGTAACTTCGATACAAATTATGACAAGTAACTGTAACTTCGATACTAATTATGACAGGTAACTGTTACTTCGATATTAATAATGACAATTAACTCTAACTTCGTTACTAATTATGACAAGTAACTGTAATTTTCATAAAAAAATTATGGCAGGTAACTGTAACTTCGATACTAATTATGACAAGGAACTGTAATTTCGATACAAATTATGGCAGGTAACTGTAACATCGATACTAGTTATGACAGGTAAGAGTAAATTCGATACTAATTATGACAAGTAACTGTAACTTCGATACTAATTATGACAGAAAACTGTAACATCGTTACTAATTATGACAAGTAACTGTAATTTCGATACAATTTATGGCAGGTAATTGTAATTTCGATACTAATTATGACAGGTAACAGTACCTTCGATGCTAATTATGACAGGAAACTGTTACTTCGATACTAATTATGACAAGTAACTGTAACTTCGATACTAATGATGACAGGTAACTGTAACTACGTTACTACTTATGACAAGTAACTGTAATTTTGATACAAATTATGGCAGGTAACTCTAACATCGATACTAATTATGACAGGTAACAGTAACTTCGATACTAATTATGACAAGTAACTATAACTTCGATACAAATTATGACAGGTAACTGTAACTTCGATACTAATTATGACAAGAAACTCTAACTTCGTTACTAATTATGACAAGTAACTGTAATTATGATAAAAATTATGGTGGGTAACTGTAACTTCAATACTAATTATGACAGGTCACAGTAACTTCGATACTTATTATGACAGGTAACTGTAACTTCGTTACTAATTATGACAAGTAACTTTAATATCGATTCAAATTATGGCAGGTAACTGTAACTTCGTTACCAATTATGACAAGTCCCTGTAATTTCGATACAAATTATGGCAGGTAACTGCAACTTCCATACTAATTATGACAGGTAACAATAACTTCAATACTAATTATGACAGGAAAGTGTAACTTCGTTAATAATTATGACAAGTAACTGTAATTTCGATACAAATTATGACAGGTAACTGTAACTTCGTTACTAATTATGACAAGTAACAGTACCTTCGATGCTAATTATGACAGGTAACTGTAACTTCGATACTAATTATGACAAGGAAGTGTAATTTCGATACAAATTATGGCAGGTAACTGTAACTTCGTTACTAATTATGACAAGTAACTGTAATTTCGATACAAATTTTGGCAGGTAACTGTAACTTCGATACTAATTATGTCAGGTAACAGTAACTTCGATACTAATTATGACAAGTAACTGTAACATCGATACTATTTAAGACAGGTAACTGTAACTTCGATACTAATTATGACAAGAAACTCTAACTTCGTTACTAATTATGACAAGTAACTGTAATTTAGATAAAAAATTATGGTGGGTAACTCTAAATTCAATACTAATTATGACAGGTAACAGTAACTTCGATACTAATTATGACAGGTAACAGTAACTTCGATACTAATTATGACAAGTAACTGTAACTTCCATACTAATTATGACAGGTAACAATAACTTCGATACTAATTATGACAGGAAAGTGTAACTTCGTTACTAATTATGACAAGTAACTGTAATTTCGATACAAATTATGACAGGTAACTGTAACTTCGTTACTAATTTTGACAAGTAACAGTACCTTCGATGCTAATTATGACAAGTAACTGTAAGTTCGATACTAATTATGACAAGGAACGGTAATTTCGATACAAATTATGGCAGGTAACTGTAACTTCGTTACTAATGATGACAAGTAACTGTAATTTCGATACAAATTTTGGCAGGTAACTGTAACTTCGATACTAATTATGTCAGGTAACAGTAACTTCGATACGAATTATGACAAGTAACTGTAACTTCGTTACTAATTATGACAAGTAACTGTAATTTCGATACAAATTATGGCAGGTAACTCTAACATCGATACTAATTATGACAGGTAACAGTAACTTCGATACTAATTATGACAAGTAACTATAACTTCGATACAAAATATGACAGGTAACTCTAACTTCAATACTAATTATGACAGGTAACAGTAACTTCGATACTAATTATGACAGGTAACTGTAACTTCGTTACTAATTATGACAAGTAACTTTAATTTCGATACAAATTAAGGCAGGTAAATGTAACTTCGTTACTAATTATGACAAGTCCCTGTAATTTCTATACAAATTATGGCAGGTATCTGTAACTTCCATATTAATTATGACAGGTAACAGTAACTTCGATACTAATTATGACAGGAAAGTATAACATCGTTACTAATTATGACAAGTAACTGTAATTTCGATACAAATTATGACAGGTAACTGTAACATCGTTACTTATTATGACTAGTAACAGTACCTTCGATGCTAATTATGACAGGAAACTGTTACTTCGATACTAATTATGACAAGTAACTCTAACTTCGATACTAATGATGACAGGTAACTGAAACTACGTTACTACTTATGACAAGTAACTGTAATTTCGATACAAATTATGGCAGGTAACTGTAACTTCGATACTAATTATGACAGGTAACAGTAACTTCGATACTAATTATGACAAGTAACAGTAACTTCGATACTAATTATGACAAGAAACTGTAATTTCGAAACTAATTATGACAGGTAACTGTAACTTCGTTACTAATTATGACAAGAAACTCTAATTTCGATACAAATTATGGCAGGTAACTGTAACTTCGATACTAATTATGACAGGTAACAGTAACTTCGATACAAATTATGACAAGTAACTGTAACTTCGATACTAATTATGAGAGGTAACTGTTACTTCGATATTAATAATGACAATTAACTCTAACTTCGTTACTAATTATGACAAGTAACTGTAATTTCGATACAAATTATGGCAGGTAACTGTAACTTCGATACTAATTATGACAGGTAACAGTAACTTCGATACTAATTATGACAAGTAACAGAAACTTCGATACTAATTATGACAAGTCCCTGTAATTTCGATACAAATTATGGCAGGTAACTGTAACTTCGATACTAATTATGACAGATAAAAGTAACTTCGATACTAATTATGACAGGAAAGTGTAACTTCGTTACTAATTATGACAAGTAACTGTAATTTGGATACAAATTATGGCAGGTAACTGTAACTTCGATACTAATTATGACAGGTAACAGTAACTTCGATACTAATTATGACAAGTAACTGTAACTTCCATACTAATTATGACAGGTAACAATAACTTCGATACTAATTATGACAGGAAAGTGTAACTTCGTTACTAATTATGACAAGTAACTGTAATTTCGATACAAATTATGACAGGTAACTGTAACTTCGTTACTAATTATGACAATTAACAGTACCTTCGATGCTAATTATGACAAGTAACTGTAACTTCGATACTAATTATGACAAGGAACGGTAATTTCGATACTAATTATGACAAGAAACTGTAATTTCTAAACTAATTATGACAGGTATATGTAACATCGTTACTAATTAATACAAGTAACTTTAATTTCGATTCTAATTATGGCAGGTAACTGTAACTTCGTTACTAATTATGACAAGTCCCTGTAATTTCGATAAAAAATTATGACTGGTAACTGTAACTTCGATACTAATTATGACAAGGAACTGTAATTTCGATACAAATTATGGCAGGTAACTGTAACATCGATACTAATTATGACAGGAAACAGTAACATCGATACTAGTTATGACAAGTAACTATAACTTCGATACAAATTATGACAGGTAACTGTAACTTCGATACTAATTATGACAGGTAAATGTAAATTCGTTAATTATTATGACAAGTAACTGTAATTTCGATACAAATTATGGCAGGTAACTGTAACATCGATACTAATTATGACAGGTAACAGTAACTTCCATACTAATTATGACAAGTAACTATAACTTCGATACAAATTATGACAGGTAACTGTAACTTCGATACTAATTATGACAAGAAACTCTAACTTCGTTACTAATTATGACAAGTAACTGTAATTATGATAAAAATTATGGTGGGTAACTGTAACTTCGATACTTATTATGACAGGTAACTGTAACTTCGTTACTAATTATGACAAGTAACTTTAATTTCGATACAAATTATGGCAGGTAACTGTAACTTCGTTACCAATTATGACAAGTCCCTGTAATTTCGATGCAAATTATGGCAGGTAACTGCAACTTCCATACTAATTATGACAGGTAACAATAAATTCGATACTAATTATGACAGGAAAGTGTAACTTCGTTACTAATTATGACAAGTAACTGTAATTTCGATACAAATTATGACAGTTAACTGTGACTTCGTTACTAATTATGACAAGTAACTGTACCTTCGATGCTAATTATGACAGGTAACTGTAACTTCGATACTAATTATGACAAGGAACTGTAATTTCGATACAAATTATGGCAGGTAACTGTAACTTCGTTACTAATTATGACAAGTAACTGTAATTTCGATACAAATTTTGGCAGGTAACTGTAACTTCGATACTAATTATGTCAGGTAACAGTAACTTCGATACTAATTATGACAAGTAACTGTAACTTCGATACTAATTATGACAGGTAACTGTAACTTCGATACTAATTATGACAAGAAACTCTAACTTCGTTACTAATTATGACAAGTAACTGTAATTTAGATAAAAAATTATGGTGGGTAACTCTAACTTCAATACTAATTATGACAGGTAACAGTAACTTCGATACTAATTATGACAGGTAACTGTAACTTCGTTACTAATTATGACAAGTACCTTTAATTTCGATACAAATTATGGCAGGTAACTGTAACTTCGTTACTAATTATGACAAGTCCCTGTAATTTCGATACAAATTATGGCAGGTATCTGTAACTTCCATACTAATTATGACAGGTAACAGTAACTTCGATACTAATTATGACAGGAAAGTGTAACATCGTTACTAATTATGACAAGTAACTGTAATTTCGATACAAATTATGACAGGTAACTGTAACTTCGTTACTTATTATGACAAGTAATAGTACCTTCGATGCTAATTATGACAGGAAACTGTTACTTGGATACTAATTATGACAAGTAACTGTAACTTCGATACTAATGATGACAGGTTACTGTAACTTCGATACTAATTATTACAAGTAACAGTAACTTCGATACTAATTATGACAAGAAACTGTAATTTCGAAACTAATTATGACAGGTAACTGTAACATCGTTACTAATTATGACAAGTAACTGTAATTTTGATACAAATTATGGCAGGTAACTGAAACTTCAATACTAATTATGACAGGTAACTGTAACTTCGATACAAATTATGACAAGTAACTGTAACTTCGATACTAATTATGACAGGAAACTGTTACTTCGATATTAATAATGACAATTAACTCTAACTTCGTTACTAATTATGACAAGTAACTGTAATTTTCATAAAAAAATTATGGCAGGTAACTGTAACTTCGATACTAATTATGACAAGGAACTGTAATTTCGATACAAATTATGGCAGGTAACTGTAACTTCAATACTAGTTATGACAGGTAAGAGTAACTTCGATACTAATTATGACAAGTAACTGTAACTTCGATACTAATTATGACAGGTAACTGTAACATCGTTACTATTTATGACAAGTAACTGTAATTTCGATACAAATTATGGCAGGTAATTGTTATTTCGATACTAATTATGACAGGTAACAGTAACTTCAATACTAATTATGACAAATAACAGTTACTTCGATACTAATTATGAGAAGTAACTGTAACTTCGATACTAATTATGACAGGTAACTGTAACTTCGTTACTAATTATGACAAGTAACTGTAATTTCGATACAAATTATGGCAGGTAACTGTAACATCGATACTAATTATGACAGGTAACAGTATCTTCGATACTAATTATGACAAGTAACTATAACTTCGATACAAATTGTGACAGGTTACTGTAACATCGATACTAATTATGACAAGAAACTCTACCTTCGTTACTAAATATGACAAGTAACAGTAATTTTGATTAAAAATTATGCTAGGTAACTGTAACTTCAATACTAATTATGACAGGTAACAGTAACTTCGATACTAATTATGACAAGTAACTGTAACTTCGATACTAATTATAATAAGTAACTGTAACTTCGATACTAATTATTACAGGTAATTGTAACTTCGTTACTAATTATGACAAGTAACTGTAATTTCGTTACAAATTATGGCAGGTAATTGTAATTTCGATACTAATTGTGACAGGTAACAGTTACTTCGATACTAATTATGACAAGTAACAGTAACTTCGATACTAATTATGACAAGTAACTGTAACTTCGATACTAATTATGACAGGTAACTGTAACTTCGTGACTAATTATGACAAGTAACTGTAATTTCGATACTAATTATGGCAGGTAACTGTAACTTCGATACTAATTATGACAGGTAACTGTAACTTCGATACTAATTATGACAAGGAACTGTAATTTCGATACAAATTATGGCAGGTAACTGTAACTTCGATACTAATTATGTCAGGTAACAGTAACTTCGATACTAATTATGACAAGTAACTGTAACTTCGATACTAATTATGACAGGTAACTGTAACTTCGATAATAATTATGACAAGTAACAGTAACTTCGATACTAATTATGACAAGTAACTATAACTTCGATACAAATTATGACAGGTAACTGTAACTTCGATACTAATTATGAAAAGAAACTCTAACTTCGTTACTAATTATGACAAGTAACTGTAATTTTGATAAAAAATTATGGTAGGTAACTGTAACTTCAATACTAATTATGACAGGTAACAGTAACTTCGATACTAATTATGACAGGTAACTGTAACTTCATTACTAATTATGACAAGTAACTTTAATTTCGATACTAATTATGGCAGGTAACTGTAACTTCATTACTAATTATGACAAGTCCCTGTAATTTCGATACAAATTATGGCAGGTAACTGTAACTTCGATACTAATTATGACAGATAAAAGTAACTTCGATATTAATTATGACGGGAAACTGTATCTTCGTTACTAATTATGACAAGTAACTGTAATTTCGATACAAATTATGACAGGTAACTGTAACATCGTTACTAATTATGACAAGTAACTGTAATTTCGATACAAATTATGGCAGGTAACAGTACCTTCGATACTAATTATGACTGGTAACAGTAACTTCGATACTAATTATGACAAGGAAATGTAATTTCGATACAAATTATGGCAGGTAACTGTAACTTCGATACTAATTATGACAAGTCCCTGTAATTTCGATACAAATTATGGCAGGTAACTGTAACTTCGATACTAATTATGACAGATAAAAGTAACTTCGATACTAATTATGACAGGAAAGTGTAACTTCGTTACTAATTATGACAAGTAACTGTAATTTCGATACAAATTATGACAGGTAATTGTAACTTCGTTACTAATTATGACAAGTAACAGTACCTCCGATGCTAATTATGACAAGTAACTGTAACTTCGATACTAATTATGACAAGTAACTGTAATTTCGATACAAATTATGGCAGGTAACTGTAACTTCGATACTAATTATGTCAGGTAACAGTAACTTCGATACTAATTATGACAAGTAACTGTAACTTCGATACTAATTATGACAGGTAACTGTAACTTCGATACTAATTATGACAAGAAACTCTAACTTTGTTACTAATTATGACAAGTAACTGTAATTTAGATAAAAATTATGGTGGGTAACTCTAACTTCAATACTAATTATGACAGGTAACAGTAACTTCGATACTAATTATGACAGGTAACTGTAATTTCGTTACTAATTATGACAAGTAACTTTAATTTCGATACAAATTATGGCAGGTAACTGTAACTTCGTTACTAATTATGACAGGTAACTGTAACTTCGATACTAATTATGACAGGAAAGTGTAACATCGTTACTAATTATGACACGTAACTGTAATTTCGATACAAATTATGACAGGTAACTGTAACTTCGTTACTTATTATGACAAGTAACAGTACCTTCGATGCTAATTATGACAGGAAACTGTTACTTCGATACTAATTATGACAAGTAACTGTAACTTCGATACTAATGATGACAGGTAACTGTAACTACGTTACTACTTATGACAAGTAACTGTAATTTCGATACAAATTATGGCAGGTAACTGTAACTTCGATACTAATTATGACAGGTAACAGTAACTTCGATACTAATTATGACAAGTAACAGTAACTTCGATACTAATTATGACAAGAAACTGTAATTTCGAAACTAATTATGACAGGTAACTGTAACATCATTACTAATTATGACAAGTAACTGTAATTTCGATACAAATTATGGCAGGTAACTGTAACTTCGATACTAATTATGACAGGTAACTGTAACTTCGATACAAATTATGACAAGTAACTGTAACTTCGATACTAATTATGACAGGTAACTGTTACTTCGATATTAATAATGACAATTAACTCTAACTTCGTTACTAATTTCGACAAGTAACTGTAATTTTCATAAAAAATATGGCAGGTAACTGTAACTTCGATACTAATTATGACAAGGATCTGTAATTTCGATACAAATTATGGCAGGTAACTGTAACTTCGATAAAAGTTATGACAGGTAAGAGTAACTTCGATACTAATTATGACAAGTAACTGTAACTTCGATACTAATTATGACAGGTAACTGTAACATCGTTACTAATTATGACAAGTAACTGTAATTTCGATACAAATTATGGCAGGTAATTGTAATTTCGATACTAATTATGACAGGTAACAGTAACTTCGATACTAATTATGACAAATAGCAGTTACTTCGATACTAATTAGGACAAGTAACTGTAACTTCGATACTAATTATGACAGGTAACAGTAACATCGATACTAATTATGACAAGTAACTGTAACTTCGATACTTATTATGACAGGTAACTGTAACCTCGTTACTAATTATGACAAGTAACTGTAATTTCGATACAAATTATGGCAGGTAACTGTAACTTCGATACTAATTATGACAGGTAACAGTAACTTCGATACTAATTATGACAAGTGACTATAACTTCGATACAAATTGACACAGGTTACTGTAACATCGATACTAATTATGACAAGAAACTCTACCTTCGTTACTAAATATGACAAGTAACAGTAATTTTGATAAAAATTATGGTAGGTAACTGTAACATCAATACTAGTTATGACAGGTAACAGTAACTTCGATACTAATTATGACAAGTAACTGTAACTTCGATACTAATTATGACAAGTAACTGTAACTTCGATACTAATTATGACAGGTAACTGTAACTTCGTGACTTATTATGACAAGTAACTGTAATTTCGATACAAATTATGGCAGGTAACTGTAACTTCGATACTAATTATGACAGGTAACTGTAACTTCGATACTAATTATGACAAGGAACTGTAATTTCGATACAAATTATGGCAGGTAACTGTAACTTCGTTACTAATTATGAAAAGTAACTGTAATTTCGATACAAATATTGGCAGGTAACTGTAACTTCGATACTAATTATGTCAGGTATCAGTAACTTCGATACTAATTATGACAAGTAACTGTAACTTCGATACTAATTATGACGGGTAACTGTAACTTCGTGACTAATTATGACATGTAACTGTAATTTCGATACAAATTATGGCAGGTAACTGTAACTTCGATACTAATTATGACAGGTAACAGTAACATCGATACTAATTATGACAAGTAACTATAACTTCGATACAAGTTATGACAGGTAACTGTAACTTCGATACTAATTATGACAAGAAACTCTAACTTCAATACTAATTATGACAAGTAACTGTAATTTAGATAACAAATTATGGTGGGTAACTGTAACTTCAATACTAATTATGACAGATAACAGTAACTTCGATACTAATTATGACTGGTAACTGTAACTTCGTTACTAATTATAACAAGTAACTTTAATTTCGATACAAATTATGGCAGGTAACTGTAACTTCGTTACTAATTATGACAAGTCCCTGTAATTTCGATACAAATTATGACAGGTAACAGTAACATCGATACTAATTATGACAGGAAAGTGTAACTTCGTTACTAATTATGACAAGTAACTGTAATTTCGATACAAATTATGACAGGTAACTCTAACTTCGTTACCAATTATGACAAGTAACAGTACCTTCGATGCTAATTATGACAGGAAACTGTAACTTCGATACTAATTATGACAAGTAACTGTAACTTCGATACTAATGATGACAGGTAACTGTAACTACGTTACTAATTATGACAAGTAACTGTAATTTGGATACAAATTATGGCAGGTAACTGTAACTTCGATACTAATTATGACAGGTAACAGTAACATCGATACTAATTATGACAAGAAACAGTAACTTCGATACTAATTATGACAAGAAACTGTAATTTCGAAACTAATTATGACAGGTAACTGTAACATAGTTAATAATTATGACAAGTAACTTCAATTTCGTTACAAATTATGGCAGGTAACTGTAACTTCGATACTAATTATGACAGGTAACAGTAACTTCGATACTAATTATGACAAGTAACTGTAACTTCCATACTAATTATGACAGGTAACAATAACTTCGATACTAATTATGACAGGAAAGTGTAACTTCGTTACTAATTATGACAAGTAACTGTAATTTCGATACAAATTATGACAGGTAACTGTAACTTCGTTACTAATTATGACAATTAACAGTACCTTCGATGCTAATTATGACAAGTAACTGTAACTTCGATACTAATTATGACAAGGAACGGTAATTTCGATACTAATTATGACAAGAAACTGTAATTTCTAAACTAATTATGACAGGTAACTGTAACATCGTTACTAATTAATACAAGTAACTTTAATTTCGATTCTAATTATGGCAGGTAACTGTAACTTCGTTACTAATTATGACAAGTCCCTGTAATTTCGATAAAAAATTATGACTGGTAACTGTAACTTCGATACTAATTATGACAAGGAACTGTAATTTCGATACAGATTATGGCAGGTAACTGTAACTTCGATACTAATTATGACAGGTAACAGTAACTTCGATACTAGTTATGACAAGTAACTATAACTTCGATACAAATTATGACAGGTAACTGTAACTTCGATACTAATTATGACAGGTAAATGTAAATTCGTTAATTATTATGACAAGTAACTGTAATTTCGATACAAATTATGGCAGGTAACTGTAACATCGATACTAATTATGACAGGTAACAGTAACTTCCATACTAATTATGACAACTAACTATAACTTCGATACAAATTATGACAGGTAACTGTAACTTCGATACTAATTATGACAAGAAACTCTAACTTCGTTACTAATTATGACAAGTAACTGTAATTATGATAAAAATTATGGTGGGTAAATGTAACTTCGATACTTATTATGACAGGTAACTGTAACTTCGTTACTAATTATGACAAGTAACTTTAATTTCGATACAAATTATGGCAGGTAACTGTAACTTCGTTACCAATTATGACAAGTCCCTGTAATTTCGATACAAATTATGGCAGGTAACTGCAACTTCCATACTAATTATGACAGGTAACAATAACTTCGATACTAATTATGACAGGAAAGTGTAACTTCGTTACTAATTATGACAAGTAACTGTAATTTCGATACAAATTATGACAGTTAACTGTGACTTCGTTACTAATTATGACAAGTAACTGTACCTTCGATGCTAATTATGACAGGTAACTGTAACTTCGATACTAATTATGACAAGGAACTGTAATTTCGATACAAATTATGGCAGGTAACTGTAACTTCGTTACTAATTATGACAAGTAACTGTAATTTCGATACAAATTTTGGCAGGTAACTGTAACTTCGATACTAATTATGTCAGGTAACAGTAACTTCGATACTAATTATGACAAGTAACTGTAACTTCGATACTAATGATGACAGGTTACTGTAACTTCGATACTAATTATTACAAGTAACAGTAACTTCGATACTAATTATGACAGGTAACTGTAACTTCGATACAAATTATGACAAGTAACTGTAACTTCGATACTAATTATGACAAGAAACTCTAACTTCGTTACTAATTAAGACAAGTAACTGTAATTTAGATAAAAAATTATGGTGGGTAACTCTAACTTCAATACTAATTATGACAGGTAACAGTAACTTCGATACTAATTATGACAGGTAACTGTAACTTCGTTACTTATTATGACAAGTAATAGTACCTTCGATGCTAATTATGACAGGAAACTGTTACTTGGATACTAATTATGACAAGTAACTGTAACTTCGATACTAATTATGACAAGTAACTGTAATTTCGATACAAATTATGGCAGGTAACTGAAACTTCGATACTAATTATGACAGGTAACTGTAACTTCGATACAAATTATGACAAGTAACTGTAACTTTGATACTAATTATGACAGGAAACTGTTACTTCGATATTAATAATGACAATTAACTCTAACTTCGTTACTAATTATGACAAGTAACTGTAATTTTCATAAAAAAATTATGGCAGGTAACTGTAACTTCGATACTAATTATGACAAGGAACTGTAATTTCGATACAAATTATGGCAGGTAACTGTAACTTCAATACTAGTTATGACAGGTAAGAGTAACTTCGATACTAATTATGACAAGTAACTGTAACTTCGATACTAATTATGACAGGTAACTGTAACATCGTTACAAATTATGACAAGTAACTGTAATTTCGATACAAATTATGGCAGGTAATTGTTATTTCGATACTAATTATGACAGGTAACAGTAACTTCAATACTAATTATGACAAATAACAGTTACTTCGATACTAATTATGAGAAGTAACTGTAACTTCGATACTAATTATGACAGGTAACTGTAACTTCGTTACTAATTATGACAAGTAACTGTAATTTCGATACAAATTATGGCAGGTAACTGTAACATCGATACTAATTATGACAGGTAACAGTATCTTCGATACTAATTATGACAAGTAACTACAACTTCGATACAAATTGTGACAGGTTACTGTAACATCGATACTAATTATGACAAGAAACTCTACCTTCGTTACTAAATATGACAAGTAACAGTAATTTTGATTAAAAATTATGGTAGGTAACTGTAACTTCAATACTAATTATGACAGGTAACAGTAACTTCGATACTAATTATGACAAGTAACTGTAACTTCGATACTAATTATAATAAGTAACTGTAACTTCGATACTAATTATTACAGGTAATTGTAACTTCGTTACTAATTATGACAAGTAACTGTAATTTCGTTACAAATTATGGCAGGTAATTGTAATTTCGATACTAATTGTGACAGGTAACAGTTACTTCGATACTAATTATGACAAGTAACAGTAACTTCGATACTAATTATGACAAGTAACTGTAACTTCGATACTAATTATGACAGGTAACTGTAACTTCGTGACTAATTATGACAAGTAACTGTAATTTCGATACTAATTATGGCAGGTAACTGTAACTTCGATACTAATTATGACAGGTAACTGTAACTTCGATACTAATTATGACAAGGAACTGTAATTTCGATACAAATTATGGCAGGTAACTGTAACTTCGTTACTAATTATGACAAGTAACTGTAATTTCGAAACAAATTTTGGCAGGTAACTGTAACTTCGATACTAATTATGTCAGGTATCAGTAACTTCGATACTAATTATGACAAGTAACTGTAACTTCGTTACTAATTATGACAGGTAACTGTAACTTCGTGACTAATTATGACAAGTAACTGTAATTTCGATACAAATTATGGCAGGTAACTGTTACTTCGATACTAATTATGGCAGGTAACTGCAACTTCCATACTAATTATGACAGGTAACAATAACTTCGATACTAATTATGACAGGAAAGTGTAACTTCGTTACTAATTATGACAAGTAACTGTAATTTCGATACAAATTATGACAGTTAACTGTAACTTCGTTACTAATTATGACAAGTAACAGTACCTTCGATGCTAATTATGACAGGTAACTGTAACTTCGATACTAATTATGACAAGTAACTGTAATTTCGATACAAATTATGGCAGGTAACTGTAACATCGATACTAATTATGACAGGTAACAGTAACTTCCATACTAATTATGACAAGTAACTATAACTTCGATACAAATTATGACAGGTAACTGTAACTTCGATACTAATTATGACAAGAAACTCTAACTTCGTTACTAATTATGACAAGTAACTGTAATTATGATAAAAATTATGGTGGGTAACTGTAACTTCGATACTTATTATGACAGGTAACTGTAACTTCGTTACTTATTATGACAAGTAACTTTAATTTCGATACAAATTATGGCAGGTAACTGTAACTTCGTTACCAATTATGACAAGTCCCTGTAATTTCGATACAAATTATGGCAGGTAACTGCAACTTCCATACTAATTATGACAGGTAACAATAACTTCGATACTAATTACGACAGGAAAGTGTAACTTCGTTACTAATTATGACAAGTAACTGTAATTTCGATACAAATTATGACAGTTAACTGTAACTTCGTTACTAATTATGACAAGTAACAGTACCTTCGATGCTAATTATGACAGGTAACTGTAACTTCGATACTAATTATGACAAGGAACTGTAATTTCGATACAAATTATGGCAGGTAACTGTAACTTCGATACTAGTTATGACAGGTAAGAGTAACTTCGATACTAATTATGACAAGTAACTGTAACTTCAATACTAATTATGACAGGTAACTGTAACATCGTTACTAATTATGACAAGTAACTGTAATTTCGATACAAATTATGGCAGGTAATTGTAATTTCGATACTAATTATGACAGGTAACAGTAACTTCGATACTAATTATGACAAATAACAGTTACTTCGATACTAATTATGACAAGTAACTGTATCTTCGATACAAATTATGACAGGTAACTGTAACTTCGTTACTAATTATTACAAGTAACTGTAATTTCGATACAAATTGTGTCAGGTAACTGTAACTTCGATACTAATTATGACAGGTAACAGTAACATCGATACTAATTATGACAAGTAACTGTAACTTCGATACTTATTATGACAGGTAACTGTAACCTCGTTACTAATTATGACATGTAACTCTAATTTCGATAAAAATAATGGCAGGTAACTGTAACTTCGATACTAATTATGACAGGTAACAGTATCTTCGATACTAATTATGACAAGTAACTATAACTTCGATACAAATTGAGACAGGTTACTGTAACATCGATACTAATTATGACAAGAAACTCTACCTTCGTTACTAAATATGACAAGTAACAGTAATTTTGAAAAAAAATTATGGTAGGTAACTGTAACATCAATACTAATTATGACAGGTAACAGTAACTTCGATACTAATTATGACAAGTAACTGTAACTTCGATACTAATTATAATAAGTAACTGTAACTTCGATACTAATTATTACAGGTAATTGTAACTTCGTTACTAATTATGACAAGTAACTGTAATTTCGTTACAAATTATTGCAGGTAATTGTAATTTCGATACTAATTGTGACAGGTAACTGTAACTTCGATACTAATTATGACAGGTAAGTGTAACTTCGTGACTAATTATGACAAGTAACTGTAATTTCGATACAAATTATGGCAGGTAACTGTAACTTCGATACTAATTATGACAGGTAACTGTAACTTCGATACTAATTATGACAAGGAACTGTAATTTCGATACAAATTATGGCAGGTAACTGTAACTTCGTTACTAATTATGACAAGTAACTGTAATTTCGATACAAATATTGGCAGGTAACTGTAACTTCGATACTAATTATGTCAGGTATCAGTAACTTCGATACTAATTATGACAAGTAACTGTAACTTCGTTACTAATTATGACAGGTAACTGTAACTTCGTGACTAATTATGACAAGTAACTGTAATTTCGATACAAATTATGGCAGGTAACTGTAACTTCGATACTAATTATGACAGGTAACAGTAACTTCGGTACTAATTATGACAAGTAACTATAACTTCGATACAAGTTATGACTGGTAACTGTAACTTCGATATTAATTATGACAAGAAACTCTAACTTCGTTACTAATTATGACAAGTAACTGTAATTTAGATAAAAAATTATGGTGGGTAACTGTAACTTCAATACTAATTATGACAGATAACAGTAACTTCGATACTAATTATGACAGGTAACTGTAACTTCGATACTAATTATGACAGGTAACTGTAACTTCGGTACTTATTATGACAAGTCCCTGTAATTTCGATACAAATTATGACAGGTAACAGTAACTTCGATACTAATTATGACAGGAAAGTGTAACTTCGTTACTAATTATGACAAGTAACTGTAATTTCGATACAAATTATGACAGGTAACTGTAACTTCGTTACCAATTATGACAAGTAACAGTACCATCGATGCTAATTATGACAGGAAACTGTAACTTCGATACTAATTATGACAAGTAACTGTAACTTCGATACTAATTATGACAAATAACTGTAATTTGGATACAAATTATGGCAGGTAACTGTAACTTCGATACTAATTATGACAGGTAACAGTAACTTCGATACTAATTATGACAAGTAACAGTAACTTCGATACTAATTATGAAAAGAAACTGTAATTTCGAAACTAATTATGACAGGTAACTGTAACATCGTTACTAATTATGACAAGTAACTGCAATTTCGATACAAATTATGGCAGGTAACTGTAACTTCGATACTAATTATGACAGGTAACAGTAACTTCGATACTAATTATGACAAGTAACTGTAACTTCCATACTAATTATGACAGGTAACAATAACTTCGATACTAATTATGACAGGAAAGTGAAACTTCGTTACTAATTATGACAAGTAACTGTAATTTCGATACAAATTATGACAGGTAACTGTAACATCGTTACTAATTATGACAAGTAACTGCAATTTCGATACAAATTATGACAAGTAACTGTAACTTCGATACTAATTATGACAAGGAACGGTAATTTCGATACAAATTATGGCAGGTAACTGTGACTTCGTTACTAATTATGACAAGTAACTGTAATTTCGATACAAATTTTGGCAGGTAACTGTAACTTCGATACTAATTATGTCAGGTAACAGTAACTTCGATACTAATTATGACAAGTAACTGTAACTTCGATACTAATTATGACAGGTAACTGTAACTTCGACACTAATTATGACAAGAAACTCTAACTTCTTTACTAATTATGACAAGTAACTGTAATTTAGATAAAAAATTATGGTGGGTAACTCTAACTTCAATACTACTTAAGACAGGTAACAGTAACTTCGATACTAATTATGACAGGTAACTGTAACTTCGTTACTAATTATGACAAGTAACTTTAATTTCGATACAAATTATGGCAGGTAACTGTAACTTCGTTACTAATTATGACAAGTCCCTGTAATTTCGATACAAATTATGGCAGGTATCTGTAATTTCCATACTAATTATGACAGGTAACAGTAACTTCGATACTAATTATGACAAGTAACAGTAACTTCGATACTAATTATGACAAGAAACTGTAATTTCGAAACTAATTATGACAGGTAACTGTAACTTCGTTACTAATTATGACAAGTAACTTTAATTTCGATACAAATTATGGCAGGTAACTGTAACTTCGTTACTAATTATGACAAGTCCCTGTAATTTCGATACAAATTATGGCAGGTATCTGTAATTTCCATACTAATTATGACAGGTAACAGTAACTTCGATACTAATTATGACAAGTAACAGTAACTTCGATACTAATTATGACAAGAAACTGTAATTTCGAAACTAATTATGACAGGTTACTGTAACATCGATACTAATTATGACAAGAAACTCTACCTTCGTTACTAAATATGACAAGTAACAGTAATTTTGATAAAAGATTATGGTAGGTAACTGTAACTTCAATACTAATTATGACAGGTAACAGTAACTTCGATACTAATTATGACAAGTAACTGTAACTTCGATACTAATTATAATAAGTAACTGTAACTTCGATACTAATTATTACAGGTAATTTTAACTTCGTTACTAATTATGACAAGTAACTGTAATTTCGTTACATATTATGGCAGGTAATTGTAATTTCGATACTAATTGTGACAGGTAACAGTAACTTCGATACTAATTATGACAAGTAACAGTAACTTCGATACTAATTATGACAAGTAACTGTAACTTCGATACTAATTATGACAGGTAACTGTAACTTCGTGATTATTATGACAAGTAACTGTAATTTCGATACAAATTATGGCAGGTAACTGTAACTACGATACTAATTATGACAGGTAACTGTATCTTCGATACTAATTATGACAAGGAACTGTAATTTCGATACAAATTATGGCAGGTGACTGTACCTTCGTTACTAATTATGACAAGTAACTGTAATTTCGATACAAATATTGGCAGGTAACTGTAACTTCGATACTAATTATGTCAGGTATCAGTAACTTCGATACTAATTATGACAAGTAACTGTAACTACGTTACTAATTATGACAGGTAACTGTAACTTCGTGACTAATTATGACAAGTAACTGTAATTTCGATACAAATTATGGTAGGTAACTGTAACTTCGATACTAATTATGACAGGTAACAGTAACTTCGATACTAATTATGACAAGAAACTCTAACTTCGTTACTAATTATGACAAGTAACTGTAATTAAGATAAAAAATTATGGTGGGTAACTGTAACTTCAATACTAATTATGCCAGATAACAGTAACTTCGATACTAATTATGACAGGTAACTGTAACTTCGTTACTAATTATAACAAGTAACTTAATTTCGATACAAATTATGGCAGGTAACTGTAACTTCGGTACTAATTATGACAAGTCCCTGTAATTTCGATACAAATTATGGCAGGTAACTGTAACTTCGATACTAATTATGACAGGTAGCAGTAACTTCGATACAAATTATGACAAGTAACCGTAACTTCGATACTAATTATGAGAGGTAACTGTTACTTCGATATTAATAATGACAATTAACTCTAACTTCGTTACTAATTATGACAAGTAACTGTAATTTTCATAAAAAAAATTATGGCAGGTAACTGTAACTTCGATACTAATTATGACAGGTAACAGTAACTTCGATACTAATTATGACAAGTAACTTCGATACTAATTATGACAAGAAACTTTAATTTCGAAACTAATAATGACAGGGAACTGTAACATCGTTACTAATTATGACAAGTAACTGTAATTTCGATACAAATTATGACAGGTAACTGTAACTTCGTTACTTATTATGACAAGTAACAGTACCTTCGATGCTAATTATGACAGGAAACTGTTACTTCGATACTTATTATGACAAGTAACTGTAACTTCGATACTAATGATGACAGGTAACTGTAACTACGTTACTACTTATGACAAGTAACTGTCATTTCGATACAAATTATGGCAGGTAACTGTAACTTCGATACTAATTATGACAGGTAACAGTAACTTCGATACTAATTATGACAAGTAACAGTAACTTCAATACTAATTATGACAAGAACTTGTAATTTCGAAACTAATTATGACAGGTAACTGTAACTTCGTTACTAATTATGACAAGTAACTGTAATTTCGATACAAATTATGGCAGGTAACTGTAACTTCGATACTAATTATGACAGGTAGCAGTAACTTCGATACAAATTATGACAAGTAACCGTAACTTCGATACTAATTATGAGAGGTAACTGTTACTTCGATATTAATAATGACAATTAACTCTAACTTCGTTACTAATTATGACAAGTAACTGTAATTTTCATAAAAAAAATTATGGCAGGTAACTGTAACTTCGATACTAATTATGACAGGTAACAGTAACTTCGATACTAATTATGACAAGTAACAGTAACTTCGATACTAATTATGACAAGAAACTTTAATTTCGAAACTAATAATGACAGGGAACTGTAACATCGTTACTAATTATGACAAGTAACTGTAATTTCGATACAAATTATGGCAGGTAACTGTAACTTCGATACTAATTATGACAGGTAACAGTAACTTCGATACAAATTATGACAAGTAACTGTAACTTCGATACTAATTATGACAGGTAACTGTTACTTCGATATTAATAATGACAATTAACTCTAACTTCGTTACTAATTATGACAAGTAACTGTAATTTTCATAAAAAAATTATGGCAGGTAACTGTAACTTCGATACTAATTATGACAAGGAACTGTAATTTCGATACAAATTATGGCAGGTAACTGTAACATCGATACTAGTTATGACAGGTAAGAGTAAATTCGATACTAATTATGACAAGTAACTGTAACTTCGATACTAATTATGACAGAAAACTGTAACATCGTTACTAATTATGACAAGTAACTGTAATTTCGATACAATTTATGGCAGGTAATTGTAATTTCGATACTAATTATGACAGGTAACAGTACCTTCGATGCTAATTATGACAGGAAACTGTTACTTCGATACTAATTATGACAAGTAACTGTAACTTCGATACTAATGATGACAGGTAACTGTAACTACGTTACTACTTATGACAAGTAACTGTAATTTTGATACAAATTATGGCAGGTAACTCTAACATCGATACTAATTATGACAGGTAACAGTAACTTCGATACTAATTATGACAAGTAACTATAACTTCGATACAAATTATGACAGGTAACTGTAACTTCGATACTAATTATGACAAGAAACTCTAACTTCGTTACTAATTATGACAAGTAACTGTAATTATGATAAAAATTATGGTGGGTAACTGTAACTTCAATACTAATTATGACAGGTCACAGTAACTTCGATACTTATTATGACAGGTAACTGTAACTTCGTTACTAATTATGACAAGTAACTTTAATATCGATTCAAATTATGGCAGGTAACTGTAACTTCGTTACCAATTATGACAAGTCCCTGTAATTTCGATACAAATTATGGCAGGTAACTGCAACTTCCATACTAATTATGACAGGTAACAATAACTTCAATACTAATTATGACAGGAAAGTGTAACTTCGTTAATAATTATGACAAGTAACTGTAATTTCGATACAAATTATGACAGGTAACTGTAACTTCGTTACTAATTATGACAAGTAACAGTACCTTCGATGCTAATTATGACAGGTAACTGTAACTTCGATACTAATTATGACAAGGAAGTGTAATTTCGATACAAATTATGGCAGGTAACTGTAACTTCGTTACTAATTATGACAAGTAACTGTAATTTCGATACAAATTTTGGCAGGTAACTGTAACTTCGATACTAATTATGTCAGGTAACAGTAACTTCGATACTAATTATGACAAGTAACTGTAACATCGATACTATTTAAGACAGGTAACTGTAACTTCGATACTAATTATGACAAGAAACTCTAACTTCGTTACTAATTATGACAAGTAACTGTAATTTAGATAAAAAATTATGGTGGGTAACTCTAAATTCAATACTAATTATGACAGGTAACAGTAACTTCGATACTAATTATGACAGGTAACAGTAACTTCGATACTAATTATGACAAGTAACTGTAACTTCCATACTAATTATGACAGGTAACAATAACTTCGATACTAATTATGACAGGAAAGTGTAACTTCGTTACTAATTATGACAAGTAACTGTAATTTCGATACAAATTATGACAGGTAACTGTAACTTCGTTACTAATTTTGACAAGTAACAGTACCTTCGATGCTAATTATGACAAGTAACTGTAAGTTCGATACTAATTATGACAAGGAACGGTAATTTCGATACAAATTATGGCAGGTAACTGTAACTTCGTTACTAATGATGACAAGTAACTGTAATTTCGATACAAATTTTGGCAGGTAACTGTAACTTCGATACTAATTATGTCAGGTAACAGTAACTTCGATACGAATTATGACAAGTAACTGTAACTTCGTTACTAATTATGACAAGTAACTGTAATTTCGATACAAATTATGGCAGGTAACTCTAACATCGATACTAATTATGACAGGTAACAGTAACTTCGATACTAATTATGACAAGTAACTATAACTTCGATACAAAATATGACAGGTAACTCTAACTTCAATACTAATTATGACAGGTAACAGTAACTTCGATACTAATTATGACAGGTAACTGTAACTTCGTTACTAATTATGACAAGTAACTTTAATTTCGATACAAATTAAGGCAGGTAAATGTAACTTCGTTACTAATTATGACAAGTCCCTGTAATTTCTATACAAATTATGGCAGGTATCTGTAACTTCCATATTAATTATGACAGGTAACAGTAACTTCGATACTAATTATGACAGGAAAGTATAACATCGTTACTAATTATGACAAGTAACTGTAATTTCGATACAAATTATGACAGGTAACTGTAACATCGTTACTTATTATGACTAGTAACAGTACCTTCGATGCTAATTATGACAGGAAACTGTTACTTCGATACTAATTATGACAAGTAACTCTAACTTCGATACTAATGATGACAGGTAACTGAAACTACGTTACTACTTATGACAAGTAACTGTAATTTCGATACAAATTATGGCAGGTAACTGTAACTTCGATACTAATTATGACAGGTAACAGTAACTTCGATACTAATTATGACAAGTAACAGTAACTTCGATACTAATTATGACAAGAAACTGTAATTTCGAAACTAATTATGACAGGTAACTGTAACTTCGTTACTAATTATGACAAGAAACTCTAATTTCGATACAAATTATGGCAGGTAACTGTAACTTCGATACTAATTATGACAGGTAACAGTAACTTCGATACAAATTATGACAAGTAACTGTAACTTCGATACTAATTATGAGAGGTAACTGTTACTTCGATATTAATAATGACAATTAACTCTAACTTCGTTACTAATTATGACAAGTAACTGTAATTTCGATACAAATTATGGCAGGTAACTGTAACTTCGATACTAATTATGACAGGTAACAGTAACTTCGATACTAATTATGACAAGTAACAGAAACTTCGATACTAATTATGACAAGAAACTGTAATTTCGAAACTAATTATGACAGGTAACTGTAACATCGTTACTAATTATGACAAGTAACTGTAATTTCGATACAAATTATGGCAGGTAACTGTAACTTCGATACTAATTATGACAGGTAACTGTAACTTCGATACAAATTATGACAAGTAACTGCAACTTCGATACTAATTATGACGGGTAACTGTTACTTCGATATTATTAATGACAATTAACTCTAACTTCGTTACTAATTATGACAAGTAACTGTAATTTTCATTAAAAAATTATGGCAGGTAACTGTAACTTCGATACTAATTATGACAAGGAACTGTAATTTCGATACAAATTATGGCAGGTAACTGTAACTTCGATACTAGTTATGACAGGTAAGAGTAACTTCGATACTCATTATGACAAGTAACTGTAACTTCGATACTAATTATGACAGGTAACTGTAACATCGTTACTAATTATGACAAGTAACTGTAATTTCGATACAAATTATGGCAGTTAATTGTAATTTCGATACTAATTATGACAGGTAACAGTAACTTCGATACTAATTATGACAAATAACAGTTACTTCGATACTAATTATGACAAGTAACTGTAACTTCGATACTAATTATGACAGGTAACTGTAACTTCGTTACTAATTATGACAAGTAACTGTAATTTCGATACAAATTGTGGCAGGTAACTGTAACTTCGATACTAATTATGACAGGTAACAGTAACGTCGATACTAATTATGACAAGTAACTGTAACTTCGACACTTATTATGACAGGTAACTGTAACCTCGTTACTAATTATGACAAGTAACTGTAATTTCGATACAAATTATGGCAGGTAACTGTAACTTCGATACTAATTATGACAGGTAACAGTATCTTCGATACTAATTATGACTAGTAACTATAACTTCGATACAAATTGAGACAGGTTACTGTAACATCGATACTAATTATGACAAGAAACTCTACCTTCGTTACTAAATATGACAAGTAACAGTAATTTTGATAAAAAATTATGGTAGGTAACTGTAACTTCAATACTAATTATGACAGGTAACAGTAACTTCGATACTAATTATGACAGGTAACTGTAACTTCGATACTAATTATAATAAGTAACTGTAACTTCGATACTAATTATTACAGGTAATTGTAACTTCGTTACTAATTATGTCAAGTAACTGTAATTTCGTTACAAATTATGGCAGGTAATTGTAATTTCGATACTGATTGTGACAGGTAACAGTAACTTCGATACTAATTATGACAAGTAACAGTAACTTCGATACTATATATGACAAGTAACTGTAACTTCGATACTAATTATGACAGGTAACTGTAACTTCGTGACTAATTATGACAAGTAACTGTAATTTCGATACAAATTATGGCAGGTAACTGTAACATCGATACTAATTATGACAAGGAACTGTAATTTCGATACAAATTATGGCAGGTAACTGTAACTTCGTTACTAATTATGACAAGTAACTGTAATTTCGATACAAATATTGGCAGGTAACTGTAACTTCGATACTAATTATGTCAGGTATCAGTAACTTCGATACTAATTATGACAAGTAACTGTAACTTCGTTACTAATTATGACAGGTAACTGTAACTTCGTGACTATTTATGACAAGTAACAGTAATTTCGATACAAATTATGGCAGGTAACTGTAACTTCGATACTAATTATGACAGGTAACAGTAACTTCGATACTAATTATGACAAGTAACTATAACTTCGATACAAGTTATGACAGGTAACTGTAACTTCGATACTAATTATGACAAGAAACTCTAACTTCGTTACTAATTATGACAAGTAACTGTAATTTAGATAACAAATTATGGTGGGTAACTGTAACTTCAATACTAATTATGACAGATAACAGTAACTTCGATACTAATTATGACAGGTAACTGTAACTTCGTTACTAATTATAACAAGTAACTTTAATTTCGATACAAATTATGGCAGGTAACTGTAACTTCGGTATTAATTATGACAAGTCCCTGTAATTTCGATACAAATTATGACAGGTAACAGTAACTTCGATACTAATTATGACAGGAAAGTGTAACTTCGTTACTAATTATGACAAGTAACTGTAATTTCGATACAAATTATGACAGGCAACTGTAACTTCGTTACCAATTATGACAAATAACAGTACCTTCGTTGCTAATTATGACAGGAAACTGTAACTTCGATACTAATTATGACAAGTAACTGTAACTTCGATACTAATTATGACAGGTAACTGTAACTTCGTGACTAATTATGACAAGTAACTGTAATTTCGATACAAATTATGGCAGGTAACTGTAACTTCGATACTAATTATGACAGGTAACTGTAACTTCGATACTAATTATGACAAATAACTGTAATTTGGATACAAATTATGGCAGGTAACTGTAACTTCGATACTAATTATGACAGGTAACAGTAACTTCGATACTAATTATGACATGTAACAGTAACTTCGATACTAATTATGACAAGAAACTGTAATTTCGAAACTAATTATGACAGGTAACTGTAACATCGTTACTAATTATGACAAGTAACTGCAATTTCGATACAAATTATGGCAGGTAACTGTAACTTCGATACTAATTATGACAGGTAACAGTAACTTCGATACTAATTATGACAAGAAACTGTAATCTCGAAACTAATTATGACAAGTAACAGTAACTTCGATACTAATTATGACAAGAAACTGTAATTTCGAAACTAATTATGACAGGTAACTGTAACTTCGTTACTAATTATGACAAGAAACTGTAATTTCGATACAAATTATGGCAGGTAACTGTAACTTCGATACTAATTGTGACAGGTAACAGTAACTTCGATACAAATTATGACAAGTAACTGTAACTTCGATACTTATTATGAGAGGTAACTGTTACTTCGATATTAATAATGACAATTAACTCTAACTTCGTTACTAATTATGACAAGTAACTGTAATTTTCATAAAAAAATATGGCAGGTAACTGTAACTTCGATACTAATTATGACAAGAAACTGTAATTTCGATACAAATTATGGCAGGTAACTGTAACATCGATACTAGTTATGACAGGTAAGAGTAACTTCGATACTAATTATGACAAGTAACTGTAACTTCGATACTAATTATGACAGGTAACTGTAACATGGTTACTAATTATCACAAGTAACTGTAATTTCGATACAATTTATGGCAGGTAATTGTAATTTCGATACTAATTATGACAGGTAACAGTACCTTCGATGCTAATTATGACAGGAAACTGTTACTTCGATACTAATTATGACAAGTAATTGTAACTTCGATACTAATGATGACAGGTAACTGTAACTACGTTGCTACTTATGACAAGTAACTGTAATTATGATAAAAATTATGGTGGGTAACTGTAACTTCAATACTAATTATGACAGGTCACAGTAACTTCGATACTTATTATGACAGGTAACTGTAACTTCGTTACTAATTATGACAAGTAACTTTAATTTCGATTCAAATTATGGCAGGTAACTCTAACATCGATACTAATTATGACAGGTAACAGTAACTTCGATACTAATTAAGACAAGTAACTATAACTTCGATACAAATTATGACAGGTAACTGTAACTTCGATACTAATTATGACAAGAAACTCTAACTTCGTTACTAATTATGACAAGTAACTGTAATTATGATAAAAATTATGGTGGGTAACTGTAACTTCAATACTAATTATGACAGGTCACAGTAACTTCGATACTTATTATGACAGGTAACTGTAACTTCGTTACTAATTATGACAAGTAACTTTAATTTCGATTCAAATTATGGCAGGTAACTGTAACTTCGTTACCAATTATGACAAGTCCCTGTAATTTCGATACAAATTATGGCAGGTAACTGCAACTTCCATACTAATTATGACAGGTAACAATAACTTCGATACTAATTATGACAGGAAAGTGTAACTTCGTTACTAATTATAACAAGTAACTGTAATTTCGATACAAATTATGACAGGTAACTGTAACTTCGTTATTAATTATGACAAGTAACAGTACCTTCGATGCTAATTATGACAGATAACTGTAACTTCGATACTAATTATGACAAGGAAGTGTAATTTCGATACAAATTATGGCAGGTAACTGTAACTTCGTTACTAATTATGACAAGTAACTGTAATTTCGATACAAATTTTGGCAGGTAACTGTAACTTCGATACTAATTATGTCAGGTAACAGTAACTTCGATACTAATTATGACAAGTAACTGTAACTTCGATACTAATTAAGACAGGTAACTGTAACTTCGATACTAATTATGACAAGAAACTCTATCTTCGTTACTAATTATGACAAGTAACTGTAATTTAGATAAAAAATTATGGTGGGTAACTCTAACTTCAATACTAATTATGACAGGTAACAGTAACTTCGATACTAATTATGACAGGTAACTGTAACTTCGTTACTAATTATGACAAGTACCTTTAATTTCGACACAAATTATGGCAGGTAACTGTAACTTCGTTACTAATTATGACAAGTCCCTGTAATTTCGATACAAATTATGGCAGGTATCTGTAACTTCCATACTAATTATGACAGGTAACAGTAACTTCGATACTAATTATGACAGGAAAGTGTAACATCGTTACTAATTATGACAAGTAACTGTAATTTCGATACAAATTATGACAGGTAACTGTAACTTCGTTACTTATTATGACAAGTAATAGTATCTTCGATGCTAATTATGACAGGAAACTGTTACTTGGATACTAATTATGACAAGTAACTGTAACTTCGATACTAATGATGACAGGTAACTGTAACTACGATACTACTTATGACAAGTAACTGTAATTTCGATACAAATTATGGCAGGTAACTGTAACTTCGATACTAATTATGACAGGTAACAGTAACTTCGATACTAATTATGACAAGTAACAGTAACTTCGATACTAATTATGACAAGAAACTGTAATTTCGAAACTAATTATGACAGGTAAATGTAACATCGTTACTAATTATGACAAGTAACTGTAATTTCGATACATATTATGGCAGGTAACTGTAACTTCGATACTAATTATGACAGGTAACTGTAAATTCGATACAAATTATGACAAGTAACTGTAACTTCGATACTAATTATGACAAGTAACTGTAATTTCGATACAAATTGTGGCAGGTAACTGTAACCTCGATACTAGTTATGACAGGTAACAGTAACTTCGATACTAATTATGACAAGTAACTGTAACTTCGATACAAGTTATGACAGGTAACTGTAACTTCGATACTAATTATGACAAGAAACTCTAACTTCGTTACTAATTATGACAAGTAACTGTAATTTAGATAAAAAATTATGGTGGGTAACTCTAACTTCAATACTAATTATGACAGGTAACAGTAACTTCGATACTAATTATGACAGGTAACTGTAACTTCGTTACTAATTATGACAAGTACCTTTAATTTCAATACAAATTATGGCAGATAACTGTAACTTCGTTACTAATTATGACAAGTCCCTGTAATTTCGATACAAATTATGGCAGGTATCTGTAACTTCCATACTAATTATGACAGGTAACAGTATCTTCGATACTAATTATGACAGGAAAGTGTAACATCGTTACTAATTATGACAAGTAACTGTTATTTCGATACAAATTATGACAGGTAACTGTAACTTCGTTACTTATTATGACAAGTAATAGTACCTTCGATGCTAATTATGACAGGAAACTGTTACTTGGATACTAATTATGACAAGTAACTGTAACTTCGATACTAATGATGACAGGTAACTGTAACTACGTTACTACTTATGACAAGTAACTGTAATTTCGATACAAATTATGGCAGGTAACTGTAACTTCGATACTAATTATGACAGGTAACAGTAACTTCGATACTAATTATGACAAGTAACAGAAACTTCGATACTAATTATGACAAGAAACTGTAATTTCGAAACTAATTATGACAGGTAACTGTAACATCGTTACTAATTATGACAAGTAACTGTAATTTCGATACAAATTATGGCAGGTAACTGTAACTTCGATACTAATTATGACAGGTAACTGTAACTTCGATACAAATTATGACAAGTAACTGCAACTTCGATACTAATTATGACGGGTAACTGTTACTTCGATATTATTAATGACAATTAACTCTAACTTCGTTACTAATTATGACAAGTAACTGTAATTTTCATAAAAAAAATTATGGCAGGTAACTGTAACTTCGATACTAATTATGACAAGGAACTGTAATTTCGATACAAATTATGGCAGGTAACTGTAACTTCGATACTAGTTATGACAGGTAAGAGTAACTTCGATACTCATTATGACAAGTAACTGTAACTTCGATACTAATTATGACAGGTAACTGTAACATCGTTACTAACTATGACAAGTAACTGTAATTTCGATACATATTATGGCAGTTAATTGTAATTTCGATACTAATTATGACAGGTAACAGTAACTTCGATACTAATTATGACAAATAACAGTTACTTCGATACTAATTATGACAAGTAACTGTAACTTCGATACTAATTATGACAGGTAACTGTAACTTCGTTACTAATTATGACAAGTAACTGTAATTTCGATACAAATTGTGGCAGGTAACTGTAACTTCGATACTAATTATGACAGGTAACAGTAACGTCGATACTAATTATGACAAGTAACTGTAACTTCGACACTTATTATGACAGGTAACTGTAACCTCGTTACTAATTATGACAAGTAACTGTAATTTCGATACAAATTATGGCAGGTAACTGTAACTTCGATACTAATTATGACAGGTAACAGTATCTTCGATACTAATTATGACTAGTAACTATAACTTCGATACAAATTGAGACAGGTTACTGTAACATCGATACTAATTATGACAAGAAACTCTACCTTCGTTACTAAATATGACAAGTAACAGTAATTTTGATAAAAAATTATGGTAGGTAACTGTAACTTCAATACTAATTATGACAGGTAACAGTAACTTCGATACTAATTATGACAGGTAACTGTAACTTCGATACTAATTATAATAAGTAACTGTAACTTCGATACTAATTATTACAGGTAATTGTAACTTCGTTACTAATTATGTCAAGTAACTGTAATTTCGTTACAAATTATGGCAGGTAATTGTAATTTCGATACTGATTGTGACAGGTAACAGTAACTTCGATACTAATTATGACAAGTAACAGTAACTTCGATACTATATATGACAAGTAACTGTAACTTCGATACTAATTATGACAGGTAACTGTAACTTCGTGACTAATTATGACAAGTAACTGTAATTTCGATACAAATTATGGCAGGTAACTGTAACTTCGATACTAATTATGACAGGTAACTGTAACATCGATACTAATTATGACAAGGAACTGTAATTTCGATACAAATTATGGCAGGTAACTGTAACTTCGTTACTAATTATGACAAGTAACTGTAATTTCGATACAAATATTGGCAGGTAACTGTAACTTCGATACTAATTATGTCAGGTATCAGTAACTTCGATACTAATTATGACAAGTAACTGTAACTTCGTTACTAATTATGACAGGTAACTGTAACTTCGTGACTATTTATGACAAGTAACAGTAATTTCGATACAAATTATGGCAGGTAACTGTAACTTCGATACTAATTATGACAGGTAACAGTAACTTCGATACTAATTATGACAAGTAACTATAACTTCGATACAAGTTATGACAGGTAACTGTAACTTCGATACTAATTATGACAAGAAACTCTAACTTCGTTACTAATTATGACAAGTAACTGTAATTTAGATAAAAAATTATGGTGGGTAACTGTAACTTCAATACTAATTATGACAGATAACAGTAACTTCGATACTAATTATGACAGGTAACTGTAACTTCGTTACTAATTATAACAAGTAACTTTAATTTCGATACAAATTATGGCAGGTAACTGTAACTTCGGTATTAATTATGACAAGTCCCTGTAATTTCGATACAAATTATGACAGGTAACAGTAACTTCGATACTAATTATGACAGGAAAGTGTAACTTCGTTACTAATTATGACAAGTAACTGTAATTTCGATACAAATTATGACAGGCAACTGTAACTTCGTTACCAATTATGACAAGTAACAGTACCTTCGTTGCTAATTATGACAGGAAACTGTAACTTCGATACTAATTATGACAAGTAACTGTAACTTCGATACTAATTATGACAGGTAACTGTAACTTCGTGACTAATTATGACAAGTAACTGTAATTTCGATACAAATTATGGCAGGTAACTGTAACTTCGATACTAATTATGACAGGTAACTGTAACTTCGATACTAATTATGACAAATAACTGTAATTTGGATACAAATTATGGCAGGTAACTGTAACTTCGATACTAATTATGACAGGTAACAGTAACTTCGATACTAATTATGACATGTAACAGTAACTTCGATACTAATTATGACAAGAAACTGTAATTTCGAAACTAATTATGACAGGTAACTGTAACATCGTTACTAATTATGACAAGTAACTGCAATTTCGATACAAATTATGGCAGGTAACTGTAACTTCGACACTAATTATGACAGGTAACAGTAACTTCGATACTAATTATGACAAGTAACTGTAACTTCCATACTAATTATGACAGGTAACAATAACTTCGATACTAATTATGACAGGGAAGTGTAACTTCGTTACTAATTATGACAAGTAACTGTAATTTCGATACTAATTATGACAAGTAACTGTAACTTCGATACTAATGATGACAGGTAACTGTAACTACGTTACTAATTATGACAAGTAACTGTAATTTGGATACAAATTATGGCAGGTAACTGTAACTTCGATACTAATTATGACAGGTAACAGTAACATCGATACTAATTATGACAAGTAACAGTAACTTCGTTACTAATTATGACAAGTAGCAGTACCTTCGATGCTAATTATGACAAGTAACTGTAACTTCGATACTAATTATGACAAGGAACGGTAATTTCGATACTAATTATGACAAGAAACTGTAATTTCTAAACTAATTATGACAGGTAACTGTAACATCGTTACTAATTAATACAAGTAACTTTAATTTCGATTCTAATTATGGCAGGTAACTGTAACTTCGTTACTAATTATGACAAGTCCCTGTAATTTCGATAAAAAATTATGACTGGTAACTGTAACTTCGATATTAATTATGACAAGGAACTGTAATTTCGATACAAATTATGGCAGGTAACTGTAACTTCGATACTAATTATGACAGGTAACAGTAACTTCGATACTAGTTATGACAAGTAACTATAACTTCGATACAAATTATGACAGGTAACTGTAACTTCGATACTAATTATGACAGGTAAATGTAAATTCGTTACTTATTATGACAAGTAACTGTAATTTCGATACAAATTATGGCAGGTAACTGTAACATCGATACTAATTATGACAGGTAACAGTAACTTCCACACTAATTATGACAAGTAACTATAACTTCGATACAAATTATGACAGGTAACTGTAACTTCGATACTAATTATGACAAGAAACTCTAACTTCGTTACTAATTATGACAAGTAACTGTAATTATGATAAAAATTATGGTGGGTAACTGTAACTTCGATACGTATTATGACAGGTAACTGTAACTTCGTTACTAATTATGACAAGTAACTTTAATTTCGATACAAATTATGGCAGGTAACTGTAACTTCGTTACCAATTATGACAAGTCCCTGTAATTTCGATACAAATTATGGCAGGTAACTGCAACTTCCATACTAATTATGACAGGTAACAATAACTTCGATACTAATTATGACAGGAAAGTGTAACTTCGTTACTAATTATGACAAGTAACTGTAATTTCGATACAAATTATGACAGTTAACTGTAACTTCGTTACTAATTATGACAAGTAACAGTACCTTCGATGCTAATTATGACAGGTAACTGTAACTTCGATACTAATTATGACAAGGAACTGTAATTTCGATACAAATTATGGCAGGTAACTGTAACTTCGTTACTAATTATGACAAGTAACTGTAATTTCGATACAAATTTTGGCAGGTAACTGTAACTTCGATACTAATTATGTCAGGTAACAGTAACTTCGATACTAATTATGACAAGTAACTGTAACTTCGATACTAATTATGACAGGTAACTGTTACTTCGATATTAATAATGACAATTAACTCTAACTTCGTTACTAATTATGACAATAACTGTAATTTAGATAAAAAATTAGGGTGGGTAACTCTAACTTCAATACTAATTATGACAGGTAACAGTAACTTCGATACTAATTATGACAGGTAACTGTAACTTCGTTACTAATTATGACAAGTACCTTTAATTTCGATACAAATTATGGCAGGTAACTGTAACTTCGTTACTAATTATGACAAGTCCCTGTAATTTCGATACAAATTATGGCAGGTATCTGTAACTTCCATACTAATTATGACAGGTAACAGTAACTTCGATACTAATTATGACAGGAAAGTGTAACATCGTTACTAATTATGACAAGTAACTGTAATTTCGATACAAATTATGACAGGTAACTGTAACTTCGTTACTTATTATGACAAGTATTAGTACCTTCGATGCTAATTATGACAGGAAACTGTTACTTGGATACTAATTATGACAAGTAACTGTAACTTCGATACTAATGATGACAGGTAACTGTAACTTCGATACTAATTATTACAAGTAACAGTAACTTCGATACTAATTATGACAAGAAACTGTAATTTCGAAACTAATTATGACAGGTAAGTGTAACATCGTTACTAATTATGTCAAGTAACTGTAATTTCGATACAAATTATGGCTGGTAACTGTAACTTCGATACTAATTATGACAGGTAACTGTAACTTCGATACAAATTATGACAAGTAACTGTAACTTCGATACTAATTATGACAGGTAACTGTTACTTCGATATTAATAATGACAATTAACTCTAACTTCGTTACTAATTATGACAAGTAACTGTAATTTTCATAAAAAAATTATGGCAGGTAACTGTAAATCGATACTAATTATGACAAGGAACTGTAATTTCGATACAAATTATGGCAGGTAACTGTAACTTCGATACTAGTTATGACAGGTAAGAGTAACTTCGATACTAATTATGACAAGTAACTGTAACTTCGATACTAATTATGACAGGTAACTGTAACATCGTTACTAATTATGACAAGTAACTGTAATTTCGATACAAATTATGGCAGGTAATTGTAATTTCGATACTAATTATGACAGGTAACAGTAACTTCGATACTAATTATGACAAATAACAGTTACTTCGATACTAATTATGACAAGTAACTGTAATTTCGATATTAATTATGACAGGTAACTGTAACTTCGTTACTAATTATGACAAGTAACTGTAATTTCGATACAAATTGTGGCAGGTAACTGTAACTTCGATACTAATTATGACAGGTAACAGTAACATCGATAATAATTATGACAAGTAACTGTAACTTCGATACTTATTATGACAGGTAATTGTAACCTCGTTACTAATTATGACAAGTAACTGTAATTTCGATACAAATTATGGCAGGTAACTGTAACTTCGATACTAATTATGACAGGTAACAGTATCTTCGATACTAATTATGACAAGTAACTATAACTTCGATACAAATTGTGACAGGTTACTGTAACATCGATACTAATTATGACAAGAAACTCTACCTTCGTTACTAAATATGACAAGTAACAGTAATTTTGATAAAAAATTATGGTAGGTAACTGTAACTTCAATACTAGTTATGACAGGTAACAGTAACTTCGATACTAATTATGACAAGTAACTGTAACTTCGATACTAATTATAATAAGTAACTGTAACTTCGATACTAATTATTACAGGTAATTGTAACTTCGTTACTAATTATGACAAGTAACTGTAATTTCGTTACAAATTATGGCAGGTAATTGTAATTTCGATACTAATTGTGACAGGTAACAGTAACTTCGATACTAATTATGACAAGTAACAGTAACTTCGATACTAATTATGACAAGTAACTGTAACTTCTATACTATTTATGACAGGTATCAGTAACTTCGATACTAATTATGACAAGTAACTGTAACTTCGTTACTAATTATGACAGGTAACTGTAACTTCGTGACTAATTATGACAAGTAACTGTAATTTCGATACGAATTATGGCAGGTAACTGTAACTTCGATACTAATTATGACAGCTAACAGTAACTTCGATACTAATTATGCCATGTAACTATAACTTCGATACAAGTTATGACTGGTAACTGTAACTTCGATACTAATTATGACAAGAAACTCTAACTTCGTTACTAATTATGACAAGTAACTGTAATTTAGATAAAAAATTATGGTGGGTAACTGTAACTTCATTACTAATTATGACAGATAACAGTAACTTCGATACTAATTATGACAGGTAACTGTAACTTCGTTACTAATTATAACAAGTAACTTTAATTTCGATACAAATTATGGCAGGTAACTGTAACTTCGGTACTAATTATGACAAGTCCCTGTAATTTCGATACAAATTATGACAGGTAACAGTAACTTCGATACTAATTATGACAGGAAAGTGTAACTTCGTTACTAATTATGACAAGTAACTGTAATTTCGATACAAATTTTGGCAGGTAACTGTAACTTCGATACTAATTATGTCAGGTAACAGTAACTTCGATACTAATTATGACAAGTAACTGTAACTTCGATACTAATTATGACAGGCAACTGTTACTTCGATATTAATAATGACAATTAACTCTAACTTCGTTACTAATTATGACAAGTAACTGTAATTTAGATAAAAAATTAGGGTGGGTAACTCTAACTTCAATACTAATTATGACAGGTAACAGTAACTTCGATACAAATTATGGCAGGTAACTGTAACTTCGTTACTAATTATGACAAGTCCCTGTAATTTCGATACAAATTATGACAGGAAAGTGTAACATCGTTACTAATTATGACAAGTAACTGTAATTTCGATACAAATAATGACAGGTAACTGTAACTTCGTTACTTATTATGACAAGTATTAGTACCTTCGATGCTAATTTTGACAGGAAACTGTTACTTGGATACTAATTATGACAAGTAACTGTAACTTCGATACTAATGATGACAGGTAACTGTAACTTCGATACTAATTATTACAAGTAACAGTAACTTCGATACTAATTATGACAAGAAACTGTAATTTCGAAACTAATTATGACAGGTAACTGTAACATCGTTACTAATTATGACAAGTAACTGTAATTTCGATACAAATTATGGCTGGTAACTGTAACTTCGATACTAATTATGACAGGTAACTGTAACTTCGATACAAATTATGACAAGTAACTGTAACTTCGATACTAATTATGACAGGTAACTGTTACTTCGATATTAATAATGACAATTAACTCTAACTGCGTTACTAATTATGACAAGTAACTGTAATTTTCATAAAAAAATTATTGCAGGTAACTGTAAATCGATACTAATTATGACAAGGAACTGTAATTTCGATACAAATTATGGCAGGTAACTGTAACTTCGATACTAGTTATGACAGGTAAGAGTAACTTCGATACTCATTATGACAAGTAACTGTAACTTCGATACTAATTATGACAGGTAACTGTAACATCGTTACTAATTATGACAAGTAACTGTAATTTCGATACAAATTATGGCAGGTAATTGTAATTTCGATACTAATTATGACAGGTAACAGTAACTTCGATACTAATTATGACAAATAACAGTTACTTCGATACTAATTATGACAAGTAACTGTAATTTCGATACTAATTATGACAGGTAACTGTAACTTCGTTACTAATTATGACAAGTAACTGTAATTTCGATACAAATTTGGCAGGTAACTGTAACTTCGATACTAATTATGACAGGTAACAGTAACATCGATACTAATTATGACAAGTAACTGTAACTTCGATACTTATTATGACAGGTAATTGTAACCTCGTTACTAATTATGACAAGTAACTGTAATTTCGATACAAATTATGGCAGGTAACTGTAACTTCGATACTAATTATGACAGGTAACAGTATCTTCGATACTAATTATGACAAGTAACTATAACTTCGATACAAATTGTGACAGGTTACTGTAACATCGATACTAATTATGACAGGTAACTGTTACTTCGATATTAATAATGACAATTAACTCTAACTTCGTTACTAATTATGACAAGTAACTGTAATTTCGATACAAATTGTGGCAGGTAACTGTAACTTCGATACTAATTATGACAGGTAACAGTAACATCGATAATAATTATGACAAGTAACTGTAACTTCGATACTTATTATGACAGGTAATTGTAACCTCGTTACTAATTATGACAAGTAACTGTAATTTCGATACAAATTATGGCAGGTAACTGTAACTTCGATACTAATTATGACAGGTAACAGTATCTTCGATACTAATTATGACAAGTAACTATAACTTCGATACAAATTGTGACAGGTTACTGTAACATCGATACTAATTATGACAAGAAACTCTACCTTCGTTACTAAATATGACAAGTAACAGTAATTTTGATAAAAAATTATGGTAGGTAACTGTAACTTCAATACTAGTTATGACAGGTAACAGTAACTTCGATACTAATTATGACAAGTAACTGTAACTTCGATACTAATTATAATAAGTAACTGTAACTTCGATACTAATTATTACAGGTAATTGTAACTTCGTTACTAATTATGACAAGTAACTGTAATTTCGTTACAAATTATGGCAGGTAATTGTAATTTCGATACTAATTGTGACAGGTAACAGTAACTTCGATACTAATTATGACAAGTAACAGTAACTTCGATACTAATTATGACAAGTAACTGTAACTTCTATACTATTTATGACAGGTATCAGTAACTTCGATACTAATTATGACAAGTAACTGTAACTTCGTTACTAATTATGACAGGTAACTGTAACTTCATGACTAATTATGACAAGTAACTGTAATTTCGATACGAATTATGGCAGGTAACTGTAACTTCGATACTAATTATGACAGCTAACAGTAACTTCGATACTAATTATGCCATGTAACTATAACTTCGATACAAGTTATGACTGGTAACTGTAACTTCGATACTAATTATGACAAGAAACTCTAACTTCGTTACTAATTATGACAAGTAACTGTAATTTAGATAAAAAATTATGGTGGGTAACTGTAACTTCATTACTAATTATGACAGATAACAGTAACTTCGATACTAATTATGACAGGTAACTGTAACTTCGTTACTAATTATAACAAGTAACTTTAATTTCGATACAAATTATGGCAGGTAACTGTAACTTCGGTACTAATTATGACAAGTCCCTGTAATTTCGATACAAATTATGACAGGTAACAGTAACTTCGATACTAATTATGACAGGAAAGTGTAACTTCGTTACTAATTATGACAAGTAACTGTAATTTCGATACAAATTATGACAGGTAACTGTAACTTCGTTACCAATTATGACAAGTAACAGTACCTTCGATGCTAATTATGACAGGAAACTGTAACTTCGATACTAATTATGACAAGTAACTGTAACTTCGATACTAATTATGACAAGTAACTGTAATTTAGATAAAAAATTAGGGTGGGTAACTCTAACTTCAATACTAATTATGACAGGTAACAGTAAGTTCGATACTAATTATGACAGGTAACTGGAACTTCGTTACTAATTATGACAGATAACAGTAACTTCGTTACTAATTATGACAAGGAACTGAAATTTCGATACAAATTATGGCAGGTAACTGTAACTTCGTTACTAATTATGACAAGTAACTGTAATTTCGATACAAATTTTGGCAGGTAACTGTAACTTCGATACTAATTATGTCAGGTAACAGTAACTTCGATACTAATTATGACAAGTAACTGTAACTTCGATACTAATTATGACAGGCAACTGTTACTTCGATATTAATAATGACAATTAACTCTAACTTCGTTACTAATTATGACAAGTAACTGTAATTTAGAGCAAAAATTAGGGTGGGTAACTCTAACTTCAATACTAATTATGACAGGTAACAGTAACTTCGATACAAATTATGGCAGGTAACTGTAACTTCGTTACTAATTATGACAAGTCCCTGTAATTTCGATACAAATTATGACAGGAAAGTGTAACATCGTTACTAATTATGACAAGTAACTGTAATTTCGATACAAATAATGACAGGTAACTGTAACTTCGTTACTTATTATGACAAGTATTAGTACCTTCGATGCTAATTTTGACAGGAAACTGTTACTTGGATACTAATTATGACAAGTAACTGTAACTTCGATACTAATGATGACAGGTAACTGTAACTTCGATACTAATTATTACAAGTAACAGTAACTTCGATACTAATTATGACAAGAAACTGTAATTTCGAAACTAATTATGACAGGTAACTGTAACATCGTTACTAATTATGACAAGTAACTGTAATTTCGATACAAATTATGGCTGGTAACTGTAACTTCGATACTAATTATGACAGGTAACTGTAACTTCGATACAAATTATGACAAGTAACTGTAACTTCGATACTAATTATGACAGGTAACTGTTACTTCGATATTAATAATGACAATTAACTCTAACTGCGTTACTAATTATGACAAGTAACTGTAATTTTCATAAAAAAATTATGGCAGGTAACTGTAAATCGATACTAATTATGACAAGGAACTGTAATTTCGATACAAATTATGGCAGGTAACTGTAACTTCGATACTAGTTATGACAGGTAAGAGTAACTTCGATACTCATTATGACAAGTAACTGTAACTTCGATACTAATTATGACAGGTAACTGTAACATCGTTACTAATTATGACAAGTAACTGTAATTTCGATACAAATTATGGCAGGTAATTGTAATTTCGATACTAATTATGACAGGTAACAGTAACTTCGATACTAATTATGACAAATAACAGTTACTTCGATACTAATTATGACAAGTAACTGTAATTTCGATACTAATTATGACAGGTAACTGTAACTTCGTTACTAATTATGACAAGTAACTGTAATTTCGATACAAATTTGGCAGGTAACTGTAACTTCGATACTAATTATGACAGGTAACAGTAACATCGATACTAATTATGACAAGTAACTGTAACTTCGATACTTATTATGACAGGTAATTGTAACCTCGTTACTAATTATGACAAGTAACTGTAATTTCGATACAAATTATGGCAGGTAACTGTAACTTCGATACTAATTATGACAGGTAACAGTATCTTCGATACTAATTATGACAAGTAACTATAACTTCGATACAAATTGTGACAGGTTACTGTAACATCGATTCTAATTATGACAAGAAACTCTACCTTCGTTACTAAATATGACAAGTAACAGTAATTTTGATAAAAATTATGGTAGATAACTGTAACTTCAATACTAATTATGACAGGTAACAGTAACTTCGATACTAATTATGACAAGTAACTGTAACTACGATACTAATTATAATAAGTAACTGTAACTTCGATACTAATTATTACAGGTAATTGTAACTTCGTTACTAATTATGACAAGTAACTGTAATTTCGTTACAAATTATGGCAGGTAATTGTAATTTCGATACTAATTGTGACAGGTAACAGTAACTTCGATACTAATTATGACAGGTATCAGTAACTTCGATACTAATTATGACAAGTAACTGTAACTTCGTTACTAATTATGACAGGTAACTGTAACTTCGTGACTAATTATGACAAGTAACTGTAATTTCGATACAAATTATGGCAGGTAACTGTAACTTCGATACTAATTATGACAGGTAACAGTAACTTCGATACTAATTATGCCAAGTAACTATAACTTCGATACAAGTTATGACTGGTAACTGTAACTTCGATACTAATTATGACAAGAAACTCTAACTTCGTTACTAATTATGACAAGTAACTGTAATTTAGATAAAAAATTATGGTGGGTAACTGTAACTTCAATACTAATTATGACAGATAACAGTAACTTCGATACTAATTATGACAGGTAACTGTAACTTCGTTACTAATTATAACAAGTAACTTTAATTTCGATACAAATTATGGCAGGTAACTGTAACTTCGGTACTAATTATGACAAGTCCCTGTAATTTCGATACAAATTATGACAGGTAACAGTAACTTCGATACTAATTATGACAGGAAAGTGTAACTTCGTTACTAATTATAACAAGTAACTGTAATTTCGATACAAATTATGACAGGTAACTGTAACTTCGTTACCAATTATGACAAGTAACAGTACCTTCGATGCTAATTATGACAGGAAACTGTAACTTCGATACTAATTATGACAAGTAACTGTAACTTCGATACTAATTATGACAAATAACTGTAATTTAGATAAAAAATTAGGGTGGGTAACTCTAACTTCAATACTAATTATGACAGGTAACAGTAACTTCGATACTAATTATGACAGGTAACTGTAACTTCGTTACTAATTATGACAGATAACAGTAACTTCGTTACTAATTATGACAAGGAACTGTAATTTCGATACAAATTATGGCAGGTAACTGTAACTTCGTTACTAATTATGACAAGTAACTGTAATTTTGATACAAATTTTGGCAGGTAACTGTAACTTCGATACTAATTATGTCAGGTAACAGTAACTTCGATACTAATTATGACAAGTAACTGTAACTTCGATACTAATTATGACAGGCAACTGTTACTTCGATATTAATAATGACAATTAACTCTAACTTCGTTACTAATTATGACAAGTAACTATAATTTAGATAAAAAATTAGGGTGGGTAACTCTAACTTCAATACTAATTACGACAGGTAACAGTAAGTTCGATACTAATTATGACAGGTAACTGTAACTTCGTTACTAATTATGACAAGTACCTTTAATTTCGATACAAATTATGGCAGGTAACTGTAACGTCGTTACTAATTATGACAAGTCCCTGTAATTTCGATACAAATTATGACAGGTAACAGTAACTTCGATACTAATTATGACAGGAAAGTGTAACATCGTTACTAATTATGACAAGTAACTGTAATTTCGATACAAATTATGACAGGTAACTGTAACTTCGTTACTTATTATGACAAGTATTAGTACCTTCGATGCTAATTATGACAGGAAACTGTTACTTGGATACTAATTATGACAAGTAACTGTAACTTCGATACTAATGATGACAGGTAACTGTAACTTCGATACTAATTATTACAAGTAACAGTAACTTCGATACTAATTATGACAAGAAACTGTAATTTCGAAACTAATTATGACAGGTAACTGTAACATCTTTACTAATTATGACAAGTAACTGTAATTTCGATACAAATTATGGCTGGTAACTGTAACTTCGATACTAATTATGACAGGTAACTGTAACTTCGATACAAATTATGACAAGTAACTGTAACTTCGATACTAATTATGACAGGTAACTGTTACTTCGATATTAATAATGACAATTAACTCTAACTTCGTTACTAATTATGAAAAGTAACTGTAATTTTCATAAAAAAATTATGGCAGGTAACTCTAAATCGATACTAATTATGACAAGGAACTGTAATTTCGATACAAATTATGGCAGGTAACTGTAACTTCGATACTAGTTATGACAGGTAAGAGTAACTTCGATACTAATTATGACAAGTAACTGTAACTTCGATACTAATTATGACAGGTAACTGTAACATCGTTACTAATTATGACAAGTAACTGTAATTTCGATACAAATTATGGCAGGTAATTGTAATTTCGATACTAATTATGACAGGTAACAGTAACTTCGATACTAATTATGACAAATAACAGTTACTTCGATACTAATTATGACAAGTAACTGTAATTTCGATACTAATTATGACAGGTAACTGTAACTTCGTTACTAATTATGACAAGTAACTGTAATTTCGATACAAATTGTGGCAGGTAACTGTAACTTCGATACTAATTATGACAGGTAACAGTAACATCGATACTAATTATGACAAGTTACTGTAACATCGATACTAATTATGACAGGTAACTGTAACTTCGATACTAATTATGACAAGAAACTCTAACTTCGTTACTAATTATGACAAGTAACTGTAATTTCGATACAAATTATGACAGTTAACTGTAACTTCGTTACTAATTATGACAAGTAACAGTACCTTCGATGCTAATTATGACAGGTAACTGTAACTTCGATACTAATTATGACAAGGAACTGTAATTTAGATACAAATTATGGCAGGTAACTGTAACTTCGTTACTAATTATGACAAGTAACTGTAATTTCGATACAAATTTTGGCAGGTAACTGTAACTTCGATACTAATTATGTCAGGTAACAGTAACTTCGATACTAATTATGACAAGTAACTGTAACTTCGATACTAATTATGACAGGTAACTGTTACTTCGATATTAATAATGACAATTAACGCTAACTTCGTTACTAATTATGACAATAACTGTAATTTAGATAAAAAATTAGGGTGGGTAACTCTAACTTCAATACTAATTATGACAGGTAACAGTAACTTCGATACTAATTATGACAGGTAACTGTAACTTCGTTACTAATTATGACAAGTACCTTTAATTTCGATACAAATTATGGCAGGTAACTGTAACTTCGTTACTAATTATGACAAGTCCCTGTAATTTCGATACAAATTATGGCAGGTATCTGTAACTTCCATACTAATTATGACAGGTAACAGTAACTTCGATACTAATTATGACAGGAAAGTGTAACATCGTTACTAATTATGACAAGTAACTGTAATTTCGATACAAATTATGACAGGTAACTGTAACTTCGTTACTTATTATGACAAGTATTAGTACCTTCGATGCTAATTATGACAGGAAACTGTTACTTGGATACTAATTATGACAAGTAACTGTAACTTCGATACTAATGATGACAGGTAACTGTAACTTCGATACTAATTATTACAAGTAACAGTAACTTTGATACTAATTATGACAAGAAACTGTAATTTCGAAACTAATTATGACAGGTAACTGTAACATCGTTACTAATTATGACAAGTAACTGTAATTTCGATACAAATTATGGCTGGTAACTGTAACTTCGATACTAATTATGACAGGTAACTGTAACTTCGATACAAATTATGACAAGTAACTGTAACTTCGATACTAATTATGACAGGTAACTGTTACTTCGATATTAATAATGACTATTAACTCTAACTTCGTTACTAATTATGACAAGTAACTGTAATTTTCATAAAAAAATTATGGCAGGTAACTGTAAATCGATACTAATTATGACAAGGAACTGTAATTTCGATACAAATTATGGCAGGTAACTGTAACTTCGATACTAGTTATGACAGGTAAGAGTAACTTCGATACTAATTATGACAAGTAACTGTAACTTCGATACTAATTATGACAGGTAACTGTAACATCGTTACTAATTATGACAAGTAACTGTAATTTCGATACAAATTATGGCAGGTAATTGTAATTTTGATACTAATTATGACAGTTAACAGTAACTTCGATACTAATTATGACAAATAACAGTTACTTCGATACTAATTATGACAAGTAACTGTAATTTCGATACTAATTATGACAGGTAACTGTAACTTCGTTACTAATTATGACAAGTAACTGTAATTTCGATACAAATTGTGGCAGGTAACTGTAACTTCGATACTAATTATGACAGGTAACAGTAACATCGATACTAATTATGACAAGTAACTGTAACTTCGATACTTATTATGACAGGTAATTGTAACCTCGTTACTAATTATGACAAGTAACTGTAATTTCGATACAAATTATGGCAGGTAACTGTAACTTCGATACTAATTATGACAGGTAACAGTATCTTCGATACTAATTATGACAAGTACCTATAACTTCGATACAAATTGTGACAGGTTACTGTAACATCGATACTAATTATGACAAGAAACTCTACCTTCGTTACTAAATATGACAAGTAACAGTAATTTTGATAAAAAATTATGGTAGGTAACTGTAACTTCAATACTAATTATGACAGGTAACAGTAACTTCGATACTAATTATGACAAGTAACTGTAACTTCGATACTAATTATAATAAGTAACTGTAACTTCGATACTAATTATTACAGGTAATTGTAACTTCGTTACTAATTATGACAAGTAACTGTAATTTCGTTACAAATTATGACAGGTAATTGTAATTTCGATACTAATTGTGACAGGTAACAGTAACTTCGATACTAATTATGACAAGTAACAGTAACTTCGATACTAATTATGACAAGTAACTGTTACTTCGATACTAATTATGACAGGTATCAGTAACTTCGATACTAATTATGACAAGTAACTGTAACTTCGTTACTAATTATGACAGGTAACTGTAACTTCGTGACTAATTATGACAAGTAACTGTAATTTCGATACAAATTATGGCAGGTAACTGTAACTTCGATACTAATTATGACAGGTAACAGTAACTTCGATACTAATTATGCCAAGTAACTATAACTTCGATACAAGTTATGACTGGTAACTGTAACTTCGATACTAATTATGACAAGAAACTCTAACTTCGTTACTAATTATGACAAGTAACTGTAATTTAGATAAAAAATTATGGTGGGTAACTGTAACTTCAATACTAATTATGACAGATAACAGTAACTTCGATACTAATTATGACAGGTAACTGTAACTTCGTTACTAATTATAACAAGTAACTTTAATTTCGATACAAATTATGGCAGGTAACTGTAACTTCGGTACTAATTATGACAAGTCCCTGTAACTTCGATACAAATTATGACAGGTAACAGTAACTTCGATACTAATTATGACAGGAAAGTGTAACTTCGTTACTAATTATGACAAGTAACTGTAATTTCGATACAAACTATGACAGGTAACTGTAACTTCGTTACCAATTATGACAAGTAACAGTACCTTCGATGCTAATTATGACAGGAAACTGTAACTTCGATACTAATTATGACAAGTAACTTTAACTTCGATACTAATTATGACAAGTAACTGTAATTTAGATAAAAAATTAGGGTGGGTAACTCTAACTTCAATACTAATTATGACAGGTAACAGTAACTTCGATACTAATTATGACAGGTAACTGTAACTTCGTTACTAATTATGACAGATAACAGTAACTTCGTTACTAATTATGACAAGGAACTGTAATTTCGATACAAATTATGGCAGGTAACTGTAACTTCGTTACTAATTATGACAAGTAACTGTAATTTTGATACAAATTTTGGCAGGTAACTGTAACTTCGATACTAATTATGTCAGGTAACAGTAACTTCGATACTAATTATGACAAGTAACTGTAACTTCGATACTAATTATGACAGGCAACTGTTACTTCGATATTAATAATGACAATTAACTCTAACTTCGTTACTAATTATGACAAGTAACTGTAATTTAGATAATAAATTAGGGTGGGTAACTCTAACTTCAATACTAATTATGACAGGTAACAGTAACTTCGATACTAATTATGACAGGTAACTGTAACTTCGTTACTAATTATGACAAGTACCTTTAATTTCGATACAAATTATGGCAGGTAACTGTAACTTCGTTACTAATTATGACAAGTCCCTGTAATTTCGATACAAATTATGACAGGTAACAGTAACTTCGATACTAATTATGACAGGAAAGTGTAACATCGTTACTAATTATGACAAGTAACTGTAATTTCGATACAAATTATGACAGGTAACTGTAACTTCGTTACTTATTATGACAAGTATTAGTACCTTCGATGATAATTATGACAGGAAACTGTTACTTGGATACTAATTATGACAAGTAACTGTAACTTCGATACTAATGATGACAGGTAACTGTAACTTCGATACTAATTATTACAAGTAACAGTAACTTCGATACTAATTATGACAAGAAACTGTAATTTCGAAACTAATTATGACAGGTAACTGTAACATCGTTACTAATTATGACAAGTAACTGTAATTTCGATACAAATTATGGCTGGTAACTGTAACTTCGATACTAATTATGACAGGTAACTGTAACTTCGATACAAATTATGACAAGTAACTGTAACTTCGATACTAATTATGACAGGTAACTGTTACTTCGATATTAATAATGACAATTAACTCTAACTTCGTTACTAATTATGACAAGTAACTGTAATTTTCATTAAAAAATTATGGCAGGTAACTGTAAATCGATACTAATTATGACAAGGAACTGTAATTTCTATACAAATTATGGCAGGTAACTGTAACTTCGATACCGTACTAGTTATGACAGGTAAGAGTAACTTCGATACTAATTATGACAAGTAACTGTAACTTCGATACTAATTATGACAGGTAACTGTAACATCGTTACTAATTATGACAAGTAACTGTAATTTCGATACAAATTATGGCAGGTAATTGTAATTTCGATACTAATTATGACAGGTAACAGTAACTTCGATACTAATTATGACAAATAACAGTTACTTCGATACTAATTATGACAAGTAACTGTAATTTCGATACTAATTATGACAGGTAACTGTAACTTCGTTACTAATTATGACAAGTAACTGTAATTTCGATACAAATTGTGGCAGGTAACTGTAACTTCGATACTAATTATGACAGGTAACAGTAACATCGATACTAATTATGACAAGTAACTGTAACATCGATACTAATTATGACAGGTAACTGTAACTTCGATACTAATTATGACAAGAAACTCTAACTTCGTTACTAATTATGACAAGTAACTGTAATTTCGATACAAATTATGACAGTTAACTGTAACTTCGTTACTAATTATGACAAGTAACAGTACCTTCGATGCTAATTATGACAGGTAACTGTAACTTCGATACTAATTATGACAAGGAACTGTAATTTCGATACAAATTATGGCAGGTAACTGTAACTTCGTTACTAATTATGACAAGTAACTGTAATTTCGATACAAATTTTGGCAGGTAACTGTAACTTCGATACTAATTATGTCAGGTAACAGTAACTTCGATACTAATTATGACAAGTAACTGTAACTTCGATACTAATTATGACAGGTAACTGTTACTTCGATATTAATAATGACAATTAACTCTAACTTCGTTACTAATTATGACAATAACTGTAATTTAGATAAAAAATTAGGGTGGGTAACTCTAACTTCAATACTAATTATGACAGGTAACAGTAACTTCGATACTAATTATGACAGGTAACTGTGACTTCGTTACTAATTATGACAAGTACCTTTAATTTCGATACAAATTATGGCAGGTAACTGTAACTTCGTTACTAATTATGACAAGTCCCTGTAATTTCGATACAAATTATGGCAGGTATCTGTAACTTCCATACTAATTATGACAGTTAACAGTAACTTCGATACTAATTATGACAGGAAAGTGTAACATCGTTACTAATTATGACAAGTAACTGTAATTTCGATACAAATTATGACAGGTAACTGTAACTTCGTTACTTATTATGACAAGTATTAGTACCCTCGATGCTAATTATGACAGGAAACTGTTACTTGGATACTAATTATGACAAGTAACTGTAACTTCGATACTAATGATGACAGTTAACTGTAACTTCGATACTAATTATTACAAGTAACAGTAACTTCGATACTAATTATGACAAGAAACTGTAATTTCGAAACTAATTATGACAGGTAACTGTAACATCGTTACTAATTATGACAAGTAACTGTAATTTCGATACAAATTATGGCTGGTAACTGTAACTTCGATACTAATTATGACAGGTAACTGTAACTTCGATACAAATTATGACAAGTAACTGTAACTTCGATACTAATTATGACAGGTAACTGTTACTTCGATATTAATAATGACAATTAACTCTAACTTCGTTACTAATTATGACAAGTAACTGTAATTTTCATAAAAAAATTATGGCAGGTAACTGTAAATCGATACTAATTATGACAAGGAACTGTAATTTCGATACAAATTATGGCAGGTAACTGTAACTTCGATACTAGTTATGACAGGTAAGAGTAACTTCGATACTAATTATGACAAGTAAATGTAACTTCGATACTAATTATGACAGGTAACTGTAACATCGTTACTAATTATGACAAGTAACTGTAATTTCGATACAAATTATGGCAGGTAACTGTAACTTCGATACTAATTATGACAGGTAACAGTATCTTCGATACTAATTATGACAAGTAACTATAACTTCGATACAAATTGTGACAGGTTACTGTAACATCGATACTAATTATGACAAGAAACTCTACCTTCGTTACTAAATATGACAAGTAACAGTAATTTTGATAAAAAATTATGGTAGGTAACTGTAACTTCAATACTAATTATGACAGGTAACAGTAACTTCGATGCTAATTATGACAAGTAACTGTAACTTCGATACTAATTATAATAAGTAACTGTAACTTCGATACTAATTATTACAGGTAATTGTAACTTCGTTACTAATTATGACAAGTAACTGTAATTTCGTTACAAATTATGGCAGGTAATTGTAATTTCGATACTAATTGTGACAGGTAACAGTAACTTCGATACTAATTATGACAAGTAACAGTAACTTCGATACTAATTATGACAAGTAACTGTAACTTCGATACTATTTATGACAGGTATCAGTAACTTCGATACTAATTATGACAAGTAACTGTAACTTCGTTTCTAATTATGACAGGTAACTGTAACTTCGTGACTAATTATGACAAGTAACTGTAATTTCGATACAAATTATGGCAGGTAACTGTAACTTCGATACTAATTATGACAGGTAACAGTAACTTCGATACTAATTATGCCAAGTAACTATAACTTCGATACAAGTTATGACTGGTAACTGTAACTTCGATACTAATTATGACAAGTAACTGTAATTTAGATAAAAAATTATGGTGGGAAACTGTAACTTCATTACTAATTATGACAGATAACAGTAACTTCGATACTAATTATGACAGGTAACTGTAACTTCGTTACTAATTATAACAAGTAACTTTAATTTCGATACAAATTATGGCAGGTAACTGTAACTTCGGTACTAATTATAACAAGTCCCTGTAATTTCGATACAAATTATGACAGGTAACAGTAACTTCGATACTAATTATGACAGGAAAGTGTAACTTCGTTACTAATTATGACAAGTAACTGTAATTTCGTTACAAATTATGACAGGTAATTGTAACTTCGTTACCAATTATGACAAGTAACAGTACCTTCGATGCTAATTATGACAGGAAACTGTAACTTCGATACTAATTATGACAAGTAACTGTAACTTCGATACTAATTATGACAAGTAACTGTAATTTAGATAAAAAATTAGGGTGGGTAACTCTAACTTCAATACTAATTATGACAGGTAACAGTAACTTCGATACTAATTATGACAGGTAACTGGAACTTCGTTACTAATTATGACAGATAACAGTAACTTCCTTACTAATTATGACAAGGAACTGTAATTTCGATACAAATTATGGCAGGTAACTGTAACTTCGTTACTAATTATGACAAGTAACTGTAATTTCGATACAAATTTTGGCAGGTAACTGTAACTTCGATACTAATTATGTCAGGTAACAGTAACTTCGATACTAACTATGACAAGTAACTGTAACTTCGATACTAATTATGACAGGCAACTGTTACTTCGATATTAATTTTGACAATTAACTCTAACTTCGTTACTAATTATGACAAGTAACTGTAATTTAGATAAAAAATTAGGGTGGGTAACTCTAACTTCAATACTAATTATGACAGGTAACAGTAACTTCGATACTAATTATGACAGGTAACTGTAACTTCGTTACTAATTATGACAAGTACCTTTAAATTCGATACAAATTATGGCAGGTAACTGTAACTTAGTTACTTATTATGACAAGTCCCTGTAATTTCGATACAAATTATGGCAGGTATCTGTAACTTCCATACTAATTATGACAGGTAACAGTAACTTCGATACTAATTATGACAGGAAAGTGTAACATCGTTACTAATTATGACAAGTAACTGTAATTTCGATACAAATTATGACAGGTAACTGTAACTTCGTTACTTATTATGACAAGTATTAGTACCTTCGATGCTAATTATGACAGGAAACTGTTACTTGGATATTAATAATGACAATTAACTCTAACTTCGTTACTAATTATGACAAGTAACTGTAATTTAGATAAAAAATTAGGGTGGGTAACTCTAACTTCAATACTAATTATGACAGGTAACAGTAACTTCGATACTAATTATGACAGGTAACTGGAACTTCGTTACTAATTATGACAGATAACAGTAACTTCCTTACTAATTATGACAAGTAACTGTAACTTCGATACTAATGATGACAGGTAACTGTAACTTCGATACTAATTATTACAAGTAACAGTAACTTCGATACTAATTATGACAAGAAACTGTAATTTCGAAACTAATTATGACAGGTAACTGTAACATCGTTACGAATTATGACAAGTAACTGTAATTTCGATACAAATTATGGCTAGTAACTGTAACTTCGATACTAATTATGACAGGTAACTGTAACTTCGATACAAATTATGACAAGTAACTGTAACTTCGATACTAATTATGACAGGTAACTGTTACTTCGATATTAATAATGACAATTAACTCTAACTTCGTTACTAATTATGACAAGTTACTGTAATTTTCATAAAAAAATTATGGCAGGTAACTGTAAATCGATACTAATTATGACAAGGAACTGTAATTTCGATACAAATTATGGCAGGTAACTGTAACTTCGATACTAGTTATGACAGGTAAGAGTAACTTCGATACTAATTATGACAAGTAACTGTAACTTCGATACTAATTATGACAGGTAACTGTAACATCGTTACTAATTATGACAAGTAACTGTAATTTCGATACAAATTATGGCAGGTAATAGTAATTTCGATACTAATTATGACAGGTAACAGTAACTTCGATACTAATTATGACAAATAACAGTTACTTCGATACTAATTATGACAAGTAACTGTAATTTCGATACTAATTATGACAGGTAACTGTAACTTCGTTACTAATTATGACAAGTAACTGTAATTTCGATACAAATTGTGGCAGGTAACTGTAACTTCGACACTAATTATGACAGGTAACAGTAACATCGATACTAATTATGACAAGTAACTGTAACTTCGATACTAATTATGACAGGTAACTGTAACTTCGATACTAATTATGACAAGAAACTCTAACTTCGTTACTAATTATGACAAGTAACTGTAATTTAGATAAAAAATTATGGTGGGTAACTGTAACTTCAATACTAATTATGACAGATAACAGTAACTCCGATACTAATTATGACAGGTAACTGTAACATCGTTACTAATTATAACAAGTAACTTTAATTTCGATACAAATTATGGCAGGTAACTGTAACTTCGTTACTAATTATGACAAGTAACTGTAATTTCGATACAAATTATGACAGGTAACTGTAACTTCGTTACCAATTATGACAAGTAACAGTACCTTCGATGCTAATTATGACAGGAAACTGTAACTTCGATACTAATTATGACAAGTAACAGTAACTTCGATACTAATTATGACAAGTAACTGTAACTTCGATACTATTTATGACAGGTATCAGTAACTTCGATACTAATTATGACAAGTAACTGTAACTTCGTTACTAATTATGACTGGTAACTGTAACTTCGTGACTAATTATGACAAGTAACTGTAATTTCGATACAAATTATGGCAGGTAACTGTAACTTCGATACTAATTATGACAGGTAACAGTAACTTCGATACTAATTATGCCAAGTAACTATAACTTCGATACAAGTTATGACTGGTAACTGTAACTTCGATACTAATTATGACAAGTAACTGTAATTTAGATAAAAAATTATGGTGGGAAACTGTAACTTCATTACTAATTATGACAGATAACAGTAACTTCGATACTAATTATGACAGGTAACTGTAACTTCGTTACTAATTATAACAAGTAACTTTAATTTCGATACAAATTATGGCAGGTAACTGTAACTTCGGTACTAATTATAACAAGTCCATGTAATTACGATACAAATTATGACAGGTAACAGTAACTTCGATGCTAATTATGACAGGTAACTGTAACTTCGATACTAATTATGACAAGGAACTGTAATTTCGATACAAATTATGGCAGGTAACTGTAACTTCGTTACTAATTATGACAAGTAACTGTAATTTCGATACAAATTTTGGCAGGTAACTGTAACTTCGATACTAATTATGTCAGGTAACAGTAACTTCGATACTAATTATGACAAATAACAGTTACTTCGATACTAATTATGACAAGTAACTGTAATTTCGATACTAATTATGACAGGTAACTGTAACTTCGTTACTATTTATGACAAGTAACTGTAATTTCGATACAAATTGTGGCAGGTAACTGTAACTTCGATACTAATTATGACAGGTAACAGTAACATCGATACTAATTATGACAAGTAACTGTAATATCGATACTAATTATGACAGGTAACTGTAACTTCGATACTAATTATGACAAGAAACTCTAACTTCGTTACTAATTATGACAAGTAACTGTAATTTCGATACAAATTATGACAGTTAACTGTAACTTCGTTACTAATTATGACAAGTAACAGTACCTTCGATGCTAATTATGACAGGTAACTGTAACTTCGATACTAATTATGACAAGGAACTGTAATTTCGATACAAATTATGGCAGGTAACTGTAACTTCGTTACTAATTATGACAAGTAACTGTAATTTCGATACAAATTTTGGCAGGTAACTGTAACTTCGATACTAATTATGTCAGGTAACAGTAACTTCGATACTAATTATGACAAGTAACTGTAACTTCGATACTAATTATGACAGGTAACTGTTACTTCGATATTAATAATGACAATTAACTCTAACTTCGTTACTAATTATGACAATAACTGTAATTTAGATAAAAAATTAGGGTGGGTAACTCTAACTTCAATACTAATTATGACAGGTAACAGTAACTTCGATACTAATTATGACAGGTAACTGTGACTTCGTTACTAATTATGACAAGTACCTTTAATTTCGATACAAATTATGGCAGGTAACTGTAACTTCGTTACTAATTATGACAAGTCCCTGTAATTTCGATACAAATTATGGCAGGTATCTATAACTTCCATACTAATTATGACAGGTAACAGTAACTTCGATACTAATTATGACAGGAAAGTGTAACATCGTTACTAATTATGACAAGTAACTGTAATTTCGATACAAATTATGACAGGTAACTGTAACTTCGTTACTTATTATGACAAGTATTAGTACCCTCGATGCTAATTATGACAGGAAACTGTTACTTGGATACTAATTATGACAAGTAACTGTAACTTCGATACTAATGATGACAGTTAACTGTAACTCCGATACTAATTATTACAAGTAACAGTAACTTCGATACTAATTATGACAAGAAACTGTAATTTCGAAACTAATTATGACAGGTAACTGTAACATCGTTACTAATTATGACAAGTAACTGTAATTTCGATACAAATTATGGCTGGTAACTGTAACTTCGATACTAATTATGACAGGTAACTGTAACTTCGATACAAATTATGACAAGTAACTGTAACTTCGATACTAATTATGACAGGTAACTGTTACTTCGATATTAATAATGACAATTAACTCTAACTTCGTTACTAATTATGACAAGTAACTGTAATATTCATAAAAAAATTATGGCAGGTAACTGTAAATCGATACTAATTATGACAAGGAACTGTAATTTCGATACAAATTATGGCAGGTAACTGTAACTTCGATACTAGTTATGACAGGTAAGAGTAACTTCGATACTAATTATGACAAGTAAATGTAACTTCGATACTAATTATGACAGGTAACTGTAACATCGTTACTAATTATGACAAGTAACTGTAATTTCGATACAAATTATGGCAGGTAATTGTAATTTCGATACTAATTATGACAGGTAACAGTAACTTCGATACTAATTATGACAAATAACAGTTACTTCGATACTAATTATGACAAGAACTGTAATTTCGATACTAATTATGACAGGTAACTGTAACTTCGTTACTAATTATGACAAGTAACTGTAATTTCGATACAAATTGTGGCAGGTAACTGTAACTTCGATACTAATTATGACAGGTAACAGTAACATCGATACTAATTATGACAAGTAACTGTAACTTCGATACTTATTATGACAGGTAATTGTAACCTCGTTACTAATTATTACAAGTAACTGTAATTTTGATACAAATTATGGCAGGTAACTGTAACTTCGATACTAATTATGACAGGTAACAGTATCTTCGATACTAATTATGACAAGTAACTATAACTTCGATACAAATTGTGACAGGTTACTGTAACATCGATACTAATTATGACAAGAAACTCTACCTTCGTTACTAAATATGACAAGTAACAGTAATTTTGATAAAAATTATGGTAGGTAACTGTAACTTCAATACTAATTATGACAGGTAACAGTAACTTCGATACTAATTATGACAAGTAACTGTAACTTCGATACTAATTATAATAAGTAACTGTAACTTCGATACTAATTATTACAGGTAATTGTAACTTCGTTACTAATTATGACAAGTAACTGTAATTTCGTTACAAATTATGGCAGGTAATTGTAATTTCGATACTAATTGTGACAGGTAACAGTAACTTCGATACTAATTATGACAAGTAACAGTAACTTCGATACTAATTATGACAAGTAACTGTAACTTCGATACTATTTATGACAGGTATCAGTAACTTCGATACTAATTATGACAAGTAACTGTAACTTCGTTACTAATTATGACAGGTAACTGTAACTTCGTGACTAATTATGACAAGTAACTGTAATTTCGATACAAATTATGGCAGGTAACTGTAACTTCGATACTAATTATGACAGGTAACAGTAACTTCGATACTAATTATGCCAAGTAACTATAACTTCGATACAAGTTATGACTGGTAACTGTAACTTCGATACTAATTATGACAAGTAACTGTAATTTAGATAAAAAATTATGGTGGGAAACTGTAACTTCATTACTAATTATGACAGATAACAGTAACTTCGATACTAATTATGACAGGTAACTGTAACTTCGTTACTAATTATAACAAGTAACTTTAATTTCGATACAAATTATGGCAGGTAACTGTAACTTCGGTACTAATTATAACAAGTCCCTGTAATTTCGATACAAATTATGACAGGTAACAGTAACTTCGATACTAATTATGACAGGAAAGTGTAACTTCGTTACTAATTATGACAAGTAACTGTAATTTCGATACAAATTATGACAGGTAACTGTAACTTCGTTACCAATTATGACAAGTAACAGTACCTTCGATGCTAATTATGACAGGAAACTGTAACTTCGATACTAAATATGACAAGTAACTGTAACTTCGATACTAATTATGACAAGTAACTGTAATTTAGATAAAAAATTAGGGTGGGTAACTCTAACTTCAATACTAATTATGACAGGTAACAGTAACTTCGATACTAATCATGACAGGTAACTGGAACTTCGTTACTAATTATGACAGATAACAGTAACTTCGTTACTAATTATGACAAGGAACTGTAATTTCGATACAAATTATGGCAGGTAACTGTAACTTCGTTACTAATTATGACAAGTAACTGTAATTTCGATACAAATTTTGGCAGGTAACTGTAACTTCGATACTAATTATGTCAGGTAACAGTAACTTCGATACTAATTATGACAAGTAACTGTAACTTCGATACTAATTATGACAGGCAACTGTTACTTCGATATTAATAATGACAATTAACTCTAACTTCGTTACTAATTATGACAAGTAACTGTAATTTAGATAAAAAATTAGGGTGGGTAACTCTAACTTCAATACTAATTATGACAGGTAACAGTAACTTCGATACTAATTATGACAGGTAACTGTAACTTCGTTACTAATTATGACAAGTACCTTTAAATTCGATACAAATTATGGCAGGTAACTGTAACTTAGTTACTTATTATGACAAGTCCCTGTAATTTCGATGCAAATTATGGCAGGTATCTTTAACTTCCATACTAATTAGGACAGGTAACAGTAACTTCGATACTAATTATGACAGGAAAGTGTAACATCGTTACTAATTATGACAAGTAACTGTAATTTCGATACAAATTATGACAGGTAACTGTAACTTCGTTACTTATTATGACAAGTATTAGTACCTTCGATGCTAATTATGACAGGAAACTGTTACTTGGATACTAATTATGACAAGTAACTGTAACTTCGATACTAATGATGACAGGTAACTGTAACTTCGATACTAATTATTACAAGTAACAGTAACTTCGATACTAATTAAGACAAGAAACTGTAATTTCGAAACTAATTATGACAGGTAACTGTAACATCGTTACTAATTATGACAAGTAACTGTAATTTCGATACAAATTATGGCTGGTAACTGTAACTTCGATACTAATTATGACAGGTAACTGTAACTTCGATACAAATTATGACAAGTAACTGTAACTTCGATACTAATTATGACAGGTAACTGTTACTTCGATATTAATAATGACAATTAACTCTAACTTCGTTACTAATTATGACAAGTAACTGTAATTTTCATAAAAAAAATTATGGCAGGTAACTGTAAATCGATACTAATTATGACAAGGAACTGTAATTTCGATACAAATTATGGCAGGTAACTGTAACTTCGATACTAGTTATGACAGGTAAGAGTAACTTCGATACTAATTATGACAAGTAACTGTAACTTCGATACTAATTATGACAGGTAACTGTAACATCGTTACTAATTATGACAAGTAACTGTAATTTCGATACAAATTATGGCAGGTAATTGTAATTTCGATACTAATTATGACAGGTAACAGTAACTTCGATACTAATTATGACAAATAACAGTTACTTCGATACTAATTATGACAAGTAACTGTAATTTCGATACTAATTATGACAGGTAACTGTAACTTCGTTACTAATTATGACAAGTAACTGTAATTTCGATACAAATTGTGGCAGGTAACTGTAACTTCGACACTAATTATGACAGGTAACAGTAACATCGATACTAATTATGACAAGTAACTGTAACTTCGATACTAATTATGACAGGTAACTGTAACTTCGATACTAATTATGACAAGAAACTCTAACTTCGTTACTAATTATGACAAGTAACTGTAATTTAGATAAAAAATTATGGTGGGTAACTGTAACTTCAATACTAATTATGACAGATAACAGTAACTCCGATACTAATTATGACAGGTAACTGTAACATCGTTACTAATTATAACAAGTAACTTTAATTTCGATACAAATTATGGCAGGTAACTGTAACTTCGTTACTAATTATGACAAGTAACTGTAATTTCGATACAAATTATGACAGGTAACTGTAACTTCGTTACCAATTATGACAAGTAACAGTACCTTCGATGCTAATTATGACAGGAAACTGTAACTTCGATACTAATTATGACAAGTAACAGTAACTTCGGTACTAATTATGACAAGTAACTGTAACTTCGATACTATTTATGACAGGTATCAGTAACTTCGATACTAATTATGACAAGTAACTGTAACTTCGTTACTAATTATGACAGGTAACTGTAACTTCGTGACTAATTATGACAAGTAACTGTAATTTCGATACAAATTATGGCAGGTAACTGTAACTTCGATACTAATTATGACAGGTAACAGTAACTTCGATACTAATTATGCCAAGTAACTATAACTTCGATACAAGTTATGACTGGTAACTGTAACTTCGATACTAATTATGACAAGTAACTGTAATTTAGATAAAAAATTATGGTGGGAAACTGTAACTTCATTACTAATTATGACAGATAACAGTAACTTCGATACTAATTATGACAGGTAACTGTAACTTCGTTACTAATTATAACAAGTAACTTTAATTTCGATACAAATTATGGCAGGTAACTGTAACTTCGGTACTAATTATAACAAGTCCCTGTAATTACGATACAAATTATGACAGGTAACAGTAACTTCGATACTAATTATGACAGGAAAGTGTAACTTCGTTACTAATTATGACAAGTAACTGTAATTTCGATACAAATTATGACAGGTAACTGTAACTTCGTTACCAATTATGACAAGTAACAGTACCTTCGATGCTAATTATGACAGGAAACTGTAACTTCGATACTAATTATGACAAGTAACTGTAACTTCGATACTAATTATGACAAGTAACTGTAATTTAGATAAAAAATTAGGGTGGGTAACTCTAACTTCAATACTAATTATGACAGGTAACAGTAACTTCGATACTAATTATGACAGGTAACTGGAACTTCGTTACAAATTATGACAGATAACAGTAACTTCGTTACTAATTATGACAAGGAACTGTAATTTCGATACAAATTATGGCAGGTAACTGTAACTTCGTTACTAATTATGACAAGTAACTGTAATTTCGATACAAATTTTGGCAGGTAACTGTAACTTCGATACTAATTATGTCAGGTAACAGTAACTTCGATACTAATTATGACAAGTAACTGTAACTTCGATACTAATTATGACAGGCAACTGTTACTTCGATATTAATAATGACAATTAACTCTAACTTCGTTACTAATTATGACAAGTAACTGTAATTTAGATAAAAAATTAGGGTGGGTAACTCTAACTTCAATACTAATTATGACAGGTAACAGTAACTTCGATACTAATTATGACAGGTAACTGTAACTTCGTTACTAATTATGACAAGTACCTTTAAATTCGATACAAATTATGGCAGGTAACTGTAACTTAGTTACTAATTATGACAAGTCCCTGTAATTTCGATACAAATTATGGCAGGTATCTGTAACTTCCATACTAATTATGACAGGTAACAGTAACTTCGATACTAATTATGACAGGAAAGTGTAACATCGTTACTAATTATGACAAGTAACTGTAATTTCGATACAAATTATGACAGGTAACTGTAACTTCGTTACTTATTATGACAAGTATTAGTACCTTCGATGCTAATTATGACAGGAAACTGTTACTTGGATACTAATTATGACATGTAACTGTAACTTCGATACTAATGATGACAGGTAACTGTAACTTCGATACTAATTATTACAAGTAACAGTAACTTCGATACTAATTATGACAAGAAACTGTAATTTCGAAACTAATTATGACAGGTAACTGTAACATCGTTACTAATTATGACAAGTAACTGTAATTTCGATACAAATTATGGCTGGTAACTGTAACTTCGATACTAATTATGACAGGTAACTGTAACTTCGATACAAATTATGACAAGTAACTGTAACTTCGATACTAATTATGACAGGTAACTGTTACTTCGATATTAATAATGACAATTAACTCTAACTTCGTTACTAATTATGACAAGTAACTGTAATTTTCATAAAAAAATTATGGCAGGTAACTGTAAATCGATACTAATTATGACAAGGAACTGTAATTTCGATACAAATTATGGCAGGTAACTGTAACTTCGATACTAGTTATGACAGGTAAGAGTAACTTCGATACTAATTATGACAAGTAACTGTAACTTCGATACTAATTATGACAGGTAACTGTAACATCGTTACTAATTATGACAAGTAACTGTAATTTCGATACAAATTATGGCAGGTAATTGTAATTTCGATACTAATTATGACAGGTAACAGTAACTTCGATACTAATTATGACAAATAACAGTTACTTCGATACTAATTATGACAAGTAACTGTAATTTCGATACTAATTATGACAGGTAACTGTAACTTCGTTACTAATTATGACAAGTAACTGTAATTTCGATACAAATTGTGGCAGGTAACTGTAACTTCGACACTAATTATGACAGGTAACAGTAACATCGATACTAATTATGACAAGTAACTGTAACTTCGATACTAATTATGACAGGTAACTGTAACTTCGATACTAATAATGACAAGAAACTCTAACTTCGTTACTAATTATGACAAGTAACTGTAATTTAGATAAAAAATTATGGTGGGTAACTGTAACTTCAATACTAATTATGACAGATAACAGTAACTCCGATACTAATTATGACAGGTAACTGTAACATCGCTACTAATTATAACAAGTAACTTTAATTTCGATACAAATTATGGCAGGTAACTGTAACTTCGTTACTAATTATGACAAGTAACTGTAATTTCGATACAAATTATGACAGGTAACTGTAACTTCGTTACCAATTATGACAAGTAACAGTACCTTCGATGCTAATTATGACAGGAAACTGTAACTTCGATACTAATTATGACAAGCAACTGTAACTTCGATACTAATTATGACAGGTAACTGTAACTTCGATACTAATTATGACAAATAACTGTAATTTGGATACAAATTATGGCAGGTAACTGTAACTTCGATACTAATTATGACAGGTAACAGTAACTTCGATACTAATTATGACAAGTAACAGTAACTTCGATATTAATTATGACAAGAAACTGTAATTTCGAAACTAATTATGACAGGTAACTGTAACATCGTTACTAGTTATGACAAGTAACTGCAATTTCGATACAAATTATGGCAGGTAACTGTAACTTCGATACTAATTATGACAGGTAACAGTAACTTCGATACTAATTATGACAAGTAACTGTAACTTCCATACTAATTATGACAGGTAACATTAACTTCGATACTAATTATGACAGGAAAGTGTAACTTCGTTACTAATGATGACAAGTAACTGTAATTTCGATACAAATTATGACAGGTAACTGTAACTTCGTTACTAATTATGACAAGTAACAGTACCTTCGATGCTAATTATTACAAGTAACTGTATCTTCGATACTAATTATGACAAGGAACGGTAATTTCGATACAAATTATGGCAGGTAACTGTAACTTCGTTACTAATTATGACAAGTAACAGTAACTTCGATACTAATTATGACAAGTAACTGTAACTTCGATACTAATTATGACAGGTAACTGTAACTTCGATACTAATTATGACAAGAAACTCTAACTTCGTTACTAATTATGACAAGTAACTGTAATTTAGATAAAAAATTATGGTGGGTAACTCTAACTTCAATACTAATTAAGACAGGTAACAGTAACTTCGATACTAATTATGACAGGTAACTGTAACTTCGTTACTAATTATGACAAGTAACTTTAATTTCGATACAAATTATGGCAGGTTACTGTAACTTCGTTACTAATTATGACCAGTCCCTGTAATTTCGATACAAATTAGGGCAGGTATCTGTAACTTCCATACTAATTATGACAGGTAACTGTAACATCGTTACTTATTAATACAAGTAACTTTAATTTCGATTCTAATTATGGCAGGTAACTGTAACTTCGTTACTAATTATGACAAGTCCCTGTAATTTCGATAAAAAATTATGACTGGTAACTGTAACTTCGATACTAATTATGACAAGGAACTGTAATTTCGATACAAATTATGGCAGGTAACTGTAACTTCGATACTAATTATGACACGTAACAGTAACTTTGATACTAGTTATGACAAGTAACTATAACTTCGATACAAATTATGACAGGTAACTGTAACTTCGATACAAATTATGACAGGTAAATGTAAATTCGTTACTTATTATGACAAGTAACTGTAATTTCGATACAAATTATGGCAGGTAACTGTAACATCGATACTAATTATGACAGGTAACAGTAACTTCCATACTAATTATGACAAGTAACTATAACTTCGATACAAATTATGACAGGTAACTGTAACTTCGATACTAATTATGACAAGAAACTCTAACTTCGTTACTAATTATGACAAGAAACTGTAATTATGATAAAAATTATGGTGGGTAACTGTAACTTCAATACTAATTATGACAGGTCACAGTAACTTCGATACTTATTATGACAGGTAACTGTAACTTCGTTACTAATTATGACAAGTAACTTTAATTTCGATACAAATTATGGCAGGTAACTGTAACTTCGTTACCAATTATGACAAGTCCCTGTAATTTCGATACAAATTATGGCAGGTAACTGCAACTTCCATACTAATTATGACAGGTAACAATAACTTCGATACTAATTATGACAGGAATGTGTAACTTCGTTACTAATTATGACAAGTAACTGTAATTTCGATACAAATTATGACAGTTAACTGTAACTTCGTTACTAATTATGACAAGTAACAGTACCTTCGATGCTAATTATGACAGGCAACTGTTACTTCGATATTAATAATGACAATTAACTCTAACTTCGTTACTAATTATGACAAGTAACTGTAATTTAGATAAAAAATTAGGGTGGGCAACTCTAACTTCAATACTAATTATGACAGGTAACAGTAACTTCGATACTAATTATGACAGGTAACTGGAACTTCGTTACTATTTATGACAGATAACAGTAACTTCGTTACTAATTATGACAAGGAACTGTAATTTCGATACAAATTATGGCAGGTAACTGTAACTTCGTTACTAATTATGACAAGTAACTGTAATTTCGATACAAATTTTGGCAGGTAACTGTAACTTCGATACTAATTATGTCAGGTAACAGTAACTTCGATACTAATTATGACAAGTAACTGTAACTTCGATACTAATTATGACAAGTAACTGTAATTTAGATAAAAAATTAGGGTGGGTAACTCTAACTTCAATACTAATTATGACAGGTAACAGTAACTTCGATATTAATTATGACAGGTAACTGGAACTTCGTTACTATTTATGACAGATAACAGTAACTTCGTTACTAATTATGACAAGGAACTGTAATTTCGATACAAATTATGGCAGGTAACTGTAACTTCGTTACTAATTATGACAAGTAACTGTAATTTCGATACAAATTTTGGCAGGTAACTGTAACTTCGATACTAATTATGTCAGGTAACAGTAACTTCGATACTAATTATGACAAGTAACTGTAACTTCGATACTAATTATGACAGGCAACTGTTACTTCGATATTAATAATGACAATTAACTCTAACTTCGTTACTAATTATGACAAGTAACTGTAATTTAGATAAAAAATTAGGGTGGGTAACTCTAACTTCCATACTAATTATGACAGGTAACAGTAACTTCGATACTAATTATGACAGGAAAGTGTAACATCGTTACTAATTATGACAAGTAACTGTAATTTCGATACAAATTATGACAGGTAACTGTAACTTCGTTACTTATTATGACAAGTATTAGTACCTTCGATGCTAATTATGACAGGAAACTGTTATTTGGATACTAATTATGACAAGTAACTGTAACTTCGATACTAATGATGACAGGTAACTGTAACTTCGATACTAATTATTACAAGTAACAGTAACTTCGATACTAATTATGACAAGAAACTGTAATTTCGAAACTAATTATGACAGGCAACTGTAACATCGTTACTAATTATGACAAGTAACTGTAATTTCGATACAAATTATGGCTGGTAACTGTAACTTCGATACTAATTATGACAGGTAACTGTAACTTCGATACAAATTATAACAAGTAACTGTAACTTCGATACTAATTATGACAGGTAACTGTTACTTCGATATTAATAATGACAATTAACTCTAACTTCGTTACTAATTATGACAAGTAACTGTAATTTTCATAAAAAAATTATGTCAGGTAACTGTAAATCGATACTAATTATGACAAGGAACTGTAATTTCGATACAAATTATGGCAGGTAACTGTAACTTCGATACTAGTTATGACAGGTAAGAGTAACTTCGACACTAATTATGACAAGTAACTGTAACTTCGATACTAATTATGACAGGTAACTGTAACATCGTTACTAATTATGACAAGTAACTGTAATTTCGATACAAATTATGGCAGGTAATTGTAATTTCGATATTAATTATGACAGGTAACAGTAACTTCGATACTAATTATGACAAATAACAGTTACTTCGATACTAATTATGACAAGTAACTGTAATTTCGATACTAATTATGACAGGTAACTGTAACTTCGTTACTAATTATGACAAGTAACTGTAATTTCGATACAAATTGTGGCAGGTAACTGTAACTTCGATACTAATTATGACAGGTAACAGTAACATCGATACTAATTATGACAAGTAACTGTAACTTCGATACTTATTATGACAGGTAATTGTAACCTCGTTACTAATTATGACAAGTAACTGTAATTTCGATACAAATTATGGCAGGTAACTGTAACTTCGATACTAATTATGACAGGTAACAGTATCTTCGATACTAATTATGACAAGTAACTATAACTTCGATACAAATTGTGACAGGTTACTGTAACATCGATACTAATTATGACAAGAAACTCTACCTTCGTTACTAAATATGACAAGTAACAGTAATTTTGATAAAAAATTATGGTAGGTAACTGTAACTTCAATACTAATTATGACAGGTAACAGTAACTTCGATACTAATTATGACAAGTAACTGTAACTTCGATACTAATTATAATAAGTAACTGTAACTTCGATACTAATTATTACAAGTAATTGTAACTTCGTTACTAATTATGACAAGTAACTGTAATTTAGATAAAAAATTATGGTGGGAAACTGTAACTTCATTACTAATTATGACAGATAACAGTAACTTCGATACTAATTATGACAGGTAACTGTAACTTCGTTACTAATTATAACAAGTAACTTTAATTTCGATACAAATTATGGCAGGTAACTGTAACTTCGGTACTAATTATAACAAGTCCCTGTAATTTCGATACAAATTATGACAGGTAACAGTAACTTCGATACTAATTATGACAGGAAAGTGTAACTTCGTTACTAATTATGACAAGTAACTGTAATTTCGATACAAATTATGACAGGTAACTGTAACATCGTTACCAATTATGACAAGTAACAGTACCTTCGATGCTAATTATGACAGGAAACTGTAACTTCGATACTAATTATGACAAGTAACTGTAACTTCGATACTAATTATGACAAGTAACTGTAATTTAGATAAAAAATTAGGGTGGGTAACTCTAACTTCAATACTAATTATGACAGGTAACAGTAACCTCGATACTAATTATGACAGGTAACTGGAACTTCGTTACTAATTATGACAGATAACAGTAACTTCGTTACTAATTATGACAAGGAACTGTAATTTCGATACAAATTATGGCAGGTAACTGTAACTTCGTTACTAATTATGACAAGTAACTGTAATTTCGATACAAATTTTGGCAGGTAACTGTAACTTCGATACTAATTATGTCAGGTAACAGTAACTTCGATACTAATTATGACAAGTAACTGTAACTTCGATACTAATTATGACAGGCAACTGTTACTTCGATATTAATAATGACAATTAACACTAACTTCGTTACTAATTATGACAAGTAACTGTAATTTAGATAAAAAATTAGGGTGGGTAACTCTAACTTCAATACTAATTATGACAGGTAACAGTAACTTCGATACTAATTATGACAGGTAACTGTAACTTCGTTACTAATTATGACAAGTACCTTTAAATTCGATATAAATTATGGCAGGTAACTGTAACTTAGTTACTAATTATGACAAGACCCTGTAATTTCGATACAAATTATGGCAGGTATCTGTAACTTCCATACTAATTATGACAGGTAACAGTAACTTCGATACTAATTATGACAGGAAAGTGTAACATCGTTACTAATTATGACAAGTAACTGTAATTTCGATACAAATTATGACAGGTAACTGTAACTTCGTTACTTATTATGACAAGTATTAGTACCTTCGATGCTAATTATGACAGGAAACTGTTACTTGGATACTATTTATGACAAGTAACTGTAACTTCGATACTAATGATGACAGGTAACTGTAACTTCGATACTAATTATTACAAGTAACAGTAACTTCGATACTAATTATGACAAGACACTGTAATTTCGAAACTAATTATGACAGGTAACTGTAACATCGTTACTAATTATGACAAGTAACTGTAATTTCGATACAAATTATGGCTGGTAACTGTAACTTCGATACTAATTATGACAGGTAACTGTAACTTCGATACAAATTATGACAAGTAAATGTAACTTCGATACTAATTATGACAGGTAACTGTTACTTCGATATTAATAATGACAATTAACTCTAACTTCGTTACTAATTATGACAAGTAACTGTAATTTAGATAAAAAATTAGGGTGGGTAACTCTAACTTCAATACTAATTATGACAGGTAACAGTAACTTCGATATTAATTATGACAGGTAACTGGAACTTCGTTACAAATTATGACAGGTAACTGTAAATCGATACTAATTATGACAAGGAACTGTAATTTCGATACAAATTATGGCAGGTAACTGTAACTTCGATACTAGTTATGACAGGTAAGAGTAACTTCGATACTAATTATGACAAGTAACTGTAACTTCGATACTAATTATGACAGGTAACTGTAACATCGTTACTAATTATGACAAGTAACTGTAATTTCGATACAAATTATGGCAGGTAATTGTAATTTCGATACTAATTATGACAGGTAACAGTAACTTCGATACTAATTATGACAAATAACAGTTACTTCGATACTAATTATGACAAGTAACTGTAATTTCGATACTAATTATGACAGGTAACTGTAACTTCGTTACTAATTATGACAAGTAACTGTAATTTCGATACAAATTGTGGCAGGTAACTGTAACTTCGACACTAATTATGACAGGTAACAGTAACATCGATACTAATTATGACAAGTAACTGTAACTTCGATACTAATTATGACAGGTAACTGTAACTTCGATACTAATTATGACAAGAAACTCTAACTTCGTTACTAATTATGACAAGTAACTGTAATTTAGATAAAAAATTATGGTGGGTAACTGTAACTTCAATACTAATTATGACAGATAACAGTAACTCCGATACTAATTATGACAGGTAACTGTAACATCGTTACTAATTATAACAAGTAACTTTAATTTCGATACAAATTATGGCAGGTAACTGTAACTTCGTTACTAATTATGACAGGTAACAGTAACTTCGATACTAATTATGACAAGTAACTGTAACTTCGATACTAATTATGACAGGTAACTGTAACTTCGATACTAATTATGACAAATAACTGTAATTTGGATACAAATTATGGCAGGTAACTGTAACTTCGATACTAATTATGACAGGTTACAGTAACTTCGATACTAATTAGACAAGTAACAGTAACTTCGATATTAATTATGACAAGAAACTGTAATTTCGAAACTAATTATGACAGGTAACTGTAACATCGTTACTAGTTATGACAAGTAACTGCAATTTCGATACAAATTATGGCAGGTAACTGTAACTTCGATACTAATTATGACAGGTAACAGTAACTTCGATACTAATTATGACAAGTAACATTAACTTCGATACTAATTATGACAGGAAAGTGTAACTTCGTTACTAATGAAGACAAGTAACTGTAATTTCGATACAAATTATGACAGGTAACTGTAACTTCGTTACTAATTATGACAAGTAACAGTTCCTTCGATGCTAATTATTACAAGTAACTGTATCTTCGATACTAATTATGACAAGGAACGGTAATTTTGATACAAATTATGGCAGGTAACTGTAACTTCGTTACTAATTATGACAAGTAACAGTAACTTCGATACTAATTATGACAAGTAACTGTAACTTCGATACTAATTATGACAGGTAACTGTAACTTCGATACTAATTATGACAAGTAACTTTAATTTCGATACAAATTATGGCAGGTTACTGTAACTTCGTTACTAATTATGACCAGTCCCTGTAATTTCGATACAAATTATGGCAGGTATCTGTAACTTCCATACTAATTATGACAGGTAACTGTAACATCGTTACTTATTAATACAAGTAACTTTAATTTCGATTCTAATTATGGCAGGTAACTGTAACTTCGTTACTAATTATGACAAGTCCCTGTAATTTCGATAAAAAATTATGACTGGTAACTGTAACTTCGATACTAATTATGACAAGGAACTGTAATTTCGATACAAATTATGGCAGGTAACTGTAACTTCGATACTAATTATGACACGTAACAGTAACTTTGATACTAGTTATGACAAGTAACTATAACTTCGATACAAATTATGACAGGTAACTGTAACTTCGTTACTAATTATGACAAGTAACAGTACCTTCGATGCTAATTATGACAGGCAACTGTTACTTCGATATTAATAATGACAATTAACTCTAACTTCGTTACTAATTATGACAAGTAACTGTAATTTAGATAAAAAATTAGGGTGGGTAACTCTAACTTCAATACTAATTATGACAGGTAACAGTAACTTCGATATTAATTATGACAGGTAACTGGAACTTCGTTACAAATTATGACAGGTAACTGTAACTTCGATACTAATTATGACAAGAAACTCTACCTTCGTTACTAATTATGACAAGTAACTGTAATTTTGATAAAAATTATGGCAGGTAACTGTAACTTCGATACTAATTATGACACGTAACAGTAACTTTGATACTAGTTATGACAAGTAACTATAACTTCGATACAAATTATGACAGGTAACTGTAACTTCGTTACTAATTATGACAAGTAACAGTACCTTCGATGCTAATTATGACAGGCAACTGTTACTTCGATATTAATAATGACAATTAACTCTAACTTCGTTACTAATTATGACAAGTAACTGTAATTTAGATAAAAAATTAGGGTGGGTAACTCTAACTTCAATACTAATTATGACAGGTAACAGTAACTTCGATACTAATTATGACAGGTAAATGTAAATTCGTTACTTATTATGACAAGTAACTGTAATTTCGATACAAATTATGGCAGGTAACTGTAACATCGATACTAATTATGAAAGGTAACAGTAACTTCCATACTAATTATGACAAGTAACTATAACTTCGATACAAATTATGACAGGTAACTGTAACTTCGATACTAATTATGACAAGAAACTCTAACTTCGTTACTAATTATGACAAGTAACTGTAATTATGATAAAATTTATGGTGGGTAACTGTAACTTCAATACTAATTATGACAGGTCACAGTAACTTCGATACTTATTATGACAGGTAACTGTAACTTCGTTACTAATTATGACAAGAAACTTTAATTTCGATACAAATTATGGCAGGTAACTGTAACTTCGTTACCAATTATGACAAGTCCCTGTAATTTCGATACAAATTATGGCAGGTAACTGCAACTTCCATACTAATTATGACAGGTAACAATAACTTCGATACTAATTATGACAGGAAAGTGTAACTTCGTTACTAATTATGACAAGCAACTGTAATTTCGATACAAATTACGACAGTTAACTGTAACTTCGTTACTAATTACGACAAGTAACAGTACCTTCGATGCTAATTATGACATGTAACTGTAACTTCGATACTAATTATGACAAGGAACTGTAATTTCGATACAAATTATGGCAGGTAACTGTAACTTCGTTACTAATTATGACAAGTAACTGTAATTTCGATACAAATTTTGGCAGGTAACTGTAACTTCGATACTAATTATGTCAGGTAACAGTAACTTCGATACTAATTATGACAAGTAACTGTAACTTCGATACAAATTATGACAGGTAACTGTAACTTCGATACTAATTATGACAAGAAACTCTACCTTCGTTACTAATTATGACAAGTAACTGTAATTTTGATAAAAATTATGGTAGGTAACTGTAACTTCAATACTAATTATGACAGGTAACAGTAACTTCGATACTATTTATAACAAGTAACTGTAACCTCGACAATAATTATGACAGGTAACTGTAACTTCGTTATTAATTATGACAAGTAACTGTAATTTCGATACAAATTTTGGCAGGTAACTGTAACTTCGATACTAATTATGTCAGGTAACAGTAACTTCGATACTAATTATGACAAGTAACTGTAACTTCGATACTAATTATGACAGGTAACTGTAACTTCGATACTAATTATGACAAGAAACTCTAACTTCGTTACTAATTATGACAAGTAACTGTAATTTAGATAAAAAATTATGGTGGGTAACTCTAACTTCAATACTAATTATGACAGGTAACAGTAACTTCGATACTAATTATGACAGGTAACTGTAACTTCGTTACTAATTATGACAAGTACCTTTAATTTCGATACAAATTATGGCAGGAAACTGTAACATCGTTACTAATTATGACAAGTCCCTGTAATTTCGATACAAATTATGGCCGGTATCTGTAACTTCCATACTAATTATGACAGGTAACAGTAACTTCGATACTAATTATGACAGGAAAGAGTAACATCGTTACTAATTATGACAAGTAACTGTAATTTCGATACAAATTATGACAGGTAACTGTAACTTCGTTACTTATTATGACAAGTAATAGTACCTTCGATGCTAATTATGACAGGAAACTGTTACTTGGATACTAATTATGACAAGAAACTGTAATTTCGAAACTAATTATGACAGGTAACTGTAACATCGTTACTAATTATGACAAGTAACTGTATTTTCGATACAAATTATGGCAGGTAACTGTAACTTCGATACTAATTATGACAGGTAACTGTAACTTCGATACAAATTATGACAAGTAACTGTAACTTCGATACTAATTATGACAGGTAACTGTTACTTCGATATTAATAATGACAATTAACTCTAACTTCGTTACTAATTATGACAAGTAACTGTAATTTTCATAAAAAAATTATGGCAGGTAACTGTAACTTCGATACTAATTATGACAAGGAACTGTAATTTCGATACAAATTATGGCAGGTTACTGTAACTTCGATACTAGTTATGACAGGTAAGAGTAACTTCGATACTAATTATGACAAGTAACTGTAACTTCGATACTAATTATGACAGGTAACTGTAACATCGTTACTAATTATGACAAGTAACTGTAATTTCGATACAAATTATGGCAGGTAATTATAATTTCGATACTAATTATGACAGGTAACAGTAACTTCGATACTAATTATGACAAATAACAGTTACTTCGATACTAATTATGACAAGTAACTGTATCTTCGATACAAATTATGACAGGTAACTGTAACTTCGTTACTAATTATGACAAGTAACTGTAATTTCGATACAAATTGTGGCAGGTAACTGTAACTTCGATACTAATTATGACAGGTAACAGAAACATCAATACTAATTATGACAAGTAACTGTAACTTCGATACTCATTATGACAGGTAACTGTAACCTCGTTACTAAATATGACAAGTAACTGTAATTTCGATACAAATTAAGGCAGGTAACTGTAACTTCGATACTAATTATGACAGGTAACAGTATCTTCGATACTAATTATGACAAGTAACTATAACTTCGATGCAAATTTAGACAGGTTACTGTAACATCGATACTAATTATGACAAGAAACTCTACCTTCGTTACTAAATATGACAAGTAACAGTAATTTTGATAAAAAATTATGGTAGGTAACTGTAACTTCAATACTAATTATGACAGGTAACAGTAACTTCGATACTAATTATGACAAGCAACTGTAACTTCGATACTAATTATAATAAGTAACTGTTACTTCGATACTAATTATTACAGGTAATTGTAACTTCGTTACTAATTATGACAAGTAACTGTAATTTCGTTACAAATTATGGCAGGTAATTGTAATTTCGATACTAATTGTGACAGGTAACAGTAACTTCGATACTAATTATGACAAGTAACAGTAACTTCGATACTAATTATGACAAGTAACTGTAACTTCGATACTAATTATGACAGGTAACTGTAACTTCGTGACTAATTATGACAAGTAACTGTAATTTCGATACAAATTATGGCAGGTAACTGTAACTTCGATACTAATTATGACAGGTAACTGTAACTTCGATACTAATTATGACAAGGAACTGTAATTTCGATACAAATTATGGCAGGTAACTGTAACTTCGTTACTAATTATGACAAGTACCTGTAATTTCGATACAAATTATGGCAGGTAACTGTAACTTCGATACTAATTATGACAGGTAACAGTAACTTCGATACTAATTATGACAGGTAACAGTAACTTCGATACTATTTATAACAAGTAACTGTAACCTCGACAATAATTATGACAGGTAACTGTAACTTCGTTATTAATTATGACAAGGAACTGTAATTTCGATACAAATTATCTCAGGTAACTGTAACTTCGTTACTAATTATGACAAGTAACTGTAATTTCGATACAAATTGTGGCAGGTAACTGTAACTTCGATACTAATTATGAGAGGTAACAGTAACATCGATACTAATTATGACAAGTAACTGTAACTTCGATACTTATTATGACAGGTAATTGTAACCTCGTTACTAATTATGACAAGTAACTGTAATTTCGATACAAATTATGGCAGGTAACTGTAACTTCGATACTAATTATGACAGGTAACAGTAACTTCGATACTAATTATGACAGGTAACAGTAACTTCGATACTATTTATAACAAGTAACTGTAACCTCGACAATAATTATGACAGGTAACTGTAACTTCGTTATTAATTATGACAAGGAACTGTAATTTCGATACAAATTATGGCAGGTAACTGGAACTTCGTTACTATTTATGACAGATAACAGTAACTTCGTTACTAATTATGACAAGGAACTGTAATTTCGATACAAATTATGGCAGGTAACTGTAACTTCGTTACTAATTATGACAAGTAACTGTAATTTCGATACAAATTTTGGCAGGTAACTGTAACTTCGATACTAATTATGTCAGGTAACAGTAACTTCGATACTAATTATGACAAGTAACTGTAACTTCGATACTAATTATGACAGGCAACTGTTACTTCGATATTAATAATGACAATTAACTCTAACTTCGTTACTAATTATGACAAGTAACTGTAATTTAGATAAAAAATTAGGGTGGGTAACTCTAACTTCCATACTAATTATGACAGGTAACAGTAACTTCGATACTAATTATGACAGGAAAGTGTAACATCGTTACTAATTATGACAAGTAACTGTAATTTCGATACAAATTATGACAGGTAACTGTAACTTCGTTACTTATTATGACAAGTATTAGTACCTTCGATGCTAATTATGACAGGAAACTGTTATTTGGATACTAATTATGACAAGTAACTGTAACTTCGATACTAATGATGACAGGTAACTGTAACTTCGATACTAATTATTACAAGTAACAGTAACTTCGATACTAATTATGACAAGAAACTGTAATTTCGAAACTAATTATGACAGGTAACTGTAACATCGTTACTAATTATGACAAGTAACTGTAATTTCGATACAAATTATGGCTGGTAACTGTAACTTCGATACTAATTATGACAGGTAACTGTAACTTCGATACAAATTATAACAAGTAACTGTAACTTCGATACTAATTATGACAGGTAACTGTTACTTCGATATTAATAATGACAATTAACTCTAACTTCGTTACTAATTATGACAAGTAACTGTAATTTTCATAAAAAAATTATGTCAGGTAACTGTAAATCGATACTAATTATGACAAGGAACTGTAATTTCGATACAAATTATGGCAGGTAACTGTAACTTCGATACTAGTTATGACAGGTAAGAGTAACTTCGACACTAATTATGACAAGTAACTGTAACTTCGATACTAATTATGACAGGTAACTGTAACATCGTTACTAATTATGACAAGTAACTGTAATTTCGATACAAATTATGGCAGGTAATTGTAATTTCGATACTAATTATGACAGGTAACAGTAACTTCGATACTAATTATGACAAATAACAGTTACTTCGATACTAATTATGACAAGTAACTGTAATTTCGATACTAATTATGACAGGTAACTGTAACTTCGTTACTAATTATGACAAGTAACTGTAATTTCGATACAAATTGTGGCAGGTAACTGTAACTTCGATACTAATTATGACAGGTAACAGTAACATCGATACTAATTATGACAAGTAACTGTAACTTCGATACTTATTATGAAAGGTAATTGTAACCTCGTTACTAATTATGACAAGTAACTGTAATTTCGATACAAATTATGGCAGGTAACTGTAACTTCGATATTAATTATGACAGGTAACAGTATCTTCGATACTAATTATGACAAGTAACTATAACTTCGATACAAATTGTGACAGGTTACTGTAACATCGATACTAATTATGACAAGAAACTCTACCTTCGTTACTAAATATGACAAGTAACAGTAATTTTGATAAAAAATTATGGTAGGTAACTGTAACTTCAATACTAATTATGACAGGTAACAGTAACTTCGATACTAATTATGACAAGTAACTGTAACTTCGATACTAATTATAATAAGTAACTGTAACTTCGATACTAATTATTACAGGTGATTGTAACTTCGTTACTAATTATGACAAGTAACTGTAATTTCGTTACAAATTATGGCAGGTAATTGTAATTTCGATACTAATTGTGACAGGTAACAGTAACTTCGATACTAATTATGACAAGTAACAGTAACTTCGATACTAATTATGACAAGTAACTGTAACTTCGATACTATTTATGACAGGTATCAGTAACTTCGATACTAATTATGACAAGTAACTGTAACTTCGTTACTAATTATGACAGGTAACTGTAACTTCGTGACTAATTATGACAAGTAACTGTAATTTCGATACAAATTATGGCAGGTAACTGTAACTTCGATACTAATTATGACAGGTAACAGTAACTTCGATACTAATTATGCCAAGTAACTATAACTTCGATACAAGTTATGACTGGTAACTGTAACTTCGATTCTAATTATGACAAGTAACTGTAATTTAGATAAAAAATTATGGTGGGAAACTGTAACTTCATTACTAATTATGACAGATAACAGTAACTTCGATACTAGTTATGACAGGTAACTGTAACTTCGTTACTAATTATAACAAGTAACTTTAATTTCGATACAAATTATGGCAGGTAACTGTAACTTCGGTACTAATTATAACAAGTCCCTGTAATTTCGATACAAATTATGACAGGTAACAGTAACTTCGATACTAATTATGACAAGTAACTGTAATTTCGATACAAATTTTGGCAGGTAACTGTAACTTCGATACTAATTATGACAAGAAACTCTACCTTCGTTACTAATTATGACAAGTAACTGTAATTTTGATAAAAATTATGGTAGGTAACTGTAACTTCGATACTAATTATGACAAGGAACTGTAATTTCGATACAAATTATGGCAGGTAACTGTAACTTCGTTACTAATTATGACAAGTAACTGTAATTTCGATACAAATTTTGGCAGGTAACTGTAACTTCGATACTAATTATGTCAGGTAACAGTAACTTCGATACTAATTATGACAAGTAACTGTAACTTCGATACAAATTATGACAGGTAACTGTAACTTCGATACTAATTATGACAAGAAACTCTACCTTCGTTACTAATTATGACAAGTAACTGTAATTTTGATAAAAATTATGGTAGGTAACTGTAACTTCAATACTAATTATGACAGGTAACAGTAACTTCGATACTATTTATAACAAGTAACTGTAACCTCGACAATAATTATGACAGGTAACTGTAACTTCGTTATTAATTATGACAAGTAACTGTAATTTCGATACAAATTTTGGCAGGTAACTGTAACTTCGATACTAATTATGTCAGGTAACAGTAACTTCGATACTAATTATGACAAGTAACTGTAACTTCGATACTAATTATGACAGGTAACTGTAACTTCGATACTAATTATGACAAGAAACTCTAACTTCGTTACTAATTATGACAAGTAACTGTAATTTAGATAAAAAATTATGGTGGGTAACTCTAACTTCAATACTAATTATGACAGGTAACAGTAACTTCGATACTAATTATGACAGGTAACTGTAACTTCGTTACTAATTATGACAAGTACCTTTAATTTCGATACAAATTATGGCAGGAAACTGTAACATCGTTACTAATTATGACAAGTCCCTGTAATTTCGATACAAATTATGGCCGGTATCTGTAACTTCCATACTAATTATGACAGGTAACAGTAACTTCGATACTAATTATGACAGGAAAGAGTAACATCGTTACTAATTATGACAAGTAACTGTAATTTCGATACAAATTATGACAGGTAACTGTAACTTCGTTACTTATTATGACAAGTAATAGTACCTTCGATGCTAATTATGACAGGAAACTGTTACTTGGATACTAATTATGACAAGAAACTGTAATTTCGAAACTAATTATGACAGGTAACTGTAACATCGTTACTAATTATGACAAGTAACTGTATTTTCGATACAAATTATGGCAGGTAACTGTAACTTCGATACTAATTATGACAGGTAACTGTAACTTCGATACAAATTATGACAAGTAACTGTAACTTCGATACTAATTATGACAGGTAACTGTTACTTCGATATTAATAATGACAATTAACTCTAACTTCGTTACTAATTATGACAAGTAACTGTAATTTTCATAAAAAAATTATGGCAGGTAACTGTAACTTCGATACTAATTATGACAAGGAACTGTAATTTCGATACAAATTATGGCAGGTTACTGTAACTTCGATACTAGTTATGACAGGTAAGAGTAACTTCGATACTAATTATGACAAGTAACTGTAACTTCGATACTAATTATGACAGGTAACTGTAACATCGTTACTAATTATGACAAGTAACTGTAATTTCGATACAAATTATGGCAGGTAATTATAATTTCGATACTAATTATGACAGGTAACAGTAACTTCGATACTAATTATGACAAATAACAGTTACTTCGATACTAATTATGACAAGTAACTGTATCTTCGATACAAATTATGACAGGTAACTGTAACTTCGTTACTAATTATGACAAGTAACTGTAATTTCGATACAAATTGTGGCAGGTAACTGTAACTTCGATACTAATTATGACAGGTAACAGAAACATCAATACTAATTATGACAAGTAACTGTAACTTCGATACTCATTATGACAGGTAACTGTAACCTCGTTACTAAATATGACAAGTAACTGTAATTTCGATACAAATTAAGGCAGGTAACTGTAACTTCGATACTAATTATGACAGGTAACAGTATCTTCGATACTAATTATGACAAGTAACTATAACTTCGATGCAAATTTAGACAGGTTACTGTAACATCGATACTAATTATGACAAGAAACTCTACCTTCGTTACTAAATATGACAAGTAACAGTAATTTTGATAAAAAATTATGGTAGGTAACTGTAACTTCAATACTAATTATGACAGGTAACAGTAACTTCGATACTAATTATGACAAGCAACTGTAACTTCGATACTAATTATAATAAGTAACTGTTACTTCGATACTAATTATTACAGGTAATTGTAACTTCGTTACTAATTATGACAAGTAACTGTAATTTCGTTACAAATTATGGCAGGTAATTGTAATTTCGATACTAATTGTGACAGGTAACAGTAACTTCGATACTAATTATGACAAGTAACAGTAACTTCGATACTAATTATGACAAGTAACTGTAACTTCGATACTAATTATGACAGGTAACTGTAACTTCGTGACTAATTATGACAAGTAACTGTAATTTCGATACAAATTATGGCAGGTAACTGTAACTTCGATACTAATTATGACAGGTAACTGTAACTTCGATACTAATTATGACAAGGAACTGTAATTTCGATACAAATTATGGCAGGTAACTGTAACTTCGTTACTAATTATGACAAGTACCTGTAATTTCGATACAAATTATGGCAGGTAACTGTAACTTCGATACTAATTATGACAGGTAACAGTAACTTCGATACTAATTATGACAGGTAACAGTAACTTCGATACTATTTATAACAAGTAACTGTAACCTCGACAATAATTATGACAGGTAACTGTAACTTCGTTATTAATTATGACAAGGAACTGTAATTTCGATACAAATTATCTCAGGTAACTGTAACTTCGTTACTAATTATGACAAGTAACTGTAATTTCGATACAAATTGTGGCAGGTAACTGTAACTTCGATACTAATTATGAGAGGTAACAGTAACATCGATACTAATTATGACAAGTAACTGTAACTTCGATACTTATTATGACAGGTAATTGTAACCTCGTTACTAATTATGACAAGTAACTGTAATTTCGATACAAATTATGGCAGGTAACTGTAACTTCGATACTAATTATGACAGGTAACAGTAACTTCGATACTAATTATGACAGGTAACAGTAACTTCGATACTATTTATAACAAGTAACTGTAACCTCGACAATAATTATGACAGGTAACTGTAACTTCGTTATTAATTATGACAAGGAACTGTAATTTCGATACAAATTATGGCAGGTAACTGGAACTTCGTTACTATTTATGACAGATAACAGTAACTTCGTTACTAATTATGACAAGGAACTGTAATTTCGATACAAATTATGGCAGGTAACTGTAACTTCGTTACTAATTATGACAAGTAACTGTAATTTCGATACAAATTTTGGCAGGTAACTGTAACTTCGATACTAATTATGTCAGGTAACAGTAACTTCGATACTAATTATGACAAGTAACTGTAACTTCGATACTAATTATGACAGGCAACTGTTACTTCGATATTAATAATGACAATTAACTCTAACTTCGTTACTAATTATGACAAGTAACTGTAATTTAGATAAAAAATTAGGGTGGGTAACTCTAACTTCCATACTAATTATGACAGGTAACAGTAACTTCGATACTAATTATGACAGGAAAGTGTAACATCGTTACTAATTATGACAAGTAACTGTAATTTCGATACAAATTATGACAGGTAACTGTAACTTCGTTACTTATTATGACAAGTATTAGTACCTTCGATGCTAATTATGACAGGAAACTGTTATTTGGATACTAATTATGACAAGTAACTGTAACTTCGATACTAATGATGACAGGTAACTGTAACTTCGATACTAATTATTACAAGTAACAGTAACTTCGATACTAATTATGACAAGAAACTGTAATTTCGAAACTAATTATGACAGGTAACTGTAACATCGTTACTAATTATGACAAGTAACTGTAATTTCGATACAAATTATGGCTGGTAACTGTAACTTCGATACTAATTATGACAGGTAACTGTAACTTCGATACAAATTATAACAAGTAACTGTAACTTCGATACTAATTATGACAGGTAACTGTTACTTCGATATTAATAATGACAATTAACTCTAACTTCGTTACTAATTATGACAAGTAACTGTAATTTTCATAAAAAAATTATGTCAGGTAACTGTAAATCGATACTAATTATGACAAGGAACTGTAATTTCGATACAAATTATGGCAGGTAACTGTAACTTCGATACTAGTTATGACAGGTAAGAGTAACTTCGACACTAATTATGACAAGTAACTGTAACTTCGATACTAATTATGACAGGTAACTGTAACATCGTTACTAATTATGACAAGTAACTGTAATTTCGATACAAATTATGGCAGGTAATTGTAATTTCGATACTAATTATGACAGGTAACAGTAACTTCGATACTAATTATGACAAATAACAGTTACTTCGATACTAATTATGACAAGTAACTGTAATTTCGATACTAATTATGACAGGTAACTGTAACTTCGTTACTAATTATGACAAGTAACTGTAATTTCGATACAAATTGTGGCAGGTAACTGTAACTTCGATACTAATTATGACAGGTAACAGTAACATCGATACTAATTATGACAAGTAACTGTAACTTCGATACTTATTATGAAAGGTAATTGTAACCTCGTTACTAATTATGACAAGTAACTGTAATTTCGATACAAATTATGGCAGGTAACTGTAACTTCGATATTAATTATGACAGGTAACAGTATCTTCGATACTAATTATGACAAGTAACTATAACTTCGATACAAATTGTGACAGGTTACTGTAACATCGATACTAATTATGACAAGAAACTCTACCTTCGTTACTAAATATGACAAGTAACAGTAATTTTGATAAAAAATTATGGTAGGTAACTGTAACTTCAATACTAATTATGACAGGTAACAGTAACTTCGATACTAATTATGACAAGTAACTGTAACTTCGATACTAATTATAATAAGTAACTGTAACTTCGATACTAATTATTACAGGTGATTGTAACTTCGTTACTAATTATGACAAGTAACTGTAATTTCGTTACAAATTATGGCAGGTAATTGTAATTTCGATACTAATTGTGACAGGTAACAGTAACTTCGATACTAATTATGACAAGTAACAGTAACTTCGATACTAATTATGACAAGTAACTGTAACTTCGATACTATTTATGACAGGTATCAGTAACTTCGATACTAATTATGACAAGTAACTGTAACTTCGTTACTAATTATGACAGGTAACTGTAACTTCGTGACTAATTATGACAAGTAACTGTAATTTCGATACAAATTATGGCAGGTAACTGTAACTTCGATACCAATTATGACAGGTAACAGTAACTTCGATACTAATTATGCCAAGTAACTATAACTTCGATACAAGTTATGACTGGTAACTGTAACTTCGATTCTAATTATGACAAGTAACTGTAATTTAGATAAAAAATTATGGTGGGAAACTGTAACTTCATTACTAATTATGACAGATAACAGTAACTTCGATACTAGTTATGACAGGTAACTGTAACTTCGTTACTAATTATAACAAGTAACTTTAATTTCGATACAAATTATGGCAGGTAACTGTAACTTCGGTACTAATTATAACAAGTCCCTGTAATTTCGATACAAATTATGACAGGTAACAGTAACTTCGATACTAATTATGACAGGAAAGTGTAACTTCGTTACTAATTATGACAAGTAACTGTAATTTCGATACAAATTATGACAGGTAACTGTAACTTCGTTACCAATTATGACAAGTAACAGTACCTTCGATGCTAATTATGACAGGAAACTGTAACTTCGTTACTAATTATGACAAGTAACTGTAATTTCGATACAAATTTTGGCAGGTAACTGTAACTTCGATACTAATTATGTCAGGTAACAGTAACTTCGATACTAATTATGACAAGTAACTGTAACTTCGATACTAATTATGACAGGCAACTGTTACTTCGATATTAATAATGACAATTAACTCTAACTTCGTTACTAATTATGACAAGTAACTGTAATTTAGATAAAAAATTAGGGTGGGTAACTCTAACTTCAATACTAATTATGACAGGTAACAGTAACTTCGATACTAATTATGACAGGTAACTGTAACTTCGTTACTAATTATGACAAGTACCTTTAAATTCGATACAAATTATGGCAGGTAACTGTAACTTAGTTACTAATTATGACAAGTCCCTGTAATTTCGATACAAATTATGGCAGGTATCTGTAACTTCCATACTAATTATGACAGGTAACAGTAACTTCGATACTAATTATGACAGGAAAGTGTAACATCGTTACTAATTATGACAAGTAACTGTAATTTCGATACAAATTATGACAGGTAACTGTAACTTCGTTACTTATTATGACAAGTATTAGTACCTTCGATGCTAATTATGACAGGAAACTGTTACTTGGATAATAATTATGACAAGTAACTGTAACTTCGATACTAATGATGACAGGTAACTGTAACTTCGATACTAATTATTACAAGTAACAGTAACTTCGATACTAATTATGACAAGAAACTGTAATTTCGAAACTAATTATGACAGGTAACTGTAACATCGTTACTAATTATGACAAGTAACTGTAATTTCGATACAAATTATGGCTGGTAACTGTAACTTCGATACTAATTATGACAGGTAACTGTAACTTCGATACAAATTATGACAAGTAACTGTAACTTCGATACTAATTATGACAGGTAACTGTTACTTCGATATTAATAATGACAATTAACTCTAACTTCGTTACTAATTATGACAAGTAACTGTAATTTTCATAAAAAAATTATGGCAGGTAACTGTAAATCGATACTAATTATGACAAGGAACTGTAATTTCGATACAAATTATGGCAGGTAACTGTAACTTCGATACTAGTTATGACAGGAAAGTGTAACTTCGTTACTAATTATGACAAGTAACTGTAATTTCGATACAAATTATGACAGGTAACTGTAACTTCGTTACCAATTATGACAAGTAACAGTACCTTCGATGCTAATTATGACAGGAAACTGTAACTTCGTTACTAATTATGACAAGTAACTGTAATTTCGATACAAATTTTGGCAGGTAACTGTAACTTCGATACTAATTATGTCAGGTAACAGTAACTTCGATACTAATTATGACAAGTAACTGTAACTTCGATACTAATTATGACAGGCAACTGTTACTTCGATATTAATAATGACAATTAACTCTAACTTCGTTACTAATTATGACAAGTAACTGTAATTTAGATAAAAAATTAGGGTGGGTAACTCTAACTTCAATACTAATTATGACAGGTAACAGTAACTTCGATACTAATTATGACAGGTAACTGTAACTTCGTTACTAATTATGACAAGTACCTTTAAATTCGATACAAATTATGGCAGGTAACTGTAACTTAGTTACTAATTATGACAAGTCCCTGTAATTTCGATACAAATTATGGCAGGTATCTGTAACTTCCATACTAATTATGACAGGTAACAGTAACTTCGATACTAATTATGACAGGAAAGTGTAACATCGTTACTAATTATGACAAGTAACTGTAATTTCGATACAAATTATGACAGGTAACTGTAACATCGTTACTTATTATGACAAGTATTAGTACCTTCGATGCTAATTATGACAGGAAACTGTTACTTGGATACTAATTATGACAAGTAACTGTAACTTCGATACTAATGATGACAGGTAACTGTAACTTCGATACTAATTATTACAAGTAACAGTAACTTCGATACTAATTATGACAAGAAACTGTAATTTCGAAACTAATTATGACAGGTAACTGTAACATCGTTACTAATTATGACAAGTAACTGTAATTTCGATACAAATTATGGCTGGTAACTGTAACTTCGATACTAATTATGACAGGTAACTGTAACTTCGATACAAATTATGACAAGTAACTGTAACTTCGATACTAATTATGACAGGTAACTGTTACTTCGATATTAATAATGACAATTAACTCTAACTTCGTTACTAATTATGACAAGTAACTGTAATTTTCATAAAAAAATTATGGCAGGTAACTGTAAATCGATACTAATTATGACAAGGAACTGTAATTTCGATACAAATTATGGCAGGTAACTGTAACTTCGATACTAGTTATGACAGGTAAGAGTAACTTCGATACTAATTATGACAAGTAACTGTAACTTCGATACTAATTATGACAGGTAACTGTAACATCGTTACAAATTATGACAAGTAACTGTAATTTCGATACAAATTATGGCAGGTAATTGTAATTTCGATACTAATTATGACAGGTAACAGTAACTTCGATACTAATTATGACAAATAACAGTTACTTCGATACTAATTATGACAAGTAACTGTAATTTCGATACTAATTATGACAGGTAACTGTAACTTCGTTACTAATTATGACAAGTAACTGTAATTTCGATACAAATTGTGGCAGGTAACTGTAACTTCGACACTAATTATGACAGGTAACAGTAACATCGATACTAATTATGACAAGTAACTGTAACTTCGATACTAATTATGACAGGTAACTGTAACTTCGATACTAATTATGACAAGAAACTCTAACTTCGTTACTAATTATGACAAGTAACTGTAATTTAGATAAAAAATTATGGTGGGTAACTGTAACTTCAATACTAATTATGACAGATAACAGTAACTCCGATACTAATTATGACAGGTAACTGTAACATCGTTACTAATTATAACAAGTAACTTTAATTTCGATACAAATTATGGCAGGTAACTGTAACTTCGTTACTAATTATGACAAGTAACTGTAATTTCGATACAAATTATGACAGGTAACTGTAACTTCGTTACCAATTATGACAAGTAACAGTACCTTTGATGCTAATTATGACAGGAAACTGTAACTTCGATACTAATTATGACAAGTAACTGTAACTTCGATACTAATTATGACAGGTAACTGTAACTTCGATACTAATTATGACAAATAACTGTAATTTGGATACAAATTATGGCAGGTAACTGTAACTTCGATACTAATTATGACAGGTAACAGTAACTTCGATACTAATTATGACAAGTAACAGCAACTTCGATATTAATTATGACAAGAAACTGTAATTTCGAAACTAATTATGACAGGTAACTGTAACATCGTTACTAGTTATGACAAGTAACTGCAATTTCGATACAAATTATGGCAGGTAACTGTAACTTCGATACTAATTATGACAGGTAACAGTAACTTCGATACTAATTATGACAAGTAACTGTAACTTCCATACTAATTATGACAGGTAACATTAACTTCGATACTAATTATGACAGGAAAGTGTAACTTCGTTACTAATGATGACAAGTAACTGTAATTTCGATACAAATTATGACAGGTAACTGTAACTTCGTTACTAATTATGACAAGTAACTGTACCTTCGATGCTAATTATTACAAGTAACTGTATCTTCGATACTAATTATGACAAGGAACGGTAATTTCGATACAAATTATGGCAGGTAACTGTAACTTCGTTACTAATTATGACAAGTAACAGTAACTTCGATACTAATTATGACAAGTAACTGTAACTTCGATACTAATTATGACAGGTAACTGTAACTTCGATACTAATTATGACAAGAAACTCTAACTTCGTTACTAATTATGACAAGTAACTGTAATTTAGATAAAAAATTATGGTGGGTAACTCTAACTTCAATACTAATTAAGACAGGTAACAGTAACTTCGATACTAATTATGACAGGTAACTGTAACTTCGTTACTAATTATGACAAGTAACTTTAATTTCGATACAAATTATGGCAGGTTACTGTAACTTCGTTACTAATTATGACCAGTCCCTGTAATTTCGATACAAATTATGGCAGGTATCTGTAACTTCCATACTAATTATGACAGGTAACTGTAACATCGTTACTTATTAATACAAGTAACTTTAATTTCGATTCTAATTATGGCAGGTAACTGTAACTTCGTTACTAATTATGACAAGTCCCTGTAATTTCGATAAAAAATTATGACTGGTAACTGTAACTTCGATACTAATTATGACAAGGAACTGTAATTTCGATACAAATTATGGCAGGTAACTGTAACTTCGATACTAATTATGACACGTAACAGTAACTTTGATACTAGTTATGACAAGTAACTATAACTTAGATAGAAATTATGACAGGTAACTGTAACTTCGATACAAATTATGACAGGTAAATGTAAATTCGTTACTTATTATGACAAGTAACTGTAATTTCGATACAAATTATGGCAGGTAACTGTAACATCGATACTAATTATGACAGGTAACAGTAACTTCCATACTAATTATGACAAGTAACTATAACTTCGATACAAATTATGACAGGTAACTGTAACTTCGATACTAATTATGACAAGAAACTCTAACTTCGTTACTAATTATGATAAGTAACTGTAATTATGATAAAAATTATGGTGGGTAACTGTAACTTCAATACTAATTATGACAGGTCACAGTAACTTCGATACTTATTATGACAGGTAACTGTAACTTCGTTACTAATTATGACAAGTAACTTTAATTTCGATACAAATTATGGCAGGTAACTGTAACTTCGTTACCAATTATGACAAGTCCCTGTAATTTCGATACAAATTATGGCAGGTAACTGCAACTTCCATACTAATTATGACAGGTAACAATAACTTCGATACTAATTATCACAGGAAAGTGTAACTTCGTTACTAATTATGACAAGTAACTGTAATTTCGATACAAATTATGACAGTTAACTGTAACTTCGTTACTAATTATGACAAGTAACAGTACCTTCGATGCTAATTATGACAGGCAACTGTTACTTCGATATTAATAATGACAATTAACTCTAACTTCGTTACTAATTATGACAAGTAACTGTAATTTAGATAAAAAATTAGGGTGGGTAACTCTAATTTCAATACTAATTATGACAGGTAACAGTAACTTCGATACTAATTATGACAGGTAACTGGAACTTCGTTACTATTTATGACAGATAACAGTAACTTCGTTACTAATTATGACAAGGAACTGTAATTTCGATACAAATTATGGCAGGTAACTGTAACTTCGTTACTAATTATGACAAGTAACTGTAATTTCGATACAAATTTTGGCAGGTAACTGTAACTTCGATACTAATTATGTCAGGTAACAGTAACTTCGATACTAATTATGACAAGTAACTGTAACTTCGATACTAATTATGACAAGTAACTGTAATTTAGATAAAAAATTAGGGTGGGTAACTCTAACTTCAATACTAATTATGACAGGTAAGAGTAACTTCGATATTAATTATGACAGGTAACTGGAACTTCGTTACTATTTATGACAGATAACAGTAACTTCGTTACTAATTATGACAAGGAACTGTAATTTCGATACAAATTATGGCAGGTAACTGTAACTTCGTTACTAATTATGACAAGTAACTGTAATTTCGATACAAATTTTGGCAGGTAACTGTAACTTCGTTACTTATTATGACAAGTATTAGTACCTTCGATGCTAATTATGACAGGAAACTGTTATTTGGATACTAATTATGACAAGTAACTGTAACTTCGATACTAATGATGACAGGTAACTGTAACTTCGATACTAATTATGACAAGTAACTGTACCTTCGATACTAATTATGACAGGCAACTGTTACTTCGATATTAATAATGACAATTAACTCTAACTTCGTTACTAATTATGACAAGTAACTGTAATTTAGATAAAAAATTAGGGTGGGTAACTCTAACTTCCATACTAATTATGACAGGTAACAGTAACTTCGATACTAATTATGACAGGAAAGTGTAACATCGTTACTAATTATGACAAGTAACTGTAATTTCGATACAAATTATGACAGGTAACTGTAACTTCGTTACTTATTATGACAAGTATTAGTACCTTCGATGCTAATTATGACAGGAAACTGTTATTTGGATACTAATTATGACAAGTAACTGTAACTTCGATACTAATGATGACAGGTAACTGTAACTTCGATACTAATTATTACAAGTAACAGTAACTTCGATACTAATTATGACAAGAAACTGTAATTTCGAAACTAATTATGACAGGTAACTGTAACATCGTTACTAATTATGACAAGTAACTGTAATTTCGATACAAATTATGGCTGGTAACTGTAACTTCGATACTAATTATGACAGGTAACTGTAACTTCGATACAAATTATGACAAGTAACTGTAACTTCGATACTAATTATGACAGGTAACTGTTACTTCGATATTAATAATGACAATTAACTCTAACTTCGTAACTAATTATGACAAGTAACTGTAATTTTCATAAAAAAATTATGTCAGGTAACTGTAAATCGATACTAATTATGACAAGGAACTGTAATTTCGATACAAATTATGGCAGGTAACTGTAACTTCGATACTAGTTATGACAGGTAAGAGTAACTTCGACACTAATTATGACAAGTAACTGTAACTTCGATACTAATTATGACAGGTAACTGTAACATCGTTACTAATTATGACAAGTAACTGTAATTTCGATACAAATTATGGCAGGTAATTGTAATTTCTATACTAATTATGACAGGTAACAGTAACTTCGATACTAATTATGACAAATAACAGTTACTTCGATACTAATTATGACAAGTAACTGTAATTTCGATACTAATTATGACAGGTAACTGTAACTTCGTTACTAATTATGACAAGTAACTGTAATTTCGATACAAATTGTGGCAGGTAACTGTAACTTCGATACTAATTATGACAGGTAACAGTAACATCGATACTAATTATGACAAGTAACTGTAACTTCGATACTAATTATGACAGGTAACTGTAACTTCGATACTAATTATGACAAGAAACTCTAACTTCGTTACTAATTATGACAAGTAACTGTAATTTAGATAAAAAATTATGGTGGGTAACTGTAACTTCAATACTAATTATGACAGATAACAGTAACTTCGATACTAATTATGACAGGTAACTGTAACTTCGTTACTAATTATAACAAGTAACATTAATTTCGATACAAATTATGGCAGGTAACTGTAATTTCGGTACTAATTACGACAAGTCCCTGTAATTTCGATACAAATTATGACAGGTAACAGTAACTTCGATACTAATTATGACAGGTAACTGTAACTTCGATACTAATTATGACAAGAAACTCTAACTTCGTTACTAATTATGACAAGTAACTGTAATTTAGATAAAAAATTATGGTGGGTAACTGTAACTTCAATACTAATTATGACAGATAACAGTAACTTCGATACTTATTATGACAGGTAACTGTAACTTCGTTACTAATTATGACAGGTAACTGTAACTTCGTTACTAATTATGACAAGTAACTGTAATTTCGACACAAATTATGACAGGTAACTGTAACTTCGTTACCAATTATGACAAGTAACAGTACCTTCGATGCTAATTATGACAGGAAACTGTAACTTCGATACTAATTATGACAAGTAACTGTAACTTCGATACTAATTATGACAGGTAACTGTAACTTCGATACTAATTATGACAAATAACTGTAATTTGGATACAAATTATGGCAGGTAACTGTAACTTCGATACTAATTATGACAGGTAACAGTAACTTCGATACTAATTATGACAAGTAACAGTAACTTCGATATTAATTATGACAAGAAACAGTAATTTCGAAACTAATTATGACAGGTAACTGTAACATCGTTACTAGTTATGACAAGTAACTGCAATATCGATACAAATTATGGCAGGTAACTGTAACTTCGATACTAATTATGACAGGTAACAGTAACTTCGATACTTATTATGACAGGAAAGTGTAACTTCGTTACTAATTATGACAAGTAACTGTAATTTCGATACAAATTATGACAGGTAACTGTAACTTCGTTACTAATTATGACAAGTAACAGTACCTTCGATGCTAATTATTACAAGTAACTGTAACTTCGATACTAATTATGACAAGGAACGGTAATTTCGATACAAATTATGGCAGATAACTGTAACTTCGTTACTAATTATGACAAGTAACTGTAATTTCGATACAAATATTGGCAGGTAACTGTAACTTCGATACTAATTATATCAGGTAACAGTAACTTCGATACTAATTATGACAAGTAACTGTAACTTCGATACTAATTATGACAGGTAACTGTAACTTCGATACTAATTATGACAAGAAACTCTAACTTCGTTACTAATTATGACAAGTAACTGTAATTTAGATAAAAAATTATGGTGGGTAACTCTAACTTCAATACTAATTAAGACAGGTAACAGTAACTTCGATACTAATTATGACAGGTAACTGTAACTTCGTTACTAATTATGACAAGTAACTTTAATTTCGATACAAATTATGGCAGGTTACTGTAACTTCGTTACTAATTATGACCAGTCCCTGTAATTTCGATACAAATTATGGCAGGTATCTGTAACTTCCATACTAATTATGACAGGTAACTGTAACATCGTTACTTATTAATACAAGTAACTTTAATTTCGATTCTAATTATGGCAGGTAACTGTAACTTCGTTACTAATTATGACAAGTCCCTGTAATTTCGATAAAAAATTATGACTGGTAACTGTAACTTCGATACTAATTATGACAAGGAACTGTAATTTCGATACAAATTATGGCAGGTAACTGTAACTTCGATACTAATTATGACACGTAACAGTAACTTTGATACTAGTTATGACAAGTAACTATAACTTCGATACAAATTATGACAGGTAACTGTAACTTCGATACAAATTATGACAGGTAAATGTAAATTCGTTACTTATTATGACAAGTAACTGTAATTTCGATACAAATTATGGCAGGTAACTGTAACATCGATACTAATTATGAAAGGTAACAGTAACTTCCATACTAATTATGACAAGTAACTATAACTTCGATAAAAATTATGACAGGTAACTGTAACTTCGATACTAATTATGACAAGAAACTCTAACTTCGTTACTAATTATGACAAGTAACTGTAATTATGATAAAATTTATGGTGGGTAACTGTAACTTCAATACTAATTATGACAGGTCACAGTAACTTCGATACTTATTATGACAGGTAACTGTAACTTCGTTACTAATTATGACAAGAAACTTTAATTTCGATACAAATTATGGCAGGTAACTGTAACTTCGTTACCAATTATGACAAGTCCCTGTAATTTCGATACAAATTATGGCAGGTAACTGCAACTTCCATACTAATTATGACAGGTAACAATAACTTCGATACTAATTATGACAGGAAAGTGTAACTTCGTTACTAATTATGACAAGTAACTGTAATTTCGATACAAATTACGACAGTTAACTGTAACTTCGTTACTAATTATGACAAGTAACAGTACCTTCGATGCTAATTATGACATGTAACTGTAACTTCGATACTAATTATGACAAGGAACTGTAATTTCGATACAAATTATGGCAGGTAACTGTAACTTCGTTACTAATTATGACAAGTAACTGTAATTTCGATACAAATTTTGGCAGGTAACTGTAACTTCGATACTAATTATGTCAGGTAACAGTAACTTCGATACTAATTATGACAAGTAACTGTAACTTCGATACAAATTATGACAGGTAACTGTAACTTCGATACTAATTATGACAAGAAACTCTACCTTCGTTACTAATTATGACAAGTAACTGTAATTTTGATAAAAATTATGGTAGGTAACTGTAACTTCAATACTAATTATGACAGGTAACAGTAACTTCGATACTATTTATAACAAGTAACTGTAACCTCGACAATAATTATGACAGGTAACTGTAACTTCGTTATTAATTATGACAAGTAACTGTAATTTCGATACAAATTTTGGCAGGTAACTGTAACTTCGATACTAATTATGTCAGGTAACAGTAACTTCGATACTAATTATGACAAGTAACTGTAACTTCGATACTAATTATGACAGGTAACTGTAACTTCGATACTAATTATGACAAGAAACTCTAACTTCGTTACTAATTATGACAAGTGACTGTAATTTAGATAAAAAATTATGGTGGGTAACTCTAACTTCAATACTAATTATGACAGGTAACAGTAACTTCGATACTAATTATGACAGGTAACTGTAACTTCGTTACTAATTATGACAAGTACCTTTAATTTCGATACAAATTATGGCAGGAAACTGTAACATCGTTACTAATTATGACAAGTCCCTGTAATTTCGATGCAAATTATGGCCGGTATCTGTAACTTCCATACTAATTATGACAGGTAACAGTAACTTCGATACTAATTATGACAGGAAAGAGTAACATCGTTACTAATTATGACAAGTAACTGTAATTTCGATACAAATTATGACAGGTAACTGTAACTTCGTTACTTATTATGACAAGTAATAGTACCTTCGATGCTAATTATGACAGGAAACTGTTACTTGGATACTAATTATGACAAGAAACTGTAATTTCGAAACTAATTATGACAGGTAACTGTAACATCGTTACTAATTATGACAAGTAACTGTATTTTCGATACAAATTATGGCAGGTAACTGTAACTTCGATACTAATTATGACAGGTAACTGTAACTTCGATACAAATTATGACAAGTAACTGTAACTTCGATACTAATTATGACAGGTAACTGTTACTTCGATATTAATAATGACAATTAACTCTAACTTCGTTACTAATTATGACAAGTAACTGTAATTTTCATAAAAAAATTATGGCAGGTAACTGTAACTTCGATACTAATTATGACAAGGAACTGTAATTTCGATACAAATTATGGCAGGTTACTGTAACTTCGATACTAGTTATGACAGGTAAGAGTAACTTCGATACTAATTATGACAAGTAACTGTAACTTCGATACTAATTATGACAGGTAACTGTAACATCGTTACTAATTATGACAAGTAACTGTAATTTCGATACAAATTATGGCAGGTAATTGTAATTTCGATACTAATTATGACAGGTAACAGTAACTTCGATACTAATTATGACAAATAACAGTTACTTCGATACTAATTATGACAAGTAACTGTATCTTCGATACAAATTATGACAGGTAACTGTAACTTCGTTACTAATTATGACAAGTAACTGTAATTTCGATACAAATTGTGGCAGGTAACTGTAACTTCGATACTAATTATGACAGGTAACAGAAACATCAATACTAATTATGACAAGTAACTGTAACTTCGATACTTATTATGACAGGTAACTGTAACCTCGTTACTAATTATGACAAGTAACTGTAATTTCGATACAAATTAAGGCAGGTAACCGTAACTTCGATACTAATTATGACAGGTAACAGTATCTTCGATACTAATTATGACAAGTAACTATAACTTCGATGCAAATTGAGACAGGTTACTGTAACATCGATACTAATTATGACAAGAAACTCTACCTTCGTTACTAAATATGACAAGTAACAGTAATTTTGATAAAAAATTATGGTAGGTAACTGTAACTTCAATACTAATTATGACAGGTAACAGTAACTTCGATACTAATTATGACAAGCAACTGTAACTTCGATACTAATTATAATAAGTAACTGTTACTTCGATACTAATTATTACAGGTAATTGTAACTTCGTTACTAATTATGACAAGTAACTGTAATTTCGTTACAAATTATGGCAGGTAATTGTAATTTCGATACTAATTGTGACAGGTAACAGTAACTTCGATACTAATTATGACAAGTAACAGTAACTTCGATACTAATTATGACAAGTAACTGTAACTTCGATACTAATTATGACAGGTAACTGTAACTTCGTGACTAATTATGACAAGTAACTGTAATTTCGATACAAATTATGGCAGGTAACTGTAACTTCGATACTAATTATGACAGGTAACTGTAACTTCGATACTAATTATGACAAGGAACTGTAATTTCGATACAAATTATGGCAGGTAACTGTAACTTCGTTACTAATTATGACAAGTAACTGTAATTTCGATACAAATTATGGCAGGTAACTGTAACTTCGATACTAATTATGACAGGTAACAGTAACTTCGATACTAATTATGACAAGTAACTATAACTTCGATACAAGTTATGACTGGTAACTGTAACTTCGATACTAATTATGACAAGAAACTCTAACTTCGTTACTAATTATGACGAGTAACTGTAATTTAGATAAAAAATTATGGTGGGTAACTGTAACTTCAATACTAATTATGACAGATAACAGTACCTTCGATACTAATTATGACAGGTAACTGTAACTTCGTTACTAATTATAACAAGTAACTTTAATTTCGATACAAATTATGGCAGGTAACTGTAACTTCGGTACAAATTATGACAAGTCCCTGTAATTTCGATACAAATTATGACAGGTAACAGTAACTTCGATACTAATTATGACAGGAAAGTGTAACTTCGTTACTAATTATGACAAGTAACTGTAATTTCGATATAAATTTTGGCAGGTAACTGTAACTTCGATACCTATTATGTCAGGTATCAGTAACTTCGATAATAATTATGACAAGTAACTGTAACTTCGTTACTAATTATGACAGGTAACTGTAACTTCGTGACTAATTATGACAAGTAACTGTAATTTCGATACAAATTATGGCAGGTAACTGTAACTTCGATACTAATTATGACAGGTAACAGTAACTTCGATACTAATTATGACAAGTAACTATAACTTCGATACAAGTTATGACAGGTTACTGTAACTTCGTAACTAATTATGACAAGAAACTCTAACTTCGTTACTAATTATGACAAGTAACTGTAATTTAGATAAAAAATTATGGTGGGTAACTGTAATTTCAATACTAATTATGACAGATAACAGTAACTTCGATACTAATTATGACAGGTAACTGTAACTTCGTTACTAATTATAACATTTAACTTAATTTCGATACAAATTATGGCAGGTAACTGTAACTTCGGTACTAATTATGACAAGTCCCTGTAATTTCGATACAAATTATGACAGGTAACAGTAACTTCGATACTAATTATGACAGGAAAGTGTAACTTCGTTACTAATTATGACAAGTAACTGTAATTTCGATACAAATTATGACAGGTAACTGTAACTTCGTTACCAATTATGACAAGTAACAGTACCTTCGATGCTAATCATGACAGGAAACTGTAACTTCGATACTAATTATGACAAGTAACTGTTACTTCGATACTAATTATGACAGGTAACTGTAACTTCGTGACTAATTATGACAAGTAACTGTAATTTCGATACAAATTATGGCAGGTAACTGTAACTTCGATACTAATTATGACAGGTAACTGTAACTTCGATACTAATTATGACAAGTAACAGTAACTTCGATACTAATTATGACAAGAAACTGTAATTTCGAAACTAATTATGACAGGTAACTGTAACATCGTTACTAATTATGACAAGTAACTGCAATTTCGATAAAATTATGGCAGGTAACTGTAACTTCGTTACTAATTATGACAAGTAACAGTACCTTCGATGCTAATTATGACAAGTAACTGTAACTCCGATACTAATTATGACAAGGAACGGTAATTTCGATACAAATTATGGCAGGTAACTGTAACTTCGTTACTAATGATGACAAGTAACTTTAATTTCGATACAAATTTTGGCAGGTAACTGTAACTTCGATACTAATTATGTCAGTTAACAGTAACTTCGATACTAATTATGACAAGTAACTGTAACTTCGATACTAATTATGACAGGTAACTGTAACTTCGATACTAATTATGACAAGAAACTCTAACTTCGTTACTGATTATGACAAGTAACTGTAATTTAGATAAAAATTTATGGTGGGTAACTCTAACTTCAATACTAATTATGACAGGTAACAGTAACTTCGATACTAATTATGACAGGTAACTGTAACTTCGTTACTAATTATGACAAGTAACTTTAATTTCGATACAAATTAAGGCAGGTAAATGTAACTTCGTTACTAATTATGACAAGTCCCTGTAATTTCGATACAAATTATGGCAGGTATCTGTAACTTCCATATTAATTATGACAGGTAACAGTAACTTCGATACTAATTATGACAGGAAAGTATAACATCGTTACTAATTATGACAAGTAACTGTAATTTCGATACAAATTATGACAGGTAACTGTAACTTCGTTACTTATTATGACAAGTAACAGTACCTTCGATGCTAATTATGACAGGAAACTGTTACTTCGATACTAATTATGACAAGTAACTGTAACTTCGATACTAATGATGACAGGTAACTGTAACTACGTTACTACTTATGACAAGTAACTGTCATTTCGATACAAATTATGGCAGGTAACTGTAACTTCGATACTAATTATGACAGGTAACAGTAACTTCGATACTAATTATGACAAGTAACAGTAACTTCGATACTAATTATGACAAGAAACTGTAATTTCGAAACTAATTATGACAGGTAACTGTAACTTCGTTACTAATTATGACAAGTAACTGTAATTTCGATACAAATTATGGCAGGTAAGTGTAACTTCGATACTAATTATGACAGGTAACAGTAACTTCGATACAAATTATGACAAGTAACTGTAACTTCGATACTAATTATGAGAGGTAACTGTTACTTCGATATTAATAATGACAATTAACTCTAACTTCGTTACTTATTATGACAAGTAACTGTAATTTTCATAAAAAAATTATGGCAGGTAACTGTAACTTCGATACTAATTATGGCAGGTAACAGTAACTTCGATACTAATTATGACAAGTAACAGTAACTTCGATACTAATTATGACAAGAAACTGTAATTTCGAAACTAATTATGACAGGTTACTGTAACATCGTTACTAATTATGACAAGTAACTGTAATTTCGATACAAATTATGGCAGGTAACTGTAACTTCGATACTAATTATGACAGGTAACAGTAACTTCGATACAAATTATGACAAGTAACTGTAACTTCGATACTAATTATGACAGGTAACTGTTACTTCGATATTAATAATGAAAATTACCTCTAACTTCGTTACTAATTATGACAAGTAACTGTAATTTTCATAAAAAAATTATGGCAGGTAACTGTAACTTCGATACTAATTATGACAAGGAACTGTAATTTCGATACAAATTATGGCAGGTAACTGTAACATCGATACTAGTTATGACAGGTAAGAGTAACTTCGATACTAATTATGACAAGTAACTGTAACTTCGATACTAATTATGACAGGTAACTGTAACATCGTTACTAATTATGACAAGTAACTGTAATTTCGATACAATTTATGGCAGGTAATTGTAATTTCGATACTTATTATGACAGGTAACAGTACCTTCGATGCTAATTATGACAGGAAACTGTTACTTCGATACTAATTATGACAAGTAACTGTAACTTCGATACAAATGATGACAGGTAACTGTAACTACGTTATTACTTATGACAAGTAACTGTAATTTCGATACAAATTATGGCAGGTAACTCTAACATCGATACTAATTATGACAGGTAACAGTAACTTCGATACTAATTATGACAAGTAACTATAACTTCGATACAAATTATGACAGGTAACTGTAACTTCGATACTAATTATGACAAGAAACTCTAACTTCGTTACTAATTATGTCAAGTAACTGTAATTATGATAAAAATTATGGTGGGTAACTGTAACTTCAATACTAATTATGACAGGTCACAGTAACTTCGATACTTATTATGACAGGTAACTGTAACTTCGTTACTAATTATGACAAGTAACTTTAATTTCGATTCAAATTATGGCAGGTAACTGTAACTTCGTTACCAATTATGACAAGTCCCTGTAATTTCGATACAAATTATGGCAGGTAACTGCAAATTCCATACTAATTATGACAGGTAACAATAACTTCAATACTAATTATGACAGGAAAGTGTAACTTCGTTACTAATTATGACAAGTAACTGTAATTTCGATACAAATTATGACAGGTAACTGTAACATCGTTACTAATTATGACAAGTAACAGTACCTTCGATGCTAATTATGCATGGTAACTGTAACTTCGATACTAATTATGACAAGGAAGTGTAATTTCGATACAAATTATGGCAGGTAACTGTAACTTCGTTACTTATTATGACAAGTAACTGTAATATCGATACAAATTTTGGCAGGTAACTGTAACTTCGATACTAATTATGTCAGGTAACAGTAACTTCGATACTAATTATGACAAGTAACTGTAACATCGATACTAATTAAGACAGGTAACTGTAACTTCGATGCTAATTATGACAAGAAACTCTAACTTCGTTACTAATTATGACAAGTAACTGTAATTTAGATAAAAAATTATGGTGGGTAACTCTAACTTCAATACTAATTATGACAGGTAACAGTAACTTCGATACTAATTATGACAGGTAACAGTAACTTCGATACTAATTATGACAAGTAACTGTAACTTCCATACTAATTATGACAGGTAACAATAACTTCGATACTAATTATGACAGGAAAGTGTAACTTCGTTACTAATTATGACAAGTAACTGTAATTTCGATACAAATTATGACAGGTAACTGTAACTTCGTTACTAATTATGACAAGTAACAGTACCTTCGATGCTAATTATGACAAGTAACTGTAACTTCGATACTAATTATGACAAGGAACGGTAATTTCGATACAAATTATGGCAGGTAACTGTAACTTCGATACTAATTATGACAGGTAACAGTAACTTCGATACAAATTATGACAAGTAACTGTAACTTCGATACTAATTATGACAGGTAACTGTAATTTCGATACAAATATTGGCAGGTAACTGTAACTTCGATACCTATTATGTCAGGTATCAGTAACTTCGATAATAATTATGACAAGTAACTCTAACTTCGTTACTAATTATGACAAGTAACTCTAATTTAGATAAAAATTTATGGTGGGTAACTCTAACTTCAATACTAATTATGACAGGTAACAGTAACTTCGATACTAATTATGACAGGAAAGTGTAACTTCGTTACTAATTATGACAAGTAACTGTAATTTCGATACAAATTATGACAGGTAACTGTAACTTCGATACTAATTATGTCAGGTAACAGTAACTTCGATACTAATTATGACAAGTAACTGTAACTTCGATACTAATTATGACAGGTAACTGTAACTTCGATACTAATTATGACAAGAAACTCTAACTTCGTTACTAATTATGACAAGTAACTCTAATTTAGATAAAAATTTATGGTGGGTAACCCTAACTTCAATACTAATTATGACAGGTAACAGTAACTTCGATACTAATTATGACAGGTAACTGTAACTTCGTTACTAATTATGACAAGTAACTTTAATTTCGATACAAATTAAGGTAGGTAAATGTAACTTCGTTACTAATTATGACAAGTCCCTGTAATTTCGATACAAATTATGGCAGGTATCTGTAACTTCCATATTAATTATGACAGGTAACAGTAACTTCGATACTAATTATGACAGGAAAGTATAACATCGTTACTAATTATGACAAGTAACTGTAATTTCGATACAAATTATGACAGGTAACTGTAACTTCGTTACTTATTATGAAAAGTAACAGTACCTTCGATCCTAATTATGACAGGAAACTGTTACTTCGATACTAATTATGACAAGTAACTGTAACTTCGATACTAATGATGACAGGTAACTGTAACTACGTTACTACTTATGACAAGTAACTGTAATTTCGATACAAATTATGGCAGGTAACTGTAACTTCGATACTAATTATGACAGGTAACAGTAACTTCGATACTAATTATGACAAGTAACAGTAACTTCGATACTAATTATGACAAGAAACTGTAATTTCGAAACTAATTATGACAGGTAACTGTAACTTCGTTACTAATTATGACAAGTAACAGTAATTTCGATACAAATTATGGCAGGTAACTGTAACTTCGATACTAATTATGACAGGTAACAGTAACTTCGATACAAATTATGACAAGTAACTGTAACATCGATACTAAAATTGAGAGGTAACTGTTACTTCGATATTAATAATGACAATTAACTCTAACTTCGTTACTAATTATGACAAGTAACTGTAATTTTCATAAAAAAATTATGGCAGGTAACTGTAACTTCGATACTAATTATGACAGGTAACAGTAACTTCGATACTAATTATGACAAGTAACAGTAACTTCGATACTAATTATGACAAGAAACTGTAATTTCGAAACTAATTATGACAGGTAACTGTAACATCGTTACTAATTATGACAAGTAACTGTAATTTCGATACAAATTATGGCAGGTAACTGTAACTTCGATACTAATTATGACAGATAACAGTAACATCGATACAAATTATGACAAGTAACTGTGACTTCGATACTAATTATGACAGGTAACTGTTACTTCGATATTAATAATGACAATTAACTCTAACTTCGTTACTATTTATGACAAGTAACTGTAATTTTCATAAAAAAATTATGGCAGGTAACTGTAACTTCGATACTAATTATGACAAGGACCTGTAATTTCGATACAAATTATGGCAGGTAACTGTAACATCGATACTAGTTATGACAGGTAAGAGTAACTTCGATACTAATTATGACAAGTAACTGTAACTTCGATACTAATTATGACAGGTAACTGCAACATGGTTACTAATTATCACAAGTAACTGTAATTTCGATACAATTTATGGTAGGTAATTGTAATTTCGATACTAATTATGACAGGAAACAGTACCTTCGATGCTAATTATGACAGGAAACTGTTACTTCGATACTAATTATGACAAGTAACTGTAACTTCGATACTAATGATGACAGGTAACTGTAACTACGTTACTACTTATGACAAGTAACTGTAATTTCGATACAAATTATGGCTGGTAACTCTAACATCGATACTAATTATGACAGGTAACAGTAACTTCGATACTAATTATGACAAGTAACTATAACATCGATACAAATTATGACAGGTAACTGTAACTTCGATACTAATTATGACAAGAAACTCTAACTTCGTTACTAATTATGACAAGTAACTGTAATTATGATAAAAATTATGGTGGGTAACTGTAACTTCAATACTAATTATGACAGGTCACAGTAACTTCGATACTTATTATGACAGGTAACTGTAACTTCGTTACTAATTATGACAAGTAACTTTAATTTCGATTCAAATTATGGCAGGTAACTGTAACTTCGTTACCAATTATGACAAGTCCCTGTAATTTCGATACAAATTATGGCAGGTAACTGCAACTTCCATACTAATTATGACAGGTAACAATAACTTCGATACTAATTATGACAGGAAAGTGTAACTTCGTTACTAATTATGACAAGTAACTGTAATTTCGATACAAATTATGACAGGTAACTGTAACTTCGTTACTAATTATGACAAGTAACAGTACCTTCGATGCTAATTATGACAGGTAACTGTAACTTCGATACTAATTATGACAAGGAAGTGTAATTTCGATACAAATTATGGCAGGTAACTGTAACTTCGTTACTAATTATGACAAGTAACTGTAATTTCGATACAAATTTTGGCAGGTAACTGTAACTTCGATACTAATTATGTCAGGTAACAGTAACTTCGATACTAATTATGACAAGTAACTGTAACTTCGATACTAATTAAGACAGGTAACTGTAACTTCGATACTAATTATGACAAGAAACTCTAACTTCGTTACTAATTATGACAAGTGACTGTAATTTAGATAAAAAATTATGGTGGGTAACTCTAACTTCAATACTAATTATGACAGGTAACAGTAACTTCGATACTAATTATGACAGGTAACTGTAACTTCGTTACTAATTAGGACAAGTACCTTTAATTTCGATACAAATTATGGCAGGTAACTGTAACTTCGTTACTAATTATGACAAGTCCCTGTAATTTCGATACAAATTATGGCAGGTATCTGTAACTTCCATACTAATTATGACAGGTAACAGTAACTTCGATACTAATTATGACGAGAAAGTGTAACATCGTTACTAATTATGACAAGTAACTGTAATTTCGATACAATTTATGGCAGGTAATTGTAATTTCGATACTAATTATGACAGGTAACAGTACCTTCGATGCTAATTATGACAGGAAACTGTTACTTCGATACTAATTATGACAAGTAACTGTAACTTCGATACAAATGATGACAGGTAACTGTAACGACGTTACTACTTATGACAAGTAACTGTAATTTCGATACAAATTATGGCAGGTAACTCTAACATCGATACTAATTATGACAGGTAACAGTAACTTCGATACTAATTATGACAAGTAACTATAACTTCGATACAAATTATGACAGGTAACTGTAACTTCGATTCTAATTATGACAAGAAACTCTAACTTCGTTACTAATTATGACAAGTAACTGTAATTATGATAAAAATTATGGTGGGTAACTGTAACTTCAATGCTAATTATGACAGGTCACAGTAACTTCGATACTTATTATGACAGGTAACTGTAACTTCGTTACTAATTATGACAAGTAACTTTAATTTCGATTCAAATTATGGCAGGTAACTGTAACTTCGTTACCAATTATGACAAGTCCCTGTAATTTCGATACAAATTATGGCAGGTAACTGCAACTTCCATACTAATTATGACAGGTAACAATAACTTCAATACTAATTATGACAGGAAAGTGTAACTTCGTTACTAATTATGACAAGTAACTGTAATTTCGATACAAATTATGACAGGTAACTGTAACATCGTTACTAATTATGACAAGTAACAGTACTTTCGATGCTAATTATGACAGGTAACTGTAACTTCGATACTAATTATGACAAGGAAGTGTAATTTCGATACAAATTATGGCAGGTAACTGTAACTTCGTTACTAATTATGACAAGTAACTGTAATATCGATACAAATTTTGGCAGGTAACTGTAACTTCGATACTAATTATGTCAGGTAACAGTGACTTCGATACTAATTATGACAAGTAACTGTAACATCGATACTAATTAAGACAGGTAACTGTAACTTCGATACTAATTATGACAAGAAACTCTAACTTCGTTACTAATTATGACAAGTAACTGTAATTTAGATAAAAAATTATGGTGGGTAACTCTAACTTCAATACTAATTATGACAGGTAACAGTAACTTCGATACTAATTATGACAGGTTACAGTAACTTCGATACTAATTATGACAAGTAACTGTAACTTCCATACTAATTATGACAGGTAACAATAACTTCGATACTAATTATGACAGGAAAGTGTAACTTCGTTACTAATTATGACAAGAAACTGTAATTTCGATACAAATTATGACAGGTAACTGTAACTTCGTTACTAATTATGACAAGTAACAGTACCTTCGATGCTAATTATGACAAGTTACTGTAACTTCGATACTAATTTTGACAAGGAACGGTAATTTCGATACAAATTATGGCAGGTAACTGTAACTTCGTTACTAATGATGACAAGTAACTGTAATTTCGATACAAATTTGGCAGGTAACTGTAACTTCGATACTAATTATGTCAGGTAACAGTAACTTCGATACTAATTATGACAAGTAACTGTAACTTCGATACTAATTATGACAGGTAACTGTAACGTCGATACTAATTATGACAAGAAACTCTAACTTCGTTACTAATTATGACAAGTAACTGTAATTTCGATAAAAATTTATGGTGGGTAACTCTAACTTCAATACTAATTATGACAGGTAACAGTAACTTCGATACTAATTATGACAGGTAACTGTAACTTCCTTACTAATTATGACAAGTAACTTTAATTTCGATACAAATTAAGGCAGGTAAATGTAACTTCGTTACTAATTATGACAAGTCCCTGTAATTTCGATACAAATTATGGCAGGTTTCTGTAACTTCCATATTAATTATGACAGGTAACAGTAACTTCGATACCAATTATGACAGGAAAGTATAACATCGTTACTAATTATGACAAGTAACTGTAATTTCGATACAAATTATGACAGGTAACTGTAACTTCGTTACTTATTATGACAAGTAACAGTACCTTCGATGCTAATTATGACAAGTTACTGTAACTTCGATACTAATTTTGTCAAGGAACGGTAATTTCGATACAAATTATGGCAGGTAACTGTAACTTCGTTACTAATGATGACAAGTAACTGTAATTTCGATACAAATTTTGGCAGGTAACTGTAACTTCGATACTAATTATGTCAGGTAACAGTAACTTCGATACTAATTATGACAAGTAACTGTAACTTCGATACTAATTATGACAGGTAACTGTAACGTCGATACTAATTATGACAAGAAACTCTAACTTCGTTACTAATTATGACAAGTAACTGTAATTTCGATAAAAATTTATGGTGGGTAACTCTAACTTCAATACTAATTATGACAGGTAACAGTAACTTCGATACTAATTATGACAGGTAACTGTAACTTCGTTACTAATTATGACAAGTAACTTTAATTTCGATACAAATTAAGGCAGGTAAATGTAACTTAGTTACTAATTATGACAAGTCCCTGTAATTTCGATACAAATTATGGCAGGTTTCTGTAACTTCCATATTAATTATGACAGGTAACAGTAACTTCGATACCAATTATGACAGGAAAGTATAACATCGTTACTAATTATGACAAGTAACTGTAATTTCGATACAAATTATGACAGGTAACTGTAACTTCGTTACTTATTATGACAAGTAACAGTACCTTCGATGCTAATTATGACAGGAAACTGTTACTTCGATACTAATTATGACAAGTAACTGTAACTTCGATACTAATGATGACAGGTAAATGTAACAACGTTACTACTTATGACAAGTAACTGTAATTTCGATACAAATTATGGCAGGTAACTGTAACTTCGATACTAATTATGACAGGTAACAGTAACCTCGATACTAATTATGACAAGTAACAGTAACTTCGATACTAATTATGACAAGAAACTGTAATTTCGAAACTAATTATGACAGGTAACTGTAACTTCGTTACTAATTATGACAAGTAACTGTAATTTCGACACAAATTATGGCAGGTAACTGTAACTTCGATACTAATTATGACAGGTAACAGTAACTTCGATACTAATTATGACAAGTAACAGTAACTTCGATACTAATTATGACAAGAAACTGTAATTTCGAAACTAATTATGACAGGTAACTGTAACATCGTTACTAATTATGACAAGTAACTGTAATTTCGATACAAATTATGGCAGTAACTGTAACTTCGATACTAATTATGACAGGTAACAGTAACTTCGATACAAATTATGACAAGTAACTGTAACTTCGATACTAATTATGACAGGTAACTGTTACTTCGATATTAATAATGACAATTAACTCTAACTTCGTTACTATTTATGACAAGTAACTGTAATTTTCATAAAAAAATTATGGCAGGTAATTGTAACTTCGATACTAATTATGACAAGGAACTGTAATTTCGATACAAATTATGGCAGGTAACTGTAACATCGATACTAGTTATGACAGGTAAGAGTAACTTCGATACTAATTATGACAAGTAACTGTAACTTCGATACTAATGATGACAGGTAACTGTAACTACGTTACTACTTATGACAAGTAACTGTAATTTCGATACAAATTATGGCAGGTAACTCTAACATCGATACTAATTATGACAGGTAACAGTAGCTTCGATACTAATTATGACAAGTAACTATAACTTCGATACAAATTATGACAGGTAACTGTAACTTCGATACTAATTATGACAAGAAACTCTAACTTCGTTACTAATTATGACAAGTAACTGTAATTATGATAAAAATTATGGTGGGTAACTGTAACTTCAATACTAATTATGACAGGTCACAGTAACTTCGATACTTATTATGACAGGTAACTGTAACTTCGTTACTAATTATGACAAGTAACTTTAATTTCGATTCAAATTATGACAGGTAACTGTAACTTCGTTACCAATTATGACAAGTCCCTGTAATTTCGATACAAATTATGGCAGGTAACTGCAACTTCCATACTAATTATGACAGGTAACAATAACTTCGATACTAATTATGACAGGAAAGTGTAACTTCGTTACTAATTATGACAAGTAACTGTAATTTCGATACAAATTATGACAGGTAACTGTAACTTCGTTACTAATTATGACAAGTAACAGTACCTTCGATGCTAAATATGACAGGTAACTGTAACTTCGATACTAATTATGACAAGGTACTGTAATTTCGATACAAATTATGGCAGGTAACTGTAACTTCGTTACTAATTATGACAAGTAACTGTAATTTCGATACAAATATTGGCAGGTAACTGTAACTTCGATACTAATTATGTCAGGTATCAGTAACTTCGATACTAATTATGACAAGTAACTGTAACTTCGTTACTAATTATGACAGGTAACTGTAACTTCGTGACTAATTATGACAAGTAACTGTAATTTCGAAACAAATTATGGCAGGTAACTGCAACTTCGATACTAATTATGACAGGTAACAGTAACTTCGACACTAAGTATGACAAGTAACTATAACTTCGATACATGTTATGACAGGTAACTGTAACTTCGATACTAATTATGACAAGAAACTCTAACTTCGTTACTAATTATGACAAGTAACTGTAATTTAGATAAAAAATTATGGTGGGTAACTGTAACTTCAATACTAATTATGACAGATAACAGTAACTTCGATACTAATTATGACAGGTAACTGTAACTTCGTTACTAATTATAACAAGTAACTTTAATTTCGATACAAATTATGGCAGGTAACTGTAACTTCGGTATTAATTATGACAAGTCCCTGTAATTTCGATACAAATTATGACAGGTAACAGTAATTTCGATATTAATTATGACAGGAAAGTGTAACTTCGTTACTAATTATGACAAGTAAATGTAATTTCGATACAAATTATGACAGGCAACTGTAACTTCGTTACCAATTATGACAAGTAACAGTACCTTCGATGCTAATTATGACAGGAAACTGTAACTTCGATACTAATTATGACAAGTAACTGTAACTTCGATATTTATTATGACAGGTAACTGTAACTTCGTGACTAATTATGACAAGTAACTGTAATTTCGATACAAATTATGGCAGGTAACTGTAACTTCGATACTAATTATGACAGGTAACTGTAACTTCGATACTAATTATGACTAATAACTGTAATTTGGATACAAATTATGGCAGGTAACTGTAACTTCGATAATAATTATGACAGGTAACAGTAACTTCGATACTAATTATGACAAGTAACAGTAACTTCGATACTAATTATGACAAGAAACTGTAATTTCGAAACTAATTATGACAGGTAACTGTAACATCGTTACTAATTATGACAAGTAACTGCAATTTCGATACAAATTATGGCAGGTAACTGTTACTTCGATACTAATTATGTCAGGTAACAGTAACTTCAACACTAATTATGACAAGTAACTGTAACTTCGATACTAATTATGACAAGAAACTCTAAGTTCGTTACTAATTATGACAAGTAACTGTAATTTAGATAAATTTATGGTGGGTAACTCTAACTTCAATACTAATTAAGACAAGTAACAGTAACTTCGATACTAATTATGACAGGTAACTGTAACTTCGTTACTAATTATGACAAGTAACTTAAATTTCGATACAAATTATGGCAGGTAACTGTAACTTCGTTACTAATTATGACAAGTCCCTGTAATTTCGATACAAATTATGGCAGGTATCTGTAACTTCCATACTAATTATGACAGGTAACAGTAACTTCGATACTAATTATGACAAGTAACAGTAACTTCGATACTAATTATGACAAGAAACTAATTATGACAGGTAACAGTAACTTCGATACTAATTATGACAAGTAACTGTAACTTCCATACTAATTATGACAGGTAACAATAACTTCGATACTAATTATGACAGGAAAGTGTAACTTCGTTACTAATTATGACAAGTAACTGTAATTTCGATACAAATTATGACAGGTAACTGTAACTTCGTTACTAATTATGACAAGTAACAGTACCTTCGATGCTAATTATGACAAGTAACTGTAACTTCGATACTAATTATGACAAGGAAGGGTAATTTCGATACAAATTATGGCAGGTAACTGTAACTTCGTTACTAATTATGACAAGTAACTGTAATTTCGATACAATTTTTGGCAGGTAACTGTAACTTCGATACTAATTATGTCAGGTAACAGTAACATCAACACTAATTATGACAAGTAACTGTAACTTCGATACTAATTATGACAAGAAACTCTAACTTCGTTACTAATTATGACAAGTAACTGTAATTTAGATAAAAAATTATGGTGGGTAACTCTAACTTCAATACTAATTAAGACAGGTAACAGTAACTTCGATACTAATTATGACAGGTAACTGTAACTTCGTTACTAATTATGACAAGTAACTTTAATTTCGATACAAATTATGGCAGGTAACTGTAACTTCGTTACTAATTATGACAAGTCCCTGTAATTTCGATACAAATTATGGCAGGTATCTGTAACTTCCAAACTAATTATGACAGGTAACAGTAACTTCAATACTAATTAAGACAGGTAACAGTAACTTCGATACTAATTATGACAGGTAACTGTAACTTCGATACTAATTATGACAAGAAACTGTAATTTCGAAACTAATTATGACAGGTAACTGTAACTTCGTTACTAATTATGACAAGTAACTGTAATTTCGATAAAAATTATGGCAGGTAACTGTAACTTCGATACTAATTATGACAGGTAACAGTATCTTCGATACTAATTATGACAAGTAACTATAACTTCGATACAAATTGAGACAGGTTACTGTAACATCGATACTAATTATGACAAGAAACTCTACCTTCGTTACTAAATATGACAAGTAACAGTAATTTTGATAAAAAATTATGGTAGGTAACTGTAACTTCAATACTAATTATGACAGGTAACAGTAACTTCGATACTAATTATGAAAAGTAACTGTAACATCGATACTAATTATAATATGTAACTGTAACTTCGATACTAATTATTACAGGTAATTGTAACTTCGTTACTAATTATGACAAGTAACTGTAATTTCGTTACAAATTATGGCAGGTAATTGTAATTTCGATACTAATTGAAACAGGTAACAGTAACTTCGATACTAATTATGACAAGGAAGTGTAATTTCGATACAAATTATGGCAGGTAACTGTAACTTCGTTACTTATTATGACAAGTAACTGTAATATCGATACAAATTTTGGCAGGTAACTGTAACTTCGATACTAATTATGTCAGGTAACAGTAACTTCGATACTAATTATGACAAGTAACTGTAACATCGATACTAATTAAGACAGGTAACTGTAACTTCGATGCTAATTATGACAAGAAACTCTAACTTCGTTACTAATTATGACAAGTAACTGTAATTTAGATAAAAAATTATGGTGGGTAACTCTAACTTCAATACTAATTATGACAGGTAACAGTAACTTCGATACTAATTATGACAGGTAACAGTAACTTCGATACTAATTATGACAAGTAACTGTAACTTCCATACTAATTATGACAGGTAACAATAACTTCGATACTAATTATGACAGGAAAGTGTAACTTCGTTACTAATTATGACAAGTAACTGTAATTTCGATACAAATTATGACAGGTAACTGTAACTTCGTTACTAATTATGACAAGTAACAGTACCTTCGATGCTAATTATGACAAGTAACTGTAACTTCGATACTAATTATGACAAGGAACGGTAATTTCGATACAAATTATGGCAGGTAACTGTAACTTCGATACTAATTATGACAGGTAACAGTAACTTCGATACAAATTATGACAAGTAACTGTAACTTCGATACTAATTATGACAGGTAACTGTAATTTCGATACAAATATTGGCAGGTAACTGTAACTTCGATACCTATTATGTCAGGTATCAGTAACTTCGATAATAATTATGACAAGTAACTCTAACTTCGTTACTAATTATGACAAGTAACTCTAATTTAGATAAAAATTTATGGTGGGTAACTCTAACTTCAATACTAATTATGACAGGTAACAGTAACTTCGATACTAATTATGACAGGAAAGTGTAACTTCGTTACTAATTATGACAAGTAACTGTAATTTCGATACAAATTATGACAGGTAACTGTAACTTCGATACTAATTATGTCAGGTAACAGTAACTTCGATACTAATTATGACAAGTAACTGTAACTTCGATACTAATTATGACAGGTAACTGTAACTTCGATACTAATTATGACAAGAAACTCTAACTTCGTTACTAATTATGACAAGTAACTCTAATTTAGATAAAAATTTATGGTGGGTAACTCTAACTTCAATACTAATTATGACAGGTAACAGTAACTTCGATACTAATTATGACAGGTAACTGTAACTTCGTTACTAATTATGACAAGTAACTTTAATTTCGATACAAATTAAGGCAGGTAAATGTAACTTCGTTACTAATTATGACAAGTCCCTGTAATTTCGATACAAATTATGGCAGGAATCTGTAACTTCCATATTAATTATGACAGGTAACAGTAACTTCGATACTAATTATGACAGGAAAGTATGACATCGTTACTAATTATGACAAGTAACTGTAATTTCGATACAAATTATGACAGGTAACTGTAACTTCGTTACTTATTATGAAAAGTAACAGTACCTTCGATGCTAATTATGACAGGAAACTGTTACTTCGATACTAATTATGACAAGTAACTGTAACTTCGATACTAATGATGACAGGTAACTGTAACTACGTTACTACTTATGACAAGTAACTGTAATTTCGATACAAATTATGGCAGGTAACTGTAACTTCGATACTAATTATGACAGGTAACAGTAACTTCGATACTAATTATGACAAGTAACAGTAACTTCGATACTAATTATGACAAGAAACTGTAATTTCGAAACTAATTATGACAGGTAACTGTAACTTCGTTACTAATTATGACAAGTAACAGTAATTTCGATACAAATTATGGCAGGTAACTGTAACTTCGATACTAATTATGACAGGTAACAGTAACTTCGATACAAATTATGACAAGTAACTGTAACATCGATACTAAAATTGAGAGGTAACTGTTACTTCGATATTAATAATGACAATTAACTCTAACTTCGTTACTAATTATGACAAGTAACTGTAATTTTCATAAAAAAATTATGGCAGGTAACTGTAACTTCGATACTAATTATGACAGGTAACAGTAACTTCGATACTAATTATGACAAGTAACAGTAACTTCGATACTAATTATGACAAGAAACTGTAATTTCGAAACTAATTATGACAGGTAACTGTAACATCGTTACTAATTATGACAAGTAACTGTAATTTCGATACAAATTATGGCAGGTAACTGTAACTTCGATACTAATTATGACAGATAACAGTAACATCGATACAAATTATGACAAGTAACTGTGACTTCGATACTAATTATGACAGGTAACTGTTACTTCGATATTAATAATGACAATTAACTCTAACTTCGTTACTATTTATGACAAGTAACTGTAATTTTCATAAAAAAATTATGGCAGGTAACTGTAACTTCGATACTAATTATGACAAGGACCTGTAATTTCGATACAAATTATGGCAGGTAACTGTAACATCGATACTAGTTATGACAGGTAAGAGTAACTTCGATACTAATTATGACAAGTAACTGTAACTTCGATACTAATTATGACAGGTAACTGCAACATGGTTACTAATTATCACAAGTAACTGTAATTTCGATACAATTTATGGTAGGTAATTGTAATTTCGATACTAATTATGACAGGAAACAGTACCTTCGATGCTAATTATGACAGGAAACTGTTACTTCGATACTAATTATGACAAGTAACTGTAACTTCGATACTAATGATGACAGGTAACTGTAACTACGTTACTACTTATGACAAGTAACTGTAATTTCGATACAAATTATGGCTGGTAACTCTAACATCGATACTAATTATGACAGGTAACAGTAACTTCGATACTAATTATGACAAGTAACTATAACATCGATACAAATTATGACAGGTAACTGTAACTTCGATACTAATTATGACAAGAAACTCTAACTTCGTTACTAATTATGACAAGTAACTGTAATTATGATAAAAATTATGGTGGGTAACTGTAACTTCAATACTAATTATGACAGGTCACAGTAACTTCGATACTTATTATGACAGGTAACTGTAACTTCGTTACTAATTATGACAAGTAACTTTAATTTCGATTCAAATTATGGCAGGTAACTGTAACTTCGTTACCAATTATGACAAGTCCCTGTAATTTCGATACAAATTATGGCAGGTAACTGCAACTTCCATACTAATTATGACAGGTAACAATAACTTCGATACTAATTATGACAGGAAAGTGTAACTTCGTTACTAATTATGACAAGTAACTGTAATTTCGATACAAATTATGACAGGTAACTGTAACTTCGTTACTAATTATGACAAGTAACAGTACCTTCGATGCTAATTATGACAGGTAACTGTAACTTCGATACTAATTATGACAAGGAAGTGTAATTTCGATACAAATTATGGCAGGTAACTGTAACTTCGTTACTAATTATGACAAGTAACTGTAATTTCGATACAAATTTTGGCAGGTAACTGTAACTTCGATACTAATTATGTCAGGTAACAGTAACTTCGATACTAATTATGACAAGTAACTGTAACTTCGATACTAATTAAGACAGGTAACTGTAACTTCGATACTAATTATGACAAGAAACTCTAACTTCGTTACTAATTATGACAAGTGACTGTAATTTAGATAAAAAATTATGGTGGGTAACTCTAACTTCAATACTAATTATGACAGGTAACAGTAACTTCGATACTAATTATGACAGGTAACTGTAACTTCGTTACTAATTAGGACAAGTACCTTTAATTTCGATACAAATTATGGCAGGTAACTGTAACTTCGTTACTAATTATGACAAGTCCCTGTAATTTCGATACAAATTATGGCAGGTATCTGTAACTTCCATACTAATTATGACAGGTAACAGTAACTTCGATACTAATTATGACGAGAAAGTGTAACATCGTTACTAATTATGACAAGTAACTGTAATTTCGATACAATTTATGGCAGGTAATTGTAATTTCGATACTAATTATGACAGGTAACAGTACCTTCGATGCTAATTATGACAGGAAACTGTTACTTCGATACTAATTATGACAAGTAACTGTAACTTCGATACAAATGATGACAGGTAACTGTAACGACGTTACTACTTATGACAAGTAACTGTAATTTCGATACAAATTATGGCAGGTAACTCTAACATCGATACTAATTATGACAGGTAACAGTAACTTCGATACTAATTATGACAAGTAACTATAACTTCGATACAAATTATGACAGGTAACTGTAACTTCGATACTAATTATGACAAGAAACTCTAACTTCGTTACTAATTATGACAAGTAACTGTAATTATGATAAAAATTATGGTGGGTAACTGTAACTTCAATGCTAATTATGACAGGTCACAGTAACTTCGATACTTATTATGACAGGTAACTGTAACTTCGTTACTAATTATGACAAGTAACTTTAATTTCGATTCAAATTATGGCATGTAACTGTAACTTCGTTACCAATTATGACAAGTCCCTGTAATTTCGATACAAATTATGGCAGGTAACTGCAACTTCCATACTAATTATGACAGGTAACAATAACTTCAATACTAATTATGACAGGAAAGTGTAACTTCGTTACTAATTATGACAAGTAACTGTAATTTCGATACAAATTATGACAGGTAACTGTAACATCGTTACTAATTATGACAAGTAACAGTACTTTCGATGCTAATTATGACAGGTAACTGTAACTTCGATACTAATTATGACAAGGAAGTGTAATTTCGATACAAATTATGGCAGGTAACTGTAACTTCGTTACTAATTATGACAAGTAACTGTAATATCGATACAAATTTTGGCAGGTAACTGTAACTTCGATACTAATTATGTCAGGTAACAGTGACTTCGATACTAATTATGACAAGTAACTGTAACATCGATACTAATTAAGACAGGTAACTGTAACTTCGATACTAATTATGACAAGAAACTCTAACTTCGTTACTAATTATGACAAGTAACTGTAATTTAGATAAAAAATTATGGTGGGTAACTCTAACTTCAATACTAATTATGACAGGTAACAGTAACTTCGATACTAATTATGACAGGTTACAGTAACTTCGATACTAATTATGACAAGTAACTGTAACTTCCATACTAATTATGACAGGTAACAATAACTTCGATACTAATTATGACAGGAAAGTGTAACTTCGTTACTAATTATGACAAGAAACTGTAATTTCGATACAAATTATGACAGGTAACTGTAACTTCGTTACTAATTATGACAAGTAACAGTACCTTCGATGCTAATTATGACAAGTTACTGTAACTTCGATACTAATTTTGACAAGGAACGGTAATTTCGATACAAATTATGGCAGGTAACTGTAACTTCGTTACTAATGATGACAAGTAACTGTAATTTCGATACAAATTTTGGCAGGTAACTGTAACTTCGATACTAATTATGTCAGGTAACAGTAACTTCGATACTAATTATGACAAGTAACTGTAACTTCGATACTAATTATGACAGGTAACTGTAACGTCGATACTAATTATGACAAGAAACTCTAACTTCGTTACTAATTATGACAAGTAACTGTAATTTCGATAAAAATTTATGGTGGGTAACTCTAACTTCAATACTAATTATGACAGGTAACAGTAACTTCGATACTAATTATGACAGGTAACTGTAACTTCCTTACTAATTATGACAAGTAACTTTAATTTCGATACAAATTAAGGCAGGTAAATGTAACTTCGTTACTAATTATGACAAGTCCCTGTAATTTCGATACAAATTATGGCAGGTTTCTGTAACTTCCATATTAATTATGACAGGTAACAGTAACTTCGATACCAATTATGACAGGAAAGTATAACATCGTTACTAATTATGACAAGTAACTGTAATTTCGATACAAATTATGACAGGTAACTGTAACTTCGTTACTTATTATGACAAGTAACAGTACCTTCGATGCTAATTATGACAAGTTACTGTAACTTCGATACTAATTTTGACAAGGAACGGTAATTTCGATACAAATTATGGCAGGTAACTGTAACTTCGTTACTAATGATGACAAGTAACTGTAATTTCGATACAAATTTTGGCAGGTAACTGTAACTTCGATACTAATTATGTCAGGTAACAGTAACTTCGATACTAATTATGACAAGTAACTGTAACTTCGATACTAATTATGACAGGTAACTGTAACGTCGATACTAATTATGACAAGAAACTCTAACTTCGTTACTAATTATGACAAGTAACTGTAATTTCGATAAAAATTTATGGTGGGTAACTCTAACTTCAATACTAATTATGACAGGTAACAGTAACTTCGATACTAATTATGACAGGTAACTGTAACTTCGTTACTAATTATGACAAGTAACTTTAATTTCGATACAAATTAAGGCAGGTAAATGTAACTTAGTTACTAATTATGACAAGTCCCTGTAATTTCGATACAAATTATGGCAGGTTTCTGTAACTTCCATATTAATTATGACAGGTAACAGTAACTTCGATACCAATTATGACAGGAAAGTATAACATCGTTACTAATTATGACAAGTAACTGTAATTTCGATACAAATTATGACAGGTAACTGTAACTTCGTTACTTATTATGACAAGTAACAGTACCTTCGATGCTAATTATGACAGGAAACTGTTACTTCGATACTAATTATGACAAGTAACTGTAACTTCGATACTAATGATGACAGGTAACTGTAACAACGTTACTACTTATGACAAGTAACTGTAATTTCGATACAAATTATGGCAGGTAACTGTAACTTCGATACTAATTATGACAGGTAACAGTAACCTCGATACTAATTATGACAAGTAACAGTAACTTCGATACTAATTATGACAAGAAACTGTAATTTCGAAACTAATTATGACAGGTAACTGTAACTTCGTTACTAATTATGACAAGTAACTGTAATTTCGACACAAATTATGGCAGGTAACTGTAACTTCGATACTAATTATGACAGGTAACAGTAACTTCGATACTAATTATGACAAGTAACAGTAACTTCGATACTAATTATGACAAGAAACTGTAATTTCGAAACTAATTATGACAGGTAACTGTAACATCGTTACTAATTATGACAAGTAACTGTAATTTCGATACAAATTATGGCAGTAACTGTAACTTCGATACTAATTATGACAGGTAACAGTAACTTCGATACAAATTATGACAAGTAACTGTAACTTCGATACTAATTATGACAGGTAACTGTTACTTCGATATTAATAATGACAATTAACTCTAACTTCGTTACTATTTATGACAAGTAACTGTAATTTTCATAAAAAAATTATGGCAGGTAATTGTAACTTCGATACTAATTATGACAAGGAACTGTAATTTCGATACAAATTATGGCAGGTAACTGTAACATCGATACTAGTTATGACAGGTAAGAGTAACTTCGATACTAATTATGACAAGTAACTGTAACTTCGATACTAATGATGACAGGTAACTGTAACTACGTTACTACTTATGACAAGTAACTGTAATTTCGATACAAATTATGGCAGGTAACTCTAACATCGATACTAATTATGACAGGTAACAGTAGCTTCGATACTAATTATGACAAGTAACTATAACTTCGATACAAATTATGACAGGTAACTGTAACTTCGATACTAATTATGACAAGAAACTCTAACTTCATTACTAATTATGACAAGTAACTGTAATTATGATAAAAATTATGGTGGGTAACTGTAACTTCAATACTAATTATGACAGGTCACAGTAACTTCGATACTTATTATGACAGGTAACTGTAACTTCGTTACTAATTATGACAAGTAACTTTAATTTCGATTCAAATTATGGCAGGTAACTGTAACTTCGTTACCAATTATGACAAGTCCCTGTAATTTCGATACAAATTATGGCAGGTAACTGCAACTTCCATACTAATTATGACAGGTAACAATAACTTCGATACTAATTATGACAGGAAAGTGTAACTTCGTTACTAATTATGACAAGTAACTGTAATTTCGATACAAATTATGACAGGTAACTGTAACTTCGTTACTAATTATGACAAGTAACAGTACCTTCGATGCTAAATATGACAGGTAACTGTAACTTCGATACTAATTATGACAAGGTACTGTAATTTCGATACAAATTATGGCAGGTAACTGTAACTTCGTTACTAATTATGACAAGTAACTGTAATTTCGATACAAATATTGGCAGGTAACTGTAACTTCGATACTAATTATGTCAGGTATCAGTAACTTCGATACTAATTATGACAAGTAACTGTAACTTCGTTACTAATTATGACAGGTAACTGTAACTTCGTGACTAATTATGACAAGTAACTGTAATTTCGAAACAAATTATGGCAGGTAACTGTAACTTCGATACTAATTATGACAGGTAACAGTAACTTCGACACTAAGTATGACAAGTAACTATAACTTCGATACATGTTATGACAGGTAACTGTAACTTCGATACTAATTATGACAAGAAACTCTAACTTCGTTACTAATTATGACAAGTAACTGTAATTTAGATAAAAAATTATGGTGGGTAACTGTAACTTCAATACTAATTATGACAGATAACAGTAACTTCGATACTAATTATGACAGGTAACTGTAACTTCGTTACTAATTATAACAAGTAACTTTAATTTCGATACAAATTATGGCAGGTAACTGTAACTTCGGTATTAATTATGACAAGTCCCTGTAATTTCGATACAAATTATGACAGGTAACAGTAATTTCGATATTAATTATGACAGGAAAGTGTAACTTCGTTACTAATTATGACAAGTAAATGTAATTTCGATACAAATTATGACAGGCAACTGTAACTTCGTTACCAATTATGACAAGTAACAGTACCTTCGATGCTAATTATGACAGGAAACTGTAACTTCGATACTAATTATGACAAGTAACTGTAACTTCGATATTTATTATGACAGGTAACTGTAACTTCGTGACTAATTATGACAAGTAACTGTAATTTCGATACAAATTATGGCAGGTAACTGTAACTTCGATACTAATTATGACAGGTAACTGTAACTTCGATACTAATTATGACTAATAACTGTAATTTGGATACAAATTATGGCAGGTAACTGTAACTTCGATACTAATTATGACAGGTAACAGTAACTTCGATACTAATTATGACAAGTAACAGTAACTTCGATACTAATTATGACAAGAAACTGTAATTTCGAAACTAATTATGACAGGTAACTGTAACATCGTTACTAATTATGACAAGTAACTGCAATTTCGATACAAATTATGGCAGGTAACTGTTACTTCGATACTAATTATGTCAGGTAACAGTAACTTCAACACTAATTATGACAAGTAACTGTAACTTCGATACTAATTATGACAAGAAACTCTAACTTCGTTACTAATTATGACAAGTAACTGTAATTTAGATAAATTTATGGTGGGTAACTCTAACTTCAATACTAATTAAGACAAGTAACAGTAACTTCGATACTAATTATGACAGGTAACTGTAACTTCGTTACTAATTATGACAAGTAACTTAAATTTCGATACAAATTATGGCAGGTAACTGTAACTTCGTTACTAATTATGACAAGTCCCTGTAATTTCGATACAAATTATGACAAGTAACTGTAACTTCCATACTAATTATGACAGGTAACAATAACTTCGATACTAATTATGACAGGAAAGTGTAACTTCGTTACTAATTATGACAAGTAACTGTAATTTCGATACAAATTATGACAGGTAACTGTAACTTCGTTACTAATTATGACAAGTAACAGTACCTTCGATGCTAATTATGACAAGTAACTGTAACTTCGATACTAATTATGACAAGGAAGGGTAATTTCGATACAAATTATGGCAGGTAACTGTAACTTCGTTACTAATTATGACAAGTAACTGTAATTTCGATACAATTTTTGGCAGGTAACTGTAACTTCGATACTAATTATGTCAGGTAACAGTAACTTCAACACTAATTATGACAAGTAACTGTAACTTCGATACTAATTATGACAAGAAACTCTAACTTCGTTACTAATTATGACAAGTAACTGTAATTTAGATAAAAAATTATGGTGGGTAACTCTAACTTCAATACTAATTAAGACAGGTAACAGTAACTTCGATACTAATTATGACAGGTAACTGTAACTTCGTTACTAATTATGACAAGTAACTTTAATTTCGATACAAATTATGGCAGGTAACTGTAACTTCGTTACTAATTATGACAAGTCCCTGTAATTTCGATACAAATTATGGCAGGTATCTGTAACTTCCAAACTAATTATGACAGGTAACAGTAACTTCAATACTAATTAAGACAGGTAACAGTAACTTCGATACTAATTATGACAGGTAACTGTAACTTCGATACTAATTATGACAAGAAACTGTAATTTCGAAACTAATTATGACAGGTAACTGTAACATCGTTACTAATTATGACAAGTAACTGTAATTTCGATAAAAATTATGGCAGTTAACTGTAACTTCGATACTAATTATGACAGGTAACAGTATCTTCGATACTAATTATGACAAGTAACTATAACTTCGATACAAATTGAGACAGGTTACTGTAACATCGATACTAATTATGACAAGAAACTCTACCTTCGTTACTAAATATGACAAGTAACAGTAATTTTGATAAAAAATTATGGTAGGTAACTGTAACTTCAATACTAATTATGACAGGTAACAGTAACTTCGATACTAATTATGATAAGTAACTGTAACATCGATACTAATTATAATATGTAACTGTAACTTCGATACTAATTATTACAGGTAATTGTAACTTCGTTACTAATTATGACAAGTAACTGTAATTTCGTTACAAATTATGGCAGGTAATTGTAATTTCGATACTAATTGAAACAGGTAACAGTAACTTCGATACTAATTATGACAAGTAACAGTAACTTCGATACTAATTATGACAAGTAACTGTAACTTCGATACTAATTATGACAGGTAACTGTAACTTCGTGACTAATTATGACAAGTAACTGTAATTTCGATACAAATTATGGCAGGTAACTATAACTTCGATACTAATTATGACAGGTAACTGTAACTTCGATACTAATTATGACAAGGAACTGTAATTTCGATACAAATTATGGCAGGTAACTGTAACTTCGTTACTAATTATGACAAGTAACTGTAATTTCGATACAAATATTGGCAGGTAACTGTAACTTCGATACTAATTATGTCAGGTATCAGTAACTTCGATACTAATTATGACAAGTAACTGTAACTTCGTTACTAATTATGACAGGTAACTGTAACTTCGTGACTAATTATGACAAGTAACTGTAATTTCGATACAAATTATGGCAGGTAACTGTAACTTCGATACTAATTATGACAGGTAACAGTAACTTCGATACTAATTATGACAAGTAACTTTAATTTCGATACAAATTATGGCAGGTAATTGTAACTTCGGTACTAATTATGACAAGTAACTGTTATTTAGATAAAAAATTATGGTGGGTAACTGTAATTTCAACACTAATTATGACAGATAACTGTAACTTCGATACTAATTATGACAGGTAACTGTAACTTCGTTACTAATTGTAACAAGTAACTTTAATTTCGATACAAATTATGGCAGGTAATTGTAACTTCGGTACTAATTATGACAAGTCCCTGTAATTTCGATACAAATTATGACAGGTAACAGTAACTTCGATACTAATTATGACAGGAAAGTGTAACTTCGTTACTAATTATGACAAGTAACTGTAATTTCGATACAAATTATGACAGGTAACTGTAACTTCGTTACCAATTATGACAAGTAACAGTACCTTCGATGCTAATTATGACAAGTAACTGTAACTTCGATACTAATTATGACTGGTAACTGTAACTTCGTGACTAATTATGACAAGTAACTGTAATTTCGATACAAATTATGGCAGGTAACTGTAACTTCGATACTAGTTATGACAGGTAACTGTAACTTCGATACTAATTATGACAAGTAACTGCAATTTCGATACAAATTATGGCAGGTAACTGTAACTTCGATACTAATTATGACAGGTAACAGTAACTTCGATACTAATTATGACAAGTAACAGTAACTTCGATACTAATTATGACAAGAAACTGTAATTTCGAAACTAATTATGACAGGTAACTGTAACATCGTTACTAATTATGACAAGTCCCTGTAATTTCGATACAAATTATGGCAGGTATCTGTAACTTCCATACTAATTATGACAGGTAACAGTAACTTCGATACTAATTATGACAGGAAAGTGTAACATCGTTACTAATTATGACAAGTAACTGTAATTTCGATATAAATTATGACAGGTAACTGTAACTTCGTTACTTATTATGACAAGTAATAGTACCTTCGATGCTAATTATGACAGGAAACTGTTACTTGGATACTAATTATGACAAGTAACTGTAACTTCGATACCAATGATGACAGGTAACTGTAACTACGTTACTACTTATGACAAGTAACTGTAATTTCGATACAAATTATGGCAGGTAACTGTAACTTCGATACTAATTATGACAGGTAACAGTAACTTCGATACTAATTATGACTAGTAACAGTAACTTCGATACTAATTATGACAAGAAACTGTAATTTCGAAACTAATTATGACAGGTAACTGTAACATCGTTACTAATTATGACAAGTAACTGTAATTTCGATACAAATTATGGCAGGTAACTGTAACTTCGATACTAATTATGACAGGTAACTGTAACATCGATACAAATTATGACAAGTAACTGTTACTTCGATACTAATTATGACGGGTAACTGTTACTTCGATAATAATAATGACAATTAACTCTAACTTGGTTACTAATTATGACAAGTAACTGTAATTGTCATAAAAAAATTATGGCAGGTAACTGTAACTTCGATACTAATTATGACAAGGAACTGTAATTTCGATACAAATTATGGCAGGTAACTGTAACTTCGATACTAGTTATGAGAGGTAAGAGTAACTTCGATACTAATTATGACAAGTAACTGTAACTTCGATACTAATTATGACCGGTAACTGTTACTTCGTTACTAATTATGACAAGTAACTGTAATTTCGATACAAATTATGGCAGGTAATTGTAATTTCGATACTAATTATGACAGGTAACAGTAACTTCGATACTAATTATGACAAATAACAGTTACTTCGATACTAATTATGACAAGTAACTGTAACTTCGATACTAATTATGACCGGTAACTGTTACTTCGTTACTAATTATGACAAGTAACTGTAATTTCGATACAAATTGTGGCAGGTAACTGTAACCTCGATACTAATTATGACAGATAACAGTAACTTCGATACTAATTATGACAAGTAACTGTAACTTCGATACAAGTTATGACAAGTAACTGTAACTTCGATACTAATTATAACAAGAAACTCTAACTTCGTTACTAATTATGACAAGTAACTATAATTTCGATACAAATTGTGGCAGGTAACTGTAACTTCGATACTAATTATGACAGGTAACAGTAACATCGATACTAGTTATGACAAGTAACTGTAACTTCGATACTTATTATGACAGGTAACTGTAACCTCGTTACTAATTATGACAAGTAACTGTAATTTCGATACAAATTATGGCAGGTAACTGTAACTTCGATACTAATTATGACAGGTAACAGTATCTTCGATACTAATTATGACAAGTAACTATAACTTCGATACAAATTGAGACAGGTTACTGTAACATCGATACTAATTATGACAAGAAACTCTACCTTCGTTACTAAATATGACAAGTAACAGAAATTTTGATAAAAAATTATGGTAGGTAACTGTAACTTCAATACTAATTAGGAAAGGTAACAGTAACTTCGATACTAATTATGACAGGTAACTGTAACTTCGATACTAATTATAATAAGTAACTGTAACTTCGAAACTAATTATTACAGGTAATTGTAACTTCGTTACTAATTATGACAAGTAACTGTAATTTCGTTACAAATTATGGCAGGTAATTGTAATTTCGATACTAATTGTGACAGGTAACAGTAACTTCGATACTAATTATGACAAGTAACAGTAACTTCGATACTAATTATGACAAGTAACTGTAACTTCGATACTAATTATGACAGGTAACTGTAACATCGTGACTAATTATGACAAGTAACTGTAATTTCGATACAAATTATGGCAGGTAACTGTAACTTCGATACTAATTATGACAGGTAACTGTAACTTCGATACTAATTATGACAAGGAACTGTAATTTCGATACAAATTATGGCAGGTAACTGTAACTTCGTTACTAATTATGACAAGTAACTGTAATTTCGATACAAATATTGGCAGGTAACTGTAACTTCGATACTAATTATGTCAGGTATCAGTAACTTCGATACTAATTATGACAAGTAACTGTAACTTCGTTACTAATTATGACAGGTAACTGTAACTTCGTGACTAATTATGACAAGTAACTGTAATTTCGAAACAAATTATGGCAGGTAACTGTAACTTCGATACTAATTATGACAGGTAACAGTAACTTCGACACTAATTATGACAAGTAACTATAACTTCGATACATGTTATGACAGGTAACTGTAACTTCGATACTAATTATGACAAGAAACTCTAACTTCGTTACTAATTACGACAAGTAACTGTAATTTAGATAAAAAATTATGGTGGGTAACTGTAACTTCAATACTAATTATGACAGATAACAGTAACTTCGATACTAATTATGACAGGTAACTGTAACTTCGTTACTAATTATAACAAGTAACTTTAATTTCGATACAAATTATGGCAGGTAACTGTAACTTCGGTATTAATTATGACAAGTCCCTGTAATTTCGATACGAATTATGACAGGTAACAGTAATTTCGATATTAATTATGACAGGAAAGTGTAACTTCGTTACTAATTATGACAAGTAAATGTAATTTCGATACAAATTATGACAGGCAACTGTAACTTCGTTACCAATTACGACAAGTAACAGTACCTTCGATGCTAATTATGACAGGAAACTGTAAATTCGATACTAATTATGACAAGTAACTGTAACTTCGATACTTATTATGACAGGTAACTGTAACTTCGTGACTAATTATGACAAGTAACTGTAATTTCGATACAAATTATGGCAGGTAACTGTAACTTCGATACTAATTATGACAGGTAACTGTAACTTCGATACTAATTATGACAAATAACTGTAATTTGGATAAAAATTATGGCAGGTAACTGTAACTTCGATACTAATTATGACAGGTAACAGTAACTTCGATACTAATTATGACAAGTAACAGTAACTTCGATACTAATTATGACAAGAAACTGTAATATCGAAACTAATTAGGACAGGTAACTGTAACATCGTTACTAATTATGACAAGTAACTGCAATTTCGATACAAATTATGGCAGGTAACTGTTACTTCGATACTAATTATGTCAGGTAACAGTAACTTCAACACTAATTATGACAAGTAACTGTAACTTCGATACTAATTTTGACAAGAAACTCTAACTTCGTTACTAATTATGACAAGTAACTGTAATTTAGATAAAAAATTATGGTGGGTAACTCTAACTTCGATACTAATTAAGACAGGTAACAGTAACTTCGATACTAATTATGACAGGTAACTGTAACTTCGTTACTAATTATGACAAGTAACTTTAATTTCGATACAAATTATGGCAGGTAACTGTAACTTCGTTACTAATTATGACAAGTCCCTGTAATTTCGATACAAATTATGGCAGGTATCTGTAACTTCCATACTAATTATGACAGGTAACAGTAACTTCGATACTAATTATGACAAGTAACATTAACTTCGATACTAATTATGACAAGAAACTAATTATGACAGGTAACAGTAACTTCGATACTAATTATGACAAGTAACTGTAACTTCCATACTAATTATGACAGGTAACAATAACTTCGATACTAATTATGACAGGAAAGTGTAACTTCGTTACTAATTATGACAAGTAACTGTAATTTCGATACAAATTATGACAGGTAACTGTAACTTCGTTACTAATTATGACAAGTAACAGTACCTTCGATGCTAATTATGACAAGTAACTGTAACTTCGATACTAATTATGACAAGGAACGGTAATTTCGATACAAATTATGGCAGGTAACTGTAACTTCGTTACTAATTATGACAAGTAACTGTAATTTCGATACAATTTTTGGCAGGTAACTGTAACTTCGATACTAATTATGTCAGGTAACAGTAACTTCAACACTAATTATGACAAGTAACTGTAACTTCGATACTAATTATGACAAGAAACTCTAACTTCGTTACTAATTATGACAAGTAACTGTAATTTAGATAAAAAATTATGGTGGGTAACTAAACTTCAATACTAATTAAGACAGGTAACAGTAACTTCGATACTAATTATGACAGGTAACTGTAACTTCGTTACTAATTATGACAAGTAACTTTAATTTCGATACAAATTAATGCAGGTAACTGTAACTTCGTTACTAATTATGACAAGTCCCTGTAATTTCGATACAAATTATGGCAGGTATCTGTAACTTCCATACTAATTACGACAGGTAACAGTAACTTCAATACTAATTAAGACAGGTAACAGTAACTTCGATACTAATTATGACAGGTAACTGTAACTTCGATACTAATTATGACAAGAAACTGTAATTTCGAAACTAATTATGACAGGTAACTGTAACATCGTTACTAATTATGACAAGTAACTGTAACATCGATACTAATTATAATATGTAACTGTAACTTCGATACTAATTATTACAGGTAATTGTAACTTCGTTACTAATTATGACAAGTAACTGTAATTTCGTTACAAATTATGGCAGGTAATTGTAATTTCGATACTAATTGAAACAGGTAACAGTAACTTCGATACTAATTATGACAAGTAACAGTAACTTCGATACTAATTATGACAAGTAACTGTAACTTCGATACTAATTATGACAGGTAACTGTAACTTCGTGACTAATTATGACAAGTAACTGTAATTTCGATACAAATTATGGCAGGTAACTATAACTTCGATACTAATTATGACAGGTAACTGTAACTTCGATACTAATTATGACAAGGAACTGTAATTTCGATACAAATTATGGCAGGTAACTGTAACTTCGTTACTAATTATGACAAGTAACTGTAATTTCGATACAAATATTGGCAGGTAACTGTAACTTCGATACTAATTATGTCAGGTATCAGTAACTTCGATACTAATTATGACAAGTAACTGTAACTTCGTTACTAATTATGACAGGTAACTGTAACTTCGTGACTAATTATGACAAGTAACTGTAATTTCGATACAAATTATGGCAGGTAACTGTAACTTCGATACTAATTATGACAGGTAACAGTAACTTCGATACTAATTATGACAAGTAACTATAACTTCGATACAAGTTATGACAGGTAACTGTAACTTCGATACTAATTATGACAGGAAACTCTAACTTCGTTACTAATTATGACAAGTAACTGTTATTTAGATAAAAAATTATGGTGGGTAACTGTAATTTCAACACTAATTATGACAGATAACAGTAACTTCGATACTAATTATGACAGGTAACTGTAACTTCGTTACTAATTATAACAAGTAACTTTAATTTCAATACAAATTATGGCAGGTAATTGTAACTTCGGTACTAATTATGACAAGTCCCTGTAATTTCGATACAAATTATGACAGGTAACAGTAACTTCGATACTAATTATGACAGGAAAGTGTAACTTCGTTACTAATTATGACAAGTAACTGTAATTTCGATACAAATTATGACAGGTAACTGTAACTTCGTTACCAATTATGACAAGTAACAGTACCTTCGATGCTAATTATGACAGGAAACTGTAACTTCGATACTAATTATGACAAGTAACTGTAACTTCGATACTAATTATGACAGGTAACTGTAACTTCGTGACTAATTATGACAAGTAACTGTAATTTCGATACAAATTATGGCAGGTAACTGTAACTTCGATACTAGTTATGACAGGTAACTGTAACTTCGATACTAATTATGACAAGTAACTGCAATTTCGATACAAATTATGGCAGGTAACTGTAACTTCGATACTAATTATGACAGGTAACAGTAACTTCGATACTAATTATGACAAGTAACAGTAACTTCGATACTAATTATGACAAGAAACTGTAATTTCGAAACTAATTATGACAAGTAACTGTAACATCGTTACTAATTATGACAAGTAACAGCAATTTCGATACAAATTATGGCAGGTAACTGTAACTTCGATACTAATTATGACAGGTAACAGTAACTTCGATACTAATTATGACAAGTAACTGTAACTTCCATACTAATTATGACAGGTAACAATAACTTCGATACTAATTATGACAGGAAAGTGTAACTTCGTTACTAATTATGACAAGTAACTGTAATTTCGATACAAATTATGACAGGTAACTGTAACTTCGTTACTAATTATGACAAGTAACAGTACCTTCGATGCTAATTGTGACAAGTAACTGTAACTTCGATACTAATTATGACAAGGAACGGTAATTTCGATACAAATTATGGCAGGTAACTGTAACTTCGTTACTAATTATGACAAGTAACTGTAATTTCGATACAAAATTTGGCAGGTAACTGTAACTTCGATACTAATTATGTCAGGTAACAGTAACTTCGATACTAATTATGACAAGTAACTGTAACTTCGATACTAATTATGACAGGTAACTGTAACTTCGATACTAATTATGACAAGAAACTCTAACTTCGTTACTAATTATGACAAGTAACTGTAATTTAGATAAAAAATTATGGCGGGTAACTCTAACTTCAATACTAATTATGACAGATAACAGTAACTTCGATACTAATTATGACACTTATCTGTAACTTCGTTACTAATTATGACAAGTAACTTTAATTTCGATACAAATTATGGCAGGTAACTCTAACTTCGTTACTAATTATGACAAGTCCCTGTAATTTCGATACAAATTATGGCAGGTATCTGTAACTTCCATATTAATTATGACAGGTAACAGTAACTTCGATACTAATTATGACAGGAAAGTATAACATCGTTACTAATTATGACAAGTAACTGTAATTTCGATACGAATTATGACAGGTAACTGTTTTTTCGTTACTTATTATGACAAGTAACGGTACCTTCGATGCTAATTATGACAGGAAACTGTTACTTCGATACTAATTATGACAAGTAACTGTAACTTCGATACTAATGATGACAGGTAACTGTAACTACGTTACTACTTATGACAAGTAACTGTAATTTCGATACAAATTATGGCAGGTAACTGTAACTTCTATACTAATTATGACAGGTAACAGTAACTTCGATACTAATTATGACAAGTAACAGTAACTTCGATACTTATTATGACAAGAAACTGTAATTTCGAAACTAATTATGACAGGTAACTGTAACTTCGTTACTAATTATGACAAGTAACTGTAATATCGATACAAATTATGGCAGGTAACTGTAACTTCGATTCTAATTATGACAGGTAACAGTAACTTCGATACAAATTATGACAAGTAACTGTAACTTCGACACTAATTATGAGAGGTAACTGTTACTTCGATATTAATAATGGCAATTAACTCTAACTTCGTTACTAATTATGACAAGTAACTGTAATGTTCATAAAAAATTATGGCAGGTAACTGTAACTTCGATACTAATTATGACAGGTAACAGTAACTTCGATACTAATTATGACAAGTAACAGTAACTTCGATACTAATTATGACAAGAAACTGTAATTTCGAAACTAATTATGACAGGTAACTGTAACATCGTTACTAATTATGACAAGTAACTGTAATTTCGATACAAATTATGGCAGGTAACTGTAACTTCGATACTAATTATGACAGGTAACAATAACTTCGATACAAATAATGACAAGTAACTGTAACTTCGATACTAATTATGACAGGTAATTGTTACTTCGATATTAATAATGACAATTAACTCTAACTTCGTTACTAATTATGATAAGTAACTGTAATTTCCATTAAAAAAATTATGGCAGGTAACTGTAACTTCGATACTAGTTATGACAGGTAAGAGTTACTTCGATACTAATTATGACAAGTAACTGTAACTTCGATACTAATTATGACAGGTAACTGTAACATCGTTACTAATTATGACAAGTAACTGTAATTTCGATGCAATTTATGGCAGGTAATTGTAATTTCGATACTAATTATGACAGGTAACAGTACCTTCGATGCTAATTATGACAGGAAACAGTTACTTCGATACTAATTATGACAAGTAACTGTAACTTCGATACTAATGATGACAGGTAACTGTAACTACGTTACTACTTATGACAAGTAACTGTAATTTCGATACAAATTATGGCAGGTAACTCTAACATCGATACTAATTATGACAGGTAACAGTATCTTCGATACTAATTATGACAAGTAACTATAACTTCGATACAAATTATGACAGGTAACTGTAACTTCGATACTAATTATGACAAGAAACTCTAACTTCGTTACTAATTATGACAAGTAACTGTAATTATGATAAAAATTATGGTGGGTAACTGTAACTTCAATACTAATTATGACAGGTCACAGTAATTTCGATACTTATTATGACAGGTAACTGTAACAACGTTACTAATTATGACAAGTAACTTTAATTTCGATACAAATTATGGCAGGTAACTGTAACTTCGTTACCAATTATGACAAGTCCCTGTAATTTCGATACAAATTATGGCAGGTAACCGCAACTTCCATACTAATTATGACAGGTAACAATAACTTCGATACTAATTATGACAGGAAAGTGTAACTTCGTTACTAATTATGACAAGTAACTGTAACTTCGATACAAATTATGACAGGTAACTGTAACTTCGTTACTAATTATGACAAGTAACAGTACCTTCGATGCTAATTATGACAGGTAACTGTAACTTCGATACTAATTATGACAAGGAACTGTAATTTCGATACAAATTATGGCAGGTAACTGTAACTTAGTTACTAATTATGACAAGTAACTGTAATTTCGATACAAATATTGGCAGGTAACTGTAACTTCGATACTTATTATGTCAGGTAACAGTAACTTCGATACTAATTATGACAAGTAACTGTAACTTCGATACTAATTAAGACAGGTAACTGTAACTTCGATACTAATTATGACAAGAAACTCTAACTTCGTTACTAATTATGACAAGTAACTGTAATTTAGATAAAAAATTATGGTGGGTAACTCTAACTTCAATACTAATTATGACAGGTAACAGTAACTTCGATACTAATTAGGACAGGTAACTGTAACTTCGTTACTAATTATGACAAGTACCTTTAATTTCGATACAAATTATGGCAGGTAACTGTAACTTCGTTACTAATTATGACAAGTCCCTGTAATTTCGATACAAATTATGGCAGGTATCTGTAACTTCCATACTAATTATGACATGTAACAGTAACTTCGATACTAATTATAACAGGAAAGTGTAACATCGTTACTAATTATGACAAGTAACTGTAATTTCGATACAAATTATGACAGGTAACTGTAACTTCGTTACTTATTATGACAAGTAATAGTATCTTCGATGCTAATTATGACAGGAAACTGTTACTTGGATACTAATTATGACAAGTAACTGTAACTTCGATACTAATGATGACAGGTAACTGTAACTACGTTACTACTTATGACAAGTAACTGTAATTTCGATACAAATTATGGCAGGTAACAGTAACTTCGATACTAATTTTGACAGGTAACAGTAACTTCGATACAAATTATGACAAGTAACAGTAACTTCGATACTAATTATGACAAGAAACTGTAATTTCGAAACTAATTATGACAGGTAACTGTAACATCGTTACTAATTATGACAAGTAACTGTAATTTCGATACAAATTAAGGCAGGTAACTGTAACTTCGATACTATTTATGACAGGTAACTGTTACTTCGATATTAATAATGACAATTAACTCTAACTTCGTTACTAATTATGACAAGTAACTGTAATTTTCATAAAAAAATTATGGCAGGTAACTGTAACTTCGATACTAATTATGACAAGGAACTGTAATTTCGATACAAATTATGGCAGGTAACTGTAACTTCGATACTAATTATGACAGGTAAGAGTAACTTCGATACTAATTATGACAAGTAACTGTAACTTCGATACTAATTATGACAGGTAACTGTAACATCGTTACTAATTATGACAAGTAACTGTAATTTCGATACAAATTATGGCAGGTAATTATAATTTCGATACTAATTATGACAGGTAACAGTAACTTCGATACTAATAATGACAAATAACAGTTACTTCGATACTAACTATGACAAGTAACTGTAAATTCGATACTAATTATGACAGGTAACTGTAACTTCGGTACTAATTATGACAAGTAACTGTAATTTCGATACAAATTATGGCAGGTAACTGTAACTTCGATACTAATTATGACAGGTAACAATAACTTCGATACTAATTATGACAAGTAACAGTAACTTCGATACTAATTATGACAAGAAACTGTAATTTCGAAACTAATTATGACAGGTAACTGTAACATCGTTACTAATTATGACAAGTAACTGTAATTTCGATACAAATTATGGCAGGTAACCGCAACTTCCATACTAATTATGACAGGTAACAATAACTTCGATACTAATTATGACAGGAAAGTGTAACTTCGTTACTAATTATGACAAGTAACTGTAAATTCGATACTAATTATGACAGGTAACTGTAACTTCGTTACTAATTATGACAAGTAACTTTAATTTCGATACAAATTATGGCAGGTAACTCTAACTTCGTTACTAATTATGGCAAGTCCCTGTAATTTCGATACAAATTATGGCAGGTATCTGTAACTTCCATATTAATTATGACAGGTAACAGTAACTTCGATACTAATTATGACAGGAAAGTATAACATCGTTACTAATTATGACAAGTAACTGTAATTTCGATACAAATTATGACAGGTAACTGTAACTTCGTTACTTATTATGACAAGTAACGGTACCTTCGATGCTAATTATGACAGGAAACTGTTACTTCGATACTAATTATGACAAGTAACTGTAACTTCGATACTAATGATGACAGGTAACTGTAACTACGTTACTACTTATGACAAGTAACTGTAATTTCGATACAAATTATGGCAGGTAACTGTAACTTCTATACTAATTATGACAGGTAACTGTAACTTCGTTACTAATTATGACAAGTAACTGTAATTATGATAAAAATTATGGTGAGTAACTGTAACTTCAATACTAATTATGACAGGTCACAGTAACTTCGATACTTATTATGACAGGTAACTGTAACTTCGTTACTATATATGACAAGTAACTTTAATTTCGATACAAATTATGGCAGGTAACTGTAACTTCGGTACCAATTATGACAAGTCCCTGTAATTTCGATACAAATTATGGCAGGTAACCGCAACTTCCATACTAATTATGACAGGTAACAATAACTTCGATACTAATTATGACAGGAAAGTGTAACTTCGTTACTAATTATGACAAGTAACTGTAATTTCGATACAAATTATGACAGGTAACTGTAACTTCGTTACTAATTATGACAAGTTACAGTACCTTTGATGCTAATTATGACAGGTAACTGTAACTTCGATACTAATTATGACAAGGAACTGTAATTTCGATACAAATTATGGCAGGTAACTGTAACTTAGTTACTAATAATGACAAGTAACTGTAATTTCGATACAAATTTTGGCAGGTAACTGTAACTTCGATACTAATTATGTCAGGTAACAGTAACTTCGATACTAATTATGACAAGTAACTGTAACTTCGATACTAATTAAGACAGGTAACTGTAACTTCGATACTAATTATGACAAGAAACTCTAACTTCGTTACTAATTATGACAAGTAACTGTAATTTAGATAAAAAATTATGGTGGGTAACTCTAACTTCAATACTAATTATGACAGGTAACAGTAACTTCGATACTAATTACGACAGGTAACTGTAACTTCGTTACTAATTATGACAAGTACCTTTAATTTCGATACAAATTATGGCAGGTAACTGTAACTTCGTTACTAATTATGACAAGTCCCTGTAATTTCGATACAAATTATGGCAGGTATCTGTAACTTCCATACTAATTATGACAGGTAACAGTAACTTCGATACTAATTATAACAGGAAAGTGTAACATCGTTACTAATTATGACAAGTAACTGTAATTTCGATACAAATTATGACAGGTAACAGTAACTTCGTTACTTATTATGACAAGTAATAGTATCTTCGATGCTAATTATGACAGGAAACTGTTACTTGGATACTAATTATGACAAGTAACTGTAACTTCGATACTAATGATGACAGGTAACTGTAACTACGTTACTACTTATGACAAGTAACTGTAATTTCGATACAAATTATGGCAGGTAACAGTAACTTCGATACTAATTTTGACAGGTAACAGTAACTTCGATACAAATTATGACAAGAAACAGTAACTTCGATACTAATTATGACAAGAAACTGTAATTTCGAAACTAATTATGACAGGTAACTGTAACATCGTTACTAATTATGACAAGTAACTGTAATTTCGATACAAATTAAGGCAGGTAACTGTAACTTCGATACTAATTATGACAGGTAACTGTAACTTCGATACAAATTATGACAAGTAACTGTAACTTCGATACTTTTTATGACAGGTAACTGTTACTTCGATATTAATAATGACAATTAACTCTAACTTCGTTTCTAATTATGACAAGTAACTGTAATTTTCATAAAAAAATTATGGCAGGTAACTGTAACTTCGATACTAATTATGACAAGGAACTGTAATTTCGATACAAATTATGGCAGGTAACTGTAACTTCGATACTAATTATGACAGGTAAGAGTAACTTCGATACTAATTATGACAAGTAACTGTAACTTCGATACTAATTATGACAGGTAACTGTAACATCGTTACTAAATATGATCAGTAACTGTAATTTCGATACAAATTATGGCAGGTAATTATAATTTCGATACTAATTATGACAGGTAACAGTAACTTCGATACTAATAATGACAAATAACAGTTACTTCGATACTAATTATGACAAGTAACTGTAAATTCGATACTAATTATGACAGGTAACTGTAACTTCGTTACTAATTATGACAAGTAACTGTAATTTCGATACAAATTGTGGCAGGTAACTGTAACTTCGATACTAATTATGACAGGTAACAGTAACATCGATACTAATTATGACAAGTAACTGTAACTTCGATACTTATTATGACAGGTAACTGTAACCTCATTACTAATTATGACAAGTAACTGTAATTTCGATACAAATTATGGCAGGTAACTGTAACTTCGATACTAATTATGACAAGTAACTGTAACTTCGATACAAATTATAATAAGTAACTGTAACTTCGATACTAATTATTACAGGTAATTGTAACTTCGTTACTAATTATGACAAGTAACTGTAATTTCGTTACAAATTATGGCAGGTAATTTCGATACTAATTGTGACAGGTAACAGTAACTTCGATACTAATTATGACAAGTAACAGTAACTTCGATACTAATTATGACAAGTAACTGTAACTTCGATACTAATTATGACAGGTAACTGTAACTTCGCGACTAATTATGACAAGTAACTGTAATTACGATACAAATTATGTCAGGTAACTGTAACTTCGATACTAATTATGACAGGTAACTGTAACTTCGATACTAATTATGACAAGGAACTGTAATTTCGATACAAATTATGGCAGGTAACTGTAACTTCGTTACTAATTATGACAAGTAACTGTAATTTCGATACAAATATTGGCAGGTAACTGTAACTTCGATACTAATTATGTCAGGTATCAGTAACTTCGATACTAATTATGACAAGTAACTGTAACTTCGTTACTAATTTTGACAGGTAACTGTAACTTCGTGACTAATTATGACAAGTAACTGTAATTTCGATACAAATTATGGCAGGTAACTGTAACTTCGATACTAATTATGACAGGTAACAGTAACTTCGATACTAATTATGACAAGTAACTGTAACTTCGATACAAGTTATGACAGGTAACTGTAACTTCGATACTAATTATGACAAGAAACTCTAACTTCGTTACTAATTATGACAAGTAACTGTAATTTAGATAAAAAATTATGGTGGGTAACTGTAACTTCAATACTAATTATGACAGATAACAGTAACTTCGATACTAATTATGACAGGTAACTGTAACTTCGTTACTAATTATAACAAGTAACTTTAATTTCGATACAAATTATGGCAGGTAACTGTAACTTCGGTACTAATTATGACAAGTCCCTGTAATTTCGAAACAAATTATGACAGGTAACAGTAACTTCGATACTAATTATGACAGGAAAGTGTAACATCGTTACTAATTATGACAAGTAACTGTAATTTCGATACAAATTATGGCAGGTAATTGTAATTTCGATACTAATTATGACAGGTTACAGTAACTTCGATACTAATTATGACAAATAACAGTTACTTCGATACTAATTATGACAAGTAACTGTAACTTCGATACTAATTATGACAGGTAACTGTAACTTCGCGACTAATTATGACAAGTAACTGTATTTTCGATACAAATTATGGCAGGTAACTGTAACTTCGATACTAATTATGACAGGTAACTGTAACTTCGATACTAATTATGACAAGGAACTGTAATTTCGATAGAAATTATGGCAGGTAACTGTAACTTCGTTACTAATTAGGACAAGTAACTGTAATTTCGATACAAATATTGGCAGGTAACTGTAACTTCGATACTAATTATGTCAGGTATCAGTAACTTCGATACTAATTATGACAAGTAACTGTAACTTAGTTACTAATTATGACAGGTAACTGTAACTTCGTGACTAATTATGACAAGTAACTGTAATTTCGATACAAATTATGGCAGGTACCTGTAACTTCGACACTAATTATGACAGGTAACAGTAACTTCGATACTAATTATGACAAGTAACTGTAACTTCGATACAAGTTATGACAGGTAACTGTAACTTCGATACTAATTATGACAAGAAACTCTAACTTCGTTACTAATTATGACAAGTAACTGTAATTTAGATAAAAAATTATGGTGGGTAACTGTAACTTCAATACTAATTATGACAGATAACAGTAACTTCGATACTAATTATGACAGGTAACTGTAACTTCGTTACTAATTATAACAAGTAACTTTAATTTCGATACAAATTATGGCAGGTAACTGTAACTTCGGTACTAATTATGACAAGTCCCTGTAATTTCGGAACAAATTATGACAGGTAACAGTAACTTCGATACTAATTATGACAGGAAAGTGTAACTTCGTTACTAATTATGACAAGTAACTGTTATTTCGATACAAATTATGACAGGTAACTGTAACTTCGTTACCAATTATGACAAGTAACAGTACATTCGATGCTAATTATGACAGGAAACTGTAAGTTCGATACTAATTATGACATGTAACTGTAACTTCGATACTAATTATGACAGGTAACTGTAACTTCGTGACTAATTATGACAAGTAACTGTAATTTCGATACAAATTATGGCAGGTAACTGTAACTTCGATACTAATTATGACAGGTAACTGTAACTTCGATACTAATTATGACAAGTAACTGTAATTTGGATACAAATTATGGCAGGTAACTGTAACTTCGATACTAATTATGACAGGTAACAGTAACTTCGATACTAATTATGACAAGTAACAGTAACTTCGATACTAATTATGACAAGAAACTGTAATTTCGAAACTAATTATGACAGGTAACTGTAACATCGTTACTAATTATGACAAGTAAAGGCAATTTCGATACAAATTATGGCAGGTAACAGTAACTTCGATACTAATTATGACAGGTAACAGTAACTTCGATACTAATTATGAGAAGTAACTGTAACTTCCATACTAATTATGACAGGTAACAATAACTTCGATACTAATTATGACAGGAAAGTGTAACTTCGTGACTAATTATGACAAGTAACTGTAATTTCGATACAAATTATGACAGGTAACTGTAACTTCGTTACTAATTATGACAAGTAACAGAACCTTCGATGCTAATTATGACAAGTAACTGTAAATTCGATACTAATTATGACAAGGAACGGTAATTTCGATACAAATTATGGCAGGTAACTGTAACTTCGTTACTAATTATGACAAGTAACTGTAATTTCGATACAAATTTTGGCAGGTAACTGTAACTTCGATACTAATTATGTCAGGTAACAGTAACTTCGATACTAATTATGACAAGTAACTGTAACTTCGATACTAATTATGACAGGTAACTGTAACTTCGATACTAATTATGACAAGAAACTCTAACTTCGTTACTAATTATGACAAGTAACTGTAATTTAGATAAAAATTATGGTGGGTTACTCTAACTTCAATACTAATTATGACAGGTAACAGTAACTTCGATACTTATTATGACAGGTAACTGTAACTTCGTTACTAATTATGACAAGTAACTTTAATTTCGATACAAATTATGGCAGGTAACTATAACTTCGTTACTAATTATGACAAGTCCCTGTAATTTCGATACAAATTATGGCAGGTATCTGTAACTTCCATACTAATTATGACAGGTAACAGTAACTTCGATACTAATTATGACACGAAAGTATAACATCGTTACTAATTATGACAAGTAACTGTAATTTCGATACAAATTATGACAGGTAACTGTAACTTCGTTACTTATTATGACAAGTAACAGTACCTTCGATGCTAATTATGACAGGAAACTGTTACTTCGATACTAATTATGACAAGTAACTGTAACTTCGATACTAATGATGACAGGTAACTGTAACTACGTTACTACTTATGACAAGTAACTGTAATTTCGATACAAATTATGGCAGGTAACTGTAACTTCGATACTAATTATGACAGGTAACAGTAACTTCGATACTTATTATGACAAGTAACAGTAACTTCGATACTAATTATGACAAGAAACTGTAATTTCGAAACTACTTATGACAGGTAACGGTAACTTCGTTACTAATTATGACAAGTAACTGTAATTTCGATACAAATTATGGCAGGTAACTGTAACTTCGATACTAATTATGACAGGTAACAGTAACTTCGATACAAATTATGACAAGTAACTGTAACTTCGATACTAATTATGAGAAGTAACTGTTACTTCGATATTAATAATGACAATTAACTCTAACTTCGTTACTAATTATGACAAGTAACTGTAATTTTCCTAAAAAAATATGGCAGGTAACTGTAACTTCGATACTAATTATGACAGGTAACAGTAACTTCGATACTAATTATGACAAGTAACAGTAACCTCGATACTAATTATGACAGGAAACTGTAACTTCGATACTAATTATGACAGGTAACTGTAACTTCGTGACTAATTATGACAAGTAACTGTAATTTCGATACAAATTATGGCAGGTAACTATAACTTCGATACTAATTATGACAGGTAACTGTAACATCGATACTAATTATGACAAGGAACTGTAATTTCGATACAAATTATGGCAGGTAACTGTAACTTCGTTACTAATTATGACAAGTAACTGTAATTTCGATACAAATATTGGCAGGTAACTGTAACTTCGATACTAATTATGTCAGGTATCAGTAACTTCGATACTAATTATGACAAGTAACTGTAACTTCGTTACTAATTATGACAGGTAACTGTAACTTCGTGACTATTTATGACAAGTAACTGTAATTTCGATACAAATTATGGCAGGTAACTGTAACTTCGATACTAATTATGACAGGTAACAGTAACTTCGATACTAATTATGACAAGTAACTGTAACTTCGATACAAGTTATGACAGGTAACTGTAACTTCGATACTAATTATGACAAGAAACTCTAACTTCGTTACTAATTATGACAAGTAACTGTAATTTAGATAAAAAATTATGGTGGGTAACTGTAATTTCAACACTAATTATGACAGATAACAGTAACTTCGATACTAATTATGACAGGTAACTGTAACTTCGTTACTAATTATAACAAGTAACTTTAATTTCGATACAAATTATGGCAGGTAATTGTAACTTCGGTACTAATTATGACAAGTCCCTGTAATTTCGATACAAATTATGACAGGTAACAGTAACTTCGATACTAATTATGACAGGAAAGTGTAACTTCGTTACTAAATATGACAAGTAACTGTAATTTCGATACAAATTATGACAGGTAACTGTAACTTCGTTACCAATTATGACAAGTAACAGTACCTTCGATGCTAATTATGACAGGAAACTGTAACTTCGATACTAATTATGACAAGTAACTGTAACTTCGATACTAATTATGACAGGTAACTGTAACTTCGTGACTAATTATGACAAGTAACTGTAATTTCGATACAAATTATGGCAGGTAACTGTAACTTCGATACTAGTTATGACAGGTAACTGTAACTTCGATACTAATTATGACTAGTAACTGCAATTTCGATACAAATTATGGCAGGTAACTGTAACTTCGATACTAATTATGACAGGTAACAGTAACTTCGATACTAATTATGACAAGTAACAGTAACTTCGATACTAATTATGACAAGAATCTGTAATTTCGAAACTAATTATGACAGGTAACTGTAACATCGTTACTAATTATGACAAGTAACTGCAATTTCGATACAAATTATGGCAGGTAACTGTAACTTCGATACTAATTATGACAGGTAACAGTAACTTCGATACTAATTATGACAAGTAACTGTAACTTCCATACTAATTATGACAGGTAACAATAACTTCGATACTAATTATGACAGGAAAGTGTAACTTCGTTACTAATTATGACAAGTAACTGTAATTTCGATACAAATTATGACAGGTAACTGTAACTTCGTTACTAATTATGACAAGTAACAGTACCTTCGATGCTAATTATGACAAGTAACTGTAACTTCGATACTAATTATGACAAGGAACGGTAATTTCGATACAAATTATGGCAGGTAACTGTAACTTCGTTACTAATTATGACAAGTAACTGTAATTTCGATACAAATTTTGGCAGGTAACTGTAACTTCGATACTAATTATGTCAGGTAACAGTAACTTCGATACTAATTATGACAAGTAACTGTAACTTCGATACTAATTATGACAGGTAACTGTAACTTCGATACTAATTATGACAAGAAACTCTAACTTCGTTACTAATTATGACAAGTAACTGTAATTTAGATAAAAAATTATGGTGGGTAACTCTAACTTCAATACTAATTATGACAGATAACAGTAACTTCGATACTAATTATGACAGGTAACTGTAACTTCGTTACTAATTATGACAAGTAACTTTAATTTCGATACAAATTATGGCAGGTAACTCTAACTTCGTTACTAATTATGACAAGTCCCTGTAATTTCGATACAAATTATGGCAGGTATCTGTAACTTCCATATTAATTATGACAGGTAACAGTAACTTCGATACTAATTATGACAGGAAAGTATAACATCGTTACTAATTATGACAAGTAACTGTAATTTCGATACAAATTATGACAGGTAACTGTAACTTCGTTACTTATTATGACAAGTAACGGTACCTTCGATGCTAATTATCACAGGAAACTGTTACTTCGATACTAATTATGACAAGTAACTGTAACTTCGATACTAATGATGACAGGTAACTGTAACTACGTTACTACTTATGACAAGTAACTGTAATTTCGATACAAATTATGGCAGGTAACTGTAACTTCTATACTAATTATGACAGGTAACAGTAACTTCGATACTAATTATGACAAGTAACAGTAACTTCGATACTTATTATGACAAGAAACTGTAATTTCGAAACTAATTATGACAGGTAACTGTAACTTCGTTACTAATTATGACAAGTAACTGTAATATCGATACAAATTATGGCAGGTAACTGTAACTTCGATACTAATTATGACAGGTAACAGTAACTTCGATACAAATTATGACAAGTAACTGTAACTTCGATACTAATTATGAGAGGTAACTGTTACTTCTATATTAATAATGGCAATTAACTCTAACTTCGTTACTAATTATGACAAGTAACTGTAATGTTCATAAAAAATTATGGCAGGTAACTGTAACTTCGATACTAATTATGACAGGTAACAGTAACTTCGATACTAATTATAACAAGTAACAGTAACTTCGATACTAATTATGACAAGAAACTGTAATTTCGAAACTAATTATGACAGGTAACTGTAACATCGTTACTAATTATGACAAGTAACTGTAATTTCGATACAAATTATGGCAGGTAACTGTAACTTCGATACTAATTATGACAGGTAACAATAACTTCGATACAAATAATGACAAGTAACTGTAACTTCGATACTAATTATGACAGGTAATTGTTACTTCGATATTAATAATGACAATTAACTCTAACTTCGTTACTAATTATGACAAGTAACTGTAATTTTCATTAAAAAATTATGGCAGGTAACTGTAACTTCGATACTATTTATGACAAGTAAGAGTAACTTCGATACTAATTATGACAAGTAACTGTAACTTCGATACTAATTATGACAGGTAACTGTAACATCGTTACTAATTATGACAAGTAACTGTAATTTCGATACAATTTATGGCAGGTAATTGTAATTTCGATACTAATTATGACAGGTAACAGTACCTTCGATGCTAATTATGACAGGAAACGGTTACTTCGATACTAATTATGACAAGTAACTGTAACTTCGATACTAATGATGACAGGTAACTGTAACTACGTTACTACTTATGACAAGTAACTGTAATTTCGATACAAATTATGGCAGGTAACTCTAACATCGATACTAATTATGACAGGTAACAGTATCTTCGATACTAATTATGACAAGTAACTATAACTTCGATACAAATTATGACAGGTAACTGTAACTTCGATACTAATTATGACAAGAAACTCTAACTTCGTTACTAATTATGACAAGTAACTGTAATTATGATAAAAATTATGGTGGGTAACTGTAACTTCAATACTAATTATGACAGGTCACAGTAACTTCGATACTTATTATGACAGGTAACAGTAACTTCGTTACTAATTATGACAAGTAACTTTAATTTCGATACAAATTATGGCAGGTAACTGTAACTTCGTTACCAATTATGACAAGTCCCTGTAATTTCGATACAAATTATGGCAGGTAACCGCAACTTCCATACTAATTATGACAGGTAACAATAACTTCGATACTAATTATGACAGGAAAGTGTAACATCGTTACTAATTATGACAAGTAACTGTAATTTCGATACAAATTATGACAGGTAACTGTAACTTCGTTACTAATTATGACAAGTAACAGTACCTTCGATGCTAATTATGACAGGTAACTGTAACTTCGATACTAATTATGACAAGGAACTGTAATTTCGATACAAATTATGGCAGGTAACTGTAACTTAGTTACTAATTATGACAAGTAACTGTAATTTCGATACAAATTTTGGCAGGTAACTGTAACTTCGATACTAATTATGTCAGGTAACAGTAACTTTGATACTAATTATGACAAGTAACTGTAACTTCGATACTAATTAAGACAGGTAACTGTAACTTCGATACTAATTATGACAAGAAACTCTAACTTCGTTACTAATTATGACAAGTAACTGTAATTTAGATAAAAAATTATGGTGGGTAACTCTAACTTCAATACTAATTATGACAGGTAACAGTAACTTCGATACTAATTACGACAGGTAACTGTAACTTCGTTTCTAATTATGACAAGTACCTTTAATTTCGATACAAATTATGGCAGGTAACTGTAACTTCGTTACTAATTATGACAAGTCCCTGTAATTTCGATACAAATTATGGCAGGTATCTGTAACTTCCATACTAATTATGGCAGGTAACAGTAACTTCGATACTTATTATGACAGGTAACTGTAACTTCGTTACTAATTATGACAAGTAACTGTAATTTTCCTAAAAAAATTATGGCAGGTAACTGTAACTTCGATACTAATTATGACAGGTAACAGTAACTTCGATACTAATTATGACAAGTAACAGTAACTTCGATACTAATTATGACAAGAAACTGTAATTTCGAAACTAATTATGACAGGTAACTGTAACATCGTTACTAATTATGACAAGTAACTGTAATTTCGATACAAATTATAGCAGGTAACTGTAACTTCGATACTAATTATGACAGGTAACAGTAACTTCGATACAAATTATGACAAGTAACTGTAACTTCGATACTAATTATGACAGGTAATTGTTACTTCGATATTAATAATGACAATTAACTCTAACTTCGTTACTAATTATGACAAGTAACTGTAATTTTCATAAAAAAATTATGGCAGGTAACTGTAACTTCGATACTAGTTATGACAGGTAAGAGTAACTTCGATACTAATTATGACAAGTAACTGTAACTTCGATACTAATTATGACAGGTAACTGTAACATCGTTACTAATTATGACAAGTAACTGTAATTTCGATACAATTTATGGCAGGTAATTGTAATTTCGATACTAATTATGACAGGTAACAGTACCTTCGATGCTAATTATGACAGGAAACTGTTACTTCGATACTAATTATGACAAGTAACTGTAACTTCGATACTAATGATGACAGGTAACTGTAACTACGTTACTACTTATGACAAGTAACTGTAATTTCGATACAAATTATGGCAGGTAACTCTAACATCGATACTAATTATGACAGGTAACAGTATCTTCGATACTAATTATGACCAGTAACTATAACTTCGATACAAATTATGACAGGTAAATGTAACTTCGATACTAATTATGACAAGAAACTCTAACTTCGTTACTAATTATGACAAGTAACTGTAATTATGATAAAAATTATGGTGGGTAACTGTAACTTCAATACTAATTATGACAGGTCACAGTAACTTCGATACTTATTATGGCAGGTAACTGTAACTTCGTTACTAATTATGACAAGTAACTTTAATTTCGATACAAATTATGGCAGGTAACTGTAACTTCGTTACCAATTATGACAAGTCCCTGTAATTTCGATACAAATTATGGCAGGTAACTGCAACTTCCATACTAATTATGACAGGTAACAATAACTTCGATACTAATTATGACAGGAAAGTGTAACTTCGTTACTAATTATGACAAGTAACTGTAATTTCGATACAAATTATGACAGGTAACTGTAACTTCGTTACTAATTATGACAAGTAACAGTACCTTCGATGCTAATTATGACAGGTAACTGTAACTTCGATACTAATTATGACAAGGAACTGTAATTTCGATACAAATTATGGCAGGTAACTGTAACTTAGTTACTAATTATGACAAGTAACTGTAATTTCGATACAAATTATGGCAGGTAACTGTAACTTCGTTACTAATTATGACAAGTCCCTGTAATTTCGATACAAATTATGGCAGGTATCTGTAACTTCCATACTAATTATGACAGGTAACAGTAACTTCGATACTAATTATAACAGGAAAGTGTAACATCGTTACTAATTATGACAAGTAACTGTAATTTCGATACAAATTATGACAGGTAACTGTAACTTCGTTACTTATTATGACAAGTAATAGTATCTTCGATGCTAATTATGACCGGAAACGGTTACTTGGATAATAATTATGACAAGTAACTGTAACTTCGATACTAATGATGACAGGTAACTGTAACTACGTTACTACTTATGACAAGTAACTGTAATTTCGATACAAATTATGGCAGGTAACTGTAACTTCGATACTAATTTTGACAGGTAACAGTAACTTCGATACAAATTATGACAAGTAACAGTAACTTCGATACTAATTATGACAAGAAACTGTAATTTCGAAACTAATTATGACAGGTAACTGTAACATCGTTACTAATTATGACAAGTAACTGTAATTTCGATACAAATTAAGGCAGGTAACTGTAACTTCGATACTAATTATGACAGGTAACTGTAACTTCGATACAAATTATGACGAGTAACTGTAACTTCGATACTAATTATAATAAGTAACTGTAACTTCGATACTAATTATTACAGGTAATTGTAACTTCGTTACTAATTATGACAAGCAACTGTAATTTCGTTACAAATTACGGCAGGTAATTTCGATACTAATTGTGACAGGTAACAGTAACTTCGATACTAATTATGACAGGTAACAGTAACATCGATACTAATTATGACAAGTAACTGTAACTTCGATACTTATTATGACAGGTAACTGTAACCTCGTTACTAATTATGACAAGTAACTGTAATTTCGATACAAATTATGGCAGGTAACTGTAACTTCGATATTAATTATGACAAGTAACTGTAACTTCGATACTAATTATAATAAGTAACAGTAACTTCGATACTAATTATGGCAGGTAATTATAATTTCGATACTAATTATGACAGGTAACAGTAACTTCGATACTAATTATGACAAATAACAGTTACTTCGATACTAATTATGACAAGTAACTGTAAATTCGATACTAATTATGACAGGTATCTGTAACTTCGTTACTAATTATGACAAGTAACTGTAATTTCGATACAAATTGTGGCAGGTAACTGTAACTTCGATACTAATTATGACAGGTAACAGTAACATCGATACTAATTATGACAAGTAACTGTAACTTCGATACTTATTATGACAGGTAACTGTAACCTCGTTACTAATTATGACAAGTAACTGTAATTTCGATACAAATTATGGCAGGTAACTGTAACTTCGATATTAATTATGACAAGTAACTGTAACTTCGATACTAATTATAATAAGTAACTGTAACTTCGATACTAATTATTACAGGTAATTGTAACTTCGTTACTAATTATGACAAGTAACTGTAATTTCGTTACAAATTATGGCAGGTAATTTCGATACTAATTGTGACAGGTAACAGTAACTTCGATACTAATTATGACAAGTAACAGTAACTTCGATACTAATTATGACAAGTAACTGTAACTTCGATACTAATTATGACAGGTAACTGTAACTTCGCGACTAATTATGACAAGTAACTGTAATTACGATACAAATTATGTCAGGTAACTGTAACTTCGATACTAATTATGACAGGTAACTGTAACTTCGATACTAATTATGACAAGGAACTGTAATTTCGATACAAATTATGGCAGGTAACTGTAACTTCGTTACTAATTATGACAAGTAACTGTAATTTCGATACAAATATTGGCAGGTAACTGTAACTTCGATACTAATTATGTCAGGTATCAGTAACTTCGGTACTAATTATGACAAGTAACTGTAACTTCGTTACTAATTTTGACAGGTAACTGTAACTTCGTGACTAATTATGACAAGTAACTGTAATTTCGATACAAATTATGGCAGGTAACTGTAACTTCGATACTAATTATGACAGGTAACAGTAACTTCGATACTAATTATGACAAGTAACTGTAACTTCGATACAAGTTATGACAGGTAACTGTAACTTCGATACTAATTATGACAAGAAACTCTAACTTCGTTACTAATTATGACAAGTAACTGTAATTTAGATAAAAAATTAAGGTGGGTAACTGTAACTTCAATACTAATTATGACAGATAACAGTAACTTCGATACTAATTATGACAGGTAACTGTAACTTCGTTACTAATTATAACAAGTAACTTTAATTTCGATACAAATTATGGCAGGTAACTGTAACTTCGGTACTAATTATGACAAGTCCCTGTAATTTCGAAACAAATTATGACAGGTAACAGTAACTTCGATACTAATTATGACAGGAAAGTGTAACATCGTTACTAATTATGACAAGTAACTGTAATTTCGATACAAATTATGGCAGGTAATTGTAATTTCGATACTAATTATGACAGGTTACAGTAACTTCGATGCTAATTATGACAAATAACAGTTACTTCGATACTAATTATGACAAGTAACTGTAACTTCGATATTAATTATGACAGGTAACTGTAACTTCGCGACTAATTATGACAAGTAACTGTAATTTCGATACAAATTATGGCAGGTAACTGTAACATCGATACTAATTATGACAGGTAACTGTAACTTCGATACTAATTATGACAAGGAACTGTAATTTCGATACAAATTATGGCAGGTAACTGTAACTTCGTTACTAATTAGGACAAGTAACTGTAATTTCGATACAAATATTGGCAGGTAACTGTAACTTCGATACTAATTATGTCAGGTATCAGTAACTTCGATACTAATTATGACAAGTATCTGTAACTTCGTTACTAATTATGACAGGTAACTGTAACTTCGTGACTAATTATGACAAGTAACTGTAATTTAGATAAAAAATTATGGTGGGTAACTGTAACTTCAATACTAATTATGACAGATAACAGTAACTTCGATACTAATTATGACAGGTAACTGTAACTTCGTTACTAATTATAACAAGTAACTTTAATTTCGATACAAATTATGGCAGGTAACTGTAACTTCGGTACTAATTATGACAAGTCCCTGTAATTTCGAAACAAATTATGACAGGTAACAGTAACTTCGATACTTATTATGACAGGAAAGTGTAACTTCGTTACTAATTATGACAAGTAACTGTAATTTCGATACAAATTATGACAGGTAACTGTAACTTCGTTACCAATTATGACAAGTAACAGTACCTTCGATGCTAATTATGACAGGAAACTGTAAGTTCGATACTAATTATGACAAGTAACTGTAACTTCGATACTAATTATGACAGGTAACTGTAACGTCGATACTAATTATGACAAGAAACTCTAACTTCGTTACTAATTATGACAAGTAACTGTAATTTAGATAAAAATTTATGGTGGGTAACTCTAACTTCAATACTAATTATGACAGGTAACAGTAACTTCGATACTAATTATGACAGGTAACTGTAACTTCGTTACTAATTATGACAAGTAACTTTAATTTCGATACAAATTAAGGCAGGTAAATGTAACTTCGTTACTAATTATGACAAGTCCCTGTAATTTCGATACAAATTATGGCAGGTTTCTGTAACATCCATATTAATTATGACAGGTAACAGTAACTTCGATACTAATTATGACAGGAAAGTATAACATCGTTACTAATTATGAAAAGTAACTGTAATTTCGATACAAATTATGACAGGTAACTGTAACTTCGTTACTTATTATGACAAGTAACAGTACCTTCGATGCTAATTATGACAGGAAACTGTTACTTCGATACTAATTATGACAAGTAACTGTAACTTCGATACTAATGATGACAGGTAACTGTAACTACGTTACTACTTATGAAAAGTAACTGTAATTTCGATACAAATTAAGGCAGGTAACTGTAACTTCGATACTAATTATGACAGGTAACAGTAACTTCGATACAAATTATGACAAGTAACTGTAATATCGATACCAATTATGAGAGGTAACTGTTACTTCGTTATTAATAATGACAATTAACTCTAACTTCGTTACTAATTATGACAAGTAACTGTAATTTTCATAAAAAATTATGGCAGGTAACTGTAACTTCGATACTAATTATGACAAGTAACAGTAACTTCGATACTAATTATGACAAGAAACTGTAATTTCGAAACTAATTATGACAGGTAACTGTAACATCGTTACTAATTATGACAAGTAACTGTAATTTCGATACAAATTATGACAGGTAACTGTAACTTCGTTACTTATTATGACAAGTAACAGTACCTTCGATGCTAATTATGACAGGAAACTGTTACTTCGATACTAATTATGACAAGTAACTGTAACTTCGATACTAATGATGACAGGTAACTGTAACTACGTTACTACTTATGACAAGTAACTGTAATTTCGATACAAATTATGGCAGGTAACTCTAACATCGATACTAATTATGACAGGTAACAGTATCTTCGATACTAATTATGACAAGTAACTATAACTTCGATACAAATTATGACAGGTAACTGTAACTTCGATACTAATTATGACAAGAAACTCTAACTTCGTTACTAATTATGACAAGTAACTGTAATTATGATAAAAATTATGGTGGGTAACTGTAACTTCAATACTAATTATGACAGGTCACAGTAACTTCGTTACTAATTATGACAAGTAACTTTAATTTCGATACAAATTATGGCAGGTAACTGTAACTTCGTTACCAATTATGACAAGTCCCTGTAATTTCGATACAAATTATGGCAGGTAACCGCAACTTCCATACTAATTATGACAGGTAACAATAACTTCGATACTAATTATGACAGGAAAGTGTAACTTCGTTACTAATTATGACAAGTAACTGTAATTTCGATACAAATTATGACAGGTAACTGTAACTTCGTTACTAATTATGACAAGTAACAGTACCTTCGATGCTAATTATGACAGGTAACTGTAACTTCGATACTAATTATGACAAGGAACTGTAATTTCGATACAAATTATGGCAGGTAACTGTAACTTAGTTACTAATTATGACAAGTAACTGTAATTTCGATACAAATTTTGGCAGGTAACTGTAACTTCGATACTAATTATGTCAGGTAACAGTAACTTCGATACTAATTATGACAAGTAACTGTAACTTCGATACTAATTAAGACAGGTAACTGTAACTTCGATACTAATTATGACAAGAAACTCTAACTTCGTTACTAATTATGACAAGTAACTGTAATTTAGATAAAAAATTATGGTGGGTAACTCTAACTTCAATACTAATTATGACAGGTAACAGTAACTTCGATACTAATTACGACAGGTAACTGTAACTTCGTTACTAATTATGACAAGTACCTTTAATTTCGATACAAATTATGGCAGGTAACTGTAACTTCGTTACTAATTATGACAAGTCCCTGTAATTTCGATACAAATTATGGCAGGTATCTGTAACTTCCATACTAATTATGACAGGTAACAGTAACTTCGATACTTATTATGACAGGTAACTGTAACTTCGTTACTAATTATGACAAGTAACTGTAATTTTCCTAAAAAAATTATGGCAGGTAACTGTAACTTCGATACTAATTATGACAGGTAACAGTAACTTCGATACTAATTATGACAAGTAACAGTAACTTCGATACTAATTATGACAAGAAACTGTAATTTCGAAACTAATTATGACAGGTAACTGTAACATCGTTACTAATTATGACAAGTAACTGTAATTTCGATACAAATTATAGCAGGTAACTGTAACTTCGATACTAATTATGACAGGTAACAGTAACTTCGATACAAATTATGACAAGTAACTGTAACTTCGATACTAATTATGACAGGTAATTGTTACTTCGATATTAATAATGACAATTAACTCTAACTTCGTTACTAATTATGACAAGTAACTGTAATTTTCATAAAAAAATTATGGCAGGTAACTGTAACTTCGATACTAGTTATGACAGGTAAGAGTAACTTCGATACTAATTATGACAAGTAACTGTAATTTCGATACTAATTATGACAGGTAACTGTAACATCGTTACTAATTATGACAAGTATCTGTAATTTCGATACAATTTATGGCAGGTAATTGTAATTTCGATACTAATTATGACAGGTAACCGTACCTTCGATGCTAATTATGACAGGAAACTGTTACTTCGATACTAATTATGACAAGTAACTGTAACTTCGATACTAATGATGACAGGTAACTGTAACTACGTTACTACTTATGACAAGTAACTGTAATTTCGATACAAATTATGGCAGGTAACTCTAACATCGATACTAATTATGACAGGTAACAGTATCTTCGATACTAATTATGACCAGTAACTATAACTTCGATACAAATTATGACAGGTAAATGTAACTTCGATACTAATTATGACAAGAAACTCTAACTTCGTTACTAATTATGACAAGTAACTGTAATTATGATAAAAATTATGGTGGGTAACTGTAACTTCAATACTAATTATGACAGGTCACAGTAACTTCGATACTTATTATGACAGGTAACTGTGACTTCGTTACTAATTATGACAAGTAACTTTAATTTCGATACAAATTATGGCAGGTAACTGTAACTTCGTTACCAATTATGACAAGTCCCTGTAATTTCGATACAAATTATGGCAGGTAACTGCAACTTCCATACTAATTATGACAGGTAACAATAACTTCAATACTAATTATGACAGGAAAGTGTAACTTCGTTACTAATTATGACAAGTAACTGTAATTTCGATACAAATTATGACAGGTAACTGTAACTTCGTTACTAATTATGACAAGTAACAGTACCTTCGATGCTAATTATGACAGGTAACTGTAACTTCGATACTAATTATGACAAGGAACTGTAATTTCGATACAAATTATGGCAGGTAACTGTAACTTAGTTACTAATTATGACAAGTAACTGTAATTTCGATACAAATTATGGCAGGTAACTAACTTCGTTACTAATTATGACAAGTCCCTGTAATTTCGATACAAATTATGGCAGGTATCTGTAACTTCCATACTAATTATGACAGGTAACAGTAACTTCGATACTAATTATAACAGGAAAGTGTAACATCGTTACTAATTATGACAAGTAACTGTAATTTCGATACAAATTATGACAGGTAACTGTAACTTCGTTACTTATTATGACAAGTAATAGTATCTTCGATGCTAATTATGACAGGAAACTGTTACTTGGATACTAATTATGACAAGTAACTGTAACTTCGATACTAATGATGACAGGTAACTGTAACTACGTTACTACTTATGACAAGTAACTGTAATTTCGATACAAATTATGGCAGGTAACTGTAACTTCGATACTAATTTTGACAGGTAACAGTAACTTCGATACAAATTATGACAAGTAACAGTAACTTCGATACTAATTATGACAAGAAACTGTAATTTCGAAACTAATTATGACAGGTAACTGTAACATCGTTACTAATTATGACAAGTAACTGTAATTTCGATACAAATTAAGGCAGGTAACTGTAACTTCGATACTAATTATGACAGGTAACTGTAACTTCGATACAAATTATGACAAGTAACTGTAACTTCGATACTAATTATAATAAGTAACTGTAACTTCGATACTAATTATTACAGGTAATTGTAACTTCGTTACTAATTATGACAAGTAACTGTAATTTCGTTACAAATTATGGCAGGTAATTTCGATACTAATTGTGACAGGTAACAGTAACTTCGATACTAATTATGGCAGGTAATTATAATTTCGATACTAATTATGAGAGGTAACAGTAACTTCGATACTAATTATGACAAATAACAGTTACTTCGATACTAATTATGACAAGTAACTGTAAATTCGATACTAATTATGACAGGTAACTGTAACTTCGTTACTAATTATAACAAGTAACTGTAATTTCGATACAAATTGTGGCAGGTAACTGTAACTTCGATACTAATTATGACAGGTAACAGTAACATCGATACTAATTATGACAAGTAACTGTAACTTCGATACTTATTATGACAGGTAACTGTAACCTCGTTACTAATTATGACAAGTAACTGTAATTTCGATACAAATTATGGCAGGTAACTGTAACTTCGATATTAATTATGACAAGTAACTGTAACTTCGATACTAATTATAATAAGTAACTGTAACTTCGATACTAATTATTACAGGTAATTGTAACTTCGTTACTAATTATGACAAGTAACTGTAATTTCGTTACAAATTATGGCAGGTAATTTCGATACTAATTGTGACAGGTAACAGTAACTTCGATACTAATTATGACAAGTAACAGTAACTTCGATACTAATTATGACAAGTAACTGTAACTTCGATACTAATTATGACAGGTAACTGTAACTTCGCGACTAATTATGACAAGTAACTGTAATTACGATACAAATTATGTCAGGTAACTGTAACTTCGATACTAATTATGACAGGTAACTGTAACTTCGATACTAATTATGACAAGGAACTGTAATTTCGATACAAATTATGGCAGGTAACTGTAACTTCGTTACTAATTATGACAAGTAACTGTAATTTCGATACAAATATTGGCAGGTAACTGTAACTTCGATACTAATTATGTCAGGTATCAGTAACTTCGGTACTAATTATGACAAGTAACTGTAACTTCGTTACTAATTTTGACAGGTAACTGTAACTTCGTGACTAATTATGACAAGTAACTGTAATTTCGATACAAATTATGGCAGGTAACTGTAACTTCGATACTAATTATGACAGGTAACAGTAACTTCGATACTAATTATGACAAGTAACTGTAACTTCGATACAAGTTATGACAGGTAACTGTAACTTCGATACTAATTATGACAAGAAACTCTAACTTCGTTACTAATTATGACAAGTAACTGTAATTTAGATAAAAAATTATGGTGGGTAACTGTAACTTCAATACTAATTATGACAGATAACAGTAACTTCGGTACTAATTATGACAGGTAACTGTAACTTCGTTACTAATTATAACAAGTAACTCTAATTTCGATACAAATTATGGCAGGTAACTGTAACTTCGGTACTAATTATGACAAGTCCCTGTAATTTCGAAACAAATTATGACAGGTAACAGTAACTTCGATACTAATTATGACAGGAAAGTGTAACATCGTTACTAATTATGACAAGTAACTGTAATTTCGATACAAATTATGGCAGGTAATTGTAATTTCAATACTAATTATGACAGGTTACAGTAACTTCGATGCTAATTATGACAAATAACAGTTACTTCGATACTAATTATGACAAGTAACTGTAACTTCGATATTATTTATGACAGGTAACTGTAACTTCGCGACTAATTATGACAAGTAACTGTAATTTCGATACAAATTATGGCAGGTAACTGTAACATCGATACTAATTATGACAGGTAACTGTAACTTCGATACTAATTATGACAAGGAACTGTAATTTCGATACAAATTATGGCAGGTAACTGTAACTTCGTTACTAATTAGGACAAGTAACTGTAATTTCGATACAAATATTGGCAGGTAACTGTAACTTCGATACTAATTATGTCAGGTATCAGTAACTTCGATACTAATTATGACAAGTATCTGTAACTTCGTTACTAATTATGACAGGTAACTGTAACTTCGTGACTAATTATGACAAGTAACTGTAATTTAGATAAAAAATTATGGTGGGTAACTGTAACTTCAATACTAATTATGACAGATAACAGTAACTTCGATACTAATTATGACAGGTAACTGTAACTTCGTTACTAATTATAACAAGTAACTTTAATTTCGATACAAATTATGGCAGGTAACTGTAACTTCGGTACTAATTATGACAAGTCCCTGTAATTTCGAAACAAATTATGACAGGTAACAGTAACTTCGATACTTATTATGACAGGAAAGTGTAACTTCGTTACTAATTATGACAAGTAACTGTAATTTCGATACAAATTATGACAGGTAACTGTAACTTCGTTACCAATTATGACAAGTAACAGTACCTTCGATGCTAATTATGACAGGAAACTGTAAGTTCGATACTAATTATGACAAGTAACTGTAACTTCGATACTAATTATGACAGGTAACTGTAACGTCGATACTAATTATGACAAGAAACTCTAACTTCGTTACTAATTATGACAAGTAACTGTAATTTAGATAAAACTTTATGGTGGGTAACTCTAACTTCAATACTAATTATGACAGGTAACAGTAACTTCGATACTAATTATGACAGGTAACTGTAACTTCGTTACTAATTATGACAAGTAACTTTAATTTCGATACAAATTAAGGCAGGTAAATGTAACTTCGTTACTAATTATGACAAGTCCCTGTAATTTCGATACAAATTATGGCAGGTTTCTGTAACATCCATATTAATTATGACAGGTAACAGTAACTTCGATACTAATTATGACAGGAAAGTATAACATCGTTACTAATTATGAAAAGTAACTGTAATTTCGATACAAATTATGACAGGTAACTGTAACTTCGTTACTTATTATGACAAGTAACAGTACCTTCGATGCTAATTATGACAGGAAACTGTTACTTCGATACTAATTATGACAAGTAACTGTAACTTCGATTCTAATCATGACAGGTAACTGTAACTACGTTACTACTTATGAAAAGTAACTGTAATTTCGATACAAATTAAGGCAGGTAACTGTAACTTCGATACTAATTATGACAGGTAACAGTAACTTCGATACAAATTATGACAAGTAACTGTAATATCGATACTAATTATGAGAGGTAACTGTTACTTCGATATTAATAATGACAATTAACTCTAACTTCGTTACTAATTATGACAAGTAACTGTAATTTTCATAAAAAATTATGGCAGGTAACTGTAACTTCGATACTAATTATGACAAGTAACAGTAACTTCGATACTAATTATGACAAGAAACTGTAATTTCGAAACTAATTATGACAGGTAACTGTAACATCGTTACTAATTATGACAAGTAACTGTAATTTCGATACAAATTATGGCAGGTAACTGTAACTTCGATACTAATTATGACAGGTAACAGTAACTTCGATACAAATTATGACAAGTAACTGTAACTTCGATACTAATTATGACAGGTAACTGTTACTTCGATATTAATAATGACAATTAACTCTAACTTCGTTACTATTTATGACAAGTAACTGTAATTTTCATAAAAAAATTATGGCAGGTAACTGTAACTTCGATACTAATTATGACAAGGAACTGTAATTTCGATACAAATTATGGCAGGTAACTGTAACATCGATACTAGTTATGACAGGAAAGAGTAACTTCGATACTAATTATGACAAGTAACTGTAATTTCGATACAAATTATGGCAGGTAATTGTAATTTCGATACTAATTATGACAGGTAACAGTAACTTCGATACTAATTATGACAAATAACAGTTACTTCGATACTAATTATGACAAGTAACTGTAATTTCGATACTAATTATGAGAGGTAACTGTTACTTCGATATTAATAATGACAATTAACTCTAACTTCGTTACTAATTATGACAAGTAACTGTAATTTTCATAAAAAAATTATGGCAGGTAACAGTAACTTCGATACTAATTATGACAAGTAACAGTAACTTCGATACTAATTATGACAAGAAACTGTAATTTCGAAACTAATTATGACAGGTAACTGTAACATCGTTACTAATTATGACAAGTAACTGTAATTTCGATACAAATTATGGCAGGTAACTGTAACTTCGATACTAATTATGACAAGTAACTGTAATTTCGATACAAATTATGACAGGCAACTGTAACTTCGTTACCAATTATGACAAGTAACAGTACCTTCGATGCTAATTATGACAGGAAACTGTAACTTCGATACTAATTATGACAAGTAACTGTAACTTCGATACTAATTATGACAGGTAACTGTAACTTCGTGACTAATTATGACAAGTAACTGTAATTTCGATACAAATTATGGCAGGTAACTGTAACTTCGATACTAATTATGACAGGTAACTGTAACTTCGATACTAATTATGACAAATAACTGTAATTTGGATACAAATTATGGCAGGTAACTGTAACTTCGATACTAATTATGACAGGTAACAGTAACTTCGATACTAATTATGACAAGTAACAGTAACTTCGATACTAATTATGACAAGAAACTGTAATTTCGAAACTAATTATGACAGGTAACTGTAACATCGTTACTAATTATGACAAGTAACTGCAATTTCGATACAAATTATGGCAGGTAACTGTTTCTTCGATACTAATTATGACAGGTAACAGTAACTTCGATACTAATTATGACAAGTAACTGTAACTTCCATACTAATTATGACAGGTAACAATAACTTCGATACTAATTATGACAGGAAAGTGTAACTTCGTTACTAATTATGACAAGTAACTGTAATTTCGATACAAATTATGACAGGTAACTGTAACTTCGTTGCTAATTATGACAAGTAACAGTACCTTCGATGCTAATTATGACAAGTAACTGTAACTTCGATACTAAATATGACAAGGAACGGTAATTTCGATACAAATTATGGCAGGTAACTGTAACTTCGTTACTAATTATGACAAGTAACTGTAATTTCGATACAAATCTTGGCAGGTAACTGTAACTTCGATACTAATTATGTCAGGTAACAGTAACTTCGACACTAATTATGACAAGTAACTGTAACTTCGATACTAATTATGACAGGTAACTGTAACTTCGATACTAATTATGACAAGACACTCTAACTTCGTTACTAATTATGACAAGTAACTGTAATTTAGATAAAAAATTATGGTGGGTAACTCTAACTTCAATACTAATTAAGACAGGTAACAGTAACTTCGATACTAATTATGACAGTTAACAGTAACTTCGATAATAATTATGACAAGTAACAGTAACTTCGTTACTAATTATGACAAGTAACTGTAATTTCGATACAAATTATGGCAGGTAACTGTAACTTCGATACTAATTATGACAGGTAACTGTAAATTCGATACAAATTATGACAAGTAACTGTAACTTCGATACTAATTATGACAGGTAACTGTTTCTTCGATATTAATAATGACAATTAACTCTAACTTCGTTACTAATTATGACAAGTAACTGTAATTTTCATAAAAAAAATATGGCAGGTAACTGTAACTTCGATACTAATTATGACAAGGAACTGTAATTTCGATACAAATTATGGCAGGTAACTGTAACTTCGATACTAGTTATGACAGGTAAGAGTAACTTCGATACTAATTATGACAAGTAACTGTAACTTCGATACTAATTATGACAGGTAACTGTAACATCGTTACTAATTATGACAAGTAACTGTAATTTCGATACAAATTATGGCAGGTAATTGTAATTTCGATACTAATTATGACAGGTAACAGTAACTTCGATACTAATTATGACAAATAACAGTTACTTCGATACTAATTATGACAAGTAACTGTAACTTCGATACTAATTTTACAGGTAACTGTAACTTCGTTACTAATTATGACAAGTAACTATAATTTCGATACAAATTGTGGCAGGTAACTGTAACTTCGGTACTAATTATGACAGGTAACAGTAACATCGATACTAATTATGACAAGTAACTGTAACTTCGATACTTATTATGACAGGTAACTGTAACCTCGTTACTAATTATGACAAGTAACTGTAATTTCGATACAAATTATGGCAGGTAACTGTAACTTCGATACTAATTATGACAGGTAACAGTATCTTCGATACTAATTATGACAAGTAACTATAACTTCGATACAAATTGAGACAGGTTACTGTAACATCGATACTAATTATGACAAGAAACTCTACCTTCGTTACTAAATATGACAAGTAACAGTAATTTTGATAAAAACTTATGGTAGGTAACTGTAACTTCAATACTAATTATGACAGGTAACAGTAACTTCGATACTAATTATGACAAGTAACTGTAACTTCGATACTAATTATAATAAGTAACTGTAACTTCGATACTAATTATTACAGGTAATTGTAACTTCGTTACTAATTATGACAAGTAACTGTAATTTCGTTACAAATTATGGCAGGTAATTGTAATTTCGATACTAATTGTGACAGGTAACAGTAACTTCGATACTAATTATGACAAGGAACTGTAATTTCGATACAAATTATGGCAGGTAACTGTAACTTCGTTACTAATTATGACAAGTAACTGTAATTTCGATACAAATATTGGCAGGTAACTGTAACTTCGATACTAATTATGTCAGGTATCAGTAACTTCGATACTAATTATGACAAGTAACTGTAACTTCGTTACTAATTATGACAGGTAACTGTAACTTCGTGACTAATTATGACAAGTAACTGTAATTTCGATACAAATTTTGGCAGGTAACTGTAACTTCGATACTAATTATGACAGGTAACAGTAACTTCGATACTAATTATGACAAGTAACTGTAACTTCGATACAAGTTATGACTGGTAACTGTAACTTCGATACTAATTATGACAAGAAACTCTAACTTCGTTACTAATTATGACAAGTAACTGTAATTTAGATAAAAAAATTATGGTGGGTAACTCTAACTTCAATACTAATTATGACAGGTAACAGTAACTTCGATACTACTTATGACAGGTAACTGTAACTTCGTTACTAATTATGACAAGTACCTTTAATTTCGATACAAATTATGGCAGGAAACTGTAACTTCGTTACTAATTATGACAAGTCCCTGTAATTTCGATACAAATTATGGCAGGTATCTGTAACTTCCATACTAATTATGACAGGTAACAGTAACTTCGATACTAATTATGACAGGAAAGTGTAACATCGTTACTAATTATGACAAGTAACTGTAATTTCGATACAAATTATGACAGGCAACTGTAACTTCGTTACTTATTATGACAAGTAATAGTACCTTCGATGCTAATTATGACAGGAAACTGTTACTTGGATACTAATTATGACAAGTAACTGTAATTTCGATACTAATGATGACAGGTAACTGTAACTACGTTACTACTTATGACAAGTAACTGTAATTTCGATACAAATTATGGCAGGTAACTGTAACTTCGATACTAATTATGACAGGTAACAGTAACTTCGATACTAATTATGACAAGTAACAGTAACTTCGATACTAATTATGACAAGAAACTGTAATTTCGTTACAAATTTTGGCAGGTAACTGTAACTTCGATACTAATTATGTCAGGTAACAGTAACTTCGATACTAATTATGACAAGTAACTGTAACTTCGATACTAATTATGACAAGAAACTGTAACTTCGTTACTAATTATGACAAGTGACTGTAATTTAGATAAAAAATTATGGTGGGTAACTCTAACTTCAATACTAATTATGACAGGTAACAGTAACTTCGATACTAATTATGACAGTTAACTGTAACTTCGTTACTAATTTTGACAAGTACCTTTAATTTCGATACAAATTATGGCAGGTAACTGTAACTTCGTTACTAATTATGACAAGTCCCTGTAATTTCGATACAAATTATGGCAGGTATCTGTAACTTCCATACTAATTATGATAGGTAACAGTAACTTCGATACTAATTATGACAGGAAAGTGTAACATCGTTACTAATTATGACAAGTAACTGTAATTTCGATACAAATTATGACAGATAACTGTAACTTCGTTACTTATTATGACAAGTAATAGTATCTTCGATGCTAATTATGACAGGAAACTGTTACTTGGATACTAATTATGACAAGTAACTGTAACTTCGATACTAATGATGACAGGTAACTGTAACTACGATACTACGTATGACAAGTAACTGTAATTTCGATACAAATTATGGCAGGTAACTGTAAATTCGATACTAATTATGACAGGTAACAGTAACTTCGATACTAATTATGACAGGTAACTGTAACTTCGTTACTAATTATGACAAGTAACTGTAATTTCGATACAAATTGTGGCAGGTAACTGTAACTTCGATACTAATTATGACAGGTAACAGTAACATCGATGCTAATTATTACAAGTAACTGTAACTTCGACACTTATTATGACAGGTAACTGTAACCTCGTTACTAATTATGACAAGTAACTGTAATTTCGTTACAAATTATGGCAGGTAATTGTAATTTCGATACTAATTATGACAGGTAACAGTATTTTCGATACTAATTATGACAAGTAACTATAACTTCGATACAAATTAAGACAGGTTACTGTAACATCGATACTAATTATGACAAGAAACTCTACCTTCGTTACTAAATATGACAAGTAACAGTAATTTTGATAAAAAATTATGGTAGGTAACTGTAACTTCAATACTAATTAGGAAAGGTAACAGTAACTTCGATACTAATTATGACAGGTAACTGTAACTTCGATACTAATTATAATAAGTAACTGTAACTTCGACACTTATTATGACAGGTAACTGTAACCTCGTTACTAATTATGACAAGTAACTGTAATTTCGTTACAAATTATGGCAGGTAATTGTAATTTCGATACTAATTGTGACAGGTAACAGTAACTTCGATACTAATTATGACAAGTAACAGTAACTTCGATACTAATTATGACAAGTAACTGTAACTTCGATACTAATTATGACAGGTAACTGTAACTTCGTGACTAATTATGACAAGTAACTGTAATTTCGATACAAATTATGGCAGGTAATTGTAACTTCGATACTAATTATGACAGGTAACTGTAACTTCGATACTAATTATGACAAGTAACTGTAACTTCGTTACTAATTATGACAGGTAACTGTAACTTCGTGACAAATTATGACATGTAACTGTAATTTCGAAACAAATTATGGCAGGTAACTGTAACTTCGATACTAATTATGACAGGTAACAGTAACTTCGACGCTAATTATGACAAGTAACTATAACTTCGATACATGTTATGACAGGTAACTGTAACTTCGATACTAATTATGACAAAAAACTCTAACTTCGTTACTAATTATGACAAGTAACTGTAATTTAGATAAAAAATTATGGTGGGTAACTGTAACTTCAATACTAATTATGACAGATAACAGTAACTTCGATTCTAATTATGACAGGTAACTGTAACTTCGTTACTAATTATAACAAGTAACTTTAATTTCGATACAAATTATGGCAGGTAACTGTAACTTCGGTATTAATTATGACAAGTCCCTGTAATTTCGATACAAATTATGACAGGTAACAGTAATTTCGATATTAATAATGACAGGAAAGTGTAACTTCGTTACTAATTATGACAAGTAACTGTAATTTCGATACAAATTATGACAGGCAACTGTAACTTCGTTACCAATTATGACAAGTAACAGTACCTTCGATGCTAATTATGACAGGAAACTGTAACTTCGATACTAATTATGACAAGTAACTGTAACTTCGATACTAATTATGACAGGTAAATGTAACTTCGTGAATAATTATGACAAGTAACTGTAATTTCGATACAAATTATGGCAGGTAACTGTAACTTCGATACTAATTATGACAGGTAACTGTAACTTCGATACTAATTATGACAAATAACTGTAATTTGGATACAAATTATGGCAGGTAACTGTAACTTCGATACTAATTATGACAGGTAACAGTAACTTCGATACTAATTATGACAAGTAACAGTAACTTCGATACTAATTATGACAAGAAACTGTAATTTCGAAACTAATTATGACAGGAAACTGTAACATCGTTACTAATTATGACAAGTAACTGCAATTTCGATACAAATTATGGCAGGTAACTGTTACTTCGATACTAATTATGACAGGTAACAGTAACTTCGATACTAATTATGACAAGAAACTGTAACTTCCATACTAATTATGACAGGTAACAATAACTTCGATACTAATTATGACAGGAAAGTGTAACTTCGTTACTAATTATGACAAGTAACTGTAATTTCGATACAAATTATGGCAGGTAACTGTAACTTCGATACTAATTATGACAGGTAACTGTAACATCGATACAAATTATGACAAGTAACTGTAACTTCGATACTAATTATGACGGGTAACTGTTACTTCGATAATAATAATGACAATTAACTCTAACTTGGTTACTAATTATGACAAGTAACTGTAATTTTCATAAAAAAATTATGGCAGGTAACTGTAACTTCGATACTAATTATGACAAGGAACTGTAATTTCGATACAAATTATGGCAGGTAACTGTAACTTCCATACTAGTTATGACAGGTAAGAGTAACTTCGATATTAATTATGACAAGTAACTGTAACTTCGATACTAATTATGACAGGTAACTGTAACATCGTTACTAATTATGACAAGTAACTGTAATTTCGATACAAATTATGGCAGGTAATTGTAATTTCGATACTAATTATGACAGGTAACAGTAACTTCGATACTAATTATGACAAATAACAGTTACTTCGATACTAATTATGACAAGTAACTGTAACTTCGATACTAATTATGACCGGTAACTGTAACTTCGTTACTAATTATGACAAGTAACTGTAATTTCGATACAAATTGTGGCAGGTAACTGTAACCTCGATACTAATTATGACAGGTAAGAGTAACTTCGATACTAATTATGACAAGTAACTGTAACTTCGATACAAGTTATGACAGGTAACTGTAACTTCGATACTAATTATGACAAGAATCTCTAACTTCGTTACTAATTATGACAAGTAACTGTAATTTAGATAAAAAATTATGGTGGGTAACTCTAACTTCAATACTAATTATGACAGGTAACAGTAACTTCGATACTAATTATGACATGTAACTGTAACTTCGTTACTAATTATGACAAGTACCTTTAATTTCGATACAAATTATGGCAGGTAACTGTAACTTCGTTACTAATTATGACAAGTCCCTGTAATTTCGATACAAATTATGGCAGGTATCTGTAACTTCCATACTAATTATGACAGGTAACAGTAACTTCGATACTAATTATGACAGGAAAGTGTAACATCGTTACTAATTATGACAAGTAACTGTAATTTCGATACAAATTATGACAGGTAACTGTAACTTCGTTACTTATTATGACAAGTAATAGTACCTTCGATGCTAATTATGACAGGAAACTGTTACTTGGATACTAATTATGACAAGTAACTGTAACTTCGATACTTATGATGACAGGTAACTGTAACTACGTTACTACTTATGACAAGTAACTGTAATTTCGATACAAATTATGGCAGGTAACTGTAACTTCGATACTAATTATGACAGGTAACAGTAACTTCGATACTAATTATGACAAGTAACAGTAACTTCGATACTAATTATGACAAGAAACTGTAATTTCGAAACTAATTATGACAGGTAACTGTAACATCGTTACTAATTATGACAAGTAACTGTAATTTCGATACAAATTATGGCAGGTAACTGTAACTTCGATATTATTATGACAGGTAACTGTAACTTCGATACAAATTATGACAAGTAACTGTAACTTCGATACTAATTATGACGGGTAACTGTTACTTCGATATTATTAATGACAATTAACTCTAACTTCGTTACTAATTATGACAAGTAACTGTAATTTTCATTAAAAAATTATGGCAGGTAACTGTAACTTCGATACTAATTATGACAAGGAACTGTAATTTCGATACAAATTAGGGCAGGTAACTGTAACTTCGATACTAGTTATGACAGGTAAGAGTAACTTCGATACTCATTATGACAAGTAACTGTAACTTCGATACTAATTATGACAGGTAACTGTAACATCGTTACTAATTATGACAAGTAACTGTAATTTCGATACAAATTATGGCAGTTAATTGTAATTTCGATACTAATTATGACAGGTAACAGTAACTTCGATACTAATTATGACAAATAACAGTTACTTCGATACTAATTATGACAAGTAACTGTAACTTCGATACTAATTATGACAGGTAACTGTAACTTCGTTACTAATTATCACAAGTAACTGTAATTTCGATACAAATTGTGGCAGGTAACTGTAACTTCGATACTAATTATGACAGGTAACAGTAACATCGATGCTAATTATGACAAGTAACTGTAACTTCGGCACATATTATGACAGGTAACTGTAACCTCGTTACTAATTATGACAAGTAACTGTAATTTCGTTACAAATTATGGCAGGTAATTGTAATTTCGATACTAATTATGACAGGTAACAGTATCTTCGATACTAATTATGACAAGTAACTATAACTTCGATACAAATTAAGACAGGTTACTGTAACATCGATACTAATTATGACAAGAAACTCTACCTTCGTTACTAAATATGACAAGTAACAGTAATTTTGATAAAAAATTATGGTAGGTAACTGTAACTTCAATACTAATTAGGAAAGGTAACAGTAACTTCGATACTAATTATGACAGGTAACTGTAACTTCGATACTAATTATAATAAGTAACTGTAACTTCGACACTTATTATGACAGGTAACTGTAACCTCGTTACTAATTATGACAAGTAACTGTAATTTCGTTACAAATTATGGCAGGTAATTGTAATTTCGATACTAATTGTGACAGGTAACAGTAACTTCGATACTAATTATGACAAGTAACAGTAACTTCGATACTAATTATGACAAGTAACTGTAACTTCGATACTAATTATGACAGGTAACTGTAACTTCGTGACTAATTATGACAAGTAACTGTAATTTCGATACAAATTATGGCAGGTAATTGTAACTTCGATACTAATTATGACAGGTAACTGTAACTTCGATACTAATTATGACAAGTAACTGTAACTTCGTTACTAATTATGACAGGTAACTGTAACTTCGTGACTAATTATGACATGTAACTGTAATTTCGAAACAAATTATGGCAGGTAACTGTAACTTCGATACTAATTATGATAGGTAACAGTAACTTCGACGCTAATTATGACAAGTAACTATAACTTCGATACATGTTATGACAGGTAACTGTAACTTCGATACTAATTATGACAAGAAACTCTAACTTCGTTACTAATTATGACAAGTAACTGTAATTTAGATAAAAAATTATGGTGGGTAACTGTAACTTCAATACTAATTATGACAGATAACAGTAACTTCGATTCTAATTATGACAGGTAACTGTAACTTCGTTACTAATTATAACAAGTAACTTTAATTTCGATACAAATTATGGCAGGTAACTGTAACTTCGGTATTAATTATGACAAGTCCCTGTAATTTCGATACAAATTATGACAGGTAACAGTAATTTCGATATTAATTATGACAGGAAAGTGTAACTTCGTTACTAATTATGACAAGTAACTGTAATTTCGATACAAATTATGACAGGCAACTGTAACTTCGTTACCAATTATGACAAGTAACAGTACCTTCGATGCTAATTATGACAGGAAACTGTAACTTCGATACTAATTATGACAAGTAACTGTAACTTCGATACTAATTATGACAGGTAAATGTAACTTCGTGAATAATTATGACAAGTAACTGTAATTTCGATACAAATTATGGCAGGTAACTGTAACTTCGATACTAATTATGACAGGTAACTGTAACTTCGATACTAATTATGACAAATAACTGTAATTTGGATACAAATTATGGCAGGTAACTGTAACTTCGATACTAATTATGACAGGTAACAGTAACTTCGATACTAATTATGACAAGTAACAGTAACTTCGATACTAATTATGACAAGAAACTGTAATTTCGAAACTAATTATGACAGGTAACTGTAACATCGTTACTAATTATGACAAGTAACTGCAATTTCGATACAAATTATGGCAGGTAACTGTTACTTCGATACTAATTATGACAGGTAACAGTAACTTCGATACTAATTATGACAAGAAACTGTAACTTCCATACTAATTATGACAGGTAACAATAACTTCGATACTAATTATGACAGGAAAGTGTAACTTCGTTACTAATTATGACAAGTAACTGTAATTTCGATACAAATTATGGCAGGTAACTGTAACTTCGATACTAATTATGACAGGTAACTGTAACATCGATACAAATTATGACAAGTAACTGTAACTTCGATACTAATTATGACGGGTAACTGTTACTTCGATAATAATAATGACAATTAACTCTAACTTGGTTACTAATTATGACAAGTAACTGTAATTTTCATAAAAAAATTATGGCAGGTAACTGTAACTTCGATACTAATTATGACAAGGAACTGTAATTTCGATACAAATTATGGCAGGTAACTGTAACTTCGATACTAGTTATGACAGGTAAGAGTAACTTCGTTATTAATTATGACAAGTAACTGTAACTTCGATACTAATTATGACAGGTAACTGTAACATCGTTACTAATTATGACAAGTAACTGTAATTTCGATACAAATTATGGCAGGTAATTGTAATTTCGATACTAATTATGACAGGTAACAGTAACTTCGATACTAATTATGACAAATAACAGTTACTTCGATACTAATTATGACAAGTAACTGTAACTTCGATACTAATTATGACCGGTAACTGTAACTTCGTTACTAATTATGACAAGTAACTGTAATTTCGATACAAATTGTGGCAGGTAACTGTAACCTCGATACTAATTATGACAGGTAAGAGTAACTTCGATACTAATTATGACAAGTAACTGTAACTTCGATACAAGTTATGACAGGTAACTGTAACTTCGATACTAATTATGACAAGAATCTCTAACTTCGTTACTAATTATGACAAGTAACTGTAATTTAGATAAAAAATTATGGTGGGTAACTCTAACTTCAATACTAATTATGACAGGTAACTTTAACTTCGATACTAATTATGACAGGTAACTGTAACTTCGTTACTAATTATGACAAGTACCTTTAATTTCGATACAAATTATGGCAGGTAACTGTAACTTCGTTACTAATTATGACAAGTCCCTGTAATTTCGATACAAATTATGGCAGGTATCTGTAACTTCCATACTAATTATGACAGGTAACAGTAACTTCGATACTAATTATGACAGGAAAGTGTAACATCGTTACTAATTATGACAAGTAACTGTAATTTCGATACAAATTATGACAGGTAACTGTAACTTCGTTACTTATTATGACAAGTAATAGTACCTTCGATGCTAATTATGACAGGAAACTGTTACTTGGATACTAATTATGACAAGTAACTGTAACTTCGATACTTATGATGACAGGTAACTGTAACTACGTTACTACTTATGACAAGTAACTGTAATTTCGATACAAATTATGGCAGGTAACTGTAACTTCGATACTAATTATGACAGGTAACAGTAACTTCGATACTAATTATGACAAGTAACAGTAACTTCGATACTAATTATGACAAGAAACTGTAATTTCGAAACTAATTATGACAGGTAACTGTAACATCGTTACTAATTATGACAAGTAACTGTAATTTCGATACAAATTATGGCAGGTAACTGTAACTTCGATATTATTATGACAGGTAACTGTAACTTCGATACAAATTATGACAAGTAACTGTAACTTCGATACTAATTATGACGGGTAACTGTTACTTCGATATTATTAATGACAATTAACTCTACCTTCGTTACTAATTATGAAAAGTAACTGTAATTTTCATAAAAAAATTATGGCAGGTAACTGTAACTTCGATACTAATTATGACAAGGAACTGTAATTTCGATACAAATTAGGGCAGGTAACTGTAACTTCGATACTAATTATGACAGGTAACTGTAACTTCGATACTAATTATGACAAATAACTGTAATTTGGATACAAATTATGGCAGGTAACTGTAACTTCGATACTAATTATGACAGGTAACAGTAACTTCGATACTAATTATGACAAGTAACAGTAACTTCGATACTAATTATGACAAGAAACTGTAATTTCGAAACTAATTATGACAGGTAACTGTAACATCGTTACTAATTATGACAAGTAACTGCAATTTCGATACAAATTATGGCAGGTAACTGTTACTTCGATACTGATTATGACAGGTAACAGTAACTTCGATACTAATTATGACAAGTAACTGTAACTTCCATACTAATTATGACAGGTAACAATAACTTCGATACTAATTATGACAGGAAAGTGTAACTTCGTTACTAATTATGACAAGTAACTGTAATTTCGATACAAATTATGACAGGTAACTGTAACTTCGTTACTAATTATGACAAGTAACAGTACCTTCGATGCTAATTATGACAAGTAACTGTAACTTCGATACTAATTATGACAAGGAACGGTAATTTCGATACAAATTATGGCAGGTAACTGTAACTTCGTTACTAATTATGACAAGTAACTGTAATTTCGATACAAATTTTGGCAGGTAACTGTAACTTCGATACTAATTATGTCAGGTAACAGTAACTTCGACACTAATTATGACAAGTAACTGTAACTTCGATACTAATTATGACAGGTAACTGTAACTTCGATACTAATTATGACAAGAAACTCTAACTTCGTTACTAATTATGACAAGTAACTGTAATTTAGATAAAAAATTATGGTGGGTAACTCTAACTTCAATACTAATTAAGACAGGTAACAGTAACTTCGATACTAATTATGACAGGTAACTGTAACTTCGTTACTAATTATGACAAGTAACTTTAATTTCGATACAATTTATGGCAGGTAACTGTAACTTCGTTACTAATTATGACAAGTCCCTGTAATTTCGATACAAATTATGGCAGGTATCTGTAACTTCCATACTAATTATGACAGGTAACAGTAACTTCGATACTAATTATGACAAGTAACAGTAACTTCGATACTAATTATGACAAGAAACTGTAATTTCGAAACTAATTATGACAGGTAACTGTAACATCGTTACTAATGATGACAAGTAACTGTAATTTCGATAAAAATTATGGCAGGTAACTGTAACTTCGATACTAATTATGATAGGTAACAGTATCTTTCGATACTAATTATGACAAGTAACTATAACTTCGATACAAATTGAGACAGGTTACTGTAACATCGATACTAATTATGACAAGAAACTCTACCTTCGTTACTAAATATGACAAGTAACAGTAATTTTGATAAAAAATTATGGTAGGTAACTGTAACTTCAATACTAATTATGACAGGTAACAGTAACTTCGATACTAATTATGAAAAGTAACTGTAACTTCGATACTAATTATAATATGTAACTGTAACTTCGATACTAATTATTACAGGTAATTGTAACTTCGTTACTAATTATGACAAGTAACTGTAATTTCGTTACAAATTATGGCAGGTAATTGTAATTTCGATACTAATTGAAACAGGTAACAGTAACTTCGATACTAATTATGACAAGTAACAGTAACTTCGATACTAATTATGACAAGTAACTGTAACTTCGATACTAATTATGACAGGTAACTGTAACTTCGTGACTAATTATGACTAGTAACTGTAATTTCGATACAAATTATGGCAGGTAACTATAACTTCGATACTAATTATGACAGGTAACTGTAACTTCGATACTAATTATGACAAGGAACTGTAATTTCGATACAAATTATGGCAGGTAACTGTAACTTCGTTACTAATTATGACAAGTAACTGTAATTTCGATACAAATATTGGCAGGTAACTGTAACTTCGATACTAATTATGTCAGGTATCAGTAACTTCGATACTAATTATGACAAGTAACTGTAACTTCGTTACTAATTATGACAGGTAACTGTAACTTCGTGACTAATTATGACAAGTAACTGTAATTTCGATACAAATTATGGCAGGTAACTGTAACTTCGATACTAATTATTACAGGTAACAGTAACTTCGATACTAATTATGACAAGTAACTATAACTTCGATACAAGTTATGACAGGTAACTGTAACTTCGATACTAATTATGACAAGAAACTCTAACTTCGTTACTAATTATGACAAGTAACTGTAATTTAGATAAAAAATTATGGTGGGTAACTGTAATTTCAACACTAATTATGACAGATAACAGTAACTTCGATACTAATTATGACAGGTAACTGTAACTTCGTTACTAATTATAACAAGTAACTTTAATTTCGATACAAATTATGGCAGGTAACTGTAACTTCGGTACTAATTATGACAAGTCCCTGTAATTTCGATACAAATTATGACAGGTAACAGTAACTTCGATACTAATTATGACAGGAAAGTGTAACTTCGTTACTAATTATGACAAGTAACTGTAATTTCGATACAAATTTTGACAGGTAACTGTAACTTAGTTACCAATTATGACAAGTAACAGTACCTTCGATGCTAATTATGACAGGAAACTGTAACTTCGATACTAATTATGACAAGTAACTGTAACTTCGATACTAATTATGACAGGTAACTGTAACTTCGTGACTAATTATGACAAGTAACTGTAATTTCGATACAAATTATGGCAGGTAACTGTAACTTCGATACTAGTTATGACAGGTAACTGTAACTTCGATACTAATTATGACAAGTAACTGCAATTTCGATACAAATTATTGCAGGTAACAGTAACTTCGATACTAATTATGACAGGTAACAGTAACTTCGATACTAATTATGACAAGTAACAGTAACTTCGATACTAATTATGACAAGAAACTGTAATTTCGAAACTAATTATGACAGGTAACTGTAACATCGTTACTAATTATGACAAGTAACTGCAATTTCGATACAAATTATGGCAGGTAACTGTAACTTCGATACTAATTATGACAGGTAACAGTAACTTCGATACTAATTATGACAAGTAACTGTAACTTCCATACTAATTATGACAGGTAACAATAGCTTCGATACTAATTATGACAGGAAAGTGTAACTTCGTTACTAATTATGACAAGTAACTGTAATTTCGATACAAATTATGGCAGGTAACTGTAACTTCGATACTAATTATGACAGGTAACTGTAACATCGATACAAATTATGACAAGTAACTGTAACTTCGATACTAATTATGACGGGTAACTGTTACTTCGATAATAATAATGACAATTAACTCTAACTTGGTTACTAATTATGACAAGTAACTGTAATTTTCATAAAAAAATTATGGCAGGTAACTGTAACTTCGATACTAATTATGACAAGGAACTGTAATTTCGATACAAATTATGGCAGGTAACTGTAACTTCGATACTAGTTATGACAGGTAAGAGTAACTTCGTTATTAATTATGACAAGTAACTGTAACTTCGATACTAATTATGACAGGTAACTGTAACATCGTTACTAATTATGACAAGTAACTGTAATTTCGATACAAATTATGGCAGGTAATTGTAATTTCGATACTAATTATGACAGGTAACAGTAACTTCGATACTAATTATGACAAATAACAGTTACTTCGATACTAATTATGACAAGTAACTGTAACTTCGATACTAATTATGACCGGTAACTGTAACTTCGTTACTAATTATGACAAGTAACTGTAATTTCGATACAAATTGTGGCAGGTAACTGTAACCTCGATACTAATTATGACAGGTAAGAGTAACTTCGATACTAATTATGACAAGTAACTGTAACTTCGATACAAGTTATGACAGGTAACTGTAACTTCGATACTAATTATGACAAGAATCTCTAACTTCGTTACTAATTATGACAAGTAACTGTAATTTAGATAAAAAATTATGGTGGGTAACTCTAACTTCAATACTAATTATGACAGGTAACTTTAACTTCGATACTAATTATGACAGGTAACTGTAACTTCGTTACTAATTATGACAAGTACCTTTAATTTCGATACAAATTATGGCAGGTAACTGTAACTTCGTTACTAATTATGACAAGTCCCTGTAATTTCGATACAAATTATGGCAGGTATCTGTAACTTCCATACTAATTATGACAGGTAACAGTAACTTCGATACTAATTATGACAGGAAAGTGTAACATCGTTACTAATTATGACAAGTAACTGTAATTTCGATACAAATTATGACAGGTAACTGTAACTTCGTTACTTATTATGACAAGTAATAGTACCTTCGATGCTAATTATGACAGGAAACTGTTACTTGGATACTAATTATGACAAGTAACTGTAACTTCGATACTTATGATGACAGGTAACTGTAACTACGTTACTACTTATGACAAGTAACTGTAATTTCGATACAAATTATGGCAGGTAACTGTAACTTCGATACTAATTATGACAGGTAACAGTAACTTCGATACTAATTATGACAAGTAACAGTAACTTCGATACTAATTATGACAAGAAACTGTAATTTCGAAACTAATTATGACAGGTAACTGTAACATCGTTACTAATTATGACAAGTAACTGTAATTTCGATACAAATTATGGCAGGTAACTGTAACTTCGATATTATTATGACAGGTAACTGTAACTTCGATACAAATTATGACAAGTAACTGTAACTTCGATACTAATTATGACGGGTAACTGTTACTTCGATATTATTAATGACAATTAACTCTACCTTCGTTACTAATTATGAAAAGTAACTGTAATTTTCATAAAAAAATTATGGCAGGTAACTGTAACTTCGATACTAATTATGACAAGGAACTGTAATTTCGATACAAATTAGGGCAGGTAACTGTAACTTCGATACTAATTATGACAGGTAACTGTAACTTCGATACTAATTATGACAAATAACTGTAATTTGGATACAAATTATGGCAGGTAACTGTAACTTCGATACTAATTATGACAGGTAACAGTAACTTCGATACTAATTATGACAAGTAACAGTAACTTCGATACTAATTATGACAAGAAACTGTAATTTCGAAACTAATTATGACAGGTAACTGTAACATCGTTACTAATTATGACAAGTAACTGCAATTTCGATACAAATTATGGCAGGTAACTGTTACTTCGATACTGATTATGACAGGTAACAGTAACTTCGATACTAATTATGACAAGTAACTGTAACTTCCATACTAATTATGACAGGTAACAATAACTTCGATACTAATTATGACAGGAAAGTGTAACTTCGTTACTAATTATGACAAGTAACTGTAATTTCGATACAAATTATGACAGGTAACTGTAACTTCGTTACTAATTATGACAAGTAACAGTACCTTCGATGCTAATTATGACAAGTAACTGTAACTTCGATACTAATTATGACAAGGAACGGTAATTTCGATACAAATTATGGCAGGTAACTGTAACTTCGTTACTAATTATGACAAGTAACTGTAATTTCGATACAAATTTTGGCAGGTAACTGTAACTTCGATACTAATTATGTCAGGTAACAGTAACTTCGACACTAATTATGACAAGTAACTGTAACTTCGATACTAATTATGACAGGTAACTGTAACTTCGATACTAATTATGACAAGAAACTCTAACTTCGTTACTAATTATGACAAGTAACTGTAATTTAGATAAAAAATTATGGTGGGTAACTCTAACTTCAATACTAATTAAGACAGGTAACAGTAACTTCGATACTAATTATGACAGGTAACTGTAACTTCGTTACTAATTATGACAAGTAACTTTAATTTCGATACAATTTATGGCAGGTAACTGTAACTTCGTTACTAATTATGACAAGTCCCTGTAATTTCGATACAAATTATGGCAGGTATCTGTAACTTCCATACTAATTATGACAGGTAACAGTAACTTCGATACTAATTATGACAAGTAACAGTAACTTCGATACTAATTATGACAAGAAACTGTAATTTCGAAACTAATTATGACAGGTAACTGTAACATCGTTACTAATGATGACAAGTAACTGTAATTTCGATAAAAATTATGGCAGGTAACTGTAACTTCGATACTAATTATGATAGGTAACAGTATCTTTCGATACTAATTATGACAAGTAACTATAACTTCGATACAAATTGAGACAGGTTACTGTAACATCGATACTAATTATGACAAGAAACTCTACCTTCGTTACTAAATATGACAAGTAACAGTAATTTTGATAAAAAATTATGGTAGGTAACTGTAACTTCAATACTAATTATGACAGGTAACAGTAACTTCGATACTAATTATGAAAAGTAACTGTAACTTCGATACTAATTATAATATGTAACTGTAACTTCGATACTAATTATTACAGGTAATTGTAACTTCGTTACTAATTATGACAAGTAACTGTAATTTCGTTACAAATTATGGCAGGTAATTGTAATTTCGATACTAATTGAAACAGGTAACAGTAACTTCGATACTAATTATGACAAGTAACAGTAACTTCGATACTAATTATGACAAGTAACTGTAACTTCGATACTAATTATGACAGGTAACTGTAACTTCGTGACTAATTATGACTAGTAACTGTAATTTCGATACAAATTATGGCAGGTAACTATAACTTCGATACTAATTATGACAGGTAACTGTAACTTCGATACTAATTATGACAAGGAACTGTAATTTCGATACAAATTATGGCAGGTAACTGTAACTTCGTTACTAATTATGACAAGTAACTGTAATTTCGATACAAATATTGGCAGGTAACTGTAACTTCGATACTAATTATGTCAGGTATCAGTAACTTCGATACTAATTATGACAAGTAACTGTAACTTCGTTACTAATTATGACAGGTAACTGTAACTTCGTGACTAATTATGACAAGTAACTGTAATTTCGATACAAATTATGGCAGGTAACTGTAACTTCGATACTAATTATTACAGGTAACAGTAACTTCGATACTAATTATGACAAGTAACTATAACTTCGATACAAGTTATGACAGGTAACTGTAACTTCGATACTAATTATGACAAGAAACTCTAACTTCGTTACTAATTATGACAAGTAACTGTAATTTAGATAAAAAATTATGGTGGGTAACTGTAATTTCAACACTAATTATGACAGATAACAGTAACTTCGATACTAATTATGACAGGTAACTGTAACTTCGTTACTAATTATAACAAGTAACTTTAATTTCGATACAAATTATGGCAGGTAACTGTAACTTCGGTACTAATTATGACAAGTCCCTGTAATTTCGATACAAATTATGACAGGTAACAGTAACTTCGATACTAATTATGACAGGAAAGTGTAACTTCGTTACTAATTATGACAAGTAACTGTAATTTCGATACAAATTTTGACAGGTAACTGTAACTTAGTTACCAATTATGACAAGTAACAGTACCTTCGATGCTAATTATGACAGGAAACTGTAACTTCGATACTAATTATGACAAGTAACTGTAACTTCGATACTAATTATGACAGGTAACTGTAACTTCGTGACTAATTATGACAAGTAACTGTAATTTCGATACAAATTATGGCAGGTAACTGTAACTTCGATACTAGTTATGACAGGTAACTGTAACTTCGATACTAATTATGACAAGTAACTGCAATTTCGATACAAATTATTGCAGGTAACAGTAACTTCGATACTAATTATGACAGGTAACAGTAACTTCGATACTAATTATGACAAGTAACAGTAACTTCGATACTAATTATGACAAGAAACTGTAATTTCGAAACTAATTATGACAGGTAACTGTAACATCGTTACTAATTATGACAAGTAACTGCAATTTCGATACAAATTATGGCAGGTAACTGTAACTTCGATACTAATTATGACAGGTAACAGTAACTTCGATACTAATTATGACAAGTAACTGTAACTTCCATACTAATTATGACAGGTAACAATAGCTTCGATACTAATTATGACAGGAAAGTGTAACTTCGTTACTAATTATGACAAGTAACTGTAATTTCAATACAAATTATGACAGGTAACTGTAACTTCGTTACTAATTATGACAAGTAACAGTACCTTCGATGCTAATTATGACAAGTAACTGTAACTTCGATACTAATTATGACAAGGAACGGTAATTTCGATACAAATTATGGCAGGTAACTGTAACTTCGTTACTAATTATGACAGGTAACTGTAACTTCGATACTAATTATGACAAGTAACTGTAACTTCGATACTAATTATGACAGGTAACTGTAACTTCGATACTAATTATGACAAGAAACTCTAACTTCGTTACTAATTATGACAAGTAACTGTAATTTAGATAAAAAATTATGGTGGGTAACTCTAACTTCAATACTAATTATGACAGATAACAGTAACTTCGATACTAATTATGACAGGTAACTGTAACTTCGTTACTAATTATGACAAGTAACTTTAATTTCGATACAAATTATGGCAGGTAACTGTAACTTCGTTACTAATTATGACAAGTCCCATTAATTTCGATACAAATTATGGCAGGTATCTGTAACTTCCATATTAATTATGACAGGTAACAGTAACTTCGATACTAATTATGACAGGAAAGTATAACATCGTTACTAATTATGATAAGTAACTGTAATTTCGATACAAATTATGACAGGTAACTGTAACTTCGTTACTTATTATGACAAGTAACAGTACCTTCGATGCTAATTATGACAGGAAACTGTTACTTCGATACTAATTATGACAAGTAACTGTAACTTCGATACTAATGATGACAGGTAACTGTAACTACGTTACTACTTATGACAAGTAACTGTAATTTCGATACAAATTATGGCAGGTAACTGTAACTTCTATACTAATTATGACAGGTAACAGTAACTTCGATACTAATTATGACAAGTAACAGTAACTTCGATACTTATTATGACAAGAAACTGTAATTTCGAAACTAATTATGACAGGTAACTGTAACTTCGTTACTAATTATGACAAGTAACTGTAATATCGATACAAATTATGGCAGGTAACTGTAACTTCGATTCTAATTATGACAGGTAACAGTAACTTCGATACAAATTATGACAAGTAACTGTAACTTCGATACTAATTATGAGAGGTAACTGTTACTTCGATATTAATAATGACAATTAACTCTAACTTCGTTACTAATTAGGACAAGTAACTGTAATTTTCATAAAAAAATTATGGCAGGTAACTGTAACTTCGATACTAGTTATGACAGGTAAGAGTAACTTCGATACTAATTATGACAAGTAACTGTAACTTCGATACTAATTATGACAGGTAACTGTAACATCGTTACTAATTATGACAAGTAACTGTAATTTCGATACAATTTATGGCAGGTAATTGTAATTTCGATACTAATTATGACAGGTAACAGTACCTTGGATGCTAATTATGACAGGAAACTGTTACTTCGATACTAATTATGACAAGTAACTGTAACTTCGATAATAATGATGACAGGTAACTGTAACTACGTTACTACTTATGACAAGTAACTGTAATTTCGATACAAATTATGGCAGGTAACTCTAACATCGATACTAATTATGACAGGTAACAGTATCTTCGATACTAATTATGACAAGTAAATATAACTTCGATACAAATTATGACAGGTAACTGTAACTTCGATACTAATTATGACAAGAAACTCTAACTTCGTTACTAATTATGACAAGTAACTGTAATTATGATAAAAATTATGGTGGGTAACTGTAACTTCAATACTAATTATGACAGGTCACAGTAACTTCGATACTTATTATGACAGGTAACTGTATATTCGTTACTAATTATGACAAGTAACTTTAATTTCGATACAAATTATGGCAGGTAACTGTAACTTCGTTACCAATTATGACAAGTCCCTTTAATTTCGATACAAATTATGGCAGGTAACTGCAACTTCCATACTAATTATGACAGGTAACAATAACTTCGATACTAATTATGACAGGAAAGTGTAACTTCGTTACTAATAATGCCAAGTAACTGTAATTTCGATACAAATTATGACAGGTAACTGTAACTTCGTTACTATTTATGACAAATAACAGTACCTTCGATGCTAATTATGACAGGTAACTTTAACTTCGATACTAATTATGACAAGGAACTGTAATTTCGACACAAATTATGGCAGGTAACTGTAACTTAGTTACTAATTATGACAAGTAACTGTAATTTCGATACAAAATTTGGCAGGTAACTGTAACTTCGATACTAATTATGTCAGGTAACAGTAACTTCGATACTAATTATGACAAGTAACTGTAACTTCGATACTAATTAAGACAGGTAACTGTAACTTCGATACTAATTATGACAAGATACTCTAACTTCGTTACTAATTATGACAAGTAACTGTAATTTAGATAAAAAATTATGGTGGGTAACTCTAACTTCAATACTAATTATGACAGGTAACAGTAACTTCGATACTAATTACGACAGGCAACTGTAACTTCGTTACTAATTATGACAAGTACCTTTAATTTCGATACAAATTATGGCAGGTAACTGTAACTTCGTTACTAATTATGAAAAGTCCCTGTAATTTCGATACAAATTATGGCAGGTATCTGTAACTTCCATACTAATTATGACAGGTAACAGTAACTTCGATACTAATTATAACAGGAAAGTGTAACATCGTTACTAATTATGACAAGTAACTGTAATTTCGATACAAATTATGAAAGGTAACTGTAACTTCGTTACTTATTATGACAAGTAATAGTATCTTCGATGCTAATTATGACAGGAAACTGTTACTTGGATACTAATTATGACAAGTATCTGTAACATCGATACTAATGATGACAGGTAACTGTAACTACGTTACTACTTATGACAAGTAACTGTAATTTCGATACAAATTATGGCAGGTAACTGTAACTTCGATACTAATTTTGACAGGTAACAGTAACTTCGATACAAATTATGACAAGTAACAGTAACTTCGATACTAATTATGACAAGAAACTGGAATTTCGAAACTAATTATGACAGGTAACTGTAACATCGTTACTAATTATGACAAGTAACTGTAATTTCGATACAAATTAAGGCAGGTAACTGTAACTTCGATACTAATTATGACAGGTAACTGTAACTTCGATACAAATTATGACAAGTAACTGTAACTTCGATACTATTTATGACAGGTAACTGTTACTTCGATATTAATAATGACAATTAACTCTAACTTCGTTACTAATTATGACAAGTAACTGTAATTTTCATAAAAAAATTATGGCAGGTAACTGTAACTTCGATACTAATTATGACAAGTCCCTGTAATTTCGAAACTAATTATGACAGGTAACTGTAACATCGTTACTAATTATGACAAGTAACTGTAATTTCGATACAAATTATGGCAGGTAACTGTAACTTCGATACTAATTATGACAGGTAACAGTAACTTCGATACAAATTATGACAAGTAACTGTAACATCGATACTAATTATGACAGGTAACTGTTACTTCGATATTAATAATGACAATTAACTCTTACTTCGTTACTATTTATGACAAGTAACTGTAATTTTCATAAAAAAATTATGGCAGGTAACTGTAACTTCGATACTAATTATGACAAGGAACTGTAATTTCGATACAAATTATGGCAGGTAACTGTAACATCGATACTAGTTATGACAGGTAAGAGTAACTTCGATACTAATTATGACAAGTAACTGTAACTTCGATACTAATGATGACAGGTAACTGTAACTACGTTACTACTTATGACAAGTAACTGTAATTTCGATACAAATTATGGCAGGTAACTCTAACATCGATACTAATTATGACAGGTAACAGTAGCTTCGATACTAATTATGACAAGTAACTATAACATCGATACAAATTATGACAGGTAACTGTAACTTCGATACTAATTATGACAAGAAACTCTAACTTCGTTACTAATTATTACAAGTAACTGTAATTATGATAAAAATTATGGTGGGTAACTGTAACTTCAATACTAATTATGACAGGTCACAGTAACTTCGATACTTATTATGACAGGTAACTGTAACTTCGTTACTAATTATGACAAGTAACTTTAATTTTGATTCAAATTATGGCAGGTAACTGTAACTTCGTTATCAATTATGACAAGTCCCTGTAATTTCGATACAAATTATGGCAGGTAACTGCAACTTCCATACTAATTATGACAGGTAACAATAACTTCGATACTAATTATGACAGGAAAGTGTAACTTCGTTACTAATTATGACAAGTAACTGTAATTTCGATACAAATTATGACAGGTAACTGTAACTTCGTTACTAATTATGACAAGTAACAGTACCTTCGATGCTAATTATGACAGGTAACTGTAACTTCGATACTAATTATGACAAGGAAGTGTAATTTCGATACAAATTATGGCAGGTAACTGTAACTTCGTTACTAATTATGACAAGTAACTGTAATTTCGTTACAAATTTTGGCAGGTAACTGTAACTTCGATACTAATTATGTCAGGTAACAGTAACTTCGATACTAATTATGACAAGTAACTGTAACTTCGATACTAATTAAGACAGGTAACTGTAACTTCGATACTAATTATGACAAGAAACTCTAACTTCGTTACTAATTATGACAAGTAACTGTAATTTAGATAAAAAATTATGGTGGGTAACTCTAACTTCAATACTAATTATGACAGGTAACAGTAACTTCGATACTAATTATGACAGGTAACTGTAACTTCGTTACTAATTATGACAAGTACCCTTAATTTCGATACAAAATATGGCAGGTAACTGTAACTTCGTTACTAATTATGACAAGTTCCTGTAATTTCGATACAAATTATGGCAGGTATCTGTAACATCCATACTAATTATGACAGGTAACAGTAACTTCGATACTAATTATGACAGGAAAGTGTAACATCATTACTAATTATGACAAGTAACTGTAATTTCGATACAAATTATGACAGGTAACTGTAACTTCGTTACTTATTATGACAAGTAATAGTATCTTCGATTCTAATTATGACAGGAAACTGTTACTTGGATACTAATTATGACAAGTAACTGTAACTTCGATACTAATGATGACAGGTAACTGTAACTACGATACTACTTATGACAAGTAACTGTAATTTCGATACAAATTATGGCAGGTAACTGTAAATTCGATACTAATTATGACAGGTAACAGTAACTTCGATACTAATTATGACAAGTAACAGTAACTTCGATACTAATTATGACAAGAAACTGTAATTTCGAAACTAATTATGACAGGTAAATGTAACATCGTTACTAATTATGACAAGTAACTGTAATTTCGATACAAATTATGGCAGGTAACAGTATCTTCGATACTAATTATGACAGGTAACTGTAAATTCGATACAAATTATGACAAGTAACTGTAACTTCGATACTAATTATGACAGGTAACTGTTACTTCGATATTAATAATGACAATTAACTCTAACTTCGTTACTAATTATGACAAGTAACTGTAATTTTCATAAAAAAATTATGGCAGGTAACTGTAACTTCGATACTAATTATGACAAGGAACTGTAATTTCGATACAAATTATGGCAGGTAACTGTAACTTCGATACTAGTTATGACAGGTAAGAGTAACTTCGATACTAATTATGACAAGTAACTGTAACTTCGATACTAATTATGACAGGTAACTGTAACATCGTTACTAATTATGACAAGTAACTGTAATTTCGATACAAATTATGGCAGGTAATTGTAATTTCGATACTAATTATGACAGGTAACAGTAACTTCGATACTAATTATGACAAATAACAGTTACTTCGATACTAATTATGACAAGTAACTGTAACTTCAATACTAATTATGACAGGTAACTGTAACTTCGTTACTAATTATGACAAGTAACTATAATTTCGATACAAATTGTGGCAGGTAACTGTAACTTCGATACTAATTATGACAGGTAACAGTAACATCGATACTAATTATGACAAGTAACTGTAACTTCGATACTTATTATGACAGGTAACTGTAACTTCGTTACTAATTATGACAAGTAACTGCAATTTCGATACAAATTATGGCAGGTAACTGTAACTTCGATACTAATTATGACAGGTAACAGTATCTTCGATACTAATTATGACAAGTAACTGTAACTTCGATACTAATTATGACAGGTAACAGTAACATCGATACTAATTATGACAAGTAACTATAACTTCGATACAAATGGAGACAGGTTACTGTAACATCGATACTAATTATGACAAGAAACTCTACCTTCGTTACTAAATATGACAAGTAACGGTAATTTTGATAAAAAATTATGGTAGGTAACTGTAACTTCAATACTAATTATGACAGGTAACAGTAACTTCGATACTAATTATGACAAGTAACTGTAACTTCGATACTAATTATAATAAGTAACTGTAACTTCGATACTAATTATTACAGGTAATTGTAACTTCGTTACTAATTATGACAAGTAACTGTAATTTCGTTACAAATTATGGCAGGTAATTGTAATTTCGATATTAATTGTGACAGGTAACAGTAACTTCGATACTAATTATGACAAGGAACTGTAATTTCGATACAAATTATGGCAGGTAACTGTAACTTCGTTACTAATTATGACAAGTAACTGTAATTTCGATACAAATATTGGCAGGTAACTGTAACTTCGATACTAATTATGTCAGGTATCAGTAACTTCGATACTAATTATGACAAGTAACTGTAACTTCGTTACTAATTATGACAGGTAACTGTAACTTCGTGACTAATTATGACAAGTAACTGTAATTTCGATACAAATTTTGGCTGGTAACTGTAACTTCGATACTATTTATGACAGGTAACAGTAACTTCGATACTAATTATGACAAGTAACTGTAACTTCGATACAAGTTATGACTGGTAACTGTAACTTCGATACTAATTATGACAAGAAACTCTAACTTCGTTACTAATTATGACAAGTAACTGTAATTTAGATAAAAAAATTATGGTGGGTAACTCTAACTTCAATACTAATTATGACAGGTAACAGTAACTTCGATACTACTTATGACAGGTAACTGTAACTTCGTTACTAATTATGACAAGTACCTTTAATTTCGATACAAATTATGGCAGGAAACTGTAACTTCGTTACTAATTATGACAATTCCCTGTAATTTCGATACAAATTATGGCAGGTATCTGTAACTTCCATACTATTTATGACAGGTAACAGTAACTTCGATACTAATTATGACAGGAAAGTGTAACATCGTTACTAATTATGACAAGTAACTGTAATTTCTATACAAATTATTGCAGGTAACTGTAACTTCGTTACTTATTATGACAAGTAATAGTACCTTCGATGCTAATTATGACAGGAAACTGTTACTTGGATACTAATTATGACAAGTAACTGTAACTTCGATACTAATTATGACAGGTAACTGTAACTACGTTACTACTTATGACAAGTAACTGTAATTTCGATACAATTTATGGCAGGTAACTGTAACTTCGATACTAATTATGACAGGTAACAGTAACTTCGATACTAATTATGACAAGAAACTGTAATTTCGAAACTAATTATGACAGGTAACTGTAACATCGTTACTAATTATGACAAGTAACTGTAATTTCGATACAAATTATGGCAGGTAACTGTAACTTCGATACTAATTATGACAGGTAACTGTAACATCGATACAAATTATGACAAGTAACTGTAACTTCGATACTAATTATGACGGGTAACTGTTACTTCGATAATAATAATGACAATTAACTCTAACTTGGTTACTAATTATGACAAGTAACTGTAATTTTCATAAAAAAATTATGGCAGGTAACTGTAACTTCGATATTAATTATGACAAGGAACTGTAATTTCGATACAAATTATGGCAGGTAACTGTAACTTCGATACTAGTTATGACAGGTAAGAGTAACTTCGATACTAATTATGACAAGTAACTGTAACTTCGATACTAATTATGACAGGTAAGTGTAACATCGTTACTAATTATGACAAGTAACTGTAATTTCGATACGAATTATGGCAGGTAATTGTAATTTCGATACTAATTATGACAGGTAACAGTAACTTCGATACTAATTATGACAAATAACAGTTACTTCGATACTAATTATGACAAGTAACTGTAACTTCGATACTAATTATGACCGGTAACTGTAACTTCGTTACTAATTATGACAAGTAACTGTAATTTCGATACAAATTGTGGCAGGTAACTGTAACCTCGATACTAATTATGACAGGTAACAGTAACTTCGATACTAATTATGACAAGTAACTGTAACTTCGATACAAGTTATGACAGGTAACTGTAACTTCGATACTAATTATGACAAGAAACTCTAACTTCGTTACTAATTATGACAAGTAACTGTAATTTAGATAAAAAATTATGGTGGGTAACTCTAACTTCAATACTAATCATGACAGGTAACAGTAACTTCGATACTAATTATGACAGGTAACTGTAACTTCGTTACTAATTATGACAAGTACCTTTAATTTCGATACAAATTATGGCAGGTAACTGTAACTTCGTTACTAATTATGACAAGTCCCTGTAATTTCGATACAAATTATGGCAGGTATCTGTAACTTCCATACTAATTATGACAGGTAACAGTAACTTCGATACTAATTATGACAGGAAAGTGTAACATCGTTACTAATTATGACAAGTAACTGTAATTTCGATACAAATTATGACAGGTAACTGTAACTTCGTTACTTATTATGACAAGTAATAGTACCTTCGATGCTAATTATGACAGGAAACTGTTACTTGGATACTAATTATGACAAGTAACTGTAACTTCAATACTAATGATGACAGGTAACTGTAACTACGTTACTACTTATGACAAGTAACTGTAATTTCGATACAAATTATGGCAGGTAACTGTAACTTCGATACTAATTATGACAGGTAACAGTAACTTCGATACTAATTATGACAAGTAACAGTAACTTCGATACTAATTATGACAAGAAACTGTAATTTCGAAACTAATTATGACAGGTAACTGTAACATCGTTACTAATTATGACAAGTAACTGTAATTTCGAGACAAATTATGGCAGGTAACTGTAACTTCGATACTTATTATGACAGGTAACTGTAACTTCGATACAAATTATGACAAGTAACTGTAACTTCGATACTAATTATGACGGGTAACTGTTACTTCGATATTATTAATGACAATTAACTCTAACTTCGTAACTAATTATGACAAGTAACTGTAATTTTCATAAAAAAATTATGGCAGGTAACTGTAACTTCGATACTAATTATGACAAGGAACTGTAATTTCGATACAAATTATGGCAGGTAACTGTAACTTCGATACTAGTTATGACAGGTAAGAGTAACTTCGATACTCATTATGACAAGTAACTGTAACTTCGATACTAATTATGACAGGTAACTGTAACATCGTTACTAATTATGACAAGTAACTGTAATTTCGATACAAATTATGTCAGTTAATTGTAATTTCGATACTAATTATGACAGGTAACAGTAACTTCGATACTAATTATGACAAATAACAGTTACTTCGATACTAATTATGACAAGTAACTGTAACTTCGATACTAATTATGACAGGTAACTGTAACTTCGTTACTAATTATGACAAGTAACTGTAATTTCGATACAAATTGTGGCAGGTAACTGTAACTTCGATACTAATTATGACAGGTATTAGTAACATCGATGCTAATTATGACAAGTAACTGTAACTTCGACACTTATTATGACAGGTAACTGTAACCTCGTTACTAATTATGACAAGTAACTGTAATTTCGTTACAAATTATGGCAGGTAATTGTAATTTCGATACTAATTATGACAGGTAACAGTATCTTCGATACTAATTATGACAAGTAACTATAACTTCGATACAAATTGAGACAGGTTACTGTAACATCGATACTAATTATGACAAGAAACTCTACCTTCGTTACTAAATATGACAAGTAACAGTAATTTTGATAAAAAATTATGGTAGGTAACTGTAACTTCAATACTAATTAGGAAAGGTAACAGAAACTTCGATACTAATTATGACAGGTAACTGTAACTTCGATACTAATTATAATAAGTAACTGTAACTTCGATACTAATTATTACAGGTAATTGTAACTTCGTTACTAATTATGACAAGTAACTGTAATTTCGTTACAAATTATGGCAGGTAATTGTAATTTCGATACTAATTGTGACAGGTAACAATAACTTCGATACTAATTATGACAGGAAAGTGTAACTTCGTTACTAATTATGACAAGTAACTGTAATTTCGATACAAATTATGACAGGTAACTGTAACTTCGTTACTAATTATGACAAGTAACAGTACCTTCGATGCTAATTATGACAAGTAACTGTAACTTCGATACTAATTATGACAAGGAACGGTAATTTCGATACAAATTATGGCAGGTAACTGTAACTTCGTTACTAATTATGACAAGTAACTGTAATTTCGATACAAATTTTGGCAGGTAACTGTAACTTCGATACTAATTATGTCAGGTAACAGTAACTTCGACACTAATTATGACAAGTAACTGTAACTTCGATACTAATTATGACAGGTAACTGTAACTTCGATACTAATTATGACAAGAAACTCTAACTTCGTTACTAATTATGACAAGTAACTGTAATTTAGATAAAAAATTATGGTGGGTAACTCTAACTTCAATACTAATTAAGACAGGTAACAGTAACTTCGATACTAATTATGACAGGTAACTGTAACTTCGTTACTAATTATGACAAGTAACTTTAATTTCGATACAATTTATGGCAGGTAACTGTAACTTCGTTACTAATTATGACAAGTCCCTGCAATTTCGATACAAATTATGGCAGGTATCTGTAACTTCCATACTAATTATGACAGGTAACAGTAACTTCGATACTAATTATGACAAGTAACAGTAACTTCGATACTAATTATGACAAGAAACTGTAATTTCGAAACTAATTATGACAGGTAACTGTAACATCGTTACTAATTATGACAAGTAACTGTAATTTCGATAAAAATTATGGCAGGTAACTGTAACTTCGATACTAATTATGACAGGTAACAGTATCTTCGATACTAATTATGACAAGTAACTATAACTTCGATACAAATTGAGACAGGTTACTGTAACATCGATACTAATTATGACAAGAAACTCTACCTTCGTTACTAAATATGACAAGTAACAGTAATTTTGATAAAAAATTATGGTAGGTAACTTTAACTTCAATACTAATTATGACAGGTAACAGTAACTTCGATACTAATTATGAAAAGTAACTGTAACTTCGATACTAATTATAATATGTAACTGTAACTTCGATACTAATTATTACATGTAATTGTAACTTCGTTACTAATTATGACAAGTAACTGTAATTTCGTTACAAATTATGGCAGGTAATTGTAATTTCGATACTAATTGAAACAGGTAACAGTAACTTCGATACTAATTATGACAAGTAACAGTAACTTCGATACTAATTATGACAAGTAACTGTAACTTCGATACTAATTATGACAGGTAACTGTAACTTCGTGACTAATTATGACAAGTAACTGTAATTTCGATACAAATTATGGCAGGTAACTATAACTTCGATACTAATTATGACAGGTAACTGTAACTTCGATACTAATTATTACAAGGAACTGTAATTTCGATACAAATTATGGCAGGTAAATGTAACTTCGTTACTAATTATGACAAGTAACTGTAATTTCGATACAAATATTGGCAGGTAACTGTAACTTCGATACTAATTATGTCAGGTATCAGTAACTTCGATACTAATTATGACAAGTAACTGTAACTTCGTTACTAATTATGACAGGTAACTGTAACTTCGTGACTAATTATGACAAGTAACTGTAACTTCGATACAAATTATGGCAGGTAACTGTAACTTCGATACTAATTATGACAGGTAACAGTAACTTCGATACTAATTATGACAAGTAACTATAACTTCGATACATGTTATGACAGGTAACTGTAACTTCGATACTAATTATGACAAGAAACTCTAACTTCGTTACTAATTATGACAAGTAACTGTAATTTAGATAAAAAATTATGGTGGGTAACTGTAATTTCAACACTAATTATGACAGATTACAGTAACTTCGATACTAATTATGACAGGTAACTGTAACTTCGTTACTAATTATAACAAGTAACTTTAATTTCGATACAAATTATGGCAGGTAACTGTAACTTCGGTACTAATTATGACAAGTCCCTGTAATTTCGATACAAATTATGACAGGTAACAGTAACTTCGATACTAATTATGACAGGAAAGTGTAACTTCGTTACTAATTATGACAAGTAACTGTAATTTCGATACAAATTATGACAGGTAACTGTAACTTAGTTACCAATTATGACAAGTAACAGTACCTTCGATGCTAATTATGACAGGAAACTGTAACTTCGATACTAATTATGACAAGTAACTGTAACTTCGATACTAATTATGACAGGTAACTGTAACTTCGTGACTAATTATGACAAGTAACTGTAATTTCGATACAAATTATGGCAGGTAACTGTAACTTCGATACTAGTTATGACAGGTAACTGTAACTTCGATACTAATTATGACAAGTAACTGCAATTTCGATACAAATTATGGCAGGTAACTGTAACTTCGATACTAATTATGACAGGTAACAGTAACTTCGATACTAATTATGACAAGTAACAGTAACTTCGATACTAATTATGACAAGAAACTGTAATTTCGAAACTAATTATGACAGGTAACTGTAACATCGTTACTAATTATGACAAGTAACTGCAATTTCGATACAAATTATGGCAGGTAACTGTAACTTCGATACTAATTATGACAGGTAACAGTAACTTCGATACTAATTATGACAAGTAACTGTAACTTCCATACTAATTATGACAGGTAACAATAACTTCGATACTAATTATGACAGGAAAGTGTAACTTCGTTACTAATTATGACAAGTAACTGTAATTTCGATACAAATTATGACAGGTAACTGTAACTTCGTTACTAATTATGACAAGTAACAGTACCTTCGATGCTAATTATGACAAGTAACTGTAACTTCGATACTAATTATGACAAGGAACGGTAATTTCGATACAAATTATGGCAGGTAACTGTAACTTCGTTACTAAATATGACAGGTAACTGTAACTTCGATACTAATTATGACAAGTAACTGTAACTTCGATACTAATTATGACAGGTAACTGTAACTTCGATACTAATTATGACAAGAAACTCTAACTTCGTTACTAATTATGACAAGTAACTGTAATTTAGATAAAAAATTATGGTGGGTAACTCTAACTTCAATACTAATTATGACAGATAACAGTAACTTCGATACTAATTATGACAGGTAACTGTAACTTCGTTACTAATTATGACAAGTAACTTTAATTTCGATACAAATTATGGCAGGTAACTGTAACTTCGTTACTAATTATGACAAGTCCCTGTAATTTCGATACAAATTATGGCAGGTATCTGTAACTTCCATATTAATTATGACAGGTAACAGTAACTTCGATACTAATTATGACAGGAAAGTATAACATCGTTACTAATTATGACAAGTAACTGTAATTTCGATACAAATTATGACAGGTAACTGTAACTTCGTTACTTATTATGACAAGTAACAGTACCTTCGATGCTAATTATGACAGGAAACTGTTACTTCGATACTAATTATGACAAGTAACTGTAACTTCGATACTAATGATGACAGGTAACTGTAACTACGTTACTACTTATGACAAGTAACTGTAATTTCGATACAAATTATGGCAGGTAACTGTAACTTCTATACTAATTATGACAGGTAACAGTAACTTCGATACTAATTATGACAAGTAAGAGTAACTTCGATACTTATTATGACAAGAAACTGTAATTTCGAAACTAATTATGACAGGTAACTGTAACTTCGTTACTAATTATGACAAGTAACTGTAATATCGATACAAATTATGGCAGGTAACTGTGACTTCGATTCTAATTATGACAGGTAACAGTAACTTCGATACAAATTATGACAAGTAACTGTAACTTCGATACTAATTATGAGAGGTAACTGTTACTTCGATATTAATAATGACAATTAACTCTAACTTCGTTACTAATTATGACAAGTAACTGTAATGTTCATAAAAAATTATGGCAGGTAACTGTAACTTCGATACTAATTATGACAGGTAACAGTAACTTCGATACTAATTATGACAAGTAACAGTAACTTCGATACTAATTATGACAAGAAACTGTAATTTCGAAACTAATTATGACAGGTAACTGTAACATCGTTACTAATTATGACAAGTAACTGTAATTTCGATACAAATTATGGCAGGTAACTGTAACTTCGATACTAATTATGACAGGTAACAATAACTTCGATACAAATAATGACAAGTAACTGTAACTTCGATACTAATTATGACAGGTAATTGTTACTTCGATATTAATAATGACAATTAACTCTAACTTCGTTACTAATTATGACAAGTAACTGTAATTTTCATAAAAAAATTATGGCAGGTAACTGTAACTTCGATACTAGTTATGACAGGTAAGAGTAACTTCGATACTAATTATGACAAGTAACTGTAACTTCGATACTAATTATGACAGGTAACTGTAACATCGTTACTAATTATGACAAGTAACTGTAATTTCGATACAATTTATGGCAGGTAATTGTAATTTCGATACTAATTATGACAGGTAACAGTACCTTCGATGCTAATTATGACAGGAAACTGTTACTTCGATACTAATTATGACAAGTAACTGTAACTTCGATACTAATGATGACAGGTAACTGTAACTACGTTACTACTTATGACAAGTAACTGTAATTTCGATACAAATTATGGCAGGTAACTCTAACATCGATACGAATTATGACAGGTAACAGTATCTTCGATACTAATTATGACAAGTAACTATAACTTCGATACAAATTATGACAGGTAACTGTAACTTCGATACTAATTATGACAAGAAACTCTAACTTCGTTACTAATTATGACAAGTAACTGTAATTATGATAAAAATTATGGTGGGTAACTGTAACTTCAATACTAATTATGACAGGTCACAGTAACTTCGATACTTATTATGACAGGTAACTGTAACTTCGTTACTAATTATGACAAGTAACTATAATTTCGATACAAATTATGGCAGGTAACTGTAACTTCGTTACCAATTATGACAAGTCCCTGTAATTTCGATACAAATTATGGCAGGTAACTGCAACTTCCATACTAATTATGACAGGTAACAATAACTTCGATACTAATTATGACAGGAAAGTGTAACTTCGTTACTAATTATGACAGGTAACTGTAATTTCGATACAAATTATGACAGGTAACTGTAACTTCGTTACTAATTATGACAAGTAACAGTACCTTCGATGCTAATTATGACAGGTAACTGTAACTTCGATACTAATTATGACAAGGAACTGTAATTTCGATACAAATTATGGCAGGTAACTGTAACTTAGTTACTAATTATGACAAGTAACTGTAATTTCGATACAAAATTTGGCAGGTAACTGTAACTTCGATACTAATTATGTCAGGTAACAGTAACTTCGATACTAATTATGACAAGTAACTGTAACTTCGATACTAATTAAGACAGGTAACTGTAACTTCGATACTAATTATGACAAGATACTCTAACTTCGTTACTAATTATGACAAGTAACTGTAATTTAGATAAAAAATTATGGTGGGTAACTCTAACTTCAATACTAATTATGACAGGTAACAGTAACTTCGATACTAATTACGACAGGTAACTGTAACATCGTTACTAATTATGACAAGTACCTTTAATTTCGATACAAATTATGGCAGATAACTGTAACTTCGTTACTAATTATGACAAGTCCCTGTAATTTCGATACAAATTATGGCAGGTATCTGTAACTTCCATACTAATTATGACAGGTAACAGTAACTTCGATACTAATTATAACAGGAAAGTGTAACATCGTTACTAATTATGACAAGTAACTGTAATTTCGATACAAATTATGACAGGTAACTGTAACTTCGTTACTTATTATGACAAGTAATAGTATCTTCGATGCTAATTATGACAGGAAACTGTTACTTGGATACTAATTATGACAAGTAACTGTAACTTCGATACTAATGATGACAGGTAACTGTACCTACGTTACTACTTATGACAAGTAACTGTAATTTCGATACAAATTATGGCAGGTAACTGTAACTTCGATACTAATTTTGACAGGTAACAGTAACTTCGATACAAATTATGACAAGTAACAGTAACTTTGATACTAATTATGACAAGAAACTGTAATTTCGAAACTAATTATGACAGGTAACTGTAACATCGTTACTAATTATGACAAGTAACTGTAATTTCGATACAAATTAAGGCAGGTAACTGTAACTTCGATACTAATTATGACAGGTAACTGTAACTTCGATAAAAATTATGACAAGTAACTGTAACTTCGATACTAATTATGACAAGTCCCTCTAATTTCGAAACTAATTATGACAGGTAACTGTAACATCGTTACTAATTATGACAAGGAACTGTAATTTCGATACAAATTATGGCAGGTAACTGTAACATCGATACTAGTTATGACAGGTAAGAGTAACTTCGATACTAATTATGACAAGTAATTGTAACTTCGATACTAATGATGACAGGTAACTGTAACTACGTAACTACTTATGACAAGTAACTGTAATTTCGATACAAATTATGGCAGGTAACTCTAACATCGATACTAATTATGACAGGTAACAGTAGCTTCGATACTAATTATGACAAGTAACTATAACTTCGATAAAAATTATGACAGGTAACTGTAACTTCGATACTAATTATGACAAGAAACTCTAACTTCGTTACTAATTATGACAAGTAACTGTAATTATGATAAAAATTATGGTGGGTAACTGTAACTTCAATACTAATTATGACAGGTCACAGTAACTTCGATACTTATTATGACAGGTAACTGTAACTTCGTTACTAATTATGACAAGTAACTTTAATTTCGATTCAAATTATGGCAGGTAACTGTAACTTCGTTACCAATTATGACAAGTCCCTGTAATTTCGATACAAGTTATGGCAGGTAACTGCAACTTCCATACTAATTATGACAGGTAACAATAACTTCGATACTAATTATGACAGAAAAGTGTAACTTCGTTACTAATTATGACAAGTAACTGTAATTTCGATACAAATTATGACAGGTAACTGTAACTTCGTTACTAATTATGACAAGTAACAGTACCTTCGATGCTAATTATGACAGGTAACTGTAACTTCGATACTAATTATGACAAGGAAGTGTAATTTCGATACAAATTATGGCAGGTAACTGTAACTTCGTTACTAATTATGACAAGTAACTGTAATTTCGTTACAAATTTTGGCAGGTAACTGTAACTTCGATACTAATTATGTCAGGTAACAGTAACTTCGATACTAATTATGACAAGTAACTGTAACTTCGATACTAATTAAGACAGGTAACTGTAACTTCGATACTAATTATGACAAGAAACTCTAACTTCGTTACTAATTATGACAAGTAACTGTAATTTAGATTAAAAATTATGGTGGGTAACTCTAACTTCAATACTAATTATGACAGGTAACAGTAACTTCGATACTAATTATGACAGGTAACTGTAACTTCGTTACTAATTAAGTCAAGTACCTTTAATTTCGATACAAATTATGGCAGGTAACTGTAACTTCGTTACTAATTATGACAAGTCCCTGTAATTTCGATACAAATTATGGCAGGTATCTGTAACTTCCATACTAACTATGACAGGTAACAGTAACTTCGATACTAATTATGACAGGAAAGTGTAACATCGTTACTAATTATGACAAGTAACTGTAATTTCGATACAAATTATGACAGGTAACTGTAACTTCGTTACTTATTATGACAAGTAATAGTATCTTCGATGCTAATTATGACAGGAAACTGTTACTTGGATACTAATTATGACAAGTAACTGTATCTTCGATAATAATGATGACAGGTAACTGTAACTACGATACTACTTATGACAAGTAACTGTAATTTCGATACAAATTATGGCAGGTAACTGTAAATTCGATACTAATTATGACAGGGAACAGTAACTTCGATACTAATTATGACAAGTAACAGAAACTTCGATACTAATTATGACAAGAAACTGTAATTTCGAAACTAATTATGACAGGTAAATGTAACATCGTTACTAATTATGACAAGTAACTGTAATTTCGATACAAATTATGGCAGGTAACTGTAACTTCGATACTAATTATGACAGGTAACTGTAAATTCGATACAAATTATGACAAGTAACTGTAACTTCGATACTAATTATGACAGGTAACTGTTACTTCGATATTAATAATGACAATTAACTCTAACTTCGTTACTAATTATGACAAGTAACTGTAATTTTCATAAAAAAATTATGGCAGGTAACTGTAACTTCGATACTAATTATGACAAGGAACTGTAATTTCGATACAAATTATGGCAGGTAACTGTAACTTCGATACTAGTTATGACAGGTAAGAGTAACTTCGATACTAATTATGACAAGTAACTGTAACTTCGATACTAATTATGACAGGTAACTGTAACATCGTTACTAATTATGACAAGTAACTGTAATTTCGATACAAATTATGGCAGGTAATTGTAATTTCGATACTAATTATGACAGGTAACAGTAACTTCGATACTAATTATGACAAATAACAGTTACTACGATACTAATTATGACAAGTAACTGTAACATCGATACTAATTATGACAGGTAACTGTAACTTCGTTACTAATTATGACAAGTAACTATAATTTCGATACAAATTGTGGCAGGTAACTGTAACTTCGATACTAATTATGACAGGTAACAGTAACATCGATACTAATTATGACAAGTAACTGTAACTTCGATACTTATTATGACAGGTAACTGTAACCTCGTTACTAATTATGACAAGTAACTGTAATTTCGATACAAATTATGGCAGGTAACTGTAACTTCGATACTAATTATGACAGGTAACAGTATCTTCGATACTAATTATGACAAGTAACTATAACTTCGATACAAATTGAGACAGGTTACTGTAACATCGATACTAATTATGACAAGAAACTCTACCTTCGTTACTAAATATGACAAGTAACAGTAATTTTGATAAAAAATTATGGTAGGTAACTGTAACATCAATACTAATTATGACAGGTAACAGTAACTTCGATACTAATTATGACAAGTAACTGTAACTTCGATACTAATTATAATAAGTAACTGTAACTTCGATACTAATTATTACAGGTAATTGTAACTTCGTTACTAATTATGACAAGTAACTGTAATTTCGTTACAAATTATGGCAGGTAATTGTAATTTCGATACTAATTGTGACAGGTAACAGTAACTTCGATACTAATTATGACAAGGAACTGTAATTTCGATACAAATTATGGCAGGTAACTGTAACTTCGTTACTAATTATGACAAGTAACTGTAATTTCGATACAAATATTGGCAGGTAACTGTAACTTCGATACTAATTATGTCAGGTATCAGTAACTTCGATACTAATTATGACAAGTAACTGTAACTTCGTTACTAATTATGACAGGTAACTGTAACTTCGTGACTAATTATGACAAGTAACTGTAATTTCGATACAAATTTTGGCAGGTAACTGTAACTTCGATACTAATTATGACAGGTAACAGTAACTTCGATACTAATTATGACAAGTAACTGTAACTTCGATACAAGTTATGACTGGTAACTGTAACTTCGATACTAATTATGACAAGAAACTCTAACTTCGTTACTAATTATGACAAGTAACTGTAATTTAGATAAAAAAATTATGGTGGGTAACTCTAACTTCAATACTAATTATGACAGGTAACAGTAACTTCGATACTACTTATGACAGGTAACTGTAACTTCGTTACTAATTATGACAAGTACCTTTAATTTCGATACAAATTATGGCAGGTAACTGTAACTTCGTTACTAATTATGACAAGTCCCTGTAATTTCGATACAAATTATGGCAGGTATCTGTAACTTCCATACTAATTATGACAGGTAACAGTAACTTCGATACTAATTATGACAGGAAAGTGTAACATCGTTACTAATTATGACAAGTAACTGTAATTTCGATACAAATTATGACAGGTAACTGTAACTTCGTTACTTATTATGACAAGTAATAGTACCTTCGATGCTAATTATGACAGGAAACTGTTACTTGGATACTAATTATGAGAAGTAACTGTAACTTCGATACTAATGATGACAGGTAACTGTAACTACGTTACTACTTATGACAAGTAACTGTAATTTCGATACAAATTATGGCAGGTAACTGTAACTTCGATATTAATTATGACAGGTAACAGTAACTTTGATACTAATTATGACAAGTAACAGTAACTTCGATACTAATTATGACAAGAAACTGTAATTTCGAAACTAATTATGACAGGTAACTGTAACATCGTTACTAATTATGACAAGTAACTGTAATTTCGATACAAATTATGGCAGGTAACTGTAACTTCGATACTAATTATGACAGGTTACTGTAACATCGATACAAATTATGACAAGTAACTGTAACTTCGATACTAATTATGACAGGTAACTGTAACTTCGTTACTAATTATGACAAGTAACTATAATTTCGATACAAATTGTGGCAGGTAACTGTAACTTCGATACTAATTATGACAGGTAACAGTAACATCGATACTAATTATGACAAGTAACTGTAACTTCGATACTTATTATGACAGGTAATTGTAACCTCGTTACTAATTATGACAAGTAACTGTAATTTCGATACAAATTATGGCAGGTAACTGTAACTTCGATACTAATTATGACAGGTAACAGTATCTTCGATACTAATTATGACAAGTAACTATAACTTCGATACAAATTGAGACAGGTTACTGTAACATCGATACAAATTATGACAAGAAACTCTACCTTCGTTACTAAATATGACAAGTAACAGTAATTTTGATAAAAAATTATGGTAGGTAACTGTAACTTCAATACTAATTATGACAGGTAACAGTAACTTCGATACTAATTATGACAAGTAACTCTAACTTCGATACTAATTATAATAAGTAACTGTAACTTCGATACTAATTATTACAGGTAATTTTAACTTCGTTACTAATTATGACAAGTAACTGTAATTTCGTTACAAATTATGGCAGGTAATTGTAATTTCGATACTAATTGTGACAGGTAACAGTAACTTCGATACTAATTATGACAAGGAACTGTAATTTCGATACAAATTATGGCAGGTAACTGTAACTTCGTTACTAATTATGACAAGTAACTGTAATTTCGATACAAATATTGGCAGGTAACTGTAACTTCGATACTAATTATGTCAGGTATCAGTAACTTTGATACTAATTATGACAAGTAACAGTAACTTCGATACTAATTATGACAAGAAACTGTAATTTCGAAACTAATTATGACAGGTAACTGTAACATCGTTACTACTTATGACAAGTAACTGTAATTTCGATACAAATTATGGCAGGTAACTGTAACTTCGATATTAATTATGACAGGTAACAGTAACTTTGATACTAATTATGACAAGTAACAGTAACTTCGATACTAATTATGACAAGAAACTGTAATTTCTAAACTAATTATGACAGGTAACTGTAACATCGTTACTAATTATGACAAGTAACTGTAATTTCGATACAAATTATGGCAGGTAACTGCAACTTCGATACTAATTATGACAGGTTACTGTAACATCGATACAAATTATGACAAGTAACTGTCACTTCGATACTAATTATGACGGGTAACTGTTACTTCGATAATAATAATGACAATTAACTCTAACTTGGTTACTAATTATGACAAGTAACTGTAATTTTCATAAAAAAATTATGGCAGGTAACTGTAACTTCGATACTAATTATGACAAGGAACTGTAATTTCGATACAAATTATGGCAGGTAACTGTAACTTCGATACTAGTTATGACAGGTAAGAGTAACTTCGATACTAATTATGACAAGTAACTGTAACTTCGATACTAATTATGACAGGTAACTGTAACATCGTTACTAATTATGACAAGTAACTGTAATTTCGATACAAATTATGGCAGGTAATTGTAATTTCGATACTAATTATGACAGGTAACAGTAACTTCGATACTAATTATGACAAATAACAGTTACTTCGATACTAATTATGACAAGTAACTGTAACTTCGATACTAATTATGACCGGTAACTGTAACTTCGTTACTAATTATGACCAGTAACTGTAATTTCGATACAAATTGTGGCAGGTAACTGTAACCTCGATACTAATTATGACAGGTAACAGTAACTTCGATACTAATTATGACAAGTAACTGTAACTTCGATACAAGTTATGACAGGTAACTGTAACTTCGATACTAATTATGACAAGAAACTCTAACTTCGTTACTATTTATGACAAGTAACTGTAATTTAGATAAAAAATTATGGTGGGTAACTCTAACTTCAATACTAATTATGACAGGTAACAGTAACTTCGATACTAATTATGACAGGTAACTGTAACTTCGTTACTAATTATGACAAGTACCTTTAATTTCGATACAAATTATGGCAGGTATCTGTAACTTCCATACTAATTATGACAGGTAACAGTAACTTCGATACTAATTATGACAGGAAAGTGTAACATCGTTACTAATTATGACAAGTAACTGTAATTTCGATACAAATTATGACAGGTAACTGTAACTTCGTTACTTATTATGACAAGTAATAGTACCTTCGATGCTAATTATGACAGGAAACTGTTACTTGGATACTAAATATGACAAGTACCTGTAACTTCGATACTAATGATGACAGGTTACTGTAACTACGTTACTACTTATGACAAGTAACAGTAACTTCGATACTAATTATGACAAGAAACTGTAATTTCGAAACTAATTATGACAGGTAACTGTAACATCGTTACTAATTATGACAAGTAACTGTAATTTCGATACAAATTATGGCAGGTAACTGTAACTTCGATACTTATTATGACAGGTAACTGTAACTTCGATACAAATTATGACAAGTAACTGTAACTTCGATACTAATTATGACGGGTAACTGTTACTTCGATATTATTAATGACAATTAACTCTAACTTCGTTACTAATTATGACAAGTAACTGTAATTTTCATAAAAAAATTATGGCAGGTAACTGTAACTTCGATACTAATTATGACAAGGAACTGTAATTTCGATACAAATTATGGCAGGTAACTGTAACTTCGATACTAGTTATGACAGGTAAGAGTAACTTCGATACTCATTATGACAAGTAACTGTAACTTCCATACTAATTATGACAGGTAACTGTAACATCGTTACTAATTATGACAAGTAACTGTAATTTCGATACAAATTATGGCAGTTAATTGTAATTTCGATACTAATTATGACAGGTAACAGTAACTTCGATACTAATTATGACAAATAACAGTTACTTCGATACTAATTATGACAAGTAACTGCAACTTCGATACTAATTATGACAGGTAACTGTAACTTCGTTACTAATTATGACAAGTAACTGTAATTTCGATACAAATTGTGGCAGGTAACTGTAACTTCGATACTAATTATGACAGGTAACAGTAACATCGATGCTAATTATGACAAGTAACTGTAACTTCGACACTTATTATGACAGGTAACTGTAACCTCGTTACTAATTATGACAAGTAACTGTAATTTCGTTACAAATTATGGCAGGTAATTGTAATTTCGATACTAATTATGACAGGTAACAGTATCTTCGATACTAATTATGACAAGTAACTATAACTTCGATACAAATTGAGACAGGTTACTGTAACATCGATACTAATTATGACAAGAAACTCTACCTTCGTTACTAAATATGACAAGTAACAGTAATTTTGATAAAAAATTATGGTAGGTAACTGTAACTTCAATACTAATTAGGAAAGGTAACAGTAACTTCGATACTAATTATGACAGGTAACTATAACTTCGATACTAATTATAATAAGTAACTGTAACTTCGATACTAATTATTACAGGTAATTGTAACTTCGTTATTAATTATGACAAGTAACTGTAATTTCGTTACAAATTATGGCAGGTAATTGTAATTTCGATACTAATTGTGACAGGTAACAGTAACTTCGATACTAATTATGACAAGTAACAGTAACTTCGATACTAATTATGACAAGTAACTGTAACTTCGTTACTAATTATGACAGGTAACTGTAACTTCGTGACTATTTATGACAAGTAACTGTAATTTCGATACAAATTATGGCAGGTAACTGTAACTTCGATACTAATTATGACAGGTAACTGTAACTTCGATACTAATTATGACAAGGAACTGTAATTTCGATACAAATTATGGCAGGTAACTGTAACTTCGTTACTAATTATGACAAGTAACTGTAATTTCGATACAAATTTTGGCAGGTAACTGTAACTTCGATACTAATTATGTCAGGTAACAGTAACTTCGACACTAATTATGACAAGTAACTGTAACTTCGATACTAATTATGACAGGTAACTGTAACTTCGATACTAATTATGACAAGAAACTCTAACTTCGTTACTAATTATGACAAGTAACTGTAATTTAGATAAAAAATTATGGTGGGTAACTCTAACTTCAATACTAATTAAGACAGGTAACAGTAACTTCGATACTAATTATGACAGGTAACTGTAACTTCGTTACTAATTATGACAAGTAACTTTAATTTCGATACAATTTATGGCAGGTAACTGTAACTTCGTTACTAATTATGACAAGTCCCTGCAATTTCGATACAAATTATGGCAGGTATCTGTAACTTCCATACTAATTATGACAGGTAACAGTAACTTCGATACTAATTATGACAAGTAACAGTAACTTCGATACTAATTATGACAAGAAACTGTAATTTCGAAACTAATTATGACAGGTAACTGTAACATCGTTACTAATTATGACAAGTAACTGTAATTTCGATAAAAATTATGGCAGGTAACTGTAACTTCGATACTAATTATGACAGGTAACAGTATCTTCGATACTAATTATGACAAGTAACTATAACTTCGATACAAATTGAGACAGGTTACTGTAACATCGATACTAATTATGACAAGAAACTCTACCTTCGTTACTAAATATGACAAGTAACAGTAATTTTGATAAAAAATTATGGTAGGTAACTTTAACTTCAATACTAATTATGACAGGTAACAGTAACTTCGATACTAATTATGAAAAGTAACTGTAACTTCGATACTAATTATAATATGTAACTGTAACTTCGATACTAATTATTACAGGTAATTGTAACTTCGTTACTAATTATGACAAGTAACTGTAATTTCGTTACAAATTATGGCAGGTAATTGTAATTTCGATACTAATTGAAACAGGTAACAGTAACTTCGATACTAATTATGACAAGTAACAGTAACTTCGATACTAATTATGACAAGTAACTGTAACTTCGATACTAATTATGACAGGTAACTGTAACTTCGTGACTAATTATGACAAGTAACTGTAATTTCGATACAAATTATGGCAGGTAACTATAACTTCGATACTAATTATGACAGGTAACTGTAACTTCGATACTAATTATTACAAGGAACTGTAATTTCGATACAAATTATGGCAGGTAAATGTAACTTCGTTACTAATTATGACAAGTAACTGTAATTTCGATACAAATATTGGCAGGTAACTGTAACTTCGATACTAATTATGTCAGGTATCAGTAACTTCGATACTAATTATGACAAGTAACTGTAACTTCGTTACTAATTATGACAGGTAACTGTAACTTCGTGACTAATTATGACAAGTAACTGTAATTTCGATACAAATTATGGCAGGTAACTGTAACTTCGATACTAATTATGACAGGTAACAGTAACTTCGATACTAATTATGACAAGTAACTATAACTTCGATACATGTTATGACAGGTAACTGTAACTTCGATACTAATTATGACAAGAAACTCTAACTTCGTTACTAATTATGACAAGTAACTGTAATTTAGATAAAAAATTATGGTGGGTAACTGTAATTTCAACACTAATTATGACAGATTACAGTAACTTCGATACTAATTATGACAGGTAACTGTAACTTCGTTACTAATTATAACAAGTAACTTTAATTTCGATACAAATTATGGCAGGTAACTGTAACTTCGGTACTAATTATGACAAGTCCCTGTAATTTCGATACAAATTATGACAGGTAACAGTAACTTCGATACTAATTATGACAGGAAAGTGTAACTTCGTTACTAATTATGACAAGTAACTGTAATTTCGATACAAATTATGACAGGTAACTGTAACTTAGTTACCAATTATGACAAGTAACAGTACCTTCGATGCTAATTATGACAGGAAACTGTAACTTCGATACTAATTATGACAAGTAACTGTAACTTCGATACTAATTATGACAGGTAACTGTAACTTCGTGACTAATTATGACAAGTAACTGTAATTTCGATACAAATTATGGCAGGTAACTGTAACTTCGATACTAGTTATGACAGGTAACTGTAACTTCGATACTAATTATGACAAGTAACTGCAATTTCGATACAAATTATGGCAGGTAACTGTAACTTCGATACTAATTATGACAGGTAACAGTAACTTCGATACTAATTATGACAAGTAACAGTAACTTCGATACTAATTATGACAAGAAACTGTAATTTCGAAACTAATTATGACAGGTAACTGTAACATCGTTACTAATTATGACAAGTAACTGCAATTTCGATACAAATTATGGCAGGTAACTGTAACTTCGATACTAATTATGACAGGTAACAGTAACTTCGATACTAATTATGACAAGTAACTGTAACTTCCATACTAATTATGACAGGTAACAATAACTTCGATACTAATTATGACAGGAAAGTGTAACTTCGTTACTAATTATGACAAGTAACTGTAATTTCGATACAAATTATGACAGGTAACTGTAACTTCGTTACTAATTATGACAAGTAACAGTACCTTCGATGCTAATTATGACAAGTAACTGTAACTTCGATACTAATTATGACAAGGAACGGTAATTTCGATACAAATTATGGCAGGTAACTGTAACTTCGTTACTAAATATGACAGGTAACTGTAACTTCGATACTAATTATGACAAGTAACTGTAACTTCGATACTAATTATGACAGGTAACTGTAACTTCGATACTAATTATGACAAGAAACTCTAACTTCGTTACTAATTATGACAAGTAACTGTAATTTAGATAAAAAATTATGGTGGGTAACTCTAACTTCAATACTAATTATGACAGATAACAGTAACTTCGATACTAATTATGACAGGTAACTGTAACTTCGTTACTAATTATGACAAGTAACTTTAATTTCGATACAAATTATGGCAGGTAACTGTAACTTCGTTACTAATTATGACAAGTCCCTGTAATTTCGATACAAATTATGGCAGGTATCTGTAACTTCCATATTAATTATGACAGGTAACAGTAACTTCGATACTAATTATGACAGGAAAGTATAACATCGTTACTAATTATGACAAGTAACTGTAATTTCGATACAAATTATGACAGGTAACTGTAACTTCGTTACTTATTATGACAAGTAACAGTACCTTCGATGCTAATTATGACAGGAAACTGTTACTTCGATACTAATTATGACAAGTAACTGTAACTTCGATACTAATGATGACAGGTAACTGTAACTACGTTACTACTTATGACAAGTAACTGTAATTTCGATACAAATTATGGCAGGTAACTGTAACTTCTATACTAATTATGACAGGTAACAGTAACTTCGATACTAATTATGACAAGTAAGAGTAACTTCGATACTTATTATGACAAGAAACTGTAATTTCGAAACTAATTATGACAGGTAACTGTAACTTCGTTACTAATTATGACAAGTAACTGTAATATCGATACAAATTATGGCAGGTAACTGTAACTTCGATTCTAATTATGACAGGTAACAGTAACTTCGATACAAATTATGACAAGTAACTGTAACTTCGATACTAATTATGAGAGGTAACTGTTACTTCGATATTAATAATGACAATTAACTCTAACTTCGTTACTAATTATGACAAGTAACTGTAATGTTCATAAAAAATTATGGCAGGTAACTGTAACTTCGATACTAATTATGACAGGTAACAGTAACTTCGATACTAATTATGACAAGTAACAGTAACTTCGATACTAATTATGACAAGAAACTGTAATTTCGAAACTAATTATGACAGGTAACTGTAACATCGTTACTAATTATGACAAGTAACTGTAATTTCGATACAAATTATGGCAGGTAACTGTAACTTCGATACTAATTATGACAGGTAACAATAACTTCGATACAAATAATGACAAGTAACTGTAACTTCGATACTAATTATGACAGGTAATTGTTACTTCGATATTAATAATGACAATTAACTCTAACTTCGTTACTAATTATGACAAGTAACTGTAATTTTCATAAAAAAATTATGGCAGGTAACTGTAACTTCGATACTAGTTATGACAGGTAAGAGTAACTTCGATACTAATTATGACAAGTAACTGTAACTTCGATACTAATTATGACAGGTAACTGTAACATCGTTACTAATTATGACAAGTAACTGTAATTTCGATACAATTTATGGCAGGTAATTGTAATTTCGATACTAATTATGACAGGTAACAGTACCTTCGATGCTAATTATGACAGGAAACTGTTACTTCGATACTAATTATGACAAGTAACTGTAACTTCGATACTAATGATGACAGGTAACTGTAACTACGTTACTACTTATGACAAGTAACTGTAATTTCGATACAAATTATGGCAGGTAACTCTAACATCGATACTAATTATGACAGGTAACAGTATCTTCGATACTAATTATGACAAGTAACTATAACTTCGATACAAATTATGACAGGTAACTGTAACTTCGATACTAATTATGACAAGAAACTCTAACTTCGTTACTAATTATGACAAGTAACTGTAATTATGATAAAAATTATGGTGGGTAACTGTAACTTCAATACTAATTATGACAGGTCACAGTAACTTCGATACTTATTATGACAGGTAACTGTAACTTCGTTACTAATTATGACAAGTAACTATAATTTCGATACAAATTATGGCAGGTAACTGTAACTTCGTTACCAATTATGACAAGTCCCTGTAATTTCGATACAAATTATGGCAGGTAACTGCAACTTCCATACTAATTATGACAGGTAACAATAACTTCGATACTAATTATGACAGGAAAGTGTAACTTCGTTACTAATTATGACAGGTAACTGTAATTTCGATACAAATTATGACAGGTAACTGTAACTTCGTTACTAATTATGACAAGTAACAGTACCTTCGATGCTAATTATGACAGGTAACTGTAACTTCGATACTAATTATGACAAGGAACTGTAATTTCGATACAAATTATGGCAGGTAACTGTAACTTAGTTACTAATTATGACAAGTAACTGTAATTTCGATACAAAATTTGGCAGGTAACTGTAACTTCGATACTAATTATGTCAGGTAACAGTAACTTCGATACTAATTATGACAAGTAACTGTAACTTCGATACTAATTAAGACAGGTAACTGTAACTTCGATACTAATTATGACAAGATACTCTAACTTCGTTACTAATTATGACAAGTAACTGTAATTTAGATAAAAAATTATGGTGGGTAACTCTAACTTCAATACTAATTATGACAGGTAACAGTAACTTCGATACTAATTACGACAGGTAACTGTAACATCGTTACTAATTATGACAAGTACCTTTAATTTCGATACAAATTATGGCAGATAACTGTAACTTCGTTACTAATTATGACAAGTCCCTGTAATTTCGATACAAATTATGGCAGGTATCTGTAACTTCCATACTAATTATGACAGGTAACAGTAACTTCGATACTAATTATAACAGGAAAGTGTAACATCGTTACTAATTATGACAAGTAACTGTAATTTCGATACAAATTATGACAGGTAACTGTAACTTCGTTACTTATTATGACAAGTAATAGTATCTTCGATGCTAATTATGACAGGAAACTGTTACTTGGATACTAATTATGACAAGTAACTGTAACTTCGATACTAATGATGACAGGTAACTGTACCTACGTTACTACTTATGACAAGTAACTGTAATTTCGATACAAATTATGGCAGGTAACTGTAACTTCGATACTAATTTTGACAGGTAACAGTAACTTCGATACAAATTATGACAAGTAACAGTAACTTTGATACTAATTATGACAAGAAACTGTAATTTCGAAACTAATTATGACAGGTAACTGTAACATCGTTACTAATTATGACAAGTAACTGTAATTTCGATACAAATTAAGGCAGGTAACTGTAACTTCGATACTAATTATGACAGGTAACTGTAACTTCGATAAAAATTATGACAAGTAACTGTAACTTCGATACTAATTATGACAAGTCCCTCTAATTTCGAAACTAATTATGACAGGTAACTGTAACATCGTTACTAATTATGACAAGGAACTGTAATTTCGATACAAATTATGGCAGGTAACTGTAACATCGATACTAGTTATGACAGGTAAGAGTAACTTCGATACTAATTATGACAAGTAATTGTAACTTCGATACTAATGATGACAGGTAACTGTAACTACGTAACTACTTATGACAAGTAACTGTAATTTCGATACAAATTATGGCAGGTAACTCTAACATCGATACTAATTATGACAGGTAACAGTAGCTTCGATACTAATTATGACAAGTAACTATAACTTCGATAAAAATTATGACAGGTAACTGTAACTTCGATACTAATTATGACAAGAAACTCTAACTTCGTTACTAATTATGACAAGTAACTGTAATTATGATAAAAATTATGGTGGGTAACTGTAACTTCAATACTAATTATGACAGGTCACAGTAACTTCGATACTTATTATGACAGGTAACTGTAACTTCGTTACTAATTATGACAAGTAACTTTAATTTCGATTCAAATTATGGCAGGTAACTGTAACTTCGTTACCAATTATGACAAGTCCCTGTAATTTCGATACAAGTTATGGCAGGTAACTGCAACTTCCATACTAATTATGACAGGTAACAATAACTTCGATACTAATTATGACAGAAAAGTGTAACTTCGTTACTAATTATGACAAGTAACTGTAATTTCGATACAAATTATGACAGGTAACTGTAACTTCGTTACTAATTATGACAAGTAACAGTACCTTCGATGCTAATTATGACAGGTAACTGTAACTTCGATACTAATTATGACAAGGAAGTGTAATTTCGATACAAATTATGGCAGGTAACTGTAACTTCGTTACTAATTATGACAAGTAACTGTAATTTCGTTACAAATTTTGGCAGGTAACTGTAACTTCGATACTAATTATGTCAGGTAACAGTAACTTCGATACTAATTATGACAAGTAACTGTAACTTCGATACTAATTAAGACAGGTAACTGTAACTTCGATACTAATTATGACAAGAAACTCTAACTTCGTTACTAATTATGACAAGTAACTGTAATTTAGATTAAAAATTATGGTGGGTAACTCTAACTTCAATACTAATTATGACAGGTAACAGTAACTTCGATACTAATTATGACAGGTAACTGTAACTTCGTTACTAATTAAGTCAAGTACCTTTAATTTCGATACAAATTATGGCAGGTAACTGTAACTTCGTTACTAATTATGACAAGTCCCTGTAATTTCGATACAAATTATGGCAGGTATCTGTAACTTCCATACTAACTATGACAGGTAACAGTAACTTCGATACTAATTATGACAGGAAAGTGTAACATCGTTACTAATTATGACAAGTAACTGTAATTTCGATACAAATTATGACAGGTAACTGTAACTTCGTTACTTATTATGACAAGTAATAGTATCTTCGATGCTAATTATGACAGGAAACTGTTACTTGGATACTAATTATGACAAGTAACTGTATCTTCGATAATAATGATGACAGGTAACTGTAACTACGATACTACTTATGACAAGTAACTGTAATTTCGATACAAATTATGGCAGGTAACTGTAAATTCGATACTAATTATGACAGGGAACAGTAACTTCGATACTAATTATGACAAGTAACAGAAACTTCGATACTAATTATGACAAGAAACTGTAATTTCGAAACTAATTATGACAGGTAAATGTAACATCGTTACTAATTATGACAAGTAACTGTAATTTCGATACAAATTATGGCAGGTAACTGTAACTTCGATACTAATTATGACAGGTAACTGTAAATTCGATACAAATTATGACAAGTAACTGTAACTTCGATACTAATTATGACAGGTAACTGTTACTTCGATATTAATAATGACAATTAACTCTAACTTCGTTACTAATTATGACAAGTAACTGTAATTTTCATAAAAAAATTATGGCAGGTAACTGTAACTTCGATACTAATTATGACAAGGAACTGTAATTTCGATACAAATTATGGCAGGTAACTGTAACTTCGATACTAGTTATGACAGGTAAGAGTAACTTCGATACTAATTATGACAAGTAACTGTAACTTCGATACTAATTATGACAGGTAACTGTAACATCGTTACTAATTATGACAAGTAACTGTAATTTCGATACAAATTATGGCAGGTAATTGTAATTTCGATACTAATTATGACAGGTAACAGTAACTTCGATACTAATTATGACAAATAACAGTTACTACGATACTAATTATGACAAGTAACTGTAACATCGATACTAATTATGACAGGTAACTGTAACTTCGTTACTAATTATGACAAGTAACTATAATTTCGATACAAATTGTGGCAGGTAACTGTAACTTCGATACTAATTATGACAGGTAACAGTAACATCGATACTAATTATGACAAGTAACTGTAACTTCGATACTTATTATGACAGGTAACTGTAACCTCGTTACTAATTATGACAAGTAACTGTAATTTCGATACAAATTATGGCAGGTAACTGTAACTTCGATACTAATTATGACAGGTAACAGTATCTTCGATACTAATTATGACAAGTAACTATAACTTCGATACAAATTGAGACAGGTTACTGTAACATCGATACTAATTATGACAAGAAACTCTACCTTCGTTACTAAATATGACAAGTAACAGTAATTTTGATAAAAAATTATGGTAGGTAACTGTAACATCAATACTAATTATGACAGGTAACAGTAACTTCGATACTAATTATGACAAGTAACTGTAACTTCGATACTAATTATAATAAGTAACTGTAACTTCGATACTAATTATTACAGGTAATTGTAACTTCGTTACTAATTATGACAAGTAACTGTAATTTCGTTACAAATTATGGCAGGTAATTGTAATTTCGATACTAATTGTGACAGGTAACAGTAACTTCGATACTAATTATGACAAGGAACTGTAATTTCGATACAAATTATGGCAGGTAACTGTAACTTCGTTACTAATTATGACAAGTAACTGTAATTTCGATACAAATATTGGCAGGTAACTGTAACTTCGATACTAATTATGTCAGGTATCAGTAACTTCGATACTAATTATGACAAGTAACTGTAACTTCGTTACTAATTATGACAGGTAACTGTAACTTCGTGACTAATTATGACAAGTAACTGTAATTTCGATACAAATTTTGGCAGGTAACTGTAACTTCGATACTAATTATGACAGGTAACAGTAACTTCGATACTAATTATGACAAGTAACTGTAACTTCGATACAAGTTATGACTGGTAACTGTAACTTCGATACTAATTATGACAAGAAACTCTAACTTCGTTACTAATTATGACAAGTAACTGTAATTTAGATAAAAAAATTATGGTGGGTAACTCTAACTTCAATACTAATTATGACAGGTAACAGTAACTTCGATACTACTTATGACAGGTAACTGTAACTTCGTTACTAATTATGACAAGTACCTTTAATTTCGATACAAATTATGGCAGGTAACTGTAACTTCGTTACTAATTATGACAAGTCCCTGTAATTTCGATACAAATTATGGCAGGTATCTGTAACTTCCATACTAATTATGACAGGTAACAGTAACTTCGATACTAATTATGACAGGAAAGTGTAACATCGTTACTAATTATGACAAGTAACTGTAATTTCGATACAAATTATGACAGGTAACTGTAACTTCGTTACTTATTATGACAAGTAATAGTACCTTCGATGCTAATTATGACAGGAAACTGTTACTTGGATACTAATTATGAGAAGTAACTGTAACTTCGATACTAATGATGACAGGTAACTGTAACTACGTTACTACTTATGACAAGTAACTGTAATTTCGATACAAATTATGGCAGGTAACTGTAACTTCGATATTAATTATGACAGGTAACAGTAACTTTGATACTAATTATGACAAGTAACAGTAACTTCGATACTAATTATGACAAGAAACTGTAATTTCGAAACTAATTATGACAGGTAACTGTAACATCGTTACTAATTATGACAAGTAACTGTAATTTCGATACAAATTATGGCAGGTAACTGTAACTTCGATACTAATTATGACAGGTTACTGTAACATCGATACAAATTATGACAAGTAACTGTAACTTCGATACTAATTATGACAGGTAACTGTAACTTCGTTACTAATTATGACAAGTAACTATAATTTCGATACAAATTGTGGCAGGTAACTGTAACTTCGATACTAATTATGACAGGTAACAGTAACATCGATACTAATTATGACAAGTAACTGTAACTTCGATACTTATTATGACAGGTAATTGTAACCTCGTTACTAATTATGACAAGTAACTGTAATTTCGATACAAATTATGGCAGGTAACTGTAACTTCGATACTAATTATGACAGGTAACAGTATCTTCGATACTAATTATGACAAGTAACTATAACTTCGATACAAATTGAGACAGGTTACTGTAACATCGATACTAATTATGACAAGAAACTCTACCTTCGTTACTAAATATGACAAGTAACAGTAATTTTGATAAAAAATTATGGTAGGTAACTGTAACTTCAATACTAATTATGACAGGTAACAGTAACTTCGATACTAATTATGACAAGTAACTCTAACTTCGATACTAATTATAATAAGTAACTGTAACTTCGATACTAATTATTACAGGTAATTGTAACTTCGTTACTAATTATGACAAGTAACTGTAATTTCGTTACAAATTATGGCAGGTAATTGTAATTTCGATACTAATTGTGACAGGTAACAGTAACTTCGATACTAATTATGACAAGGAACTGTAATTTCGATACAAATTATGGCAGGTAACTGTAACTTCGTTACTAATTATGACAAGTAACTGTAATTTCGATACAAATATTGGCAGGTAACTGTAACTTCGATACTAATTATGTCAGGTATCAGTAACTTTGATACTAATTATGACAAGTAACAGTAACTTCGATACTAATTATGACAAGAAACTGTAATTTCGAAACTAATTATGACAGGTAACTGTAACATCGTTACTACTTATGACAAGTAACTGTAATTTCGATACAAATTATGGCAGGTAACTGTAACTTCGATATTAATTATGACAGGTAACAGTAACTTTGATACTAATTATGACAAGTAACAGTAACTTCGATACTAATTATGACAAGAAACTGTAATTTCTAAACTAATTATGACAGGTAACTGTAACATCGTTACTAATTATGACAAGTAACTGTAATTTCGATACAAATTATGGCAGGTAACTGCAACTTCGATACTAATTATGACAGGTTACTGTAACATCGATACAAATTATGACAAGTAACTGTCACTTCGATACTAATTATGACGGGTAACTGTTACTTCGATAATAATAATGACAATTAACTCTAACTTGGTTACTAATTATGACAAGTAACTGTAATTTTCATAAAAAAATTATGGCAGGTAACTGTAACTTCGATACTAATTATGACAAGGAACTGTAATTTCGATACAAATTATGGCAGGTAACTGTAACTTCGATACTAGTTATGACAGGTAAGAGTAACTTCGATACTAATTATGACAAGTAACTGTAACTTCGATACTAATTATGACAGGTAACTGTAACATCGTTACTAATTATGACAAGTAACTGTAATTTCGATACAAATTATGGCAGGTAATTGTAATTTCGATACTAATTATGACAGGTAACAGTAACTTCGATACTAATTATGACAAATAACAGTTACTTCGATACTAATTATGACAAGTAACTGTAACTTCGATACTAATTATGACCGGTAACTGTAACTTCGTTACTAATTATGACCAGTAACTGTAATTTCGATACAAATTGTGGCAGGTAACTGTAACCTCGATACTAATTATGACAGGTAACAGTAACTTCGATACTAATTATGACAAGTAACTGTAACTTCGATACAAGTTATGACAGGTAACTGTAACTTCGATACTAATTATGACAAGAAACTCTAACTTCGTTACTATTTATGACAAGTAACTGTAATTTAGATAAAAAATTATGGTGGGTAACTCTAACTTCAATACTAATTATGACAGGTAACAGTAACTTCGATACTAATTATGACAGGTAACTGTAACTTCGTTACTAATTATGACAAGTACCTTTAATTTCGATACAAATTATGGCAGGTATCTGTAACTTCCATACTAATTATGACAGGTAACAGTAACTTCGATACTAATTATGACAGGAAAGTGTAACATCGTTACTAATTATGACAAGTAACTGTAATTTCGATACAAATTATGACAGGTAACTGTAACTTCGTTACTTATTATGACAAGTAATAGTACCTTCGATGCTAATTATGACAGGAAACTGTTACTTGGATACTAAATATGACAAGTACCTGTAACTTCGATACTAATGATGACAGGTTACTGTAACTACGTTACTACTTATGACAAGTAACAGTAACTTCGATACTAATTATGACAAGAAACTGTAATTTCGAAACTAATTATGACAGGTAACTGTAACATCGTTACTAATTATGACAAGTAACTGTAATTTCGATACAAATTATGGCAGGTAACTGTAACTTCGATACTTATTATGACAGGTAACTGTAACTTCGATACAAATTATGACAAGTAACTGTAACTTCGATACTAATTATGACGGGTAACTGTTACTTCGATATTATTAATGACAATTAACTCTAACTTCGTTACTAATTATGACAAGTAACTGTAATTTTCATAAAAAAATTATGGCAGGTAACTGTAACTTCGATACTAATTATGACAAGGAACTGTAATTTCGATACAAATTATGGCAGGTAACTGTAACTTCGATACTAGTTATGACAGGTAAGAGTAACTTCGATACTCATTATGACAAGTAACTGTAACTTCCATACTAATTATGACAGGTAACTGTAACATCGTTACTAATTATGACAAGTAACTGTAATTTCGATACAAATTATGGCAGTTAATTGTAATTTCGATACTAATTATGACAGGTAACAGTAACTTCGATACTAATTATGACAAATAACAGTTACTTCGATACTAATTATGACAAGTAACTGCAACTTCGATACTAATTATGACAGGTAACTGTAACTTCGTTACTAATTATGACAAGTAACTGTAATTTCGATACAAATTGTGGCAGGTAACTGTAACTTCGATACTAATTATGACAGGTAACAGTAACATCGATGCTAATTATGACAAGTAACTGTAACTTCGACACTTATTATGACAGGTAACTGTAACCTCGTTACTAATTATGACAAGTAACTGTAATTTCGTTACAAATTATGGCAGGTAATTGTAATTTCGATACTAATTATGACAGGTAACAGTATCTTCGATACTAATTATGACAAGTAACTATAACTTCGATACAAATTGAGACAGGTTACTGTAACATCGATACTAATTATGACAAGAAACTCTACCTTCGTTACTAAATATGACAAGTAACAGTAATTTTGATAAAAAATTATGGTAGGTAACTGTAACTTCAATACTAATTAGGAAAGGTAACAGTAACTTCGATACTAATTATGACAGGTAACTATAACTTCGATACTAATTATAATAAGTAACTGTAACTTCGATACTAATTATTACAGGTAATTGTAACTTCGTTATTAATTATGACAAGTAACTGTAATTTCGTTACAAATTATGGCAGGTAATTGTAATTTCGATACTAATTGTGACAGGTAACAGTAACTTCGATACTAATTATGACAAGTAACAGTAACTTCGATACTAATTATGACAAGTAACTGTAACTTCGTTACTAATTATGACAGGTAACTGTAACTTCGTGACTATTTATGACAAGTAACTGTAATTTCGATACAAATTATGGCAGGTAACTGTAACTTCGATACTAATTATGACAGGTAACTGTAACTTCGATACTAATTATGACAAGGAACTGTAATTTCGATACAAATTATGGCAGGTAACTGTAACTTCGTTACTAATTATGACAAGTAACTGTAATTTCGATACAAATATTGGCAGGTAACTGTAACTTCGATACTAATTATGTCAGGTATCAGTAACTTCGATACTAATTATGACAAGTAACTGTAACTTCGTTACTAATTATGACAGGTAACTGTAACTTCGTGACTAATTATGACAAGTAACTGTAATTTCGAAACAAATTATGGCAGGTAACTGTAACTTCGATACTAATTATGACAGGTAACAGTAACTTCGACACTAATTATGACAAGTAACTATAACTTCGATACATGTTATGACAGGTAACTGTAACTTCGATACTAATTATGACAAGAAACTCTAACTTCGTTACTAATTATGACAAGTAACTGTAATTTAGATAAAAAATTATGGTGGGTAACTGTAACTTCAATACTAATTATGACAGATAACAGTAACTTCGATACTAATTATGACAGGTAACTGTAACTTCGTTACTAATTATAACAAGTAACTTTAATTTCGATACAAATTATGGCAGGTAACTGTAACTTCGGTATTAATTATGACAAGTCCCTGTAATTTCGATACAAATTATGACAGGTAACAGTGATTTCGATATTAATTATGACAGGAAAGTGTAACTTCGTTACTAATTATGACAAGTAACTGTAATTTCGATACAAATTATGACAGGCAACTGTAACTTCGTTACCAATTATGACAAGTAACAGTACCTTCGATGCTAATTATGACAGGAATCTGTAACTTCGATACTAATTATGACAAGTAACTGTAACTTCGATACTAATTATGACAGGTAACTGTAACTTCGTGACTAATTATGACAAGTAACTGTAATTTCGAAACTAATTATGACAGGTAACTGTAACATCGTTACTAATTATGACAAGTAACTGCAATTTCGATACAAATTATGGCAGGTAACTGTTACTTCGATACTAATTATGACACGTAACAGTAACTTCGATACTAATTATGACAAGTAACTGTAACTTCCATACTAATTATGACAGGTAACAATAACTTCGATACTAATTATGACAGGAAAGTGTAACTTCGTTACTAATTATGACAAGTAACTGTAATTTCGATACAAATTATGACAGGTAACTGTAACTTCGTTACTAATTATGACAAGTAACAGTACCTTCGATGCTAATTATGACAAGTAACTGTAACTTCGATACTAATTATGACAAGGAACGGTAATTTCGATACAAATTATGGCAGGTAACTGTAACTTCCATACTAATTATGACAGGTAACTGTAACATCGTTACTAATTATGACAAGTAACTGTAATTTCGATACAAATTATGGCAGTTAATTGTAATTTCGATACTAATTATGACAGGTAACAGTAACTTCGATACTAATTATGACAAATAACAGTTACTTCGATACTAATTATGACAAGTAACTGCAACTTCGATACTAATTATGACAGGTAACTGTAACTTCGTTACTAATTATGACAAGTAACTGTAATTTCGATACAAATTGTGGCAGGTAACTGTAACTTCGATACTAATTATGACAGGTAACAGTAACATCGATGCTAATTATGACAAGTAACTGTAACTTCGACACTTATTATGACAGGTAACTGTAACCTCGTTACTAATTATGACAAGTAACTGTAATTTCGTTACAAATTATGGCAGGTAATTGTAATTTCGATACTAATTATGACAGGTAACAGTATCTTCGATACTAATTATGACAAGTAACTATAACTTCGATACAAATTGAGACAGGTTACTGTAACATCGATACTAATTATGACAAGAAACTCTACCTTCGTTACTAAATATGACAAGTAACAGTAATTTTGATAAAAAATTATGGTAGGTAACTGTAACTTCAATACTAATTAGGAAAGGTAACAGTAACTTCGATACTAATTATGACAGGTAACTATAACTTCGATACTAATTATAATAAGTAACTGTAACTTCGATACTAATTATTACAGGTAATTGTAACTTCGTTATTAATTATGACAAGTAACTGTAATTTCGTTACAAATTATGGCAGGTAATTGTAATTTCGATACTAATTGTGACAGGTAACAGTAACTTCGATACTAATTATGACAAGTAACAGTAACTTCGATACTAATTATGACAAGTAACTGTAACTTCGTTACTAATTATGACAGGTAACTGTAACTTCGTGACTATTTATGACAAGTAACTGTAATTTCGATACAAATTATGGCAGGTAACTGTAACTTCGATACTAATTATGACAGGTAACTGTAACTTCGATACTAATTATGACAAGGAACTGTAATTTCGATACAAATTATGGCAGGTAACTGTAACTTCGTTACTAATTATGACAAGTAACTGTAATTTCGATACAAATATTGGCAGGTAACTGTAACTTCGATACTAATTATGTCAGGTATCAGTAACTTCGATACTAATTATGACAAGTAACTGTAACTTCGTTACTAATTATGACAGGTAACTGTAACTTCGTGACTAATTATGACAAGTAACTGTAATTTCGAAACAAATTATGGCAGGTAACTGTAACTTCGATACTAATTATGACAGGTAACAGTAACTTCGACACTAATTATGACAAGTAACTATAACTTCGATACATGTTATGACAGGTAACTGTAACTTCGATACTAATTATGACAAGAAACTCTAACTTCGTTACTAATTATGACAAGTAACTGTAATTTAGATAAAAAATTATGGTGGGTAACTGTAACTTCAATACTAATTATGACAGATAACAGTAACTTCGATACTAATTATGACAGGTAACTGTAACTTCGTTACTAATTATAACAAGTAACTTTAATTTCGATACAAATTATGGCAGGTAACTGTAACTTCGGTATTAATTATGACAAGTCCCTGTAATTTCGATACAAATTATGACAGGTAACAGTGATTTCGATATTAATTATGACAGGAAAGTGTAACTTCGTTACTAATTATGACAAGTAACTGTAATTTCGATACAAATTATGACAGGCAACTGTAACTTCGTTACCAATTATGACAAGTAACAGTACCTTCGATGCTAATTATGACAGGAATCTGTAACTTCGATACTAATTATGACAAGTAACTGTAACTTCGATACTAATTATGACAGGTAACTGTAACTTCGTGACTAATTATGACAAGTAACTGTAATTTCGAAACTAATTATGACAGGTAACTGTAACATCGTTACTAATTATGACAAGTAACTGCAATTTCGATACAAATTATGGCAGGTAACTGTTACTTCGATACTAATTATGACACGTAACAGTAACTTCGATACTAATTATGACAAGTAACTGTAACTTCCATACTAATTATGACAGGTAACAATAACTTCGATACTAATTATGACAGGAAAGTGTAACTTCGTTACTAATTATGACAAGTAACTGTAATTTCGATACAAATTATGACAGGTAACTGTAACTTCGTTACTAATTATGACAAGTAACAGTACCTTCGATGCTAATTATGACAAGTAACTGTAACTTCGATACTAATTATGACAAGGAACGGTAATTTCGATACAAATTATGGCAGGTAACTGTAACTTCGTTACTAATTATGACAAGTAACTGTAATTTCGATACAAAATTTGGCAGGTAACTGTAACTTCGATACTAATTATGTCAGGTAACAGTAACTTCGACACTAATTATGACAAGTAACTGTAACTTCGATACTAATTATGACAGGTAACTGTAACTTCGATACTAATTATGACAAGAAACTCTAACTTCGTTACTAATTATGACAAGTAACTGTAATTTAGATAAAAAATTATGGTGGGTAACTCTAACTTCAATACTGATTAAGACAGGTAACAGTAACTTCGATACTAATTATGACAGGTAACTGTAACTTCGTTACTAATTATGACAAGTAACTTTAATTTCGATACAAAATTTGGCAGGTAACTGTAACTTCCATACTAATTATGACAGGTAACAGTAACTTCGATACTAATTATGACAAGTAACAGTAACTTCGATACTAATTATGACAAGAAACTGTAATTTCGAAACTAATTATGACAGGTAACTGTAACATCGTTACTAATTATGACAAGTAACTGTAATTTCGATAAAAATTATGGCAGGTAACTGTAACTTCGATACTAATTATGACAGGTAACAGTATCTTCGATACTAATTATAACAAGTAACTATAACTTCGATACAAATTGAGACAGGTTACTGTAACATCGATACTTATTATGACAAGAAACTCTACCTTCGTTACTAAATATGACAAGTAACAGTAATTTTGATAAAAAATTATGGTAGGTAACTGTAACTTCAATACTAATTATGACAGGTAACAGTAACTTCGATACTAATTATGACAAGTAACTGTAACTTCGATACTAATTATGACAGGTAATTGTAACTTCGTGACTAATTATGACAAGTAACTGTAATTTCGATACAAATTATGGCAGGTAACTATAACTTCGATACTAATTATGACAGGTAACTGTAACTTCGATACTAATTATGACAAGGAACTGTAATTTCGATACAAATTATGGCAGGTAACTGTAACTTCGTTACTAATTATGACAAGTAACTGTAATTTCGATACAAATATTGGCAGGTAACTGTAACTTCGATACTAATTATGTCAGGTATCAGTAACTTCGATACTAATTATGACAAGTAACTGTAAGTTCGTTACTAATTATGACAGGTAACTGTAACTTCGTGACTAATTATGACAAGTAACTGTAATTTCAATACAAATTATGGCAGGTAACTGTAACTTCGATACTAATTATGACAGGTAACAGTAACTTCGATACTAATTATGACAAGTAACTATAACTTCGATACAAGTTATGACAGGTAACTGTAACTTCGATACTAATTATGACAAGAAACTCTAACTTCGTTACTAATTATGACAAGTAACTGTAATTTAGATAAAAAATTATGGTGGGTAACTGTAATTTCAACACTAATTATGACAGATAACAGTAACTTCGATACTAATTATGACAGGTAACTGTAACTTCTTTACTAATTATAACAAGTAACTTTAATTTCGATACAAATTATGGCAGGTAACTGTAACTTCGGTACTAATTATGACAAGTCCCTGTAATTTCGATACAAATTATGACAGGTAACAGTAACTTCGATACTAATTATGACAGGAAAGTGTAACTTCGTTACTAATTATGACAAGTAACTGTAATTTCGATACAAATTATGACAGGTAACTGTAAATTAGTTACCAATTATGACAAGTAACAGTACCTTCGATGCTAATTATGACAGGAAACTGTAACTTCGATACTAATTATGACAGGTAACTGTAACTTCGTGACTAATTATGACAAGTAACTGTAATTTCGATACAAATTATGGCAGGTAACTGTAACTTCGATACTAGTTATGACAGGTAACTGTAACTTCGATACTAATTATGACAAGTAACTGCAATTTCGATACAAATTATGGGTAACTGTAACTTCGATACTAATTATGACAGGTAACAGTAACTTCGATACTAATTATGACAAGTAACAGTAACTTCGATACTAATTATGACAAGAAACTGTAATTTCGAAACTAATTATGACAGGTAACTGTAACATCGTTACTAATTATGACAAGTAACTGCAATTTCGATACAAATTATGGCAGGTAACTGTAACTTCGATACTAATTATGACAGGGAACAGTAACTTCGATACTAATTATGACAAGTTACTGTTACTTCCATACTAATTATGACAGGTAACAATAACTTCGATACTAATTATGAAAGGAAAGTGTAACTTCGTTACTAATTATGACAAGTAACTGTAATTTCGATACAAATTATGACAGGTAACTGTAACTTCGTTACTAATTATGACAAGTAACAGTACCTTCGATGCTAATTATGACAAGTAACTGTAACTTCGATACTAATTATGACAAGGAACGGTAATTTCGATACAAATTATGGCAGGTAACTGTAACTTCGTTACTAATTATGACAGGTAACTGTAACTTCGATACTAATTATGACAAGTAACTGTAACGTCGATACTAATTATGACAGGTAACTGTAACTTCGATACTAATTTTGACAAGAAACTCTAACTTCGTTACTAATTATGACAAGTAACTGTAATTTAGATAAAAAATTATGGTGGGTAACTCTAACTTCAATACTAATTATGACAGATAACAGTAACTTCGATACTAATTATGACAGGTAACTGTAACTTCGTTACTAATTATGACAAGTAACTTTAATTTCGATACAAATTATGGCAGGTAACTGTAACTTCGTTACTTATTATGACAAGTCCCTGTAATTTCGATACAAATTATGGCAGGTATCTGTAATTTCCATATTAATTATGACAGGTAACAGTAACTTCGATACTAATTATGACAGGAAAGTATAACATCGTTACTAATTATGACAAGTAACTGTAATTTCGATACAAATTATGACAGGTAACTGTAACTTCGTTACTTATTATGACAAGTAACAGTACCTTCGATGCTAATTATGACAGGAAACTGTTACTTCGATACTAATTATGACAAGTAACTGTAACTTCGATACTAATGATGACAGGTAACTGTAACTACGTTACTAGTTATGACAAGTAACTGTAATTTCGATACAAATTATGGCAGGTAATTGTAATTTCGATACTAATTGTGAGAGGTAACAGTAACTTCGATACTAATTATGACAAGGAACTGTAATTTCGATACAAATTATGGCAGGTAACTGTAACTTCGTTACTAATTATGACAAGTAACTGTAATTTCGATACAAATATTGGCAGGTAACTGTAACTTCGATACTAATTATGTCAGGTATCAGTAACTTCGATACTAATTATGACAAATAACTGTAACTTCGTTACTAATTATGACAGGTAACTGTAACTTCGTGACTAATTATGACAAGTAACTGTAATTTCGATACAAATTTTGGCAGGTAACAGTAACTTCGATACTAATTATGACAGGTAACAGTAACTTCGATACTAATTATGACAAGTAACTGTAACTTCGATACAAGTTATGACTGGTAACTGTAACTTCGATACTAATTATGACAAGAAACTCTAACTTCGTTACTAATTATGACAAGTAACTGTAATTTAGATAAAAAAATTATGGTGGGTAACTCTAACTTCAATACTAATTATGACAGGTAACAGTAACTTCGATACTACTTATGACAAGTAACTGTAACTTCGTTACTAATTATGACAAGTACCTTTAATTTCGATACAAATTATGGCAGGAAACTGTAACTTCGTTACTAATTATGACAAGTCCCTGTAATTTCGATACAAATTATGGCAGGTATCTGTAACTTCCATACTAATTATGACAGGTAACAGTAACTTCGATACTAATTATGACAGGAAAGTGTAACATCGTTACTAATTAAGGCAAGTAACTGTAATTTCGATACAAATTATGACAGGTAACTGTAACTTCGTTACTTATTATGACAAGTAATAGTACCTTCGATGCTAATTATGACAGGAAACTGTTACTTGGATACTAATTATGAGAAGTAACTGTAACTTCGATACTAATGATGACAGGTAACTGTAACTACGTTACTACTTATGACAAGTAACTGTAATTTCGATACAAATTATGGCAGGTAACTGTAACTTCGATATTAATTATGACAGGTAACAGTAACTTTGATACTAATTATGACAAGTAACAGTAACATCGATACTAATTAGGACAAGAAACTGTAATTTCGAAACTAATTATGACAGGTAACTGTAACATCGTTACTAATTATGACAAGTAACTGTAATTTCGATACAAATTATGGCAGGTAACTGTAACTTCGATACTAATTATGACAGGTTACTGTAACATCGATACAAATTATGACAAGTAACTGTCACTTCGATACTAATTATGACGGGTAACTGTTACTTCGATAATAATAATGACAATTAACTCTAACTTGGTTACTAATTATGACAAGTAACTGTAATTTTCATAAAAAAATTATGGCAGGTAACTTTAACTTCGATACTAATTATGACAAGGAACTGTAATTTCGATACAAATTATGGCAGGTAACTGTAACTTCGATACTAGTTATGACAGGTAAGAGTAACTTCGATACTAATTATGACAAGTAACTGTAACTTCGATACTAATTATGACAGGTAACTGTAACATCGTTACTAATTATGACAAGTAACTGTAATTTCGATACAAATTATGGCAGGTAATTGTAATTTCGATACTAATTATGACAGGTAACAGTAACTTCCATACTAATTATGACAAATAACAGTTACTTCGATACTAATTATGACAAGTAACTGTAACTTCGATACTAATTATGACCGGTAACTGTAACTTCGTTAATAATTATGACAAGTAACTGTAATTTCGATACAAATTGTGGCAGGTAACTGTAACCTCGATACTAATTATGACAGGTAACAGTAACTTCGATACTAATTATGACAAGTAACTGTAACTTCGATACAAGTTATGACAGGTAACTGTAACTTCGATACTAATTATGACAAGAAACTCTAACTTCGTTACTATTTATGACAAGTAACTGTAATTTAGATATAAAATTATGGTGGGTAACTCTAACTTCAATACTAATTATGACAGGTAACAGTAACTTCGATACTAATTATGACAGGTAACTGTAACTTCGTTACTAATTATGACAAGTACCTTTAATTTCGATACAAATTATGGCAGGTATCTGTAACTTCCATACTAATTATGACAGGTAACAGTAACTTCGATACTAATTATGACAGGAAAGTGTAACATCGTTACTAATTATGACAAGTAACTGTAATTTCGATACAAATTATGACAGGTAACTGTAACTTCGTTACTTATTATGACAAGTAATAGTACCTTCGATGCTAATTATGACAGGAAACTGTTACTTGGATACTAATTATGACAAGTACCTGTAACTTCGATACTAATGATGACAGGTTACTGTAACTACGTTACTACTTATGACAAGTAACAGTAACTTCGATACTAATTATGACAAGAAACTGTAATTTCGAAACTAATTATGACAGGTAACTGTAACATCGTTACTAATTATGACAAGTAACTGTAATTTCGATACAAATTATGGCAGGTAACTGTAACTTCGATACTTATTATGACAGGTAACTGTAATTTCGATACAAATTGTGGCAGGTAACTGTAACTTCGATACTAATTATGACAGGTAACAGTAACATCGATGCTAATTATGACAAGTAACTGTAACTTCGACACTTATTATGACAGGTAACTGTAACCTCGTTACTAATTATGACAAGTAACTGTAATTTCGTTACAAATTATGGCAGGTAATTGTAATTTCGATACTAATTATGACAGGTAACAGTATCTTCGATACTAATTATGACAAGTAACTATAACTTCGATACAAATTGAGACAGGTTACTGTAACATCGATACTAATTATGACAAGAAACTCTACCTTCGTTACTAAATATGACAAGTAACAGTAATTTTGATAAAAAATTATGGTAGGTAACTGTAACTTCAATACTAATTAGGAAAGGTAACAGTAACTTCGATACTAATTATGACAGGTAACTGTAACTTCGATACTAATTATAATAAGTAACTGTAACTTCGATACTAATTATTACAGGTAATTGTAACTTCGTTACTTATTATGACAAGTAACTGTAATTTCGTTACAAATTATGGCAGGTAATTGTAATTTCGATACTAATTGTGACAGGTAACAGTAACTTCGATACTAATTATGACAAGTAACAGTAACTTCGATACTAATTATGACAAGTAACTGTAACTTCGTTACTAATTATGACAGGTAACTGTAACTTCGTGACTATTTATGACAAGTAACTGTAATTTCGATACAAATTATGGCAGGTAACTGTAACTTCGATACTAATTATGACAGGTAACTGTAACTTCGATACTAATTATGACAAGGAACTGTAATTTCGATACAAATTATGGCAGGTAACTGTAACTTCGTTACTAATTATGACAAGTAACTGTAATTTCGATACAAATATTGGCAGGTAACTGTAACTTCGATACTAATTATGTCAGGTATCAGTAACTTCGATACTAATTATGACAAGTAACTGTAACTTCGTTACTAATTATGACAGGTAACTGTAACTTCGTGACTAATTATGACAAGTAACTGTAATTTCGAAACAAATTATGGCAGGTAACTGTAACTTCGATACTAATTATGACAGGTAACAGTAACTTCGACACTAATTATGACAAGTAACTATAACTTCGATACATGTTATGACAGGTAACTGTAACTTCGATACTAATTATGACAAGAAACTCTAACTTCGTTACTAATTATGACAAGTACCTGTAATTTAGATAAAAAATTATGGTGGGTAACTGTAACTTCAATACTAATTATGACAGATAACAGTAACTTCGATACTAATTATGACAGGTAACTGTAACTTCGTTACTAATTATAACAAGTAACTTTAATTTCGATACAAATTATGGCAGGTAACTGTAACTTCGGTATTAATTATGACAAGTCCCTGTAATTTCGATACAAATTATGACAGGTAACAGTAATTTCGATATTAATTATGACAGGAAAGTGTAACTTCGTTACTAATTATGACAAGTAACTGTAATTTCGATACAAATTATGACAGGCATCTGTAACTTCGTTACCAATTATGACAAGTAACAGTACCTTCGATGCTAATTATGACAGGAAACTGTAACTTCGATACTAATTATGACAAGTAACTGTAACTTCGATACTAATTATGACAGGTAACTGTAACTTCGTGACTAATTATGACAAGTAACTGTAATTTCGATACAAATTATGGCAGGTAACTGTAACTTCGATACTAATTATGACAGGTAACTGTAACATCGATACTAATTATGACAAATAACTGTAATTTGGATACAAATTATGGCAGGTAACTGTAACTTCGATACTAATTATGACAGGTAACAGTAACTTCGATACTAATTACGACAAGTAACAGTAACTTCGATACTAATTATGACAAGAAACTGTAATTTCGAAACTAATTATGACAGGTAACTGTAACATCGTTACTAATTATGACAAGTAACTGCAATTTCGATACAAATTATGGCAGGTAACTGTTACTTCGATACTAATTATGACACGTAACAGTAACTTCGATACTAATTATGACAAGTAACTGTAACTTCCATACTAATTATGACAGGTAACAATAACTTCGATACTAATTATGACAGGAAAGTGTAACTTCGTTACTAATTATGACAAGTAACTGTAATTTCGATACAAATTATGACAGGTAACTGTAACTTCGTTACTAATTATGACAAGTAACAGTACCTTGGATGCTAATTATGACAAGTAACTGTAACTTCGATACTAATTATGACAAGGAACGGTAATTTCGATACAAATTATGGCAGGTAACTGTAACTTCGTTACTAATTATGACAAGTAACTGTAATTTCGATACAAAATTTGGCAGGTAACTGTAACTTCGATACTAATTATGTCAGGTAACAGTAACTTCGACACTAATTATGACAAGTAACTGTAACTTCGATACTAATTATGACAGGTAACTGTAACTTCGATACTAATTATGACAAGAAACTCTAACTTCGTTACTAATTATGACAAGTAACTGTAATTTAGATAAAAAATTATGGTGGGTAACTCTAACTTCAATACTAATTAAGACAGGTAACAGTAACTTCGATACTAATTATGACAGGTAACTGTAACTTCGTTACTAATTATGACAAGTAACTTTAATTTCGATACAATTTATGGCAGGTAACTGTAACTTCGTTACTAATTATGACAAGTCCCTGTAATTTCGATACAAATTATGGCAGGTATCTGTAACTTCCATACTAATTATGACAGGTAACAGTAACATGGATACTAATTATGACAAGTAACAGTAACTTCGATACTAATTATGACAAGAAACTGTAATTTCGAAACTAATTATGACAGGTAACTGTAACATCGTTACTAATTATGACAAGTAACTGTAATTTCGATAAAAATTATGGCAGGTAACTGTAACTTCGATACTAATTATGACAGGTAACAGTATCTTCGATACTAATTATAACAAGTAACTATAACTTCGATACAAATTGAGACAGGTTACTGTAACATCGATACTAATTATGACAAGAAACTCTACCTTCGTTACTAAATATGACAAGTAACAGTAATTTTGATAAAAAATTATGGTAGGTAACTGTAACTTCAATACTAATTATGACAGGTAACAGTAACTTCGATACTAATTATGAAAAGTAACTGTAACTTCGATACTAATTATAATATGTAACTGTAACTTCGATACTAATTATTACAGGTAATTGTAACTTCGTTACTAATTATGACAAGTAACTGTAATTTCGTTACAAATTATGGCAGGTAATTGTAATTTCGATACTAATTGAAACAGGTAACAGTAACTTCGATACTAATTATGACAAGTAACAGTAACTTCGATACTAATTATGACAAGTAACTGTAACTTCGATACTAATTATGACAGGTAACTGTAACTTCGTGACTAATTATGACAAGTAACTGTAATTTCGATACAAATTATGGCAGGTAACTATAACTTCGATACTAATTATGACAGGTAACTGTAACTTCGTTACTAATTATGACAAGGAACTGTAATTTCGATACAAATTATGGCAGGTAACTGTAACTTCGTTACTAATTATGACAAGTAACTGTAATTTCGATACAAATATTGGCAGGTAACTGTAACTTCGATACTAATTATGTCAGGTATCAGTAACTTCGATACTAATTATGACAAGTAACTGTAAGTTCGTTACTAATTATGACAGGTAACTGTAACTTCGTGACTAATTATGACAAGTAACTGTAATTTCGATACAAATTATGGCAGGTAACTGTAACTTCGATACTAATTATGACAGGTAACAGTAACTTCGATACTAATTATGACAAGTAACTATAACTTCGATACAAGTTATGACAGGTAACTGTAACTTCGATACTAATTATGACAAGAAACTCTAACTTCGTTACTAATTATGACAAGTAACTGTAATTTAGATAAAAAATTATGGTGGGTAACTGTAATTTCAACACTAATTATGACAGATAACAGTAACTTCGATACTAATTATGAGAGGTAACTGTAACTTCTTTACTAATTATAACAAGTAACTTTAATTTCGATACAAATTATGGCAGGTAACTGTAACTTCGGTACTAATTATGACAAGTCCCTGTAATTTCGATACAAATTATGACAGGTAACAGTAACTTCGATACTAATTATGACAGGAAAGTGTAACTTCGTTACTAAATATGACAAGTAACTGTAATTTCGATACAAATTATGACAGGTAACTGTAAATTAGTTACCAATTATGACAAGTAACAGTACCTTCGATGCTAATTATGACAGGAAACTGTAACTTCGATACTAATTATGACAAGTAACTGTAACTTCGATACTAATTATGACAGGTAACTGTAACTTCGTGACTAATTATGACAAGTAACTGTAATTTCGATACAAATTATGGCAGGTAACTGTAACTTCGATACTAGTTATGACAGGTAACTGTAACTTCGATACTAATTATGACAAGTAACTGCAATTTCGATACAAATTATGGGTAACTGTAACTTCGATACTAATTATGACAGGTAACAGTAACTTCGATACTAATTATGACAAGTAACAGTAACTTCGATACTAATTATGACAAGAAACTGTAATTTCGAAACTAATTATGACAGGTAACTGTAACATCGTTACTAATTATGACACGTAACTGCAATTTCGATACAAATTATGGCAGGTAACTGTAACTTCGATACTAATTATGACAGGTAACAGTAACTTCGATACTAATTATGACAAGTTACTGTTACTTCCATACTAAATATGACAGGTAACAATAACTTCGATACTAATTATGAAAGGAAAGTGTAACTTCGTTACTAATTATGACAAGTAACTGTAATTTCGATACAAATTATGACAGGTAACTGTAACTTCGTTACTAATTATGACAAGTAACAGTACCTTCGATGCTAATTATGACAAGTAACTGTAACTTCGATACTAATTATGACAAGGAACGGTAATTTCGATACAAATTATGGCAGGTAACTGTAACTTCGTTACTAATTATGACAGGTAACTGTAACTTCGATACTAATTATGACAAGTAACTGTAACGTCGATACTAATTATGACAGGTAACTGTAACTTCGATACTAATTATGACAAGAAACTCTAACTTCGTTACTAATTATGACAAGTAACTGTAATTTAGATAAAAAATTATGGTGGGTAACTCTAACTTCAATACTAATTATGACAGATAACAGTAACTTCGATACTAATTATGACAGGTAACTGTAACTTCGTTACTAATTATGACAAGTAACTTTAATTTCGATACAAATTATGGCAGGTAACTGTAACTTCGTTACTTATTATGACAAGTCCCTGTAATTTCGATACAAATTATGGCAGGTATCTGTAACTTCCATATTAATTATGACAGGTAACAGTAACTTCGATACTAATTATGACAGGAAAGTATAACATCGTTACTAATTATGACAAGTAACTGTAATTTCGATACAAATTATGACAGGTAACTGTAACTTCGTTACTTATTATGACAAGTAACAGTACCTTCGATGCTAATTATGACAGGAAACTGTTACTTCGATACTAATTATGACAAGTAACTGTAACTTCGATACTAATGATGACAGGTAACTGTAACTACGTTACTAGTTATGACAAGAAACTGTAATTTCGATACAAATTATGGCAGGTAACTGTAACTTCTATACTAATTATGACAGGTAACAGTAACTTCGATACTAATTATGACAAGTAACAGTAACTTCGATACTTATTATGACAAGAAACTGTAATTTCGAAACTAATTATGACAGGTAACTGTAACTTCGTTACTAATTATGACAAGTAACTGTAATATCGATACAAATTATGGCAGGTAACTGTAACTTCGATTCTAATTATGACAGGTAATTTACTTCGATACAAATTATGACAAGTAACTGTAACTTCGATACTAATTATGAGAGGTAACTGTTACTTCGATATTAATAATGACAATTAACTCTAACTTCGTTACTAATTATGACAAGTAACTGTAATGTTCATAAAAATTATGGCAGGTAACTGTAACTTCGATACTAATTATGACAGGTAACAGTAACTTCGATACTAATTATGACAAGTAACAGTAACTTCGATACTAATTATGACAAGAAACTGTAATTTCGAAACTAATTATGACAGGTAACTGTAACATCGTTACTAATTATGACAAGTAACTGTAATTTCGATACAAATTATGGCAGGTAACTGTAACTTCGATACTAATTATGACAGGTAACAATAACTTCGATACAAATAATGACAAGTAACTGTAACTTCGATACTAATTATGACAGGTAATTGTTACTTCGATATTAATAATGACAATTAACTCTAACTTCGTTACTAATTATGACAAGTAACTGTAATTTTCATAAAAAAAATTATGGCAGGTAACTGTAACTTCGATACTAGTTATGACAGGTAAGAGTAACTTCGATACTAATTATGACAAGTAACTGTAACTTCGATACTAATTATGACAGGTAACTGTAACATCGTTACTAATTATGACAAGTAACTGTAATTTCGATACAATTTATGGCAGGTAATTGTAATTTCGATACTAATTATGACAGGTAACAGTACCTTCGATGCTAATTATGACAGGAAACTGTTACTTCGACACTAATTATGACAAGTAATTTTTTATGAAAATTACAGTTACTTGTCATAATTAGTAACGAAGTTAGAGTTAATTGTCATTATTAATATCGAAGTAACAATTACCTGTCATAATTAGTATCGAAGTTACAGTTACTTGTCATTATTTGTATCGAAGTTATTGTTACCTGTCATAATTAGTATCGAAGTTACAGTTACCTGCCATAATTTGTATCGAAATTACAGTTACTTGTCATAATTAGTAACGATGTTACAGTTACCTGTCATAATTAGTTTCGAAATTACAGTTTCTTGTCATAATTAGTATCGAAGTTACTGTTACTTGTCATAATTAGTATCGATGTTACTGTTACCTGTAACAGTTATGACAAGTAACAGTAACTTCGATACTAATTATGACAAGAAACTGTAATTTCGAAACTAATTATGACAGGTAACTGTTACTTCGATATTAATAATGACAATTAACTCTAACTTCGTTACTAATTATGACAAGTAACTGTAATTTTCATAAAAAAATTATGGCAGGTAAGTCTAACTTCGATACTAATTATGACAAGGAACTGTAATTTCGATACAAATTATGGCAGGTAACGGTAACATCGATACTAGTTATGACAGGTAAGAGTAACTTCGATACTAATTATGACAAGTAACTCTAACTTCGATACTAATTATGACAGGTAACTGTAACATCGTTACTAATTATGACAAGTAACTGTAATTTCAATACAATTTGTGGCAGGTAATTGTAATTTCGATACTAATTATGACAGGTAACAGTAACTTCGATACTAATTATGACAAGTAACAGTTACTTCGATACTAATTATGACAAGTAACTGTAACATCGATACTAATTATGACAGGTAACTGTAACTTCGTTACTAATTATGACAAGTAACTGTAATTTCGATACAAATTGTGGCAGGTAACTGTAACTTCGATACTAACTATGACAGGTAACAGTAACATCGATACTAATTGTGACAAATAACTGTAACTTCGATACTAATTATGCCAGGTAACTGTAACCTCGTTACTAATTATGACAAGTAACGGTAATTTCGATACAAATTATGGCAGGTAACTGTAACTTCGATACTAATTATGACAGGTAACAGTATCATCGATTCTAATTATGACAAGTAACTATAACTTCGATACAAATTGAGACAGGTTACTGTAACATCGATACTAATTATGACAAGATACTCTACCTTCGTTAATAAATATGACAAGTAACAGTAATTTTGATAAAAAAATTATGGTAGGTAACTGTAACTTCGATACTAATTATGACAAGTAACTGTAACTTCGATACAAGTTATGACAGGTAAGTGTAACTTCGATACTAATTATGACAAGAAACTCTAACTTCGTTACTAATTATGACAAGTAACTGTAATTTAGATAAAAAATTATGGTGGGTAACTGTAACTTCAATACTAATTATGACAGATAACAGTAACGTCGATACTAATTATGACAGGTAACTGTAACTTCGTTACTAATTATAACAAGTAACTTTAATTTCGATACAAATTATGGCAGGTAACTGTAACTTCGGTACTAATTATGACAAGTCCCTGTAATTTCGAAACAAATTATGACAGGTAACAGTAACTTCGATACTAATTATGACAGGAAAGTGTAACATCGTTACTAATTATGAGAAGTAACTGTAATTTCGATACAAATTATGGCAGGTAATTGTAATTTCGATACTAATTATGACAGGTTACAGTAACTTCGATACTAATTATGACAAATAACAGTTACTTCGATACTAATTATGACAAGTAACTGTAACTTCGATACTAATTATGACAGGTAACTGTAACTTCGCGACTAGTTATGACAAGTAACTGTAATTTCGATACAAATTATGGCAGGTAACTGTAACTTCGATACTAATTATGACAGGTAACTGTAACTTCGATACTAATTATGACAAGGAACTGTAATTTCGATACAAATTATGGCAGGTAACTGTAACTTCGTTACTAATTAGGACAAGTAACTGTAATTTCGATACAAATATTGGCAGGTAACTGTAACTTCGATACTAATTATGTCAGGTATCAGTAACTTCGATACTAATTATGACAAGTAACTGTAACTTCGTTACTATTTATGACAGGTAACTGTAACTTCGTGACTAATTATGACAAGTAACTGTAATTTCGATACAAATTATGGCAGGTAACTGTAACTTCGATACTAATTATGACAGGTAACAGTAACTTCGATACTAATTATGACAAGTAACTGTAACTTCGATACAATTTATGACAGGTAACTGTAACTTCGATACTAATTATGACAAGAAACTCTAACTTCGTTACTAATTATGACAAGTAACTGTAATTTAGATAAAAAATTATGGTGGGTAACTGTAACTTCAATACTAATTATGACAGATAACAGTAACTTCGATACTAATTATGACAGGTAACTGTAACTTCGTTACTAATTATAACAAGTAACTTTAATTTCGATACCAATTATGGCAGGTAACTGTAACTTCGGTACTAATTATGACAAGTCCCTGTAATTTCGAAACAAATTATGACAGGTAACAGTAACTTCGATACTAATTATGACAGGAAAGTGTAACTTCGTTACTAATTATGACAAGTAACTGTAATTTCGATACAAATTATGACAGGTAACTGAAACTTCGTTACCAATTATGACAAGTAACAGTACCTTCGATGCTAATTACGACAGGAAACTGTAAGTTCGATACTAATTATGACAAGTAACTGTAACTTCGATACTAATTATGACAGGTAACTGTAACTTCGTGACTAATTATGACAAGTAACTGTAATTTCGATACAAATTATGGCAGGTAACTGTAACTTCGATACTAATTATGACAGGTAACTGTAACTTCGATACTAATTATGACAAGTAACTGTAATTTGGATACAAATTATGGCAGGTAACTGTAACTTCGATACTAATTATGACAGGTAACAGTAACTTCGATACTAATTATGACAAGTAACAGTAACTTCGATACTAATTATGACAAGAAACTGTAATTTCGAAACTAATTATGGCAGGTAACTGTAACATCGTTACTAATTATGACATGTAACGGCAATTTCGATACAAATTATGGCAGGTAACAGTAACATCGATACTAATTATGACAGGTAACAGTAACTTCGATACTAATTATGAGAAGTAACTGTAACTTCCATACTAATTATGACAGGTAACAATAACTTCGATACTAATTATGACAGGAAAGAATAACTTCGTGACTAATTATGACAAGTAACTGTAATTTCGATACAAATTATGACAGGTAACTGTAACTTCGTTACTAATTATGACAAGTAACAGTACCTTCGATGCTAATTATGACAAGTAACTGTAACTTCGATACTAATTATGACAAGGAACGGTAATTTCGATACAAATTATGGCAGGTAACTGTAACTTCGTTACTAATTATGACAAGTAACTGTAATTTCGATACAAATTTTGGCAGGTAACTGTAACTTCGATACTAATTATGTCAGGTAACAGTAACTTCGATACTTATTATGACAAGTAACCGTAACTTCGATACTAATTATGACAGGTAACTGTAACTTCGATACTAATTATGACATGAAACTCTAACTTCGTTACTAATTATGACAAGTAACTGTAATTTAGATAAAAATTATGGTGGGTTACTCTAACTTCAATACTAATTATGACAGGTAACAGTAACTTCGATACTTATTATGACAGGTAACTGTAACTTCGTTACTAATTATGACAAGTAACTTTAATTTCGATACAAATTATGGCAAGTAACTGTAACTTCGTTACTAATTTTGACAAGTCCCTGTAATTTCGATACAAATTATGGCAGGTATCTGTAACTTCCATACTAATTATGACAGGTAACAGTAACTTCGATACTAATTATGACACGAAAGTATAACATCGTTACTAATTATGACAAGTAACTGTAATTTCGATACAAATTATGACAGGTAACTGTAACTTCGTTACTTATTATGACAAGTAACAGTACCTTCGATGCTAATTAGGACAGGAAACTGTTACTTCGATACTAATTATGACAAGTAACTGTAACTTCGATACTAATGATGACAGGTAACTGTAACTACGTTACTACTTATGACAAGTAACTGTAATTTCGATACAAATTATGGCAGGTAACTGTAACTTCGATACTAATTATGACAGGTAACAGTAACTTCGATACTAATTATGACAAGTAACAGTAACTTCGATACTAATTATGACAAGAAACTGTAATTTCGAAACTACTTATGACAGGTAACGGTAACTTCGTTACTAATTATGACAAGTAACTGTAATTTCGATACAAATTATGGCAGGTAATTGTAACTTCGATACTAATTATGACAGGTAACAGTAACTTCGATACAAATTATGACAAGTAACTGTAACTTCGATACTAATTATGAGAAGTAACTGTTACTTCGATATTAATAATGACAATTAACTCTAACTTCGTTATTAATTATGACAAGTAACTGTAATTTTCCTAAAAAAATTATGGCAGGTAACTGTAACTTCGATACTAATTATGACAGGTAACAGTAACTTCGATACTAATTATGACAAGTAACAGTAACTTCGATACTAATTATGACAAGAAACTGTAATTTCGAAACTAATTATGACAGGTAACTGTTACTTCGATATTAATAATGACAATTAACTCTAACTTCGTTACTAATTATGACAAGTAACTGTAATTTTCATAAAAAAATTATGGCAGGTAAGTCTAACTTCGATACTAATTATGACAAGGAACTGTAATTTCGATACAAATTATGGCAGGTAACGGTAACATCGATACTAGTTATGACAGGTAAGAGTAACTTCGATACTAATTATGACAAGTAACTCTAACTTCGATACTAATTATGACAGGTAACTGTAACATCGTTACTAATTATGACAAGTAACTGTAATTTCAATACAATTTGTGGCAGGTAATTGTAATTTCGATACTAATTATGACAGGTAACAGTAACTTCGATACTAATTATGACAAGTAACAGTTACTTCGATACTAATTATGACAAGTAACTGTAACATCGATACTAATTATGACAGGTAACTGTAACTTCGTTACTAATTATGACAAGTAACTGTAATTTCGATACAAATTGTGGCAGGTAACTGTAACTTCGATACTAACTATGACAGGTAACAGTAACATCGATACTAATTGTGACAAATAACTGTAACTTCGATACTAATTATGCCAGGTAACTGTAACCTCGTTACTAATTATGACAAGTAACGGTAATTTCGATACAAATTATGGCAGGTAACTGTAACTTCGATACTAATTATGACAGGTAACAGTATCATCGATTCTAATTATGACAAGTAACTATAACTTCGATACAAATTGAGACAGGTTACTGTAACATCGATACTAATTATGACAAGATACTCTACCTTCGTTAATAAATATGACAAGTAACAGTAATTTTGATAAAAAAATTATGGTAGGTAACTGTAACTTCAATACTAAATATGACAGGTAACAGTAACTTCGATACTAATTATGACATGTAACTGTAACTTCGATACTAATTATGACAAGTAACTGTAACTTCGATACTAATTATTACAGGTAATTGTAACTTCGTTACTAATTATGACAAGTAACTGTAATTTTGTTACAAATTATGGCAGGTAATTGTAATTTCGATACTAATTGTGACAGGTAACAGTAACTTCGATACTAATTATGACAAGTAACAGTAACTTCGACACTAATTATGACAAGTAACTGTAACTTCGATACAAATTATGACAGGTAACTGTAACTTCGTGACTAATTATGACAAGTAACTGTAATTTCGATACAAATTATGGCAGGTAACTGTAACTTCGATACTAATTATGACAGGTAACTGTAACTTCGATACTAATTATGACAAGGAACTGTAATTTCGTTACAAATTATGGCAGGTAACTGTAACTTCGTTACTAATTATGACAAGTAACTGTAATTTCGATACAAATATTGGCAGGTAACTGTAACTTCGATACTAATTATGTCAGGTATCAGTAACTTCGATACTACTTATGACAAGTAACTGTAACTTCGATACTAATTAGGACAGGTAACTGTAACTTCGTGACTAATTATGACAAGTAACTGTAATTTCGATACAAATTATGGCAGGTAACTGTCACTTCGATACTAATTATGACAGGTAACTATAACTTCGATACATGTTATGACAGGTCACTGTAACTTCGATACTAATTATGACAAGAAACTCTAACTTCGTTACTAATTATGACAAGTAACTGTAATTTAGATAAAAAATTATAGTGGGTAACTGTAACTTCAATACTAATTATGACAGGTAACAGTAACTTCGTTACTAATTATGAGAAGTCCCTGTAATTTCGATACAAATTATGACAGGTAACAGTAACTTCGATAATAATTATGACAGGAAAGTGTAACTTCGTTACTAATTATGACAAGTAACTGTAATTTCGATACAAATTATGACAGGTAACATTAACTTCGTTACCAATTATGACAAGTAACAGTACCTTCGATGCTAATTATGACAGGAAACTGTAACTTCGATACTAATTATGACAAGTAACTGTAACTTCGATACTAATGATGACAGGTAACTGTAACTACGTTACTAATTATGACAAGTAACTGTAATTTGGATACAAATTATGGCAGGTAACTGTAACTTCGATACTAATTATGACAGGTAACAGTAACTTCGATACTAATTATGACAAGTAACAGTAATTTCGATACTAATTATGACAAGAAATTGTAATTTCGAAACTAATTATGACAGGTAACTGTAACATCGTTACTAATTATGACAAGTAACTGCAATTTCGATACAAATTATGGCAGGTAACTGTAACTTCGATACTAATTATGACAGGTAACAGTAACTTCGATACTTATTATGACAAGTAACTGTAACTTCGATACTAATTATGACAGGTAACTGTTACTTCGATATTAATAATGACAATTAACTCTAACTTCGTTACTAATTATGACAAGTAACTGTAATTTTCATAAAAAATTATGGCAGGTAACTGTAACTTCGATACTAATTATGACAGATAACAGTAACTTCGATACTAATTATGACAGGTAACTGCAACATCGTTACTAATTATGACAAGTAACTGTAATTTCTATATTAATTATGGCAAGTAACTGTAACATCGTTACTAATTATGACAGGTAACTGTAACTTCGTGACTAATTATGACAAGTAACTGTAATTTCGATACAAATTATGGCAGGTAACTGTAACTTCGATACTAATTATGACAGGTAACAGTAACTTCGATACTAATTATGACAAGTAACTGTAACTTCGATACAAGTTATGACAGGTAACTGTAACTTCGATACTAATTATGACAAGAAACTCTAACTTCGTTACTAATTATGACAAGTAACTGTAATTTAGATAAAAAATTATGGTGGGTAACTGTAACTTCAATACTAATTATGACAGATAACAGTAACTTCGATACTAATTATGACAGGTAACTGTAACTTCGTTACTAATTATAACAAGTAACTTTAATTTCGATACCAATTATGGCAGGTAACTGTAACTTCGGTACTAATTATGACAAGTCCCTGTAATTTCGAAACAAATTATGACAGGTAACAGTAACTTCGATACTAATTATGACAGGAAAGTGTAACTTCGTTACTAATTATGACAAGTAACTGTAATTTCGATACAAATTATGACAGGTAACTGTAACTTCGTTACCAATTATGACAAGTAACAGTACCTTCGATGCTAATTACGACAGGAAACTGTAAGTTCGATACTAATTATGACAAGTAACTGTAACTTCGATACTAATTATGACAGGTAACTGTAACTTCGTGACTAATTATGACAAGTAACTGTAATTTCGATACAAATTATGGCAGGTAACTGTAACTTCGATACTAATTATGACAGGTAACTGTAACTTCGATACTAATTATGACAAGTAACTGTAATTTGGATACAAATTATGGCAGGTAACTGTAACTTCGATACTAATTATGACAGGTAACAGTAACTTCGATACTAATTATGACAAGTAACAGTAACTTCGATACTAATTATGACAAGAAACTGTAATTTCGAAACTAATTATGGCAGGTAACTGTAACATCGTTACTAATTATGACATGTAACGGCAATTTCGATACAAATTATGGCAGGTAACAGTAACATCGATACTAATTATGACAGGTAACAGTAACTTCGATACTAATTATGAGAAGTAACTGTAACTTCCATACTAATTATGACAGGTAACAATAACTTCGATACTAATTATGACAGGAAAGAATAACTTCGTGACTAATTATGACAAGTAACTGTAATTTCGATACAAATTATGACAGGTAACTGTAACTTCGTTACTAATTATGACAAGTAACAGTACCTTCGATGCTAATTATGACAAGTAACTGTAACTTCGATACTAATTATGACAAGGAACGGTAATTTCGATACAAATTATGGCAGGTAACTGTAACTTCGTTACTAATTATGACAAGTAACTGTAATTTCGATACAAATTTTGGCAGGTAACTGTAACTTCGATACTAATTATGTCAGGTAACAGTAACTTCGATACTTATTATGACAAGTAACCGTAACTTCGATACTAATTATGACAGGTAACTGTAACTTCGATACTAATTATGACATGAAACTCTAACTTCGTTACTAATTATGACAAGTAACTGTAATTTAGATAAAAATTATGGTGGGTTACTCTAACTTCAATACTAATTATGACAGGTAACAGTAACTTCGATACTTATTATGACAGGTAACTGTAACTTCGTTACTAATTATGACAAGTAACTTTAATTTCGATACAAATTATGGCAAGTAACTGTAACTTCGTTACTAATTTTGACAAGTCCCTGTAATTTCGATACAAATTATGGCAGGTATCTGTAACTTCCATACTAATTATGACAGGTAACAGTAACTTCGATACTAATTATGACACGAAAGTATAACATCGTTACTAATTATGACAAGTAACTGTAATTTCGATACAAATTATGACAGGTAACTGTAACTTCGTTACTTATTATGACAAGTAACAGTACCTTCGATGCTAATTAGGACAGGAAACTGTTACTTCGATACTAATTATGACAAGTAACTGTAACTTCGATACTAATGATGACAGGTAACTGTAACTACGTTACTACTTATGACAAGTAACTGTAATTTCGATACAAATTATGGCAGGTAACTGTAACTTCGATACTAATTATGACAGGTAACAGTAACTTCGATACTAATTATGACAAGTAACAGTAACTTCGATACTAATTATGACAAGAAACTGTAATTTCGAAACTACTTATGACAGGTAACGGTAACTTCGTTACTAATTATGACAAGTAACTGTAATTTCGATACAAATTATGGCAGGTAACTGTAACTTCGATACTAATTATGACAGGTAACAGTAACTTCGATACAAATTATGACAAGTAACTGTAACTTCGATACTAATTATGAGAAGTAACTGTTACTTCGATATTAATAATGACAATTAACTCTAACTTCGTTATTAATTATGACAAGTAACTGTAATTTTCCTAAAAAAATTATGGCAGGTAACTGTAACTTCGATACTAATTATGACAGGTAACAGTAACTTCGATACTAATTATGACAAGTAACAGTAACTTCGATACTAATTATGACAAGAAACTGTAATTTCGAAACTAATTATGACAGGTAACTGTTACTTCGATATTAATAATGACAATTAACTCTAACTTCGTTACTAATTATGACAAGTAACTGTAATTTTCATAAAAAAATTATGGCAGGTAAGTCTAACTTCGATACTAATTATGACAAGGAACTGTAATTTCGATACAAATTATGGCAGGTAACGGTAACATCGATACTAGTTATGACAGGTAAGAGTAACTTCGATACTAATTATGACAAGTAACTCTAACTTCGATACTAATTATGACAGGTAACTGTAACATCGTTACTAATTATGACAAGTAACTGTAATTTCAATACAATTTGTGGCAGGTAATTGTAATTTCGATACTAATTATGACAGGTAACAGTAACTTCGATACTAATTATGACAAGTAACAGTTACTTCGATACTAATTATGACAAGTAACTGTAACATCGATACTAATTATGACAGGTAACTGTAACTTCGTTACTAATTATGACAAGTAACTGTAATTTCGATACAAATTGTGGCAGGTAACTGTAACTTCGATACTAACTATGACAGGTAACAGTAACATCGATACTAATTGTGACAAATAACTGTAACTTCGATACTAATTATGCCAGGTAACTGTAACCTCGTTACTAATTATGACAAGTAACGGTAATTTCGATACAAATTATGGCAGGTAACTGTAACTTCGATACTAATTATGACAGGTAACAGTATCATCGATTCTAATTATGACAAGTAACTATAACTTCGATACAAATTGAGACAGGTTACTGTAACATCGATACTAATTATGACAAGATACTCTACCTTCGTTAATAAATATGACAAGTAACAGTAATTTTGATAAAAAAATTATGGTAGGTAACTGTAACTTCAATACTAAATATGACAGGTAACAGTAACTTCGATACTAATTATGACATGTAACTGTAACTTCGATACTAATTATGACAAGTAACTGTAACTTCGATACTAATTATTACAGGTAATTGTAACTTCGTTACTAATTATGACAAGTAACTGTAATTTTGTTACAAATTATGGCAGGTAATTGTAATTTCGATACTAATTGTGACAGGTAACAGTAACTTCGATACTAATTATGACAAGTAACAGTAACTTCGACACTAATTATGACAAGTAACTGTAACTTCGATACAAATTATGACAGGTAACTGTAACTTCGTGACTAATTATGACAAGTAACTGTAATTTCGATACAAATTATGGCAGGTAACTGTAACTTCGATACTAATTATGACAGGTAACTGTAACTTCGATACTAATTATGACAAGGAACTGTAATTTCGTTACAAATTATGGCAGGTAACTGTAACTTCGTTACTAATTATGACAAGTAACTGTAATTTCGATACAAATATTGGCAGGTAACTGTAACTTCGATACTAATTATGTCAGGTATCAGTAACTTCGATACTACTTATGACAAGTAACTGTAACTTCGATACTAATTAGGACAGGTAACTGTAACTTCGTGACTAATTATGACAAGTAACTGTAATTTCGATACAAATTATGGCAGGTAACTGTCACTTCGATACTAATTATGACAGGTAACTATAACTTCGATACATGTTATGACAGGTCACTGTAACTTCGATACTAATTATGACAAGAAACTCTAACTTCGTTACTAATTATGACAAGTAACTGTAATTTAGATAAAAAATTATAGTGGGTAACTGTAACTTCAATACTAATTATGACAGGTAACAGTAACTTCGTTACTAATTATGAGAAGTCCCTGTAATTTCGATACAAATTATGACAGGTAACAGTAACTTCGATAATAATTATGACAGGAAAGTGTAACTTCGTTACTAATTATGACAAGTAACTGTAATTTCGATACAAATTATGACAGGTAACATTAACTTCGTTACCAATTATGACAAGTAACAGTACCTTCGATGCTAATTATGACAGGAAACTGTAACTTCGATACTAATTATGACAAGTAACTGTAACTTCGATACTAATGATGACAGGTAACTGTAACTACGTTACTAATTATGACAAGTAACTGTAATTTGGATACAAATTATGGCAGGTAACTGTAACTTCGATACTAATTATGACAGGTAACAGTAACTTCGATACTAATTATGACAAGTAACAGTAATTTCGATACTAATTATGACAAGAAATTGTAATTTCGAAACTAATTATGACAGGTAACTGTAACATCGTTACTAATTATGACAAGTAACTGCAATTTCGATACAAATTATGGCAGGTAACTGTAACTTCGATACTAATTATGACAGGTAACAGTAACTTCGATACTTATTATGACAAGTAACTGTAACTTCGATACTAATTATGACAGGTAACTGTTACTTCGATATTAATAATGACAATTAACTCTAACTTCGTTACTAATTATGACAAGTAACTGTAATTTTCATAAAAAATTATGGCAGGTAACTGTAACTTCGATACTAATTATGACAGATAACAGTAACTTCGATACTAATTATGACAGGTAACTGCAACATCGTTACTAATTATGACAAGTAACTGTAATTTCTATATTAATTATGGCAAGTAACTGTAACATCGTTACTAATTATGACAAGTAACTGTAATTTCGATACAAATTATGGCAGGTAACTGTAATTTCGATACTACTTATTACAGGTAATTGTAACTTCGTTACTAATTATGACAAGTAACTGTAATTTCGTTACAAATTATGGCAGGTAATTGTAATTTCGATACTAATTATGACAGGTAACAGTAACTTCGATACTAATTATGACAAGTAACGGTAACTACGATACTAATTATGACAAGTAACTGTAACTTCGATACAAATTATGACAGGTAACTGTAACTTCGTGACTAATTATGGCAAGTAACTGTAATTTCGGTACAAATTATGGCAGTTAACTGTAACTTCGTTACTAATTATGACAAGTAACTGTAATTTCGATACAAATTATGGCAGGTAACTGTAACTTCGATACTAATTATGACAAGGAACTGTAATTTCGATACAAAGTATGGCAGGTAACTGTATCTTCGTTCCTAATTATGACAAGTAACTGTAATTTCGATACAAATATTGGCAGGTAACTGTAACTTCGATACTAATTATGTCAGGTATCAGTAACTTCGATACTAATTATGACAAGTAACTGCAACTTCGTTACTAATTATGACAGGTAACTGTAACTTCGTGACTAATTATGACAAGTAACTGTAATTTCGATACAAATTATGGCAGGTAACTGTAACTTCGATACTAATTATGACAGGTAACAGTAACTTCGATACTAATTATGACAAGTAACTGTAACTTCGATACAATTTATGACAGGTAACTGTAACTTCGATACTAATTATGACAAGAAACTCTAACTTCGTTACTAATTATGACAAGTAACTGTAATTTAGATAAAAAATTATGGTGGGTAACTGTAACTTCAATACTAATTATGACAAATTACAGTAACTTCGATTCTAATTATGACAGGTAACTGTAACTTCGTTACTAATTATAACAAGTAACTTTAATTTCGATACAAATTATGGCAGGTAACTGTAAGTTCGGTACTAATTATAACACGTCCCTGTAATTTCGAAACAAATTATGACAGGTAACAGTAACTTCGATACTAATTATGACAGGAAAGTGTAACTTCGTTACTAATTATGACAAGTAACTGTAATTTCGATACGAATTATGACAGGTAACTGTAACTTCGTTACCAATTATGACAAGTAACAGTACCTTCGATGCTAATTATGACAGGAAACTGTAACTTCGATACTAATTATGACAAGTAACTGTAACTTCGATGCTAATTATGACAGGTAACAGTAACTTCGTGACTAATTATGACAAGTAACTGTAATTTCGATACAAATTATGGCAGGTAACTGTAACTTCGATACTAATTATGACAGGTAACTGTAACTTCGATACTAATTATGACAAGTAACTGTAATTTGGATACAAATTATGGCAGGTAACTGTAACTTCGATACTAATTATGACAGGTAACAGTAACTTCGATACTAATTATGACAAGTAACAGTAACTTCGATACTAATTATGACAAGAAACTGTAATTTCGAAACTAATTATGACAGGTAACTGTAACATCGTTACTAATTATGACAAGTAACTGCAATTTCGATACAAATTATGGCAGGTAACTGTAACTTCGATACTAATTATGACAGGTAACAGTAACTTCGATACTAATTATGACAAGTAATGTAACTTTCATACTAATTATGACAGGTAACAATAACTTCGATACTAATTATGACAGGAAAGTGTAACTTCGTTACTAATTATGACAAGTAACTGTAATTTCGATACAAATTATGACAGGTAACTGTAACTTCGTTACTAATTATGACAAGTAACAGTACCTTCGATGCTAATTATGACAAGTAACTGTAACTTCGATACTAATTATGACAAGGAACGGTAATTTCGATACAAATTATGGCAGGTAACTGTAACTTCGTTACTAATTATGACAAGTAACTGTAATTTCGATACAATTTTGGCAGCTAACTGTAACTTCGATACTAATTATGTCAGGTAACAGTAACTTCGATACTAATTATGACAAGTAACTGTAACTTCGATACTAATTATGACAGGTAACTGTAACTTCGATACTAATTATGACAAAAAACTATAACTTCGTTACTAATTATGACAAGTAACTGTAATTTAGATAAAAAATTATGGTGGGTAACTCTAACTTCAATACTAATTATGACAGGTAACAGTAACTTCGATACTAATTATGACAGGTAACTGTAACTTCATTACTAATTATGACAAGTAACTTTAATTTCGATACAAATTATGGCACGTAACTGTAACTTCGTTACTAATTATGACAAGTCCCTGTAATTTCGATACAAATTATGGCAGGTATCTGTAACTTCCATACTAATTATGACAGGTAACAGTAACTTCGATACTAATTATGACAGGAAAGTATAACATCGTTACTAATTATGACAAGTAACTGTAATTTCGATACAAATTATGACAGGTAACTGTAACTTCGTTACTTATTATGACAAGTAACAGTACCTTCGATGCTAATTATGACAGGAAACTGTTACTTCGATAGTAATTATGACAAGTAACTGTAACTTCGATACTTATGATGACAGGTAACTGTAACTACGTTACTACTTATTACAAGTAACTGTAATTTCGATACAAATTATGGCAGGTAACTGTAACTTCGATACTAATTATGACAGGTAACAGTAACTTCGATACTAATTATGACAAGTAACAGTAACTTCGATACTAATTATGACAAGAAACTGTAATTTCGAAACTACTTATGACAGGTAACTGTAACTTCGTTACTAATTATGACAAGTAACTGTAATTTCGATACAAATTATGGTAGGTAATTGTAACTTCGATACTAATTATGACAGGTAACAGTAACTTCGATACAAATTATGACAAGTAACTGTAACTTCGATACTAATTATGAGAGGTAACTGTTACTTCGATATTAATAATGACAATTAACTCTAACTTCGTTACTAATTATGACAAGTAACTGTAATTTTCATAAAAAAATTATGGCAGGTAACTGTAACTTCGATACTAATTATGACAGGAACCAAAAACTTCGATACTAATTATGACAAGTAACAGTAACTTCGATACTAATTATGACAAGAAACTGTAATTTCGTAACTAATTATGACAGGTAACTGTAACATCGTTACTAATTATGGCAAGTAACTGTAATTTCGGTACAAATTATGGCAGGTAACTGTAACTTCGATACAAATTATGACAGGTAACAGTAACTTCGATACAAGTTATGACAAGTAACTGTAACTTCGATACTAATTATGACAGGTAACTGTTACTTCGATATTAATAATGACAATTAACTCTAACTGCGTTACTAATTATGACAAGTAACTGCAATTTTCATAAAAAATTATGGCAGGTAACTGTAACTTCGATACTTATTATGACAAGGAACTGTAATTTCGATACAAATTATGGCAGGTAACTGTAACATCGATACTAGTTATGACAGGTAAGAGTAACTTCGATACTAATTATGACAAGTAACTCTAACTTCGATACTAATTATGACAGGTAACTGTAACATCGTTACTAATTATGACAAGTAACTGTAATTTCAATACAATTTATGGCAGGTAATTGTAAATTCGATACTAATTATGACAGGTAACAGTAACTTCGATACTAATTATGACAAGTAACAGTTACTTCGATACTAATTATGACAAGTAACTGTAACTTCGTTACTAATTATGACAAGTAACTGTAATTTCGATACAAATTGTGGCAGGTAACTGTAACTTCGATACTAACTATGACAGGTAACAGTAACATCGATACTAATTATGACAAATAACTGTAACTTCGATACTAATTATGCCAGGTAACTGTAACCTCGTTACTAATTATGACAAGTAACGGTAATTTCGATACAAATTATGGCAGGTAACTGTAACTTCGATACTAATTATGACAGGTAACAGTATCTTCGATACTAATTATGACAAGTAATTATAACTTCGATACAAATTGAGACAGGTTACTGTAACATCGATACTAATTATGACAAGAAACTCTACCTTCGTTACTAAATATGACAAGTAACAGTAATTTCGATAAAAAATTATGGTAGGTAACTGTAACTTCAATACTAATTATGACAGGTAACAGTAACTTCGATACTAATTATGACATGTAACTGTAACTTCGATACTAATTATGACAAGTAACTGTAACTTCGATACTAATTATTACAGGTAATTGTAACTTCGTTAGTAATTATGACAAGTAACTCTCATTTCGTTACAAATTATGGCAGGTAATTGTAATTTCGATACTAATTGTGACAGGTAACAGTAACTTCGATACTAATTATGACAAGTAACAATAACTTCGATACTAATTATGACAGGTAACTGTAACATCGATACTAATTATGACAGGTAACTGTAACTTCGATACTAATTATGACAAGGAACTGTAATTTCGTTACAAATTATGGCAGGTAACTGTAACTTCGTTACTAATTATGACAAGTAACTGTAATTTCGATACAAATATTGGCAGGTAACTGTAACTTCGATACTAATTATGTCAGGTATCAGTAACTTCGATACTACTTATGACAAGTAACTGTAACTTCGATACTTATTATGACAGGTAACTGTAACTTCGTGACTAATTATGACAAGTAACTGTAATTTCGATACAAATTATGGCAGGTAACTGTAACTTCGATACTAATTATGACAGGTAACAGTAACTTCGATACTAATTATGACAAGTAACTATAACTTCGATACATGTTATGACAGGTCACTGTAACTTCGATACTAATTATGAAAAGAAACTCTAACTTCGTTACTAATTATGACAAGTATCTGTAATTTAGATAAAAAATTATGGTGGGTAACTGTAACTTCAATACTAATTATGACAGGTAACAGTAACGTCGATACAAATTATGACAGGTAACTGTAACTTCGTGACTAATTATGACAAGTAACTTTAATTTCGATACAAATTATGGCAGGTAACTGTAACTTCGTTACTAATTATGACAAGTCCCTGTAATTTCGATACAAATTATGACAGGTAACAGTAACTTCGATAATAATTATGACAGGAAAGTGTAACTTCGTTACTAATTATGACAAGTAACTGTAATTTCGATACAAATTATGACAGGTAACTGTAACTTCGTTACCAATTATGACAAGTAACAGTACCTTCGATGCTAATTATGACAGGAAACTGTAACTTCGATACTTATTATGACAAGTAACTGTAACTTCGATACTAATGATGACAGGTAACTGTAACTACGTTACTAATTATGACAAGTAACTGTAATTTGGATACAAATTATGGCAGGTAACTGTAACTTTGATATTAATTATGACAGGTAACAGTAACTTCGATACTAATTATGACAAGTAACAATAACTTCGATACTAATTATGACAAGAAACTGTAATTTCGAAACTAATTATGACAGGTAACTGTAACATCGTTACTAATTATGACAAGTAACTGGAATTTCGATACAAATTATGGCAGGTAACTGTAACTTCGATACTAATTATGACAGGTAACAGTAACTTCGATACTAATTATGACAAGTAACTGTAACTTCGATACTAATTATGACAGGTAACTGTTACTTCGATATTAATAATGACAATTAACTGTAATTTCTATACTAATTATGGCAAGTAACTGTAACTTCGTTACTAATTATGACAAGTAACTGTAATTTCGATACAAATTATGGCAGGTAACTGTAATTTCGTTACTAATTATTACAGGTAATTGTAACTTCGTTACTAATTATGACAAGTAACTGTAATTTCGTTACAAATTATGGCAGGTAATTGTAATTTCGATAATAATTATGACAGGTAACAGTAACTTCGATACTAATTATGACAAGTAACGGTAACTTCGATACTAATTATGACAAGTAACTGTAACTTCGATACAAATTATGACAGGTAACTGTAACTTCATGACTAATTATGACAAGAAACTGTAATTTCGATACAAATTATGGCAGTTAACTGTAACTTCGTTACTAATTATGACAAGTAACTGTAATTTCGATTCAAATTATGGCAGGTAACTGTAACTTCGATACTAATTATGACAGGTAAGAGTAACTTCGATACTAATTATGACAAGTAACTGTAACTTCGATACTAATTATGACAGGTAACTGTAACATCGTTCCTAATTATGACAAGTAACTGTAATTTCGATAAAAATTATGGCAGGTAATTGTAATTTCGATACTAATTATGACAGGTAACAGTAACTTCGATACTAATTATGACAAGAAACAGTAACTTCGATACTAATTATGACAAGTAACTGTAACTTCAGTAATAATTATGACAGGTAACTGTAACTTCCTTACTAATTATGACAAGTAACTGTAATTTTGATAAAAAATTATGGTAGGTAACTGTTACTTCAATACTAATTATGACAGGTAACAGTAACTTCGATACTAATTTTGACAGGTAACAGTAACTTCGATACTAATTATGACAGAAAACAGTAACTTCGATACTAATTATGACAGGTAACAGTAACTTCGATAATAATTATGGCAGGTTACTGTAACATCGATACTAATTATGACAAGAAACTCTAACTTCGTTACTAATTATGACAAGTAACTGTAATATTGATAAAAAATTATGGTAGGTAACTGTTACTTCAATACTAATTATGACAGGTAACAGTAACTTCGATACTAATTTTGACAGGTAACAGTAACTTCGATACTAATTATGACAGAAAACAGTAACTTCGATACTAATTATGACAGGTAACAGTAACTTCGATAATAATTATGGCAGGTAACTGTAACATCGAAACTAATTATGACAGTTAAATGTAGCTTCGTTACTAATTATGACAATTAACTGTAATTTCGATAAAAATTATGGCAGGTAACTGTAACTTCGATACCAATCGTGACAGGTAAGAGTAACTTCGATACTAATTATGACAAGTAACTGTAACTTCGATACTAATTATGACAGGTAAATGTAACATCGTTACTAATTATGACAAGTAACTGCAATTTAGATACGAATTATGGCAGGTAATTGTAATTTCGATACTAATTATGACAGGTAACAGTAACTTCGATACTAATTATGACAAGTAACAGTAACTTCGATACTAATTATGACAAGTAACTGTAACTTCGATACTAATTATGACAGGTAACTGTAACTTCGTTACTAATTACGACAAGTAACTGTAATTTCGATACAAATTTTGGCATGTAACTGTAACTTCGATACTAATTATGACAAGAAACAGTAACTTCGATACTAATTATGACAAGTAACTGTAACTTCGATACTTATTATGACAGGTAACTGTAACCTCGTTACTAATTATGACAAGTTACTGTAATTTCGATACAAATTATGGCAGGTAACTGTAACTTGGATACTAATTATGACAGGTAACAGTATCTTCGATACTAATTATGACAAGTAACTATAACTTCGATACAAATTTTGACAGGTTACTGTAACATCGATACTAATTATGACAAGAAACTCTAACTTCGTTACTAATTATGACAAGTAACTGTAATTTTGATAAAAAATTATGGTAGGTAACTGTTACTTCAATACTAATTATGACAGGTAACAGTAACTTCGATACTAATTATGACAAGTAACTGTAAATACGATACTAATTATGACATGTAACAGTAACTTTGATATTATTTATGACAGGTAATTGTAACTTCGTTACTAATTATTGCAAGTAACTGTAATTTCGTTGCAAATTATGGCAGGTAATTGTAATTTCGATACTAATTATGACAGGTAACAGTAACTTCGATACTTATTATGACAAGTAACAGTAACTTCGATACTAATTAAGACAAGTAACTGTAACTTCGATACTAATTAGGACAGGTAACTGTAACTTCGTTACTAAGTATGACAAGTAACTGTAATTTCGATACAAATTTTGGCAGGTAACTGTAACTTCGATACTTATTATGACAGGTAACAGTAACATCAATACTAATTATGACAAGTAACTGTAACTTCGATACTTATTATGACAGGTAACTGTAACCTCGTTACTAATTATGACAAGTAATTGTAATTTCGATACAAATTATGGCAGGTAACTGTAACTTCGATACTAATTATGACAGGTAACAGTATCTTCGATACTAATTATGACAAGTAACTATAACTTCGATACAAATTGAGACAGGTTACTGTAACATCGATACTAATTATGACAAGAAACTCTACCTTCGTTACTAAATATGACAAGTTACAGTAATTTTGATAAAAAATTATGGTAGGTAACTGTAACTTCAATACTAATTATGACAGGTAACAGTAACTTCGATACTAATTATGACAAGTAACTGTAACATCGATACTAATTATAATAAGTAACTGTAACTTCGATACTAATTATTACAGGTAATTGTAACTTCGTTACTAATTATGACAAGTAACTGTAATTTCGTTACAAATTATGGCAGGTAATTGTAATTTCGATAATAATTGTGACAGGTAACAGTAACTTAGATACTAATTATGACAAGTAACAGTAACTTCGATACTAATTATGACAAGTAACTGTAACTTCGATACTAATTATGACAGGTAACTGTAACTTCGGGACTAATTATGACAAGTAACTGTAATTTCGATACAAATTATGGCAGGTAACTGTAACTTCGATACTAATTATGACAGGTAACAGTAACTTCGATACTAATTATGACAAGTAACTTTAATTTCGATACAAATTATGGCAGGTAACTGTAACTTCGTCACTAATTATAACAAGTCCCTGTAATTTCGATACAAATTATGACAGGTAACAGTAACTTCAATAATAATTATGACAGGAAAGTGTAACTTTGTTACTAATTATGACAAGTAACTGTATTTTCGATAAAAATTATGACAGGTAACTGTAACTTCTTTACCAATTATGACAAGTAACAGTACCTTCGATGCTAATTATGACAGGAAACTGTAACTTCGATACTAATTATGACAAGTAACTGTAACTTCGATACTAATGATGTGAGGTAACTGTAACTACGTTACTAATTATGACAAGTAACTGTAATTTTCATGAAAAATTATGGCAGGTAACTGTAACTTCGATACTAATTATGACAGGTAACAGTAACTTCGATACTAATTATGACAGGTAATTGCAACATCGTTACTAATTATGACAAGTAACTGTAATTTCTATACTAATTATGGGAAGTAACTGTAACTTCGTTACTAATTATGACAAGTAACTGTAATTTTGATACAAATTATGGCAGGTAACTGTAATTTCGATACTAATTATTACAGGTAATTGTAACATCGTTATTAATTATGACAAGTAACGGTAATTTCGTTACAAATTATGGCAGGTAATTGTAATTTCGATACTAATTATGACAGGTAACAGTAACTACGATACTAATTATGACAAGTATCTGTAACTTCGATACAAATTATTACAGGTAACTGTAACATCGTGACTAATTATGACAAGTAACTGTAATTTAGATACGAATTATGGAAGGTAATTGTAATTTCGATACTAATTATGACAGGTAACAGTAACTTCGATACTAATTATGACAAGTAACAGTAACTTCGATACTAATTATGACAAGTAACTGTAACTTCGATACTAATTATGACAGGTAACTGTAACTTCGTTACTAATTATGACAAGTAACTGTAATTTCGATACAAATTTTGGCATGTAACTGTAACTTCGATACTAATTATGACAGGAAACAGTAACTTCGATACTAATTATGACAAGTAACTGTAACTTCGATACTTATTATGACAGGTAACTGTAACCTCGTTACTAATTATGACAAGTTACTGTAATTCCGATACAAATTATGGCAGGTAACTGTAACTTGGATACTAATTATGACAGGTAACAGTATCTTCGATACTAATTATGACAAGTAACTATAACTTCGATACAAATTTTGACAGGTTTCTGTAACATCGATACTAATTATGACAAGAAACTCTAACTTCGTTACTTAATATGACAAGTAACTGTAATTTTGATAAAAAATTATGGTAGGTAACTGTTACTTCAATACTAATTACGACAGGTAACAGTAACTTCGACACTAATTATGACAAGTAACTGTAAATTCGATACTAATTATGACATGTAACAGTAACTTTGATATTATTTATGACAGGTAATTGTAACTTCGTTACTAATTATTGCATGTAACTGTAATTTCGTTGCAAATTATGGCAGGTAATTGTAATTTCGATACTAATTATGACAGGTTACAGTAACTTCGATACTTATTATGACAAGTAACAGTAACTTCGATACTAATTAAGACAAGTAACTGTAACTTCGATACTAATTATGGGAGGTAACTGTAACTTCGTTACTAAGTATGACAAGTAACTGTAATTTCGATACAAATTTTGGCAGGTAACTGTAACTTCGATACTTATTATGACAGGTAACAGTATCATCGATACTAATTATGACAAGTAACTATAACTTCGATACAAATTGAGACAGGTTACTGTAACATCGATACTAATTATGACAAGAAACTCTACCTTCGTTACTAAATATGACAAGTAACAGTAATTTTGATAAAAAATTATGGTAGGTAAATGTAACTTCAATACTAATTATGACAGGTAACAGTAACTTCGATACTAATTATGACAAGTAACTGTAACTTCGATACTAATTATAATAAGTAACTGTAACTTCGATACTAATTATTACAGGTAATTGTAACTTCGTTACTAATTATGACAAGTAACTGTAATTTCGTTACAAATTATGGCAGGTAATTGTAATTTCGATACTAATTGTGACAGGTAACAGTAACTTCGATACTAATTATGACAAGTAACAGTAACTTCGATACTAATTATGACAAGTAACTGTAACTTCGATACTAATTATGACAGGTAACTGTAACTTCGGGACTAATTATGACAAGTAACTGTAATTTCGATACAAATTATGGCAGGTAACTGTAATTTCGATACTAATTATTACAGGTAATTGTAACATCGTTATTAATTATGACAAGTAACGGTAATTTCGTTACAAATTATGGCAGGTAATTGTAATTTCGATACTAATTATGACAGGTAACAGTAACTACGATACTAATTATGACAAGTAACGGTAACTTCGATACTAATTATGACAAGTATCTGTAACTTCGATACAAATTATTACAGGTAACTGTAACTTCGTGACTAATTATGACAAGTAACTGTAATTTCGATACAAATTATGGCAGTTAACTGTAACTTCGTTACTAATTATGACAAGTAACTGTAATTTCGTTACAAATTATGGCTGGTAACTGTAAATTCGATACTAATTATGACAGGTAAGAGTATCTTCGATACTAATTATGACAAGTAACTGTAACTTCGATACTAATTATGACAGGTAACTGTAACATCGTTACTAATAATGACAAGTAACTGTAATTTTGATAAAAAATTATGGTAGGTAACTGTTACTTCAATACTAATTATGACAGGTAACAGTAACTTCGATACTAATTTTGACAGGTAACAGTAACTTCGATACTAATTATGACAGAAAACAGTAACTTCGATACTAATTATGACAGGTAACAGTAACTTCGATAATAATTATGGCAGGTAACTGTAACTTCGAAACTAATTATGACAGTTAAATGTAACTTCGTTACTAATTATGACAATTAACTGTAATTTCGATACAAATTATGGCAGGTAACTGTAACTTCGATACCAATCGTGACAGGTAAGAGTAACTTCGATACTAAGTATGACAAGTAACTGTAATTTCGATACAAATTTTGGCAGGTAACTGTAACTTGGATACTAATTATGACAGGTAACAGTATCTTCGATACTAATTATGACAAGTAACTATAACTTCGATACAAATTTTGACAGGTTACTGTAACATCGATACTAATTATGACAAGAAACTGTAACTTCTATACTAATTATGACAAGTAACTGTAATTTAGATACAAATTATGGCAGGTAATTGTAATTTCGATACTCATTATGACAGGTAACTGTAACCTCGTTACTAATTATGACAATTTACTGTAATTTCGATACAAATTATGGCAGGTAACTGTAACTTGGATACTAATTATGACAGGTAACAGTATCTTCGATACTAATTATGACAAGTAACTATAACTTCGATACAAATTTTGACAGGTTACTGTAACATCGATACTAATTATGACAAGAAACTCTAACTTCGTTACTAATTATGACAAGTAACTGTAATTTTGATAAAAAATTATGGTAGGTAATTGTTACTTCAATACTAATTATGACAGGTAACAGTAACTTCGATACTAATTATGAAAAGTAACTGTAAATTCGATACTAATTATGACATGTAACAGTAACTTTGATATTATTTATGACAGGTAATTGTAACTTCGTTACGAATTACGACAAGTAACTGTAATTTCGATGCAAATTATGGCAGGTAATTGTAATTTCCATACTAATTATGACAGGTAACAGTAACTTCGATACTAATTATGACAAGTAACAGTAACTTCGATACTAAGTATGACAAGTAACTGTAATTTCGATACAAATTTTGGCAGGTAACTGTAACTTCGATACTAATTATGACAGGTTACAGTAACATCGATACTAATTATGACAAGTAACTGTAACTTCGATTCTTATTATGACAGGTAACTGTAACCTCGTTACTAATTATGACAAGTAACTGTAATTTCGGTACAAATTATGGCAGGTAACTGTAACTTCGATACTAATTATGACAGGTAACAGTATCTTCGATACTAATTATGACAAGTAACTATAACTTCGAAACAAATTGAGACAGGTTACTGTAACATCGATACTAATTATGACAAGAAACTCTACCTTCCTTACTAAATATGACAAGTAACAGTAATTTTGATAAAAAATTATGGTAGGTAACTGTAACTTCAATACTAATTATGACAGGTAACAGTAACTTCGATACTAATTATGGCAAGTAACTGTAACTTCGATACTAATTATAATAAGTAACTGTCACTTCGATACTAATTATTACAGGTAATTGTAACTTCGTTACTAATTATGACAAGTAACTGTAATTTCGTTACAAATTATGGCAGGTAATTGTAATTTCGATACTAATTGTGACAGGTAACAGTAACTTCGATACTAATTATGACAAGTAACAGTAACTTCGATACTAATTATGACAAGTAACTGTAACTTCGATACTAATTATGACAGGTAACTGTAACTTCGTGACTAATTATGACAAGTAACTGTAATTTCGATACAAATTATGGCAGGTAACTGTAACTTCGATACTAATTATGACAGGTAACTGTAACATCGATACTAATTATGACAAGGAACTGTAATTTCGTTACAAATTATGGCAGGTAACTGTAACTTCGTTACTAATTATGACAAGTAACTGTAATTTCGATACAAATATTGGCAGGTAACTGTAACTTCGATACTAATTATGTCAGGTATCAGTAACTTCAATACTAATTATGACAAGTAACTGTAACTTCGTTACTAATTATGACAGGTAACTGTAACTTCGTGACTAATTATGACAAGTAACTGTAATTTCGATACAAATTATGGCAGGTAACTGTAACTTCGATACTAATTATGACAGGTAACAGTAACTTCGATACTAATTATGACAAGTAACTGTAACTTCGATACATGTTATGACAGGTAACAGTAACTTCGATACTAATTATGACAAGAAACTCTAACTTCGTTACTAATTATGACAAGTAACTGTAATTTAGATAAAAAATTATGGTGGGTAACTGTAACTTCAATACTAATTATGACAGATAACAGTAACTTCGATACTAATTATGACAGGTAACTGTAACTTCGTTACTAATTATAACAAGTAACTTTAATTTCGATACAAATTATGGCAGGTAACTGTAACTTCGGTACTAATTATGACAAGTCCCTGTAATTTCGATACAAATTATGACAGGTAACAGTAACTTCGATACTAATTATGACAGGAAAGTGTAACTTCGTTACTAATTATGACAAGTGACTGTAATTTCGATACAAATTATGACAGGTAACTGTAACTTCGTTACCAATTATGACAAGTAACAGTACCTTCGATGCTAATTATGACAGGAATCTGTAAGTTCGATACTAATTATGACAAGTAACTGTAACTTCTATACTAATTATGACAGGTAACTTTAACTTCGTGACTAATTATGACAAGTAACTGTAATTTCGATACAAATTATGGCACGTAACTGTAACTTCGATACTAATTATGACAGGTAACTGTAACTTCGATACTAATTATGACAAGTAACTGTAATTTGGATACAAATGATGGCAGGTAACTGTAACTTCGACACTAATTATGACAGGTAACAGTAACTTCGATACTAATTATGACAAGTAACAGTAACTTCGATACTAATTATGACAAGAAACTGTAATTTCGGAACTAATTATGACAGGTTACTGTAACAACGTTACTAATTATGACAAGTAACTGCAATTTCGATACAAATTATGGCAAGTAACTGTAACTTCGATACTAATTATGACAGGTAACAGTAACTTCGATACTAATTATGACAAGTTACTGTAACTTCCATACTAATTATGACAGGTAACAATAACTTCGATAATAATTATGACAGGAAAGTGTAACATCGTTACTCATTATGACAAGTAACTGTAATTTCGATACACATTATGACAGGTAACTGTAACTTCGTTACTAATTATGACAAGTAACAGTACCTTCGATGCTAATTATGACAAGTAACTGTAACTTCGATACTAATTATGACAAGGAACGGTAATTTCGATACAAATTATGGCAGGTAACTGTAACTTCGTTACTAATTATGACAAGTAACTGTAATTTCGATACAAATTTTGGCAGGTAACTGTAACTTCGATACTAATTATGTCAGGTAACAGTAACTTCGATACTAATTATGACAAGTAACTGTAACTTCGATACTAATTATGACAGGTAACTGTAACTTCGATACTAATTATGACAAGAAACTCTAACTTCGTTACTAATTATGACAAGTAACTGTAATTTAGATAAAAAATTATGGTGGGTAACTCTCACTTCAATACTAATTATGACAGGTAACAGTAACTTCGATACTAATTATGACAGGTAACTGTAACTTCGTTACTAATTATGACAAGTAACTTTAATTTCGATACAAATTATGGCAGGTAACTGTAACTTCGTTACTAATTATGACAAGTCCCTGTAATTTCGATACAAATTATGGCAGGTATCTGTAACTTCCATACTAATTATGACAGGTAACAGTAACTTCGATACTAATTATGACAGGAAAGTATAACATCGTTACTAATTATGACAAGTAACTGTAATTTCGATACAAATTATGACAGGTAACTGTAACTTCGTAACTTATTATGACAAGTAACAGTACCTTCGATGCTAATTATGACAGGAAACTGTTACTTCGATACTAATTATGACAAGTAACTGTAACTTCGATACTAATGATGACAGGTAACTGTAACTACGTTACTACTTATGACAAGTAACTGTAATTTCGATACAAATTATGGCAGGTAACTGTAACTTCGATACTAATTATGACAGGTAACAGTAACTTCGATACTAATTATGACAAGTAACAGTAACTTCGATACTAATTATGACAAGAAACTGTAATTTCGAAACTAATTATGACAGGTAACTGTAACTTCGTTACTAATTATGACAAGTAACTGTAATTTCGATACAAATTATGACAGGTAACTGTAACTTCGATACTAATTATGACAGGTAACAGTAACTTCGATACAAATTATGACAAGTAACTGTAACGTCGATACTAATTATGACAAGTAACTGTAACTTCGATACTAATTATTACAGGTAATTGTAACTTCGTTACTAATTATGACAAGTAACTGTAATTTCGTTACAAATTATGGCAGGTAATTGTAATTTCGATACTAATTGTGACAGGTAACAGTAACTTCGATACTAATTATTACAAGTAACAGTAACTTCGATACTAATTATGACAAGTAACTGTAACTTCGATACTAATTATGACAGGTAACTGTAACTTCGTGACTAATTATGACAAGTAACTGTAATTTCGATACAAATTATGGCAGGTAACTGTAACATCGATACTAATTATGACAGGCAACTGTAACTTCGATATTAATTATGACAAGGAACTGTAATTTCGATACAAATTATGGCAGGTAACTGTAACTGCGTTACTAATTATGACAAGTAACTGTAATTTCGATACAAATATTGGCAGGTAACTGTAACTTCGATACGAATTGTGTCAGGTATCAGTAACTTCGATACTACTTATGACAAGTAACTGTAACTTCGATACTAATTATGACAGGTAACTGTAACTTCGTGACTAATTATGACAAGTAACTGTAATTTCGATACAAATTATGGCAGGTAACTGTAACTTCGATATTAATTATGACAGGTAACAGTAACTTCGATACTAATTATGAAAAGTAACTATAACTTCGATACATTTTATGACAGGTCACTGTAACTTCGATACTAATTATGACAAGAAACTCTAACTTCGTTATTAATTATGACAAGTAACTTTAATTTAGATAAAAAATTATGGTGGGTAACTGTAACTTAAATACTAATTATGACAGGTAACAGTAACTTCGATACTAATTATGACAGGTAACTGTAACTTCGTTACTAATGATGACAAGTAACTTTAATTTCGATGCAAATTATGGCAGGTAACTGTAACTTCGTTACTAATTATGACAAGTCCCTGTAATTTCGATACAAATTATGACAGGTAACAGTAACTTCGATAATAATTATGACAGGAAAGTGTAACTTCGTTACTAATTATGACAAGTAACTGTAATTTCGATACAAATTAAGACAGGTAACTGTAACTTCGTTACCAATTATGACAAGTAACAGTACCTTCGATGCTAATTATGACAGGAAACTGTAACTTCGATACTAATTATGACAAGTAACTGTAACTTCGATACTAATGATGACAGGTAACTGTAACTACGTTACTAATTATGACAAGTAACTGTAATTTGGATACTAATTATGGCAGGTAACTGTAACTTCGATACTAATTATGACAGGTAACAGTAACTTCGATACTAATTATGACAAGTAACAGTAACTTCGATACTAATTATGACAAGAAACTGTAATTTCGAAACTAATTATGACAGGTAACTGTCACATCGTTACTAATTATGACAAGTAACTGGAATTTCGATACAAATTATGGCAGGTAACTGTAACTTCGATACTAATTATGACAGGTAACAGTAACTTCGATACTAATTATGACAAGTAACTGCAACTTCGATACTTATTATGACAGGTAACTGTTACTTCGATATTAATAATGACAATTAACTCTAACTTCGTTACTAATTATGACAAGTAACTGTAATTTTCATAAAAAATTATGGCAGGTAACTGTAACTTCGATACTAATTATGACAGGTAACAGTAACTTCGATACTAATTATGACAGGTAAATGTAACATCGTTACTAATTATGACAAGTTACTGTAATTTAGATACGAATTATGGCAGGTAATTGTAATTTCGATACTAATTATGACAGGTAACAGTAACTTCGATACTAATTATGACAAGTAACAGTAACTTCGATACTAATTATGACAAGTAACTGTAACTTCGATACTAATTATGACAGGTAACTGTAACTTCGTTACTAATTATGACAAGTAACTGTAATTTCGATACAAATTTTGGCATGTAACTGTAACTTCGATACTAATTATGACAAGAAACAGTAACTTCGATACGAATTATGACAAGTAACTGTAACTTCGATACTTATTATGACAGGTAACTGTAACCTCGTTACTAATTATGACAAGTTACTGTAATTTCGATACAAATTATGGCAGGTAACTGTAACTTGGATACTCATTATGACAGGTAACAGTATCTTCGATACTAATTATGACAAGTAACTATAACTTCGATACAAATTTTGACAGGTATCTGTAACATCGATACTAATTATGACAAGAAACTCTAACTTCGTTACTAATTATGACAAGTAACTGTAATTTTGATAAAAAATTATGGTAGGTAACTGTTACTTCAATACTAATTATGACAGGTAACAGTAACTTCGATACTAATTATGACAAGTAACTGTAAATTCGATACTAATTATGACATGTAACAGTAACTTTGATATTATTTATGACAGGTAATTGTAACTTCGTTACTAATTATTGCAAGTAACTGTAATTTCGTTGCAAATTATGGCAGGTAATTGTAATTTCGATACTAATTATGACAGGTAACAGTAACTTCGATACTTATTATGACAAGTAACAGTAACTTCGATACTAATTAAGACAAGTTACTGTAACTTCGATACTAATTATGACAGGTAACTGTAACTTCGTTACTAAGTATGACAAGTAACTGTAATTTCGATACAAATTTTGGCAGGTAACTGTAACTTCGATACTTATTATGACAGGTAACAGTAACATCGATACTAATTAGGACAAGTAACTGTAACTTCGATACTTATTATGACAGGTAACTGTAACCTCGTTACTAATTATGACAAGTAACTGTAATTTCGATACAAATTATGGCAGGTAACTGTAACTTCGATACTAATTATGACAGGTAACAGTATCTTCGATACTAATTATGACAAGTAACTATAACTTCGATACAAATTGAGACAGGTTACTGTAACATCGATACTAATTATGACAAGAAACTCTACCTTCGTTACTAAATATGACAAGTAACAGTAATTTTGATAAAAAATTATGGTAGGTAACTGTAACTTCAATACTAATTATGACAGGTAACAGTAACTTCGATACTAATTATGACAAGTAACTGTAACTTCGATACTAATTATAATAAGTAACTGTAACTTCGATACTAATTATTACAGGTAATTGTAACTTCGTTACTAATTATGACAAGTAACTGTAATTTCGTTACAAATTATGGCTGGTAATTGTAATTTCGATACTAATTGTGACAGGTAACAGTAACTTCGATACTAATTATGACAAGTAACAGTAACTTCGATACTAATTATGACAAGTAACTGTAACTTCGATACTAATTATGACAGGTAACTGTAACTTCGGGACTAATTATGACAAGTAACTGTAATTTCGATACAAATTATGGCAGGTAACTGTAACTTCGATACTAATTATGACAGGTAACAGTAACTTCGATACTAATTATGACAGGTAACTGTAACTTCGTTACTAATTATGACAAGTAACTTTAATTTCGATACAAATTATGGCAGGTAACTGTAACTTCGTCACTAATTATGACATTCCCTGTAATTTCGATACAAATTATGACAGGTAACAGTAACTTCAATAATAATTATGACAGGAAAGTGTAACTTTGTCACTAATTATGACAAGTAACTGTAATTTCGATAAAAATTATGACAGGTAACTGTAACTTCTTTACCAATTATGACAAGTAACAGTACCTTCGATGCTAATTATGACAGGAATTTGTAACTTCGATACTAATTATGACAAGTAACTGTAACTTCGATACTAATGATGAGAGGTAACTGTAACTACGTTACTAATTATGACAAGTAACTGTAATTTTCATGAAAAATTATGGCAGGTAACTGTAACTTCGATACTAATTATGACAGGTAACAGTAACTTCGATACTAATTATGACAGGTAATTGCAACATCGTTACTAATTATGACAAGTAACTGTAATTTCTATACTAATTATGGCAAGTAACTGTAACTTCGTTACTAATTATGACAAGTAACTGTAATTTCGATACAAATTTTGGCATGTAACTGTAACTTCGATACTAATTATGAAAGGTAACAGTAACTTCGATACTAATTATGACAAGAAACTGTAATTTCGAAACTAATTATGACAGGTAACTGTAACATCGTTACTAATTATGACAAGTAACTGGAATTTCGATACAAATTATGGCAGGTAACTGTAACTTGGATACTAATTATGACAGGTAACAGTATCTTCGATACTAATTATGACAAGTAACTATAACTTCGATACAAATTTTGACAGGTTACTGTAACATCGATACTAATTATGAGAAGAAACTCTAACTTCGTTACTAATTATGACAAGTAACTGTAATTTTGTTGAAAAATTATGGTAGGTAACTGTTACTTCAATACTAATTATGACAGGTAACAGTAACTTCGATACTAATTATGACAATTAACTGTAAATTCGATACTAATTATGACATGTTACAGTAACTTTGATATTATTTATGACAGGTAATTGTAACATCGTTACTAATTATGACAAGTAACTGTAATTTCGTTGCAAATTATGGCAGGTAATTGTAATTTCGATACTAATTATGACAGGTAACAGTAACTTCGATACTAATTATGACAAGTAACAGTAACTTCGATACTAATTAAGACAAGTAACTGTAATTTCGATACTAATTATGACAGGTAACTGTAACTTCGTTACTAAGTATGACAAGTAACTGTAATTTCGATACAAATTTTGGCAGGTAACTGTAACTTCGATACTAATTATGACAGGTATCTGTAACTTCCATACTAATTATGACAGGTAACAGTAACTTCGATACTAATTATGACAGGAAAGTAACTTCGATACTAATTATGACAGGAAAGTATAACATCGTTACTAATTATGACAAGTAACTGTAATTTCGATACAAATTATGACAGTTAACTGTAACTTCGTTACTTATTATGACAAGTAACAGTACCTTCGATGCTAATTATGACAGGAAACTGTTACTTAGATACTAATTATGACAAGTAACTGTAACTTCGATACTAATGATGACAGGTATCTGTAACTACGTTACTTCTTATGACAAGTAACTGTAATTTCGATACAAATTATGGCAGGTAACTGTAACTTCGATACTAATTATGACAGGTAACAGTAACTTCGATACTAATTATGACAAGTAACAGTAACTTCGATACTAATTATGACAAGAAACTGTAATTTCGAAACTAATTATGGCAGGTAACTGTAACTTCGTTCCTAATTATGACAAGTAACTGTAATTTCGATACAAATTATGGCAGGTAACTGTAACTTCGATACTAATTAAGACAGGTAACAGTAAGTTCGATACAAATTATGACAAGTAACTGTAACTTCGATACTAATTATGAGAGGAAACTGTTACTTCGATATTAATAATGACAATTAACTCTAACTTCGTTACTAATTATGACAAGTAACTGTAATTTTCATAAAAAATTATGGCAGGTTACTGTAACTTCGATACTAATTATGACAGGTAACAGTAACTTCGATACTAATTATGACAAGTAACAGTAACTTCGATACTAATTATGACAAGAAAATGTTATTTCGAAACTAATTATGACAGGTAACTGTAACATCGTTACTAATTATGACAAGTAACTGTAATTTCGATACAAATTATGGCAGGTAACTGTAACTTCGATACTAATTATGACAGGTAACAGTAACTTCGATACAAATTATGACAAGTAACTGTAACTTCGATACTAATTATGACAGGTAACTGTTACTTCGATATTAATAATGACAATTAACTCTAACTTCGTTACTAATTATGACAAGTAACTGTAATTTTCATTAAAAAAATTATGGCAGGTAACTGTAACTTCGATACTAATTATGACAAGGAACTGTAATTTCGATACAAATTATGGCAGGTAACTGTAACATCGATACTAGTTATGACAGGTAAGAGTAACTTCGATACTAATTATGACAAGTAACTGTAACTTCGATACTAATTATGACAGATAACTGTAACATCGTTACTAATTATGACAAGTAACTGGAATTTCAATACAATTTATGGCAGGTAATTGTAATTTCGGTACTAATTATGACAGGTAACAGTAACTTCGATACTAATTATGACAAGTAACAGTTACTTCGATACTAATTATGACAAGTAACTGTAACTTTGATACTAATTATGACAGGTAACTGTAACTTCGTTACTAATTATGACAAGTAACTGTAATTTCGATACAAATTTTGGCAGGTAACTGTAACTTCGATACTAACTATGACAGGTAACAGTAACATCGATACTAATTAAGACAAATAACTGTAACTTCGATACTAATTATGACAGGTAACAGTAACTTCGATAATAATTATGACAGGAAAGTGTAACTTCGTTACTAATTATGACAAGTAACTGTAATTTCGATACAAATTATGACAGGTAACTGTAACTTCGTTACCAATTATGACAAGTAACAGTACCTTCGATGCTAATTATGACAGGAAACTGTAACTTCGATACTAATTATGACAAGTAACTGTAACTTCGATACTAATGATGACAGGTAACTGTAACTACGTTACTAATTATGACAAGTAACTGTAATTTGGATACAAATTATGGCAGGTAACTGTAACTTCGATACTAATTATGACAGGTAACAGTAACTTCGATACTAATTATGACAAGTAAAAGTAACATCGATACTAATTATGACAAGAAACTGTAATTTCGAAACTAATTATGACAGGTAACTGTAACATCGTTACTAATTATGACAAGTAACTGGAATTTCGATACAAATTATGGCAGGTAACTGTAACTTCGATACTAATTATGACAGGTAACAGTAACTTCGATACTAATTATGACAGGTAACTGCAACATCGTTACTAATTATGACAAGTAACTGTAATTTCTATACTAATTATGGCAAGTAACTGTAACTTCGTTACTAATTATGACAAGTAACTGTAATTTCGATACAAATTATGACAGGTAACTGTAATTTCGATACTAATTATTACAGGTAATTGTAACTTCGTTACTAATTATGACAAGTAACTGTAATTTCGTTACAAAATATGGCAGGTAATTGTAATTTCGATAATAATTATGACAGGTAACAGTAACTTCGATACTAATTATGACAAGTAACGGTAACTTCGATACTAATTATGACAAGTAACTGTAACTTCGATACAAATTATGACAGGTAACTGTAACTTCGTGACTAATTATGACAAGTAACTGTAATTTCGATACAAATTATGGCAGTTAACTGTAACTTCGTTACTAATTATGACAAGTAACTGTAATTTCGATACAAATTATGGCAGGTAACTGTAACTTCGATACTAATTATGACAGGTAAGAGTAACTTCGATACTAATTATGACAAGTCACTGTAACTTCGATACTAATTATGACAGGTAACTGTAACATCGTTACTAATTATGACAAGTAACTGTAATTTCGATAAAAATTATGGCAGGTAATTGTAATTTCGATGCTAATTATGACAGGTAATAGTAACTTCGATACTAATTATGACAAGAAACAGTAACTTCGATACTAATTATGACAAGTAACTGTAACTTCAGTAATAATTATGACAGGTAACTGTAACTTCGTTACTAATTATGACAAGTAACTGTAATTTTGATAAAAAATTATGGTAGGTAACTGTTACTTCAATACTAATTATGACAGGTAACAGTAACTTCGATACTAATTTTGACAGGTAACAGTAACTTCGATACTAATTATGACAGAAAACAGTAACTTCGATACTAATTATGACAGGTAACAGTAACTTCGATAATAATTATGGCAGGTTACTGTAACATCGATACTAATTATGACAAGAAACTCTAACTTCGTTACTAATTATGACAAGTAACTGTAATTTTGATAAAAAATTATGGTAGGTAACTGTTACTTCAATACTAATTATGACAGGTAACAGTAACTTCGATACTAATTTTGACAGGTAACAGTAACTTCGATACTAATTATGACTGAAAACAGTAACTTCGATACTAATTATGACAGGTAACAGTAACTTCGATAATAATTATGGCAGGTAACTGTAACTTCGAAACTAATTATGACAGTTAAATGTAACTTCGTTACTAATTATGACAATTAACTGTAATTTCGATACAAATTATGGCATGTAACTGTAACTTCGATACCAATCGTGACAGGTAAGAGTAACTTCGATACTAATTATGACAAGTAACTGTAACTTCGATACTAATTATGACAGGTAACTGTAACATCGTTACTAATTATGACAAGTAACTGTAATTTAGATACAAATTATGGCAGGTAACTGTAACTTGGATACTAATTATGACAGGTAACAGTAACTTCGATACTAATTACGACAAGTAACAGTAACTTCGATACTAATTATGACAAGTAACTGTAACTTCGATACTTATTATGACAGGTAACTTTAACTTCGTTACTAATTATGACAAGTAACTGTAATTTTGATAAAAAATTATGGTAGGTAACTGTTACTTCAATACTAATTATGACAGGTAACAGTAACTTCGATACTAATTATGACAAGTAACTGTAAATTCGATACTAATTATGACATGTTACAGTAACTTTGATATTATTTATGACAGGTAATTGTAACTTCGTTACTAATTATGACAAGTAACTGTAATTTCGTTGCAAATTATGGCAGGTAATTGTAATTTCGATACTAATTATGACAGGTAACAGTAACTTCGATACTAATTATGACAAGTAACAGTAACTTCGATACTAATTAAGACAAGTAACTGTAATTTCGATACTAATTATGACAGGTAACTGTAACTTCGTTACTAAGTATGACATGTAACTGTAATTTCGATACAAATTTTGGCAGGTAACTGTAACTTCGATACTAATTATGACAGGTATCTGTAACTTCCATACTAATTATGACAGGTAACAGTAACTTCGATACTAATTATGACAGGAAAGTATAAAATCGTTACTAATTATGACAAGTAACTGTAATTTCGATACAAATTATGACAGGTAACTGTAACTTCGTTACTTATTATGACAAGTTACAGTACCTTCGATGCTAATTATGACAGGAAACTGTTACTTCGATACTAATTATGACAAGTAACTGTAACTTCGATACTAATGATGACAGGTATCTGTAACTACGTTACTACTTATGACAACTAACTGTAATTTCGATACAAATTATTGCAGGTAACTGTAACTTCGATACTAATTATGACAGGTAACAGCAACTTCGATACTAATTATGACAAGTAACAGTAATTTTGATACTAATTATGACAAGAAACTGTAATTTCGAAACTAATTATGACAGGTAACTGTAACTTCGTTCCTAATTATGACAAGTAACTGTAATTTCGATACAAATTATGGCAGGTAACTGTAACTTCGATACTAATTATGACAGGTAACAGTAAGTTCGATACAAATTATGACTAGTAACTGTAACTTCGATACAAATTATGAGAGGTAACTGTTACTTCGATATTAATAATGACAATTAACTCTAACTTCGTTACTAATTATGACAAGTAACTGTAATTTTCATAAAAAATTATGGCAGGTTACTGTAATTTCGATACTAATTATGACAGGTAACAGTAACTTCGATACTAATTATGACAAGTAACAGTAACTTCGATACTAATTATGACATGAAAATGTTATTTCGAAACTAATTATGACAGGTAACTGTAACATCGTTACTAATTATGACAAGTAACTGTAATTTCGATACAAATTATGGCAGGTAACTGTAACTTCGATACTAATTATGACATGTAACAGTAACTTCGATACAAATTATGACAAGTAACTGTAACTTCGATACTAATTATGACAGGTAACTGTTACTTCGATATTAATAATGACAATTAACTCTAACTTCGTTACTAATTATGACAAGTAATTGTAATTTTCATTAAAAAAATTATGGCAGGTAACTGTAACTTCGATACTAATTATGACAAGGAACTGTAATTTCGATACAAATTATGGCAGGTAACTGTAACATCGATACTAGTTATGACAGGTAAGAGTAACTTCGATACTAATTTTGACAAGTAACTGTAACTTCGATACTAATTATGACAGATAACTGTAACATCGTTACTAATTATGACAAGTAACTGGAATTTCAATACAATTTATGGCAGGTAATTGTAATTTCGGTACTAATTATGACAGGTAACAGTAACTTCGATACTAATTATGACAAGTAACAGTTACTTCGATACTAATTATGACAAGTAACTGTAACTTTGATACTAATTATGACAGGTAACCGTAACTTCGTTACTAATTATGACAAGTAACTGTAATTTCGATACAAATTGTGGCAGGTAACTGTAACTTCGATACTAACTATGACAGGTAACAGTAACATCGATACTAATTATGACAAATAACTGTAACTTCGATACTAATTATGACAGGTAACTGTAACCTCGTTACTAATTATGACAAGTAACTGTAATTTCGATACAAATTATGGCAGGTAACTGTAGCTTCGATACTAATTATGACAGGTAACAGTATCTTCGATACTAATTATGACAAGTAACTATAACTTCGATACAAATTGAGACAGGTTAATGTAACATCGATACTAATTATGACAAGAAACTCTACCTTCGTTACTAAATATGACAAGTAACAGTAATTTCGATAAAAAATTATGGTAGGTAACTGTAACATCAATACTAATTATGACAGGTAACAGTAACTTCGATACTAATTATGACATGTAACTGTAACTTCGATACTAATTATGACAAGTAACTGTAACTTCGATACTAATTATTACAGGTAATTGTAACTTCGTTACTAATTATGACAAGTAACTGTAATTTCGTTACAAATTATGGCAGGTAATTGTAATTTCGATACTAATTGTGACAGGTAACAGTAACTTCGATATTAATTATGACAGGTAACAGTAACTTCGATACTACTTATGACAAGTAACTGTAACTTCGATACTAATTATGACAGGTAACTGTAACTTCGTGACTAATTATGACAAGTAACTCTAATTTCGATACAAATTATGGCAGGTAACTGTAACTTCGATATTAATTATGACAGGTAACAGTAACTTCGATACTAATTATGACAAGTAACTATAACTTCGATACATGTTATGACAGGTCACTGTAACTTCGATACTAATTATGACAAGAAACTCTAACTTCGTTACTAATTATGACAAGTAACTCTAATTTAGATAAAAAATTATGGTGGGTAACTGTAACTTCAATACTAATAATGACAGGTAACAGTAACTTCGATACTAATTATGACAGGTAACTGTAACTTCGTTACTAATTATGACAAGTAACATTAATTTCGCTACAAATTATGGCAGGTAATTGTAACTTCGTTACTAATTATGACAAGTCCCTGTAATTTCGATACAAATTATGACAGGTAACAGTAACTTCGGTAATAATTATGACAGGAAAGTGTAACTTCGTTACTAATTATGACAAGTAACTGTAATTTCGATACAAATTATGACAGGTAACTGTAACTTCGTTACCAATTATGACAAGTAACAGTACCTTCGATGCTAATTATGACAGGAAACTGTAACTTCGATACTAATTATGACAAGTAACTGTAACTTCGATACTAATGATGACAGGTAACTGTAACTACGTTACTAATTATGACAAGTAACTGTAATTTGGATACAAATTATGGCAGGTAACTGTAACTTCGATACTAATTATGACAGGTAACAGTAACTTCGATACTAATTATGACAAGTAACAGTAACTTCGATACTAATTATGACAAGTAACTGTAACTTCGATACTAATTATGACAAGAAACTGTAATTTCGAAACTAATTATGACAGGTAACTGTAACATCGTTACTAATTATGACAAGTAACTGGAATTTCGATACAAATTATGGCAGGTAACTGTAAATTCGATACTAATTATGACAGGTAACAGTAACTTCGATACTAATTATGACAAGTAACTGTAACTTCGATACTTATTATGACAGGTAACTGTTACTTCGATATTAATAAAGACAATTAACTCTAACTTCGTTACTAATTATGACAAGTAACTGTAATTTTCATAAAAAATTATGGCAGGTAACTGTAACTTCGATACTAATTATGACAGGTAACAGTAACTTCGATACTAATTATGACAGGTAACTGCAACATCGTTACTAATTATGACAAGTAACTGTAATTTCTATACTAATTATGGCAAGTAACTGTAACTTCGTTACTAATTATGACAAGTAACTGTAATTTCGAAACAAATTATGACAGGTAACTGTAATTTCGATACTAATTATTACAGGTAATTGTAACTTCGTTACTAATTATGACAAGTAACTGTAATTTCGTTACAAATTATGGCAGGTAATTGTAATTTCGATAATAATTATGACAGGTAACAGTAACTTCGATACTAATTATGACAAGTAACGGTAACTTCGATACTAATTATGACAAGTAACTGTAACTTCGATACAAATTATGACAGGTAACTGTAACTTCGTGACTAATTATGGCAAGTAACTGTAATTTCGATACAAATTATGGCAGTTAACTGTAACTTCGTTACTAATTATGACAAGTAACTGTAATTTCGATACAAATTATGGCAGGTAACTGTAACTTCGATACTAATTATGACAGGTAAGAGTAACTTCGATACTAATTATGACAAGTCACTGTAACTTCGATACTAATTATGACAAGTAACTGTAACATCGTTACTAATTATGACAAGTAACTGTAATTTCGATAAAAATTATGGCAGGTAATTGTAATTTCGATACTGATTATGACAGGTAATAGTAACTTCGATACTAATTATGACAAGAAACAGTAACTTCGATACTAAGTATGACAAGTAACTGTAACTTCAGTAATAATTATGACAGGTAACTGTAACTTCGTTACTAATTATGACAAGTAACTGTAATTTTGATAATCCCGGTCACTCCATGTGTGATCTGTGCTGGACAGAACGGAGGCAGACAGGTTTTTCTCCGGGTACTCCGGTTTTCCCTGTCAAAATTTCATTCCAGCAACACTCTCCACTATCATTTCATTTCATCTGTCATTCATTTAATCATTGCCCCAGAGGAGTGCGTCAGGCCTCGGCAGCCGGCACAGTTCATATCCTCGCCGCTAGATAGGGGCTTCATTCATTCCATTCCTGACCCGGTCGGAGACTGGAAGCAGGTTGTGGATTTTCAACTGTAATTTTGATAAAAAATTATGGTAGGTAACTGTTACTTCAATACTAATTATGACAGGTAACAGTAACTTCGATACTTATTTTGACAGGTAACAGTAACTTCGATACTAATTATGACAGAAAACAGTAACTTCGATACTAATTATGACAGGTAACAGTAACTTCGATAATAATTATGGCAGGTTACTGTAACATCGATACTAATTATGACAAGAAACTCTAACTTCGTTACTAATTATGACAAGTAACTGTAATTTTGATAAAAAATTATGGTAGGTAACCGTTACTTCAATACTAATTATGACAGGTAACAGTAACTTCGATACTAATTTTGACAGGTAACAGTAACTTCGATACTAATTATGACTGAAAACAGTAACTTCGATAATAATTATGACAGGTAACAGTAACTTCGATAATAATTATGGCAGGTAACTGTAACTTCGAAACTAATTATGACAGTTAAATGTAACTTCGTTACTAATTATGACAATTAACTGTAATTTCGATACAAATTATGGCAGGTAACTGTAACTTCGATACCAATCGTGACAGGTAAGAGTAACTTCGATACTAATTATGACAAGTAACTGTAACTTCGATACTAATTATGACAGGTAACTGTAACATCGTTACTAATTATGACAAGTAACTGTAATTTAGATACAAATTATGGCAGGTAACTGTAACTTGGATACTAATTATGACAGGTAACAGTAACTTCGATACTAATTATGACAAGTAACAGTAACTTCGATACTAATTATGACAAGTAACTGTAACTTCGATACTTATTATGACAGGTAACTTTAACTTCGTTACTAATTATGACAAGTAACTGTAATTTCGATACAAATTTTGGCATGTAACTGTAACTTCGATACTAATTATGACAGGAAACAGGAACTTCGATTCTAATTATGACAAGTAACTGTAACTTCGATACTTATTATGACAGGTAACTGTAACCTCGTTACTAATTATGACAAGTAACTGTAATTTCGATACAAATTATGGCAGGTAACTGTAACTTGGATACTAATTATGACAGGTAACAGTATCTTCGATACTAATTATGACAAGTAACTATAACTTCGATACAAATTTTGACAGGTTACTGTAACATCGATACTAATTATGACAAGAAACTCTAACTTCGTTACTAATTATGACAAGTAACTGTAATTTTGATAAAAAATTATGGTAGGTAACTGTTACTTCAATACTAATTATGACAGGTAACAGTAACTTCGATACTAATTATGACAAGTAACTGTAAATTCGATACTAATTATGACATGTTACAGTAACTTTGATATTATTTATGACAGGTAATTGTAACTTCGTTACTAATTATGACAAGTAACTGTAATTTCGTTGCAAATTATGGCAGGTAATTGTAATTTCGATACTAATTATGACAGGTTACAGTAACTTCGATACTAATTATGACAAGTAACAGTAACTTCGATACATATTAAGACAAGTAACTGTAATTTCGATACTAATTATGACAGGTAACTGTAACTTCGTTACTAAGTATGACAAGTAACTGTAATTTCGATACAAATTTTGGCAGGTAACTGTAACTTCGATACTAATTATGACAGGTAACAGTAACATCGATACTAATTATGACAAGTAACTGTAACTTCGATACTTATTATGACAGGTCACTGTAACCTCGTTACTAATTATTACAGGTAATTGTAACTTCGATACTAATTATGACAAGGAACTGTAATTTCGATACAAATTATGGCAGGTATCAGTAACTTCGATACTAATTATGACAAGTAACTGTAACTTCGTTACTAATTATGACAGGTAACTGTAACTTCGATACTGATTATGACAAGAAACTCTAACTTCGTTACTAATTATGACAAGTAACTGTAATTTAGATAATAAATTATGGTGGGTAACAGTAACTTCAATACTAATTATGACAAGTAACTGTAACTTCGACACCTATTATGACAGGTAACTGTTACTTCGATATTAATAATGACAATTAACTCTAACTTCGATACTAATTATGACAGGTAACTTTAACTTCGTTACTAATTATGACAAGTAACTGTAATTTCGATACAAATTTTGGCATGTAACTGTAACTTCGATACTAATTATGACAGGAAACAGTAACTTCGATACTAATTATGACAAATAACTGTAACTTCGATACTTATTATGACAGGTAACTGTAACCTCGTTACTAATTATGACAAGTAACTGTAATTTCGATACAAATTATGGCAGGTAACTGTAACTTGGATACTAATTATGACAGGTAACAGTATCTTCGATACTAATTATGACAAGTAACTATAACTTCGATACAAATTTTGACAGGTTACTGTAACATCGATACTAATTATGACAAGAAACTCTAACTTCGTTACTAATTATGACAAGTAACTGTAATTTTGATAAAAAATTATGGTAGGTAACTGTTACTTCAATACTAATTATGACAGGTAACAGTAACTTCGATACTAATTATGACAAGTAACTGTAATTTCGTTGCAAATTATGGCAGGTAATTGTAATTTCGATACTAATTATGACAGGTAACAGTAACTTCGATACTAATTATGACAAGTAACAGTAACTTCGATACTAATTAAGACAAGTAACTGTAATTTCGATACTAATTATGACAGGTAACTGTAACTTCGTTACTAAGTATGACAAGTAACTGTAATTTCGATACAAATTTTGGCAGGTAACTGTAACTTCGATACTAATTATGACAGGTATCTGTAACTTCCATACTAATTATGACAGGTAACAGTAACTTCGATACTAATTATGACAGGAAAGTATAACATCGTTACTAATTATGACAAGTAACTGTAATTTCGATACAAATTATGACAGGTAACTGTAACTTCGTTACTAAGTATGACAAGTAACTGTAATTTCGATACAAATTTTGGCAGGTAACTGTAACTTCGATACTAATTATGACAGGTATCTGTAACTTCCATACTAATTATGACAAGTAACAGTACCTTCGATACTAATTATGACAGGAAACTGTTACTTCGATACTAATTATGACAAGTAACTGTAACTTCGATACTAATGATGACAGGTATCTGTAACTACGTTACTACTTATGACAAGTAACTGTAATTTCGATACAAATTATGGCAGGTAACTGTAACTTCGATACTAATTATGACAGGTAACAGCAACTTCGATACTAATTATGACAAGTAACAGTAACTTCGATACTAATTATGACAAGAAACTGTAATTTCGAAACTAATTATGACAGGTAACTGTAACTTCGTTCCTAATTATGACAAGTAACTGTAATTTCGATACAAATTATGGCAGGTAACTGTAACTTCGATACTAATTATGACAGGTAACAGTAAGTTCGATACAAATTATGACAAGTAACTGTAACTTCGATACTAATTATGAGAGGTAACTGTTACTTCGATATTAATAATGACAATTAAATCTAACTTCGTTACTAATTATGACAAGTAACTGTAATTTTCATAAAAAATTATGGCAGGTTACTTTAACTTCGATACTAATTATGACAGGTAACAGTAACTTCGATACTAATTATGACAAGTAACAGTAACTTCGATACTAATTATGACAAGAAAATGTTATTTCGAAACTAATTATGACAGGTAACTGTAACATCGTTACTAATTATGACAAGTAACTCTAATTTCGATACAAATTATGGCAGGTAACTGTAACTTCGATACTAATTATGACAGGTAACAGTAACTTCGATACAAATTATGACAAGTAACTGTAACTTCGATACTAATTATGACAGGTAACTGTTACTTCGATATTAATAATGACAATTAACTCTAACTTCGTTACTAATTATGACAAGTAACTGTAATTTTCATTAAAAAAATTATGGCAGGTAACTGTAACTTCGATACTAATTATGACAAGGAACTGTAATTTCGATACAAATTATGGCAGGTAACTGTAACATCGATACTAGTTATGACAGGTAAGAGTAACTTCGATACTAATTATGACAAGTAACTGTAACTTCGATACTAATTATGACAGATAACTGTAACATCGTTACTAATTATGACAAGTAACTGGAATTTCAATACAATTTATGGCAGGTAATTGTAATTTCGGTACTAATTATGACAGGTAACAGTAACTTCGATACTAAATATGACAAGTAACAGTTACTTCGATACTAATTATGACAAGTAACTGTAACTTTGATACTAATTATGACAGGTAACTGTAACTTCGTTTCTAATTATGACAAGTAACTGTAATTTCGATACAAATTGTGGCAGGTAACTGTAACTTCGATACTAACTATGACAGGTAACAGTAACATCGATACTAATTATGACAAATAACTGTAACTTCGATACTAATTATGACAGGTAACTGTAACCTCGTTACTAATTATGACAAGTAACTGTAATTTCGATACAAATTATGGCAGGTAACTGTAGCTTCGATACTAATTATGACAGGTAACAGTATCTTCGATACTAATTATGACAAGTAACTATAACTTCGATACAAATTGAGACAGGTTAATGTAACATCGATACTAATTATGACAAGAAACTCTACCTTCGTTACTAAATATGACAAGTAACAGTAATTTCGATAAAAAATTATGGTAGGTAACTGTAACATCAATACTAATTATGACAGGTAACAGTAACTTCGATACTAATTATGACATGTAACTGTAACTTCGATACTAATTATGACAAGTAACTGTAACTTCGATACTAATTATTACAGGTAATTGTAACTTCGTTACTAATTATGACAAGTAACTGTAATTTCGTTACAAATTATGGCAGGTAATTGTAATTTCGATACTAATTGTGACAGGTAACAGTAACTTCGATACTAATTATTACAAGTAACAGTAACTTCGATACTAATTATGACAAGTAACTGTAACTTCGATACTAATTATGACAGGTAACTGTAACTTCGTGACTAATTATGACAAGTAACAGTAATTTCGATACAAATTATGGCAGCTAACTGTAACATCGATACTAATTATGACAGGCAACTGTAACTTCGATACTAATTATGACAAGGAACTGTAATTTCGATACAAATTATGGCAGGTAACTGTAACTTCGTTACTAATTATGACAAGTAACTGTAATTTCGATACAAATATTGGCAGGTAACTGTAACGTCGATACTAATTACGTCAGGTATCAGTAACTTCGATACTACTTATGACATGTAACTGTAACTTCGATACTAATTATGACAGGTAACTGTAACTTCGTGACTAATTATGAAAAGTAACTGTAATTTCGATACAAATTATGGCAGGTAACTGTAACTTCGATATTAATTATGACAGGTAACAGTAACTTCGATACTAATTATGACAAGTAACTATAACTTCGATACATGTTATGACAGGTCTCTGTAACTTCGATACTAATTATGACAAGAAACTCTAACTTCGTTACTAATTATGACAAGTAACTGTAATTTAGATAAAAAATTATGGTGGGTAACTGTAACTTCAATACTAATTATGACAGGTAACAGTAACTTCGATACTAATTATGACAAGTAACTGTAATTTCGATACAAATTATGGCAGGTAACTGTAACTTCGATACTAATTATGACAGGTAACAGTAACTTCGATACAAATTATGACAAGTAACTGTAACTTCGATACTAATTATGAGAGGTAACTGTTACTTCGATATTAATAATGACAATTAACTCTAACTTCGTTACTAATTATGACAAGTAACTGTAATTTTCATAAAAAATTATGGCAGGTTACTTTAACTTCGATACTAATTATGACAGGTAACAGTAACTTCGATACTAATTATGACAAGTAACTGTAACATCGTTACTAATTATGACAAGTAACTGTAATTTCGATACAAATTATGGCAGGTAACTGTAACTTCGATACTAATTATGACAGGTAACAGTAACTTCGATACAAATTATGACAAGTAACTGTAACTTCGATACTAATTATGACAGGTAACTGTTACTTCGATATTAATAATGACAATTAACTCTAACTTCGTTACTAATTATGACAAGTAACTGTAATTTTCATTAAAAAAATTATGGCAGGTAACTGTAACTTCGATACTAATTATGACAAGGAACTGTAATTTCGATACAAATTATGGCAGGTAACTGTAACATCGATACTAGTTATGACAGGTAAGAGTAACTTCGATACTAATTATGACAAGTAACTGTAACTTCGATACTAATTATGACAGATAACTGTAACATCGTTACTAATTATGACAAGTAACTGGGATTTCAATACAATTTATGGCAGGTAATTGTAATTTCGGTACTAATTATGACAGGTAACAGTAACTTCGATACTAATTATGACAAGTAACAGTTACTTCGATACTAATTATGACAAGTAACTGTAACTTTGATACTAATTATGACAGGTAACTGTAACTTCGTTACTAATTATGACAAGTAACTGTAATTTCGATACAAATTGTGGCAGGTAACTGTAACTTCGATACTAACTATGACAGGTAACAGTAACATCGATACTAATTATGACAAATAACTGTAACTTCGATACTAATTATGACAGGTAACTGTAACCTCGTTACTAATTATGACAAGTAACTGTAATTTCGATACAAATTATGGCAGGTAACTGTAGCTTCGATACTAATTATGACAGGTAACAGTATCTTCGATACTAATTATGACAAGTAACTATAACTTCGATACAAATTGAGACAGGTTAATGTAACATCGATACTAATTATGACAAGAAACTCTACCTTCGTTACTAAATATGACAAGTAACAGTAATTTCGATAAAAAATTATGGTAGGTAACTGTAACATCAATACTAATTATGACAGGTAACAGTAACTTCGATACTAATTATGACATGTAACTGTAACTTCGATACTAATTATGACAAGTAACTGTAACTTCGATACTAATTATTACAGGTAATTGTAACTTCGTTACTAATTATGACAAGTAACTGTAATTTCGTTACAAATTATGGCAGGTAATTGTAATTTCGATACTAATTGTGACAGGTAACAGTAACTTCGATACTAATTATTACAAGTAACAGTAACTTCGATACTAATTATGACAAGTAACTGTAACTTCGATACTAATTATGACAGGTAACTGTAACTTCGTGACTAATTATGACAAGTAACAGTAATTTCGATACAAATTATGGCAGGTAACTGTAACATCGATACTAATTATGACAGGCAACTGTAACTTCGATACTAATTATGACAAGGAACTGTAATTTCGATACAAATTATAGCAGGTAACTGTAACTTCGTTACTAATTATGACAAGTAACTGTAATTTCGATACAAATATTGGCAGGTAACTGTAACGTCGATACTAATTACGTCAGGTATCAGTAACTTCGATACTACTTATGACAAGTAACTGTAACTTCGATACTAATTATGACAGGTAACTGTAACTTCGTGACTAATTATGAAAAGTAACTGTAATTTCGATACAAATTATGGCAGGTAACTGTAACTTCGATATTAATTATGACAGGTAACAGTAACTTCGATACTAATTATGACAAGTAACTATAACTTCGATACATGTTATGACAGGTCTCTGTAACTTCGATACTAATTATGACAAGAAACTCTAACTTCGTTACTAATTATGACAAGTAACTGTAATTTAGATAAAAAATTATGGTGGGTAACTGTAACTTCAATACTAATTATGACAGGTAACAGTAACTTCGATACTAATTATGACAGGTAACTGTAACTTCGTTACTAATTATGACAAGTAACATTAATTTCGCTACAAATTATGGCAGGTAATTGTAACTTCGTTACTAATTATGACAAGTCCCTGTAATTTCGATACAAATTATGACAGGTAACAGTAACTTCGATAATAATTATGACAGGAAAGTTTAACTTCGTTACTAATTATGACAAGTAACTGTAATTTCGATACAAATTATGATAGGTAACTGTAACTTCGTTACCAATTATGACAAGTAACAGTACCTTCGATGCTAATTATGACAGGAAACTGTAACTTCGATACTAATTATGACAAGTAACTGTAACTTCGATACTAATGATGACAGGTAACTGTAACTACGTTACTAATTATGACAAGTAACTGTAATTTGGATACAAATTATGGCAGTTAACTGTAACTTCGATACTAATTATGACAGGTAACAGTAACTTCGATACTAATTATGACAAGTAACAGTAACTTCGATACTAATTATGACAAGAAACTGTAATTTCGAAACTAATTATGACAGGTAACTGTAACATCGTTACTAATTATGACAAGTAACTGGAATTTCGATACAAATTATGGCAGGTAACTGTAACTTCGATACTAATTATGACAGGTATCCGTAACTTCGATACTAATTATGACAGGTAACTGCAACATCGTTACTAATTATGACAAGTAACTGTAATTTCTATACTAATTATGGCAAGTAACTGTAACTTAGTTACTAATTATGACAAGTAACTGTAACTTCAGTAATAATTATGACAGGTAACTGTAACTTCGTTACTAATTATGACAAGTAACTGTAATTTTGATAAAAAATTATGGTAGGTAACTGTTACTCCAATACTAATTATGACAAGTAACTGTAACTTCGATACTAATTATGACAGGTAACTGTAACATCGTTACTAATTATGACAAGTAACTGTAATTTAGATACAAATTATGGCAGGTAACTGTAACTTGGATACTAATTATGACAGGTAACAGTAACTTCGATACTAATTATGACAAGTAACAGTAACTTCGATACTAATTATGACAAGTAACTGTAACTTCGATACTTATTATGACAGGTAACTTTAACTTCGTTACTAATTATGACAAGTAACTGTAATTTCGATACAAATTTTGGCATGTAACTGTAACTTCGATACTAATTATGACAGGAAACAGTAACTTCGATACTAATTATGACAAGTAACTGTAACTTCGATACTTATTATGACAGGTAACTGTAACCTCGTTACTAATTATGACAAGTAACTGTAATTTCGATACAAATTATGGCAGGTAACTGTAACTTGGATACTAATTATGACAGGTAACAGTATCTTCGATACTAATTATCACAAGTAACTATAACTTCGATACAAATTTTGACAGGTTACTGTAACATCGATACTAATTATGACAAGAAACTCTAACTTCGTTACTAATTATGACAAGTAACTGTAATTTTGATAAAAAATTATGGTAGGTAACTGTTACTTCAATACTAATTATGACAGGTAACAGTAACTTCGATACTAATTATGACAAGTAACTGTAAATTCGATACTAATTATGACATGTTACAGTAACTTTGATATTATTTTTGACAGGTAATTGTAACTTCGTTACTAATTATGACAAGTAACTGTAATTTCGTTGCAAATTATGGCAGGTAATTGTAATTTCGATACTAATTATGACAGGTTACAGTAACTTCGATACTAATTATGAGAAGTAACAGTAACTTCTATACTAATTAAGACAAGTAACTGTAATTTCGATACTAATTATGACAGGTAACTGTAACTTCGTTACTAAGTATGACAAGTAACTGTAATTTCGATACAAATTTTGGCAGGTAACTGTAACTTCGATACTAATTATGACAGGTAACAGTAACATCGATACTAACTATGACAAGTAACTGTAACTTCGATACTTATTATGACAGGTCACTGTAACCTCGTTACTAATTATTACAGGTAATTGTAACTTCGATACTAATTATGACAAGGAACTGTAATTTCGATACAAATTATGGCAGGTATCAGTAACTTCGATACTAATTATGACAAGTAACTGTAACTTCGTTACTAATTATGACAGGTAACTGTAACTTCGATACTAATTATGACAAGAAACTCTAACTTCGTTACTAATTATGACAAGTAACTGTAATTTAGATAATAAATTATGGTGGGTAACAGTAACTTCGATACTAATTATGACAAGTAACTGTAACTTCGATACCTATTATGACAGGTAACTGTTACTTCGATATTAATAATGACAATTAACTCTAACTTCGATACTAATTATGACAAGTAACTGTAACTTCGATACTAATGATGACAGGTAACTGTAACTACGTTACTAATTATGACAAGTAACTGTAATTAGGATACAAATTATGGCAGGTAACTGTAACTTCGATACTAATTATGACAGTTAACAGTAACTTCGACACTAATTATGACAAGTAACAGTAACTTCGATACTAATTATGACAAGAAACTGTAATTTCGAAACTAATTATGACAGGTAACTGTAACATCGTTACTAATTATGACAAGTAACTCGAATTTCGATACAAATTATGACAAGTAACTGTAACTTCGATATTTATTATGACAGGTAACTGTAACCTCGTTACTAATATTGACAAGTAACTGTAATTTCGATACAAATTATGGCAGGTAACTGTAACTTGGATACTAATTATGACAGGTAACAGTATCTTCGATACTAATTAAGACAAGTATCTATAACTTCAATACAAATTGAGACAGGTTACTGTAACATCGATACTAATT